>CM077017.1:55503845-56113015 GCA_039090855.1 Macrothele yani
CTAATGCATCCACCTATTGTTAGACTTTATTTTAAATAAGTTGGTATATGTATCCCTTCTTTCCTTGAATAGGATAGCTCCCGCATCTTACAATTATTTCAGTTCTGTCACAACTGTGTTCTGAAGTAGTCCAAAAATTGTGATTGCTAGTCAGTCTTGCTATTTTCTATTACTATTAAACTATTGTATTATTTCAAGATGGACAGTTCCTTGTACGGAGTGTTCTGTCCACGAGTGCAAGTAATTAAAGCATTGAGCCAGAAGAAAAGAAACAAAAATTAGTGCCGGCAGTATAGTGATAATTATTTAGCTTACAGGGTTTTTTGGTTTTTTTTTTTTTTTTTTTGCTATGGTGATAAAACATGCCCAATCCCCAAGTGTATCATTTGTTTTAAAAAACTCAGTAATGCATGCTGCAATTATTTCAGTTCTATCACAGCTTTATTATTTAAATCGAAACGATATTTGTCAACAAAACATTCTTCTCTGTCAAGCAAAGATATCAATTATTTTCGTCGGTTGTTGGAACAAAACAAAAAACAAGCAACGTTCATGACTGCGACAGTACGTGTTTCGGAAAAAGTACAGGAAGCTAGCTATAAGGTAGCCGAACTTATCGTAAAGGCCAAAAAACCTCACACAATAGCTGAAACATTGTTAATGCCTACTTGTAAAGAGATGGTGAAAATAGTCCTGGGTTCAGAAGCTGCTAGTGAAATTTCAAAAATTTCTCTCTCTGCTGACACAATCAGTCGCCGAGTTAGTGACATTAAAGACATTATGAAGCAGAAAATCAACAGCAGTCAGAAGTTCTCGCTTCAGATTGACGAGTCCACCGATATTAGCAGTCACGCAAACTTCTTGCCTATATTCAGTACATCGATGGAGATGTAATTGCAACTATTTTCTTTTTTTGCAAAGAACTTCGCGAGCGAGCCACCGGGGAAGAAATATTTCGTGTGACTAATGAATATGTGCTCCATAATGGATTAAAATGGAAGTATTGCGTTAGTATTTGTACAGACGGAGCCGCTTCTATGACAGGCCGAGTGAAAGGATTTGTAGCTAAAGTACGTGAAGTAAATCCTAACATACGATGCGATCGTTGTTTCATTCACCACGAAGCCATTGTTGCTAAGTATTTGCCATCTTTGCTGAAAGTTGTGCTGGACAAATTAGTAAAAGTCATGAACCTCATCAAATCGCGACCCCTAAATTCGCGGCTTTTTTCCGTTTTGTGTCAGGAAATGTGATCGGAATACACTACTATCTTGCTACGTACAGAAGTACGGTGGTTATCATGAGGGAAAGTGTTAGCGCAAATATTTGAACTTCAAGAAGAGGTACGTGCATTTTTTATTGTTGAGGGGCATGAGTACGCAGATTTATTTGCAGATGATGAATGGGTATGTAAGTTGGCATATCTTTCCGATATTTCCGTACACTTGAATGAGCTGAACAGAAACATGCAAGGTAGGATCAAAAATATTCTGACTAGTATGGATAAGATTCAAGGATTTGTGAATAAGCTGAATTTATGGATACAGAGAATTGAAAATGGGTCGTTTGAGATGTTTCCGACTTTATGGCCACTTGCTGATGGTAATAAAGTGGTGATGGACTTATTTAAAGAACATTTACAAATCTTGCAGAAGAAGTTCAAGAAGTATTTTGGTGAGAGTGTTTAAGATTTTGACTGGGTTTGTGATCCATTCGTTGCGAAGTCAAAACCTCTTCCGATTAATATACAAGAGGAACACGCAGACAAAATATTGAAATTAAAACTGTTTGAAGTGCCTTTGGACACATTTTGGTTGGCATTGGTTGGCAATAAGGAGTAAATACCTGGTTTTCTCCGAGATGGCAGTTAATGTGTTTTTGCCATTTTCAGCTATGTGAACTGGGCTTCTCGGCGTTGACTGAAATTAAAACATCAAAGAGGGGGGAGATTCAAATCCATCAATGAAGAAATGAGACTTGTATTGTTAACAATTCCACCACGTATCAGCCACCTGTGTGCAGCTCAGCAGGTGCAAGTATCACATTGAAGGTATGAATAGAATTATTTACTTTAATAGTAAAAGAAAAGTGTATTTTCTACAGTGAATTAAAGTTAATAAATTGTTAATAAATGCACGAGTCGATTTCTGTTTAATAATAATATAATAGAATAACAATATAATAATGATAATAATAATAATAATAGGTTGATTACATCACGTATTTATATTAATAGTGTCATATCATATGTTTTTGAGGGGATTAGCATTCTGGTGTGCAGTGTTGAGTCATGGATAATTTATGGTGTGTGTGAGTAGAAAAGGTTGCGAAACACTGGTCTAGGTGATGGCTTCTGATCATTCATCCGAGATGGGTCCGGGTTCGAATCCTGGTAAGGCATGGATGTTGTGTTTGTCTTACAGCACTGGCTCTCTCCCTTCCCTGGAACCAGTGGTCCTAAATTAGGAATGGGCGACTGCTTATAGCCCACTGAGTTTCTCACAGTGGTCGTTAAACCCCCAATGAAAAAAAAAAAAAAGAAAGAAAGAAAGAAAGAAAAGTATACTTCTCTTTTGTGTGGGTTTCTCTCCTGTTTTCGGTTGATGTATTTTAAGTGCATTGGACTATGCGGCTAGTCGAATTCATCAAAAGTAAGCCTGGGTTCGAGTCCAGAATGAGGCATGGGTAGTGTATTTTTCTGGTGACACTGGCTCTGTCCCTTCCCTGGAACCAGTGGCCCAAAATTAGAGATGGATGACTACTTATTGCCCTACATGTTTCTCGTGATGGTTGTTAAACCGCAAAACAGGAGGAGGGGGTAGTAAACTTTACTGCAAATTACAAAATATAAAACAAAATACTATGGAACGAGCAAAAATTTTAACCCTGGATTTTTGTTTTCTGTAAAATTGTAGGAACCCTGAGACCTTAAATTTCAAAATTAACTCATATCAGTTGTGTGTTGTTTTTATTATTGCATATATATTTTTTATGTTCAGTGCAAATTGAATTGCATGAATTTCAAGTTTAAATAGTAGTGTAACATATGCAAAGACAGGAAATGGGTCCTTCAGTAAATCAGTGGTAACAGCATATAACTAAAATTATGACACCATTTTTCAAAACATATGTGTACAGTTTCACTTGAGCTTTTCTTATTACATCTTTTAACATTCAGCATGCAGCATGTCTTTCAAGAACTAGCGTACATGTGCTTATTGTCCTTTTTTTTTTTTTTTTTTTTTTTTTTTTGTGTCCCAACCATTTACAGTATCCATGGACAATATAACACTGCTTCTAAGAGTCGGACTGAAAAGTCCTTGCTTCAGGTGGAACGAAGAAGCATAACCCGAATTTTTCTTCTTTGTTTATAGTATATTTTTTCACTTGATAATGTACATATAAGTTTGTATATACATAACAATATTTCTGTATTTACAAAACAGAAAAATTCTTTTTTGGATCAAATTAATGTAAGCATGCACATGGTGTTTTTTGTGCATTTTCTTTTCCTAGTTCGCAATTTCTCACTAGGTAGTGTAAGTTTATATTTGTTGTGATATTTTAGTTTCTAGAAGACATTCAAAAAAATTCCTTTTCATAGAAATGTAGGAAGAAATATTCCTCCCAAATACATGGGAAATGCACAAGTACATTGTTAGTTCACTATTAAAATGTAACATACTTAAGAAAACTTGAAATGACAGTGTCCTAGAGTGGGAAACAAATCCACGTCTGATTTCCATTTGAGCATGCTAACTGAATGTTGGAACAAAAATCAGAAGATGTGTGAGTTTGTTTTCCTCTCCAGGGCAATGTAATTTTGAAGTTTTGAATAGTGAACTAATAATGTACTTGTTAATTCATTTTCAGTCTGACAGATTTCAGTGTGACAAAATTTTTAACTTTCCTGGTATCTAATTTTCATGCTACAATGACAGTTAAAAATACTGTATCATTATAAAAAGAAAGGAAAAGGTTGTTTTGACCCAACAGCTTCACTGCCAAGGCTCTGTATAGTTCTATGTTGTTATTGAAATTCAAAATAATTTCCAAAAAATATGCTCATTGTACCAAGTGTTTAGTCACTTAACCCTTGTATGTTTTATAGTAAGCAAAATAGCTTGCTTTACTTAGTGTGTTTTTGTCATATAACGTTGATATAACTTTTCAGCTTCTGCATGAACACATTTTTTAAGATAAATGTTTGAAGAAGTTACAGTGTGCTGGATTTTTTTTTTTTTAGTAATGGGTTAATATTTTTTTCAGAATAATGTGTTGTATGTTGAATGTCTTTATGCAGTGTTAATGACATCTTATCTTATTGGTGATGTAAATGTGTGTGTTTCATAATTTTTAAGAGCTTTGTACAACATAAAATCATGGTAACAATGAAATTTAATTGCATAGTGGAATTACTTAAAAAATGTTTGCATCAAATACTAAAAACAAAACAAAAATATCCTGTAAAATTCTTCTCTTCGATCAAATCTATGCACATGTAGTGAAATAATATATGCATACATATTTACATTTACCAGTGTTAGAATTAGAAATAAATCTTCTACTGGCCCAGCAGACCACTAGAATCTGAAACCAACTGGTCCACCAAAATGCCCACTGGTCCGTAAACTAAAATACAAAAAATTTAGACATTTACAATATATGTAGAAAGTAACACATCATTTCAATGGAATTATCTCCAATATTTTTTAAACCTATCATTAGTTTGCAGCCTAAAAAGAAAACCATACAGCAAGGTAAAATAAATAGAAATTAATTTTTTAACTTGTAACAAATTAGAAAAAAAAAAAAAATACTGGCCATCCGGGCCAGTAAAATCAATAGTTCAGCGGTGTGACAGAAGTTTTACTGGCCAATGGCCAGCGGACCACTGGGTAATTCGAACGCTGCTTACTGATATCCCAACACTGCAATTCCTGTAATGAAACCAGTTTGTTATTTGTTTGGAAAGTGTCAGGTGTATTCCTCACAGCCAAAATTTTGATGATGCATATACGAACTGTATCTTTTATGGTTTGTAGTTTATATTTGTATAATTTTCTCACTGAGCAGCCTATCATTTATGTTTCAGAACAACCAATCATTTTATGATGTACCGTAATTTCGGGTAAATTTCGGCCTGCTTGGCTTATACAGCATGGCGGCGTATCTGGCTTTTTTTTTTTTTTTTTTTTTTTTAATTTGAGGAGCGAGATTATGTACCTAAAAACATTTTGGCCTGTTCCATTCTTTTTCCAGCGGGAAGATATCTCAATAGAGAGGGAATAGAATAACGATGTTACAGCCATGTGCAATAAATTCCACCCACCCCCTCTTAAAACAAGACATGACAATAATAGGTTATAGAATTGAGGTGGAAGGAACAGGCAAGAGAGAGATGATCCGATAAAACTTGGAAAAAATCCGTGGCAG
Source organism: Macrothele yani (assembly GCA_039090855.1). Taxonomy (NCBI): domain Eukaryota; kingdom Metazoa; phylum Arthropoda; class Arachnida; order Araneae; family Macrothelidae; genus Macrothele; species Macrothele yani. The sequence continues at coordinate 55,509,282 of CM077017.1, forward strand.
GGGGGGGGGTGGAAACTGCAGGGAATCAATCTTGTTAGCAAGGACTGCCCTTTTTTCATGTTCCGAGCAACTAACTCTCTTTGAACTCATGGCGTCATCAGCTTCACTCTCTCTCCCCTCTTGAAAGGAAATATTCAACTACCATCCAAGATCGATTGTCATTGGTCAATGACAGCATGGGCAAATTTTGTGTTCGATGCATTCAGTTCTCCAAATCGCATTTTCTCGAGTACGCGTAGTTCTACATTATCATGGAAAGTAAAATGATGAAACGCAGAAGTTATACTTCTAGTTTTAAGCTAATGGTAAATAAATATGTTTTTCCGAATCCTGGAAGAACATCAAAACTTCAACGATTATTTCAGGCTGTTACATATTTGGAGTAAGATGTTTGATTATAAAAAAAACTTGTAGTTTAGTTTCTGTGCTGCTTATATAAAAAAAAAACTTGTAGTTTAGTTTCTGTGCTGCTTCATTGTGCATTGTTTTGAGTCAGAATTTAATAAACTAAATAATATGTCCAATTTTTTTTCATATATTGAAAGAAAAAGAACCGAAAGATGCTGGGAGGAAAGTTAAATGTGACTCATTCACCCTTTTTTTGAAAGATGGGGATACTATTGGTGTCAAGGTATGTGAAAAATATTCATATCTTAGGAACTAATGCAGGTATCTGATTCATATTTATTATACAAGAATAAATCAAGTATTGGCCAACCATTTATGTATGTAACATAGTGCATTGTTACAAACATATCAAATTATGCACTTGCAGGGATGAATGAATAATTTTTCAGGTTAGCTTCCAAACCTGAACTGAAAATTGTGACTTTATGGAACTAAATTGCCATTGCTGCCTTCCTCTTGCTGAGTAACATGTTGTTGTGCCATTGTGGTTTTAACTCTCTATAGCACAGAAAATCAAACATATTAGTGTGTGTACCATGAACTCATCTGTGCTTGTTCAATATGATATTACCAAATTTCATAAACCGAAATGTTTATCAAATAATCAGTACATGATGAGTGACTAATACTGAAAGCACATTTTAGATATAGGGAAAAAATATTTTGATATCTGACATAAAAAACAAAAACAGTAAAATTCTCCATTTGCCTAAGGGCAAATTTCATTGTTATGCAATTCATTAGATTGTATCTGTGCCTAATGAAAAAAATTTTAAGTATGTGGTGTCATAGTACATCTGAGATCAAAATGCATGATGAAGTTGCTCGCTGAGGATTCAAAAGCCTGGAAGAACAGCCACTAAATGATAAAAAGCCTTCTCTCTCTCTTTCTCACACACAAAATCCCAGACGTAATTTAAAATAACATAGCAGTTTGTCCTTAGGTACTTGATCAGATATTTTTCTAAAATCAATGAAACCATATCCAAATTCTCATTCCACTCATGAAGCTTCTCAGAAAGCTGAAACAGTGAAAATATGTATTATTCTTCAGGAAGACGCTTTGACGTCTGTAAGTTCTGTTTTACACGTTCTGTAGAGTGGATACAGTCTGTGGTGGTGCATTAACTTATTCATTTAAAATACAAATCGGTTAAAAGTCCTAAAAATGTTACTCACAGAAGTGCGTGTTCAGTCTGACGTCAGTAGTTATTGAGAGTTTCTTTGTCCAAAGTTGTATCTTGCTTCAATATGGTCAGTTGTTAGGGTTAGCTCGAGAGCCATTTCGTCATAAGTTGTACCCTACTTCGGTTATGTCCAGATGTTAGGGTTAACTCCGTTCTGGCTGTGTCGACATCATATTGAATGGGTAAAGGTTTCCAGATAATAATTAAAGATTCTTGAGTTAAGAGTTACTATTTACATACCACTTGAAGTTCCACGTCGTACTTGGCCATTAGGGCTATCTCGTCAATGCTGCACTCTCGTAGAATTGCTGAGGAAATCTTCAAGTTAGGTCAGGTTCATAAAAAACTTAAAAAGCTTTAAAAGATTGCAGTTAAAATCGTTATATATACCACCTCATACCGTCCACAGTCTCAATCGCCAGACGCGCATTTCACCTAGGATCTACCCTGGCGTTTTCAACAGAGACTTCACATCCTCTGTCGAAGTCTGCTATCTGAAAGTCTTGTGTCCACAGTGCACATGTTCCTCGTGTAACCCATTGCCAATGCCATCTAGTGTCAGGTCACATCAACTTTATCTTCATCTATGCCATTCTCACCCTTACTTTTTCTCTTCCTCTCTCTCCTCTCCCTATTCAATTTCTTCTCAGTTTCGATCAGGTTCCTCCAATCATACGAAAAGTCGTATGGACTGTTATTATTGCAGTTAAATGGTTTGGTCTTATTTATTAATACTGCTTCTGCTACTTGTATTGTTCTCATATTATTCTGCTGGTTTAATATTGCAATTCCTTCCCAATAAGGGTACACATTGATTATCCAAACAGAAGTCAATAAGTGCTGTTTTATTCTCTCTTCTGCTCCAGTTCTTCATGTGTTCAGTCAATCTGATTTTAATATTTCTTTTTGTACTGCCTATATATTGGTTGACAATTTTATTTTGATTATTTATTATTGGTATAGAGTAGACACCCGCTTTTTGTAAGATTGGGGTCTTTCTGTGATAGTTACTAAGAGATTTCGTTATATCTCTCATTCATACACCAAAATCTAGGTCCAATTTTTTACATGTTTTCTTCATAATAGTTGTGATCTCCGGTATATATGGTAATGATCCACAAAATTTTATTACCTGTTGAGTCTGTGTACTCCTTTGTTGTTTATTTCTAGGGTTGCATCTATTAATAAGGTTATTTATTTTCTTCATATCATATCCGAAGTTTATTGCCGTGTTCTTTATCCAATTTAATTCATTTTTTAGTAGTTGGGCGTTAGATGTATGAGTAAACGCTCTATTAATATATGATCGGAAAGCTGCAAATTTGTAAGATGCTAGGTGGTGAGAGTTCTCAGGAATGATATTAATGATGTTGTCTGGTTTTCTATATACTTGGAATTCAATGTTATTTTGTTTATGAGATAGTAATATGTCTAAGTATGGTAAGACTCCATCCTTTTCATGCTCCACGGTAACATTAATTGTTTCGTAATAGTTATTATATTCATCTATGTACATCTGTAGCTTGTTATCATCATGCTGCCATACCATAAGGATGTCATCCATGTACCTGCAAAACATCGATGGTTGTGTTATATCTGTTTTCAGTCTCATAGATTTTTCGATGTTCTGCAAAATCACCTCTGCCAACACACCTGAAATCGGCGATCCCATCGGTGCTCCCGATAATTGTCGATATATTTTGCCTTCATAACTGAAAGAATTGTTTTGATCAATAAAAAGAAGTGATCTTCTTATGTCTTCAATTTGCTGTGTTGGTATTTTATTTCCACACAACCTTTCAACAATGAGGTCAATTGCATCCAGAGTAGGGGTATTCGGGAAGAGGGATATCGATGCTTGGTAAGTTTTATTTTCTTATTCCAATTGATTTCATTATCCTGTATTAATGTAATTACCTCTGTGGGGCTGTTCACAGTATATTCATATTGTTTGTAGGTAAGAGTTAAAAAATTATATAGTGCTTGCTCAAGATTTATCGTAGGTGACTTATTTTTCGCAACAATTGGTATAAGTGGGTTTTCAGGTTTATGAGTCTTTATTTGTATTATTCTGTCATCTACTTCATATATTATTATATATTATGTATTATTCAGTCATCTCCTTCCTCCGCTGAATCCACACAGTCCATGATTCAGCTGGTTTTCCACTACTACTTTTAAGCTTCAAACTCAATGTATTTGAGAAAAAAACACAAAGGAGGTGCCTCAGTAATTATGACAATCCTCCTTTTCATGTAGCTGCAAATTGGCACAATTACTTGACTTCAAGAACCAAATGAGTTAAAGCCAAAGAACACTTGACATTTTTCCACTGTACTTCTCCAATTCTACATTAATTTCATTAAAACCAACTGCTTTCTCCAATTCTAGATTAGTTTCATTAAAACCCACTGCTTTTCTATTTTCAAGGACAAAATTGTATCTTAATTCATGGACTCTTGTGGACATCCAGTCCTTATGGTCATCACTAGTATCCTAATCTTTATCAGTGACTTGTTCACAAGTCCCTAGATTTCCATTCAGTATTCACTCCATCTACTCGATATGTCCTCCTCCAATATCAGAAGCTGCCCATCTTTGTCAAGTTAAAAGTAAACTCTGGGTTATAGAGTTGAAAACAACTGTCTCCAAATACTTTCAAGCAATTTTTGAAGTCCTCAGTTCCCCAAATCTGCAGGCATCTTCTGTTTGGCATCCATTTCATTCCAGTGTGACTGTAGACAATCCCATTTAGAGCTTTCTTAGTGAACATGTGGCTTACAGTTTAAATACTTCATGTATGTTTTTCCTTCCACTTCTTGACAGCTTCAGTCTCTTCTGCTGCCGTCAAGGGATCCCATCTTTCTCTCCTTATTTGCTGCTACAACACATCCTTTCCTTTCAGCTTCAGTAAATGATCTGTTGTGCCTGTTCCACTCAACTTCAATGGTTTCATTGAGTGGATGTTCAGTTTTTTTATAACTTTCAGCTATTCCACTTGTGAAAATCCTTCCTCCCTTCTACATTATTCAGTCTATCAACTCTGAAACATCATTATAATTTCACTGGCCTTTTAATTACTTGACTGTGAGAGAAGAAACTGCCAAAAAGTAGCACAATGTTATTTAGAAACCTCTAAAAATTCTACTGACCTTAATCACAGTTTTTAGAGTTTTTGACTATCATAGCTAAATCCTTTTAATGAATTACTTTTTAACTGGAGCTTTTTATTGGTCCACAAACAACCACCCAATTAAATCCATGCTGTACAATTTAAAAATGGTCCACACAATGTGCTCCTGTGCAAGTTCCAACCTAATTCTATATTTGGTGCTAAATAATTAAAAAAAATGAGTGAGAGGTTTATGTGACCAGAGCAAAATAAATAGAAAGAAATATCCAGATATAGTACCAAATGACCAAAAACCTTACTAGTAATAATAAAAAGAGAGAGAGAGAGAGAGAGAGAAAGATGTGTGTTGTGAATAAAAAAAGGAATAAAGCTGTCAAAAAATTAAATTTGCTCACTGCAGTTTAAATTAAAAGTCAGTCATTATAATATGCTCTCCAGATAAATAAAAAACAACTTATTCACTTTCAATTCAAAGAGTATGAACAGTACTATAAGGAATGAACTCATAGTTTAAAAACAACAGCTTTTCTTGTGGTTTTTTAAAGCAGTGTACCTATTTACACTATATTTATTTATATATTTTTTTTTAATTTTGGAATACCTCTTAACTTCTTTCTTTCTTTCTTTTGTATCCTTTTACAAAGACATACACAAGATTCTTTTGCGGAATTCCTTTTTTTTTTTTTTTTTGGGGGGGGGGTCTCGAGATCGTTGCAAAACTGAAAAGAAATTTTTTGGAGTTCAGTTGAGGGAGGCAATCGTTTTCCATCAGGGGGACGGTATTTTGTCTTTTTAAACTTTCAAAAGCAGAAGTTAAACGAAGCAAAGATTTTCCCTGTAATCGTCACTTTTTTCCTGCAGTGTTGTGTCTGGCCAGTCTTGTTAAATATCATTTTATTGCATAAATGTTTGTATTTCAGCTTGAAGCTGCAGGCAACAATTTACGAAAACGAAAGTTAGACGGGGCAAAAATTTCCCTGTAATCTTCAGGCATGAGATTCTTCAGTGGATTCGAAGAATTCTGCCTTTTCCGTTATCATTTGGGTCATTCACAAAATCGATACTCAACTGAACAGAAATTTCAGGAAGATTGGCGACGGTGGGGAAGGGTCACTTTCTGTCTGTAGACAGATTTCCATCTTCAACACTTCCGAAAACAGAAGGTAGACGGAGTGAAAATTTCTCCTGTAGGCGTATTTCTTTTTCTTGCAGTGATTCTTCTGCCCAGTATTGTTGTTAAATATCATTTTATTCCATAAATATTTGTATTTCAGCTTGAAAATGTAGGAAAATGTTCTAAAAATGGAAGCCAGATGGAGTAGAGATTTCTCCCGTAATGTAATTTTTTTCAACGATGTTCCAATTCGCCTGTGTTGTTGTTAAATGTCATTTCCCCCATAAATATGTAGATTTAAGCTTGATAAGGGAGGGGAAAGTTTTCAAAATGGAAGTGACGAAGTTGGAAAATTTGTAAGAATTGATGCAAAAGTGTTCATATTCTCAACGTTATGCCATTTATCTAAAACAGTGAAAGCATTTATAGCACCATTCATTGTCCTCGAGCTGAAAGTTCTTTCAGCATGGTGGATGAAATTTTTGTCATCAGAGGGAATAATATATAAAAAGTGACAAAGAAATGGGAAGGGAAAGATACCAGCAGAAAGAAAATTTAAGCAATGGATGCTGTGCAGCTGTAGAATCAGTGTGAGACAAATATGGCTGTGAAGCTTGCCGAGAAGAAAGTAAGGCTTGCTTGCAACATGAAACTTGAGCTGATGTTCTTGCAAGTATAACAACAAAACAAGAAAACATTATGTTTGAAGCAGCGTCTTTTAAAACCATTTTGTTTTAAATTCAGTAATTTCATATTGTGAATACAGTAGTGTGCTCCAGTTTAATATTTGCATAAATAAATTACAGAGAACAATTTCATCTTGTTGATACACTGTTATATTCACACTTTCTCGCCGCGTGTTCTGGTATTTCACCCGGTTAAAAGGTTCAGCTTTTTTTTTTTTTTTCTTCGTCGGTCTCTTGTTTGAAAGAGCAGTATGCAGATTTTAAAAACCCTGAGGTATTTTAGCTTATTTAATTATTTTTTCTTTTATTACATTTCTCAAACCAAATGATATGCTTAGTTGATAATTAATTTAAGTACATTTTAAAAATGAAGAATAGCTACACGTGCATGTGAATTTCACAATATTTTGCTTTAGCAACATAATTTTTAGATTAATATCACTACACCAGCAACTAGGGCATCTGTGAATCTTAGAGAGGTGCCAGCTAGTTTTGTGTGACATTGGCAAAAAGACACCAACTCACTGGGTTTTGTTCTAGAATCCTTAGGTTGAATGACCAACTGGAACCGTCAGCTGTGGGATAATACCCCACACTGATGTGCTTACCTGATTAAAAAGACAAAAAGAAATGCAAAACCTGACTCAAGTGTGGGATATGGTGGACCTACCACACTTGAGAAGGATGGTCCACCACAGTATCGACCTGGAGCTGGAAGAAGGAAAATCAGAAGGAGATCTCGGCTGAGTGAGTGTAAGATTATTGTATGGAATACTAGAGGTATAAATGGCAAGATGAATGAGGTGATTGAGGAGATGAATGAGGTGATTAAGGAGATGAATAAGTTGTGTAAATGAAACCAAAAAGAAGGAAATTTGGATAGAAGAAGTGAATGGCACGGTGAGTGTGTGGTCTGGAGTATTGGATAATATGAGAGGACAGGCTGGTGTAGGTGTGATTTTAAGTGAAAAGATGAAGAACAACTTGATTCACTATAGCTGCATAAGTGAGAGAATTCTTTGGATTCGTTTGAAAGTGAAACTTCAAAGAATAGTAATTGTTGTAGTGTATGCTCCTTGTGACTCGGAACCTCCTGATAGAAAGGAAGATTTCTGGAATGGGCTAAAAGCTGTTTTGAGCCAGTTTGGTGCTAAAGAGAAAGTTATAATAGCTGGGGATTTCAATGCTAGAGTACATGTGCAGAATGCAATTTCTGACAATGTTCTGGGTAAGTTTGATGATTCTTGTGTGAATGATAACGGTGAAAGATTAATTGAAATCTGCATTGAGAATGGTTTGTGTGTATCTAATTCATTTTTCAACCACAAGTATATCCACACATATACTTGGAAAAATCATGCTCATGGTCAAAAGAATGGGATAGATTTTGTTGTCTACGATCAACGTCTGAAACACTTAGTTGTTGACACTCGTGTGATGAGAGGTACAGATGTTGGTTCTGATCATTACTTGGTAGTGTCACGAGGGAGCTTAAATGTTGGTTGGAGGAAAAGGAATAAGAAGAGGTGTACTAGGATGGAAAGGATGAAGGTTGAAAGGCTCCCTGAAAATCATCAGCGTTATTCTGACGTACTCGGAGAACGACTGAAGGTCTTGTGAGAGGGATGTAGAAAAGAAGTGGGAATGTTTTAAGAACTGTGTGGTCACTGCTGCTGTAGAGGTCTGTGGCAGCACAATAGTGGGTAACAATAGAGGTGATACTTGGTGGAATAGTGAGATTGAAGAGGCAGTAAAGGGAAAGAAGGAAGCCTATTTGGAGACGCTGCAAGGTAAGAGGATGAATATCGCTGTAAGAAGTGTGAAGCCACTAAGCTGGTTCGCCAGAGTAAGGCAAAAGATAGGAAAGAAGGTGGAAAGGCATGAATTGGCTTTTTGGAAAGATAGGAAGACTTTCTGGAAGTACATGAGACTCAGGGAAAAAGGGGAAACAAAGTTGTAAGTTGTGTGAATAATATGGTTGGGAAATGATATGGGAACCCAATGAGTTAAGTGAAAGATGGGGTGAATACTTCTGTGAGTTATTAGATCAGGAAAGCAAAGGTGATTCAGAGGCAGATGCAGAGGATGTCACAGTGGAGGATGGAAGCACAGGAGGGATCTCAAGAGAAGAGGTGTGTAAAGCTCTGAAATCTCTTCAGAATGGTAAGGCTCTGGGAGTTGATGGAATAACTGCCGAGATGTTGAAATATGGTAGTGACTCTGTAATTGACTGCTTAACTCAAATTTGCCAGTTGTGCTGGGAGTTAGGAATAGTCCCTCGGGATTGGAAGGATGCTATCATTGTTCCCTTGTAAAAAGGAAAGAGTGATCAGACTGACTGCAAGAACTATCGTGGTATTAGCCTACTAAGTGTGCCAGTGAAAGTGTTTTGTAAGGTCGTTATTGAAAAAGTATAGGGTCTTACTTCAGAGAAAGTGTGGGATGTTAAGAGTGATTTTATGCCTGGTAAAGGCTGCACTAACCAAATTTTTGCATTACGCATGATTGAAAAGTATCTGGCTGTTGGTAAGAAAGTTTATGCTGCCTTCATAGATTTAGAGAAAGCTTACGACCAAGTAAATAGGACACTTTTGTAGAAGATATTGAATGAATATGGTGTTACTGGGAATCTACTTAATAGTCTAAAAGCCATGTATGCTGACAGTAGAGCTTGCGTACGAGTGAATGGTGTTTTATCAAAATGGTTCTTTGTTGGTGCAGGCATCAGGCAAGGTTGTGTAATGTCACTGTGGCTGTTTAATATATTTATGGATGCGTGTATGCGTGATGCCAAAATAGATAATACTGGTTTATGACGTGGTGATATCCATGTGTGCAGATTGCTGTATGCTGATGACACTGTCCTTTTTGCATGAAATTCAAACTGAGTATAAATAAGGGAATAAACAAAGTTATGGTTTGTGAGAGAGGAACTGGTAGCACTGAGTGTAATTTAAGTCTAAATGGCACAGTGATTGGCCAGGGGAGTGAGTGAGTTTGTGTATTTAGGAAGCATGTTTGACAGAGAGAACAAATTGGATGGTGAAATTAGTAGGCAAGTGAATTCTTCATTGAAAGTCATGGCTGCTCTGGGGAAGTTTTCACAGGAATGATAGTTTCTCAAGAGAGTCCCATATGGCTGTGTATGAAAGTGTAATTGTTCCTACTCTGATGTATGTCAGTGAAACCTGTGTACTACAGAAGAAACATGGAAGTCGTTTGTGTGCTGGAGAAATTCGTTACTTACGGGGAGTTTGTGGCAAGACACGTTCTGATTGTGTGAGGAATGAAGATGTGTTGCAGTTGTGTAATGTAAAGCAAAATGTTGTTTGCAAGGTGGAGACTAATACGCTTCGGTGGTTTGGGCATATTGAAAGAATGAGTGATGATATGCTTACTAAGAAAATCTTTTTAGCCCAAGTGGCAGGAAGGAAAGGCCAAGGAAGTCATAGGAGCATCAGATTCAGGAGTGTCTGCATGAGAAAAAGATTATGAGTATAAAGTATGGAAGATGTTGTGTACGGTTTGTGATGGATGTCAGTGAAGTGCGAGTTGTATGTCAAGATCATTGTAAATGGAGAAGTTTGATATGGCAGCAGTAAGTAAAAATTATCTGGTAGTTTGTATTTCTTTTTGGAGCTAACCTCTGAATCTCGGAGAACAGCTTAGTAATATGATGTATGTATGTATGTCACTTTTTGTTTCTTTTAACAGAATTGAGAGCTCATGAAACAACAGTGAACTTGATTACTAATCGAAAACTACTATTATGGGAATTCTTACAAGGAAATTTCTTATTGAAGAAATTTCCTAGTAAGAATTCTCATAATAGTAGTTTTTGATTAGTAATTTAATTAAGAAACTAGGAAGCCAATTCTCAACATGAGCTCTGTTCAAAGTGAATTCGATTTGCTTTACAATATTTTTTTTTCATGAAATGCCGTTTGATATTGGTTTAAAACTCAGGCTTCACGTGACAATAACACATAAACATATAAAACAAGCGAAACACACAGGGACTACCGTACGTGACTCTGTGTGTTTCGCTTGTTGTATATGTTTATGTTTGCTATTGATTGTTGTTGTCTAGAATTACATTCTACATTTCCAAACATTGTAGAATATGTATATATAAATATATGGAAAACATCAGGACTGCCTTCTGTCCTCAATTTTTTGTTAAATTTTTTTCTTACTGATTTTTTTTTAACCTTATACTGGTGAAGATATAGGCAGATCATGGCATGTAAAAGGCTTTAGATTTATGTCGTCATTAGTAACTAACATACTCCTGTCTTCCCCAATAACTTCATTAAATTCACTAGAATCCACTTTTTCCTCTTCCAAAAGAATGTCATTTTCCAAAATGCTTTTAGCTTCAAGAACAGAACATTCTTCTGCTTCTTCTGCAATTTTTTTCTTCGTTTTCTGGGTCTGAATTGCTTGGTCATCGATCATCATTAGATCCTTCATAAATAGACTCCTCAGTATCTCTAAATAATATTTCATCAGTTTCTTCCGTAGTTAGTCCTCTTCTCACTCCAGACATGCATTATAAAAAATAAGACAAAATGTCACAGACAAATGAAGCACGTGTCAACAAAGCAAGAGTTCTACTGAGTGATGTCAGAAGGCTGAATGATATTGCTCCGGGACAAACCAACTCCTGTTTCACTTTGTTTAGCGACAACAGCGATGACTGATGGAGATTTCTGCTAATCCCTCAGATGCTGTGCAGATTCAAAGAACATGGGGAATAGGAAATCCTACTCATGCTATCAGGGCAAGTCGAGTGCTTATGGGTGTTTGCATGTAAGGTTGCTGTGGTCACATAAAGGTTGAAACATGTCCACTTCTTAATTAAACTTCTAATATGTTTTTGTTTTTTTCCCTAGGAATCATTTATTTTAAATTGCAAATTTTTGGAGAAAACTCTTCTCCTTCATCAGGCAATCCCTTGTTGTTACTCTTTCTCTGTCACTATCACAGTTACAGTTAACTTTGATGATTATGGTTATTTTTCTATTTTTCACTAAGTCTTAAAAAGATATTTTAAAAATGCAAGGAGTAGTCTATCAAGTAAAATGTAGTTGTGGACTATCTTACATAGGAGAGACAGGTTGCAGACTAGAAACTCGAATAGCAGAACATAAAGCAGTTATGAGAAATTGTTCCAACAAAACAGGTTTAGATAAGCATATTAGAGAAACTAGTCACAGCGTGACTGGAATTCCCTTAAATTCAGCAGTTTTCAAAGCAACTTTCAAAAAGAAAGTTAAAAGAAGGAATAGAAATTGAGAAGAATCATAATTCCATGATCAATGACTTCAAAGGTTTGTCCCTACCTAACTTCTGTTAAGAATTGGTGAAAGATAACTGTAACCATCAAGGTTAAAAGTAACCACGATAGTGACGGAGAAAGAGTGACAACAAGGGACTGCCTGATGAAGGAGAAGAGTTTTCTCCAAAAATTTGCAATTTAAAATAAATAATTCCTACATAAAAAAAAACCATATTAGAAGTTTAATTAAGTATTTAATTTAATAAACTAGGAAGCCAGTTTTCAACATGAGCTTTATTCATAGAATCTCCACTTCATTTCGTCATCTCTCACACGTGACTTCAACTCATACAGTCATTCACTGAGTTAATCAGATTAACACTGATGTTCTTCAAGAAGCCTTTCAACCTTTATTTTTTTCATCACATTCCTGTTTCTTCAGCCAACATTCAGTTTTACTCATGACATTAATAGGTAATGATCAGAGCCAACATCTGCACCTCTCATTGCACGAGTGTCAACAATTGTTTCAGACGTTGATTATAAACAACAAAATCGATTACACTCTTCTGTCCCAGAGTACAATTTTCTCAAATGTGTATGTATGGATATACACGGCCGTATCAGAATAATATGACCTCCCCCAGAATCACAGTGTACCCACCCAGGTGTGTCACAGAGTGCACGTGACAAGGTCGACCACATGGAGTTATAAGCTGCTGGCCAGGACAGATGAGCCATAGTGTATGATGCGAGCACAATGCGCAGAGGTAGTGATTTGACGGACATTCAAAATGGAATGATCATTGGCTACTGCACCAAGGTTGGAAGCATCTCAGAAACAGCAAACTCTGTGGGCTGTTCGCGATGTGCTGTAGTAAGAATGAACCAAGAATTGACTGCTGGCACACTGACTACCACCCCAATGTCATAACTGTGGAGCCCCAAAGGCCATCGACTTCAGAGGAAAATGTCGACCGGTAAAGGGCAATCAATGCGCAACTGTGCGGCTATTAACCACGCAAATGAACACTGAGGCAACCAGGTACGTGTCCCCAATAACAGTAGAGCAAACCCTGTTACGCATGGGTCTCCGGAGTCGACGCTGCGTCAAGGTGTCCATGTTAACCCAGGTCTATTGGCAACGACGCCTGCAGTTCGCATGGGACTACCGTCATTGGACAGTAGAAGAGTGGGAAAAGGTTGCCTTCTCCGACTAATCAAGATTTCTACTCCACAGAAGTGACGGGTGGTGGCGAATACGATATCAGACACATGAGAACCAATACCCGGACACACTTGTCTGTCAAGTACAGGCCGGTGGTGGCAGTGTGTATGTTTGAGGCATGTTTTCTTGGTACAACCTGGGACCGCTGGTACCACTGGATGGGTCCCTGAATGCCAATGGCTACCTCTCTATCCTCGCTGACCACATGAATCCCTTCATGTTGGACATTTACCCTGGTGGTGATGGTGTCTACCAACAGGACAATGCACCATGCCATGTTGCTAAGGGAGTGTGTGTAACTGGTTCCAGCGATGTCTCCGTTCTCCCTTGGCCAGCAAAATTGCCCTATTTCAATCCCATAGAGCACTTGTGGGGCTATTTGGGTTGACGTGCCAACCCACAACCACGTCATCTCGGGGATTTCGGGGCACTGCTGCCATCTAAATGGGCACATGTGCCTTGTGCAAACTTCCAGGGCCTCATTGCGTCCATGCCACACCATCTCTCCGCTTTCATCCGGGCCAAGGATGATTAATCCCATTATTTTAAGTAGGTGGTCATATTATTATGATGCGACTGTGTACTTATGGTTAAAAAGTGTATTAGATACACACAATCCATTCTCAATATGCAGTTCAGTTAATCTTTCACGATTATCATTCACACCAGGATCATTAAACTTACCCAGAACATTATCAGAAATCTCATTCTGAACACCTACTCTAGCATTGAAATCCCCTGCTAAAATAACTTTCTCTTTAGCACCAAACTAGCTCAAAACAGCTTTTAGCTCATTCCAGAAATCTTCCTTTCTATCAGAAGGTTCCGAGTCACAAGGAGCATACACCACAGCAATTACTATTCTCTGAAGTTTCAGTTTCAAACGAATCCAAAGAATTCTCTCACTTATGCAACTATAGTGAATCAAGTTGTTCTTCATCTTTTCACTTAAAATCACATCTACACCAGCCTGTCCTCTCACATTATCCAACACCCAGACCACACACTCACCGTTCCATTCACTTCTTCTATCCCAATTTCTTTCTTTTTAGTTTCACTACCACACAGCTCATCCAATCTATATTCATTCATTTTTTCAACCACCTCATTCATCTTTCCATTTATTCCTTCAGTATTCCATACACCAATCTTACACTCACTCAGCCGAGATCTCTTTCTCATATGCCATTTATTAGTTCCAGGTCAATTCCGTGGTGGACCATTCTTCTCAAGTGTGGTAGTTCCACTTTCATCAAATCACGATTGAATTTCCTGTCAACTTTGGTGGGCGATCATAGTAAGAGATGGGTTTGCCTCCATGTGGCACTCTGCTATGCAACAAGGGCCTCTATGAATCTGAGAAGCTGCCACAAAATTAAGCTTCAGTATAAATATTGTTGAGGTACCAGCTTTTTCTGTGTGACATTGTCCCAAAGACTCCAACTCACTGGGTTTTGTTCACTTAAAAACCCAGTGAGTTGGAGTACCCTTAGGTGGAATTACCAACTGGAACTGTTAGCTGTAGGCTGATACTCCATACTGGTGTACTTTTATGATTTTCAAACCACAAAGAAAGTATTTAAAAGACTCCCAAAATATTATCCATTTTTTTTTTATTTTTTTTAAAAAGAATAGCTCAAATTTGATAAACAGTATAGTCAATTGCTGCAGTAACTTGCCATGATTCAACCATTGAGTTCCTTTAGAGATTTGGCAGATTTTCAATTAATCAAACCATTGCTTATGTCAAAGTAACAGATGATTTTAATGACTTATCCTTAAGTTGTTTGAGGACTGATCTCCAGCCATTTTTATACATGGACTTTCAGGGTGTGAGATGTAGTGGTATGAAAGCCGAGCAAAATTGATGCTTGCAAGTTCCTTCAAAATATTTCTGCAGAGAGAGCAACAAAACCTGTTTTTTAATGTGTGTGTGTGCCATACAAACCCCACCCACTCCCACCAGGATATTAACTGATATCTCTTTCATCAAATCACAATTGAACTACCTATGAACTTATAAGAACTTACTGTTGGGGACAACACAATATCTGTTGTGAAGCATGCTGTTTGTTTTCAGATTGACGGACTGTAAGAGTAACTTTTTCCCGATCACACAGCAGCTCAGCTGTCTTTCAGGTGTGAAATTATGGGCAATAGACATGTTTCTTTTAGGGTGAGGGTGCACCGTTTCATTTGTTGCAATCTGTGATCACGTGTAAAAACAAGCGTTATTTGATATTCAGTATAATGGCTGATTTCCCAACTCTAAAACTATGAAGAGAATCTGCCTTGACTACAAAAAAAAAAGTACAGTGGAACCTCAGTTATACATTTTTCTATGAGATGACCTTAGAAACGTATAAACAAAATTTCAAAATGTTAAATACTATTGTAAAATTTACAAAGGCTGTTCCACAAAAACTGAGAGTATTTTTTTTTTTAATTTGCAGCAGTGCGGAGGGAAAAAATAACCACACAGACAACTAACTGAATTAAGGAAATACCTATGGCAACAGTTATTAGCCATGGCAGATGATTCTAGTTTTGTTATTGCACAGTTGTTTAAGGTACATCTGCAGTTCACCATACAGCTATGAGTGATTCAGAGTTAAGAAGTGAAATGCATTGTGCAATAAAATTTTGCTATCGTTTGGGTAAAATGGCTCCAGAAACAGTTGATTTATTGAAAAAGTTTACAAAGATAAATGTTTGGGTGAGTCAACGATTTTTAGATGGCACCATGATTTCAAAAAAGGGCGTTTGTCGGCAGAACTCGCCCCTAGGCCTGGTCGACCTGAAAGTGTTGTTACAGAGCGTATTGTTAACACTGTTTGGGCAATCCTGCAAGATCATCGACGAGTGACACGTCATAATGGTGTCAACTAATATTTCAAAGGCATCAGCATTCCACATTCTACACCACAAATTACTGTTGCATCATGTATTTTCCAGATGGGTACCTCATCACCTGATGAGAGAACAATTGTTAGCCATAATTCAGGTGTGTCATGAGTGGAAACTAATGATTGCAAAGGATCCAAACTTTCTAAACACAGTAATAACTGCCAATGAAATATGGGTCCACTATTTCAACCCTCACGAAGTGTGCAACGGGTGTCTGGAAACACACAGGCTCACCTTCTCCAAAAAAAGTCTGCCAAATCAGCTGGGAAAGTGATGATGAACATTTTCTTTTATCATAAAGGTGTAGTCTACCAGCATGCCATTCCTCCACAAATTACTGTTAATGCTGAGTATTGCATTTCAGTCTTGAAGCGTCTGCGGCGACACGTATCAATTAAGCAACCAGAACTGGTGGGCAAGTGGACCCTACACCATGATAATGCCCTTCCACATGTTGCTGCTTGTGTTCAACAGTTTCTTACAAAATGCAGTATTGAAATCATGCCATAGCCTGCCTACAGTCCTGACCTCACTCCATGCGATTTCTGGTTGTTTCCAACAATGAAGGAGAAGTTCCGTTGCACAACATTCAACTCAGGTGCTGACATTATTCAAGCTGTACAGGGGTTGCTAAAGCAGCTTCCACAAAATGCCTTCGCCACATGCTTTGAAAAGTGGACTGAATGATGGGACCATTGCATATCATCCAAGGGAAGGTACTTTGAAAAAAAATAACATATATTTTGCTGTACCTATATTTCTTCCTTTTGTGTGATTTTACTTTCAGCTTTTATGGAATGGCTGTTGTATTTATGCTCTGAAGGAGTACAAGAAATTCCTTAATAATGATTTATTTAAAGTTGAATAAGTGCTACAAATTATAATACACTTTTGCCAAAAGATAACCCTAAAGCACCCCAAGAAAGTCATTCTATCCTGATTAAACTCTGCATACAAATACCTCAGGGCTGAATATGCAAATGATTAAAACATAACAACCAATGACAAAATAGTGGCCTGCTGCAGCGCATGGGATCCATGCATCAAGGAGGGTATATCAAGAGCAAAACTCATATTCAGGGACAGTTGTGACAGTGTTGCATTAACCTCCACAGACTGTGAAGATGCCTCGGCATTGGATACGTGCACAGTACAAGCAGATGAATGAGTTTGAAAGAGGGCGTATAATTGGGCTGAGAGAGGCTGGTTGGTCAAGTCACTGTATTGTCAGGCATTTGGGTTGGAGCGACGCGACAATCAGACGATATTAGTGCCAATGAATCGAGGAGGGCACAATCCAGCGGCACACTGGCAGTGGATGACTGAAGGCAACAACAGAATGTGTGAATCAAGTGATTGTGAGAGCCACACGAAAAGAACCGAATTCGTTGCTCTCGATCATCTGTGGCCATGTGGTGGTACAGGTATTTAAGTGACCATCCAGATTGTTGCCAGACGACGTGCGGCATGGGGACCACATTTGAGGCCACTCTGCCACCTATCACTGACCAGTGAGCATCACCGACACCAGTTGGTGTGGTGTTGGGCCTGATCAATGTGGGATAGTGTCCAGTGGCATCATGTTGTCTTCAGTGGTGAGTCATGGTTTGCACTTGGTACTAATGACTAGTGCATACATGTCTGGACACGAGACAGCCAGTGCACAGATCCTGCCTTTACCATGAAATGTTACACAGCTCACATACCAGGAGTGATTGTTTGGGCCACCATTTCCTATGATAGCCAGACATCCTTGGTAGTCCTCCATACCTCCCTCACAGCTCAACTGTATGTCAATGACATACTATGACCTGTCGTGTTGCCATTCCTTCTGCAGCATCCCTGAGCAATTTTTTAACAGGATAATGCCCAGCCACACATGGCACAGCTCTACCAGTCCTGCTTCCGTAATGTTGACACCCTTCCATGGCTAGCCCAATCAAACATGTTTGGGACATGATGGTACGCCGGGTATGCCCATCACACAATTTGGACACCATCTGGCAGGCTATAGCCTCAGGACAGTATCCGTAAACTGTATGCATCTATGCTATGCTGGGTAACCGCTTGTATCCACCCCAGAGGTGGCACTACAATATTCTGAGTTGTTCCACTTGTGTAGCGGTTTTATCTGAATAAGTGGCCCAGCTGCTCTGGAATTGCAATCATTTCCTTTCCTATACATGTACATTTTCATCTCAAACTGAATTATTCCTTTTGGGTGGGGTTTATTTTTATTTTATTTTTTTACAAAGTATGTATGTTTTATCACATTGAAAAATCATACAGCCTATGAAAATCAAATTTCTTTTTCAAGAGCTCTTTGTGTCTATAGAAATCTTAATTGTAGATTCAATGAAATCCTCACAACTAAGCACTTGAAACCAGTGCTTTAATATGAAACACATGAATTAACAGCTCTCTCTTTTTTGTGTGTGTGTGAATCCTGGGTGCATCCATTTGAAACTGAAATATTGGACATTGAAGATACATCCAGGATTCTGTTTTACATAGGCATATCAAAAAATAAGTTTTGCATAACTTTTGTTAAAAAATGAGAAAAAAAAATTATAGTTTCTGGAACATATACCTTTCCTTTATTTTTCTATGTAATCGCCAAGTTTTAGTAAACACTTATTAGAACGAAAAACCAGGTTTTCAATTCCGAGAAAGTAAAAGTTTGTTCGCTCCAAGTTCACAAAGACGTGTTTTCACAGCTTCCTTGACTTCATCATCATTTGTGAAATGCTTGCCTCCCAAGGTTCTTTTTCATTTTGGGGAACAAGTGGTAATCGCAGGGGTCTAAATCAAAACTGTATGGGGGATGCAGCCATACTTGCCACTTGAAATTGCAAAAAAGCTTTGTGTGTGGTTGCGTTGTCATGCAACAAAATGATTCCTTTTGACAATTTTCCTTGTCTTAGATCCTCAGTTGTTTTCCTTAACTTCTTCAATGTCTTGCAGCACATTGCAGCGTTTATCGTACTCCCTTTTGCTATAAACTCTGCACACTGGCCCCCTCATAGTTGAAAAAGAGCATTGGCACTACTTTTCTGGCACACTGCAAAACTAAATTTCTTTTACAGTTTATGAGATGGGGTGTTTCCACACCATAGATGCCAATTTGCTTTCTGGTGTGAAGTGATGCACCCACGTCTCATCACTGGTGACAATGCGCCACAAAAAATCTGTGCCTTCTTCAGAATAACATTGCAAAAATGGAAAATTTGACGCAAATCACTGATTTTTGTTCTGTTCCATTAAAGATTGTGGAACTCATCTTATGCACACTTTTCTGAAATACAGGTGCTCATGAATGATAGCATGCACACTACTATACGACACGCCCAAATCTTTGACAATTTAATGAATTTTAATGCGGTGGTTATCCCTAATGAACTCCTTGATGCTTGAAATATGATCAACGGTTGTAGAAGTTGAAGGTCGGCTCCTGCCCGGTTCGTCTGTAAAAGCAGTACGTCCTTCTTCAAACTGCTTACACCATTTTCCAGTTACCTGGTGAGACACCTCTTCTCCATAAACAGCCGACACTTCATGATGGATTTCAGTTGGATTCAAATGTTTCACTAATAAAAATTGCACTGTTCCACGAACTTCTAACTTCGAGTAACATTCTAGCTGCTGCACCATAACAAACGAATAAACTACACAACACAATTAATTGTGCCACACTCTTTCCACAAGCAGATGACGAAGCATATGACATCACTCCACACCCACATTCTTTCTATTTCTGATAGTCGTCACTATATGAAATTTATTTTTTGATATGCCCTCATACTATGCCACAAAATGGTGGAGCCTAAAAGTTACATCCCAGGGATTATCAATTTTTAAATAGTCCATTTGTATGTGAGTCAGGAAAAGAGACAGCAATTGTTCATTCAAACAACAAACTCTTCTCTGATTGGATCAAGTTTCAACTTTGGCTGTACCATGAAGGAACACAGCAGTGCTGTCTTGATTCTCTGAGTTATAACATGTTGGGTTATGTATAAAAGAATCCAAGAACCATGTATTTTTGATAATCTGAAATTCATATTTTAACATATAATTGCAAAAAATGTATAAATGAATTATGTATAACCAAATTGAAAAAGCAATAGAAACTACAGTGAAATGTCGGGACTAATGCAGAATTCCGTATAAAAGTGAAAAATGTATAACCGAGGTTTCACTGTATGTTCTACACTTGTAAACAACTAGGGCAAAACATACTGGAATTTCTTATTGGACCTGTAAAAAAGATCATTGAAGTGAGAATTTTTTTAAACATTCCAGTCAAATAAGGTTTCATCAAGAAAAAATAAATTGAAATAATTTAAAAGATGAATTAGTTGTGGATTTTTTTTTTATCAGTTATCCACATATGGCTATTGCTGTGTTGTTCACGCAGGGCCTCAGACAGTTTGTGGAATGGTTATTAAAAAAGTAATCTCTATCTTATTCAAATAAATAATTTAGATAATAATCTAAATAGGATGTTACACCTCTCTTTCAGTATATAAAGTGTTGTCTCTCCTGCAATATGATTGAAAGAATGCAGTTCACATAGAAACCTCAAAATCAAAAGTTTTTAGTCCCCAAAAACTGAATTCAACATAAGATATTTTAAATATAATGAATTGCATTTTCAAATCAAAATTATTGTTGCAAAAATAGCCATGAAATTGCTTTCAGCGTTAATGTATAAAAATGTTTGCTTTGTTGTTACCATTTCATTTTGCTTCTGAAGAAATTCAGTGATACAGATGATGAATTGCATTTATTATTACAGGATCGTCTGGCAGATCCTCATGACACTGATGATTTTTGTACAGATGTGGATATTGCAGGTCAAGCTATGCTAAACGAGAAAAAAGCAGAAAAAAGTATGACATGTAAGTATTTATATGTGCATCAGTTGTGGGTGTATATGCATACATTGAAGAGCCAAAATATTATGACTACCTGCCTAATATGATGTTGGTCTTCCACATGTTGCTAAAACCGCTCTTACCTGGTGAGGCATAGACACTGCAGGATTTCTAAAGGTATCTTGTGATATATGGTACCAACATGTTACCCGTAGATCCTTTAACTCTTGTAAATTACGTGGTTGAGCCACCGCAAATCGGATTTGCTGTTCCAACACAAACCACAGATGCTCAATTGGATTGATATCTGGTGAATTTGGAGGCCAGGACAATACCTGAAAGTCTTCCTCATGTTCCACGAACAATCTGGGCAGTGTGGTGGTGCATTACCCTGTGAAAGAAGTCACTACTAGAGAAGAACACCATTGCCATGAAGGATGTATTAGGTGTGCAATGATATTTAGGTAGATGGTAGATGTCATAATTTCCTGAACATGAATGACTAGACCTAGGATTTCTCAGCAGAACATTTCCCAAAGCATTACACTTCTTCCACTGGTTTATTTTCATCCCATTGTGCATCCTAGTGCCAACACTTTCCCAGGTAAATGAAACACATGTATCCTGCTGTCCACATGGTGCAACTGGAAATCAGATTCATCAGATCAGTTGGCCTCCTTCCAATTATTCAAGGTGTAGTTTTGATGCTCGCGTGCCCTTTATAGGCACTTTCAACAGTGAAGTTAGGTTGCAGCCTGTGGCTACACAGCCCCATTTTTAGCGGGGTTAGATCTACTGGGTGTTGTGCCACAGTATCCTTTCTGTTGGCTCATACCATACAGGATAGCCTTCACTCACCTGTAGCTTCGATGAGCCGTGGTTAACCCACTCCTTGCCAACGGTTCGTGCTGTTTTCCCTCCTTGGACCACTTTTTGAAGGTACTAACCACGGCTGACCATGAGCACCCCACACACCTTGCCGTCTTGTAAGTGCCCTGACCCAGTTGTCTGGCCATTACAATTTGGCTTTTGTCAAACTTGCTTAAGTCTGCTGCCTTTCCCATCTGAAGAACAACACAGATAAGTGAACTCAGTATCAGGTGTTATTTATACTGTTTCATGACCTTCACACATGCTGTTGTTTACCTGCAGTTGCTTCGATTTGCATGAAGACACGCTGGTCATAATGTTGTGGCTCTTCGGTGTACATGCTGAGTTTTTCAATGCATGTCTGCAACCAAAATAGTTTTTAGATTGCTGAAAGACTGTCATTGTTATCTCCATCTGAGAAAATTTAGCAAGTTGCATTTGACACACTGGATCATACTCTGAGGTGCAATTTTTCTGGTTGCTGTTAGTATATTTTGACTACCTGTGAAATGTTTATATATATATTTTTTGAAAAACGTCATTTTTACTATGTCACTGTGAAGAGAAAAAGACTTAATGGGGAACAAATTATGGCAATGGAGAGTTGAAGTTTCAATTTTGAACTTTAATTTTTTGTAAACAAAAGGAAAGATGTGTGCTCTTTTTTCTGCTGATGTAGCAAGAAGTTACTAAGCAGTAGGAAACCCTGCATTTTCAGAGAAATTAAATTTGAAAAAGCAATAATGCCACTCTTCACTCTGCCATGAAAACAACTGTACGTATCATGGAAATGGTGCAGTTTCTAACAAGGACATGAGAAGTAATGATTTTCAACTCGAATTTTGCTTTAATAAAAAAAAATACTGATGTCATATTTCACCTTTCCTTTAATTTTCAATGTATTATTTCAAAATATTTAAATATAAACAGCATTTACTTTATATACAGTTAGACAAGAAATGGCACATTTCTAGTCTAACTGTAGATTATATATATATATATATATATATATATATATATGGGATGTAAGGTCAGGTGATGCGTAACATCGCAGCCTCTCCTTGACAAATGTCAACCCCGCCTTCTCGTGGTGCATCCTGTTCCCACTAAAGGGGCTCTGACGACCGCAAATAATAGCGGTATAACTATACCATCGGGATCAGAGGAAATGCTATCCCACACTCACCAACCCGCTTGGCCAGCGTGGTGAGTTATGGCCAAACACCTCCAAAATGACTCTACAACTTAAATCTTGGCCCTCAGTCTCCGGCAGCTGGAATGTACCTGGCCAAGGCAGCGGCCAGTGCGACATGAAGGCAGAGGGTGCTAAGAATCCCCGGAGGACCGGACTAGGCTGCCATTTGATGCTGACCTTGGCTACCTACAACGGACGTTCCCTATCTTCTGATTCAAGGCTTCTTGAATTGGAAGAGGAACTACAAAGGATCAAGTGGGACATCGTCGGGCTGAGTGAGGTAAGGAGAAAAGGAGAAGATCTCATTGAACTGAAAAGTGGACATCTCTTCTATTATCGTGGGACAGATACTGGCAGAACTAGTGGTGTTGGATTTATAATAAACAAGAAACTGAAGGATAAAGTGGTAGAAGTTGAAAGTTCCTCTGACAGAGCTGCACGACTCGTTACCCAACTATCGAGAAGATACCAGGCTCAGATTATTCAAACTTATGCACCCACCACAAGTCATCCTGAAGAAGAAATTGAAGAATTTTATGAGGAAATTCGTCATCTAAATAATAAAGGTAAGCAGCACTTGAAGATAATTATGGGAGATTTCAATGCAAAAATAGGGCACCGGCAACAGAATGAAACTTCAGTAGGTAAATTCGGTCACGGCAACAGAAACCAGCGTGGAAATACTCTCGTTGAGTTTGCAGAGGCAGAAGGATTTTTCATCTTGAATTCCTTTTTCAAGAAAAAGCCACACAGGAAATGGACATGGAGACATCCAATTGGGACGACAAGTGAAATTGATTTTATTATGTGTAACAAAAAATTCGTCATCGAAGACTGCAGTGTGCTAAACAAGTTCAACACAGGTAGTGACCATAGATTGGTGAGATGTAAGATGCACCTCAACACTAAACTGGAACGTGGCAAGCTCATAAGACAAACAAAATGTATTGACATAACCAACCTTAAAAAACACCATAATACTTTCAAGTTGGAACTGAAGAACAGATTCTCTGCTTTAGAAGGCCTAACATCGGAAGAAGTGGATATTTCTGAAGTTAACAGAAAAGTAACCAAAGCTCTTATGGAAACAGCAACAAAATTAGCTGGGTCTAAGAACAAGTTGCATGTAAACAAATTATCAGGAAAAACCAAAATGTTGATGCAAAAGAAGAGAGATGAGGACAACTAAAGAAGATGTGACTTCCAAAGTGGAATATATAGAGCTATGCAAGACAGCACGAAAAGTATCACTGAAGACGTAAGGAAATTCAACTGTGAGCTAGTGAGGAAAGCAATTGAAAACAACCAAAGCCTAAAGATAGCAAAAGGACATCTCAGTAAGGGAAGAAAACAGATTATGGCTCTGAGAAAAGAAGATGGTTCTATAACAAGAAATAGAGGCGAAATTTTGACAAGAGTGAAAGATTTCTACTCCAAACTATATGAAAGGGATGATACATGTACTCCAGACATCATGAAAGGTACCAGAGTTCTTCCAGTCCTCCCAGCAGAAGTTGCTCATGCAATCAAGAACATGAAGCGGGGGAAAGCTCCAGGAGAAGATGGAATTACTATAGACATCATACAAGAAGCAAGTGGAGAAATTGAAACAGTACTCGCCCAAATTTTCACTCGATGCCTTAATGAAGGGGAAGATTCCTGAGGATTGGAACAATGCTACAATGATCCTGCTACATAAAAAAGGTGACATTGAGGATCTCAGGAACTACAGACCTATCAGCCTTCTATCAGTGGTTTATAAAATCTTCACTAAAGTTCTTTCACACCGCTTGAAGGTAACACTGGACATGGCTCAACCGAGAGAACAAGCTGGATTCAGGAGTGGCTACAGCACAATAGATCATATCCACGTACTGAGAGAACTAATTGAAAGAGCGAGGGAATATGAACTTCCATTGTGCATGGCTTTTATCGATTATGAAAAAGCCTTTGATTCGGTGAAACCATCAGCAGTTACCACGGCTCTGAAATCCTGCGGTATTGAAGATGCATACATTAATATTATTAATAACATCTATGAAAATGCAAGTGCAAAGATTCGGCTGTTTGAAAATACAACACACATAAAAATTGGAAAGGGAGTGAGACAAGGTGACGCCATATCTCCGAAGCTCTTTAATGCCACATTGGAAAATGTCTTTCAATCACTGAACTGGGAAAACAAAGGGATAAAGATTAATGGAGATTATCTAACCCACCTTCGTTTTGCTGATGACGTAGTCATTTTTGCAACTACCCCATCAGAGCTGCAGAGTATGATCCAGGAACTTGCTGAAAAGAGTAAAGAAGTGGGATTAAAAATGAACTTTCAGAAGACAAAAGTGATGTTCAATGCTTTTACAAGAAATGAAGATTTATCGATTGATGGAGAAAAACTGGAGATAACAGATACGTATGTTTATCTTGGACAGCAGATATCAAGTGAGGGTCACATTGATGAAGAAATTAATCGATGTACAAAACTTGCCTGGAGAGCTTTTGGAAGAAACAGCATAATTTTCAAGAGCAATATGCCATTATGTCTTAAAAGAAAAGTGTTTGATCAATGCATCCTTCCAGTGCTTACGTATGGTGCAGAGACGTGGACCTTAACTAAAAGAGACATACAAAGGCTGCAGACAACTCAAAGAAGCATGGAGAGGTGCATGCTTGGTATAACCAGGAGAGATAAGAAGAGGAACTCGTGGATCCGAAAAATGACGAGAGTGGAAGACATCATGATCAGAGTTAAATCCCTGAAATGGCAATGGGCTGGACATACTGCCAGAAGGACAGACCATAGATGGACAGCCGAAATTTTAGATTGGATTCCAAGGGACAGGAAAAGACCCAGAAAAAGACCACATGGGAGATGGGTGGATGAAATTCGTAAATATGCGGGAGTGACATGGAGGGAGACTGGCACAAGACAGACCGTTGTGGAGGAAACTTGGGGAGACCTTCGTCCAGCAGTGGATTGATAATGGTTGACAATGATGATGATGATGATATATATATATATATATATTTTCTTTATTGTATACTTTTCTCTAATGATTGAATTAAAGCCAAAGTACTTGTAACAGTCTTGTTTCAAAATAATTATAGCATAGTATACATAAAAGTTTTGTATAAATTAAATCTGGTAACATTTTCAGTGACAGCATTGGTATTTCAGTTTTCATCTGTGATTCGAAGTTTCTTATTCGGTGAAGCAAACACCATTTTCAAAATTCTGTATTAATTTTGCTCAAGCCTGTAGGGCTTTTTTTTTTTTTTTTTTTTAGCTTACGGTTGAACAGATCTGTTGGTGTACTATATTGAAGTACATGTATTTTGTCCTGGAATTCTATGATTGAACCATATTAAAATGGCACCTTTTTTTTTTTTTTTTTTTTGAGGTTTCTTCAGTTGTTTTTGTTTTCTCCCTTTTCATTCATGTTCTTTCTCATGACCACTCCCTCTCTCTTTTTATTAGCACCCTCCAACCAGATGTCATCCTTGTTGCTCATAAGCTGATACTCAGCAATTGCATCTCAGTTTGACTGATGGTCAAGATGGATGCACCCACTTCTTCCTCCAGAAAAATGAGGGATAAAGAAAACAAGTGGGTCATGGTCCTTTTTGCTGACTTAGTCTCAACTGAAAAGGCCAGTGATTAATTGATGGCCTTGGATACAGAAGACCTGAAAATCAATATTGAAAAGGCAGTAGAATATCTGTGTTCTCCTGCTGGACCTCGGGTATCAAAGAAGCAGTCAGCATTCAGTTACCTGATGCCCATTGATCTCATATAGTTGAAGCTGTTTCCTCCTTAGAGCATGAAGTTCTCTTACTTCAAATTCTGGTTAGGAGTTGCAGAGGTATGATCAGCTTGGCTGTTCATGCCATTCAAATTGCCCTGGCAGGGCTAGAGAGAATGGAGGCTGACAGATTCTCTTAGGCAAGGGTTCTTGACTTTATGTTCCATGGACCCTTTGGCAATCTGGTGAAGCCCATGGACTATGGTGTTCTTTGTCTTCTCAGAATAATGTTGTTTAATTTGATAACTGTATGTAATATAGTAACAGGGCTTGAAAAATATCTGAAAAGTTACATCTGAGCATGTGCAGAAATTATTTTACTGGCCCATGTAGTAAAAACTGGATGCCCAGAAAGATTTCTCTTTTAAGATAACAAATCAGAACCCTGATTTTTTTGATTTTTTTTTTAAGTTAAAAAATATGATTAACATTTTTTTTTTTTTTTTTTTTTTTTTTTGCATTTCCATTTTAAGATGATGCTGAAATTGGTATGCAATGGTATGATGATGATATTGATATTTGACAAATTTAGTTATTCTGCCATGTTCCTTTCATTGAAGATTTTGCCCTTTGCACTAAACATCAGAGACTAGTTCCATCAGAGGCATGCATCTCATCACTGAATATAAACAACATTTGGAGCAAAACTACATATGGTTCCAATTTCTGGACCTAGACAATAATATACAAGTAATTAAAGAAGTGATATTCTTCTGTCCATAGCACTCTGTAACAATAATACAGTGAAAAGAAACATGACATGCACCAACTGTTTTACTTGTAGCATGAGATTCTATTCCAAACTTCTTTATTTTTTAATTTAATTGCCTAGACCAGGCAACTAGAGATTTTATTTACCTGCCCAGGCAAATAATTTACATG
Source organism: Macrothele yani (assembly GCA_039090855.1). Lineage (NCBI taxonomy): Eukaryota > Metazoa > Arthropoda > Arachnida > Araneae > Macrothelidae > Macrothele > Macrothele yani. The sequence goes on from CM077017.1 coordinate 55,536,853, forward strand.
GCCTGGGCATTTTGGGCATGGTATTTTTCAAACCCTGAATAATGAAAATATTAAAAAAATTGTGGTATAGTAATAACTGTGCTTCTTTATTTACACATTAAATAACAAAACAATACGTTTAAAATATAGTTAATTTAAAGTTTCAGTCAGAAGGTAGTGAAAATAAAGATGTAATTGTTTCCCCGTCCAAGTTTACAGACCCTCTGAATTCTATCCGCAAACCTCAGGTTAAGAACCCCTGTTCCAATGATTTTTTCCCATCAGTCCTGAAGACTCACCTCCACAACATTTTAAAATCCATTCATGAAGTGTTAGCTAGCACCATCTCTTCCATTGGACTTGCATCTTCTTGGTAAGTTCTTCAGTTAGCAGCCTCCGGTCAGTTGGAACAACTTGTTGCCACCATTTTACAAAAAATGAGTACAGGCGGCAACTTGCACCCTTTATTTGTATAATTTCTACTCAGTCTATATCCCCTTAAAATCCATGCTTGTTTGCTTCTGTGGTCTTCAATAAGGCTACCTCTTCAGGATCAGCTCCAGTGGCTCAGAGTCACCTGACCTAAAATTTATCTGGGGCTAAACATTTAAAAAATTGCTCTCAACCTTCTTCCGTACTGTGAAATATAATTCCAGTGGATTGTTAGGTTTCCAAGCGCCACCTGCTGAAGTCATACTTAACCCCACAGAATGAAGTAGAAGTTTTGTTTATATGTATGCAGTGCTGTATAACATTAAAAAAAAACAGTAGAAACAAAACAAAGTATATATAGTGTGGAAGAACTATTCTCATAATACATGGCCAATAGGTCAGTGTAATTAACACAGCAATCAGACATCGCTGAATTGACTACAATTACTGTTTCACACGTAATAGTGGTATAACTATACCATCGGGATTAGAGGAAATGCTATCCCACACTCACCAACCCGCTTGGCCAGCGTGGTGAGTTATGGCCAAACCCCTCCAAAATTACTCCACAACTTAAATCTTGGCCCTCAGTCTCCAGCAGCTGGAATGTACCTGGCCAAGGCAGAGGGTGCTAAGAATCCCCAGAGAACCGGACTAGGCTCTCATCTGATGCTGACCTTGGCTACGTATAATGGACGCTCCCTATCTTCTGATTCAAGGCTTCTTGAATTGGAAGAGGAACTGCAAAGGATCAAGTGGGACATCGTCGGGCTAAGTGAGGTAAAGAGAAAAGGAGAAGATCTCATTGAACAGAAAAGTGGACATCTCTTCTACTATCGTGGGACAGATACTGGCAGAACTAGTGGTGTTGGATTTATAATAAACAAGAAACTGAAGGATAAAGTTGTAGAAGTTGAAAGTTCCTCTGACAGAGCTGCACGACTCATTATCCAACTCTCGAGAAGATACAAGGCTCAGATTATTCAAACTTATGCACCCACTACAAGTCGTCCTGAAGAAGAAATTGAAGAATTTTATGAGGAAATTCGTCATCTAAATAATAAAGGTAAGCAGCACTTGAAGATAATTATGGGGGATTTCAATGCAGAAATAGGGCAACGGCAACAGAATGAAACTTCAGTAGGTAAATTCGGTCACGGCAACAGAAACCAGCGGAAAAATACTCCCGTTGAGTTTGCAGAGGCAGAAGGGTTTTTCATCCTGAACTCCTTTTTCAAGAAAAAGCCACACAGGAAATGGACATGGAGACATCCAAATGGGACGACAAGTGAAATTGATTTTATTATGTGTAACAAAAAATTTGTCATAGAAGACTGCAGTGTGCTAAACAAGTTCAACACGGGTAGTGACCATAGATTGGTGAGGTGTAAGATGCACCTCAACACTAAACTCGAACGTGGCAAGCTCATAAGACAAACAAAATGTATTGACATAACCAACCTTAAAAAACACCATAATACCTTCAAGTTGGAACTGAAGAACAGATTCTCTGCTTTAGAAGGCCTAACATCGGAAGAAGTGGATATTTCTGAAGTTAACAGAAAAGTAACCAAAGCTCCTATGGAAACAGCAACAAAATTAGCTGGGTCTAAAAACAAGTTGCATGTGAACAAATTATCAGGAAAAACCAAAATGTTGATGCAAAAAAGAAGAGAGATGATAACAAGTAAAGAAGATGCGACTTCCAAAGTGGAATATATAGAGCTATGCAAGACAGTACGAAAAAGTATCACTGAAGACATAAGGAAATTCAACTGTGAACTAGTGAGGAAAGCAATTGAAAACAACCAAAGCTTAAAGATAGCAAAGGGACATCTCAGTAAGGGAAGAAAACAGATTATGGCACTGAGAAAAGAAGATGGTTCTGTAACAAGAAATAGAGGCGAAATTTCGACAAGAGTGAAAGATTTCTACTCCAAATTATATGAAAGGGACGATACATGTACTCCAGACATCATGAAAGGTACCAATACCAGAGTTCTTCCAGTCCTCCCAGCAGAAGTTGCACATGCAATCAAGAACATGAAGCGGGGAAAAGCTCCAGGAGAAGATGGAATTACTGTAGACATCATACAAGAAGCAAGTGGAGAAATCGAAACAGTACTCGCCCAAATTTTAACTCGATGCCTTAATGAAGGGAAGATTCCTGAGGATTGGAACAATGCTACAATGATCCTGCTACATAAAAGAGGTGACATTGAGGATCTCAGGAACTACAGACCTATCAGTGGTTTATAAAATCTTCACTAAAGTTCTTTCACACCGTTTGAAGGTAACACTGGACATGCCTCAACCGAGAGAACAAGCTGGATTCAGGAGTGGCTACAGCACAATAGATCATATCCACGTACTAAGAGAACTAATTGAGAGAGCGAGGGAATATGAACTTCCATTGTGCATGGCTTTTATCGATTATGAAAAAGCCTTTGATTCGTTGAAACCATCAGCAGTTACAAAGGCTCTGAAATCCTGCGGTATTGAAGATGCATACATTAATATTATTAATAACATCTATGAAAATGCAAGTGCAAAGATTCGGCTGTTTGAAAATACAACACACATAAAAATTGGAAAGGGGGTGAGACAAGGTGACACCATATCTCCGAAGCTCTTTAATGCTACATTGGAAAATGTCTTTCAATCACTGAACTGGGAAAACAAAGAGATAAAGATTAATGGAGATTATCTAACCCACCTTCGTTTTGCTGATGATGTAGTCATTTTTGCAACTACCCCATCAGAGCTGCAGAGTATGATCCAGGAACTTGCTGACAAGAGTAAAGAAGTGGGATTAAAAATGAACTTTCTGAAGACAAAAGTAATGTACAATGCTTTTACAAGAAATGAAGATTTATTGATTGATGGAGAAAAGCTGGAGATAACAGACACGTACGTTTATCTTGGACAGCAGATATCAAGTGAGGGTCACATTGATGAAGAAATTAATCGGCGTACAAAACTTGCCTGGAGAGCTTTTGGAAGAAACAGCATAATTTTCAAGAGCAATATGCCATTATGTCTTAAAAGAAAAGTGTTTGATCAATGCATCTTTCCAGTGCTTACGTATGGTGCAGAGACGTGGACCTTAACTAAAAGAGACATACAAAGGCTGCAGACAACTCAAAGCAGCATGTAGAGGTGCATGCTTGGTGTAACCAGGAGAGATAAGAAAAGGAACTTGTGGATCCGAAAAATGACAAGAGTGGAAGACATCATGATCAGAGTTAAATCCCTGAAATGGCAATGGGCTGGACATACTGCCAGAATGACAGACCATCGACGGACAGCCGAAATTTTAGATTGGATTCCTAGGGACAGGAAAAGACCCAGAAGAAGACCACATGCGAGATGGGTGGATGAAATTTGAAAGTATGCGGGAGTGACATGGAGGAGACTGGCACAAGACAGACCGTTGTGGAGGAAACTTGGGGAAACCTTCATCCAGCATTGGATTAATAATGGTTGACAATGATGATGATAATGATCAATCACATCAGAAAACTTGAAAATTTCATCGCCCTGGAGCGGGGAATCGAACCTGCATCTCCTGATTACTGTTCGAGCATGCTATTCATTACACCACTCAGGACGACAAAGTCACAAGTATCTGAGTGTTAAGAACATCAGAATATTCTCCGACCACATTCTTAACCAAAGCAAATTGTGCTGCCATCTAGTGTTGTTAAGCAAATCTCCAGTTTTTTATTCCACACTATATATACCTAAACAACTAAGAAGCCTGCTGCCAACAACTAGCAAAGAAGCCTGCTGCCAACAACTAGCAAAGAAGCCTGCTGCCAACAACTAGCAAAGAAGCCTGCTACCAACAACTCTACTTATACAGTTACGAAGTTTTCTTCAAGAAATTCACTCTCCATCAATTAAGCATAAGGTCAAGGCAATTTCACCCTCTTCAGATTCATCCCTAACGGACATAAAAGCTTCTTCCTGAGAGAATTCTTCAACGCCCCATTCAAGATGCTTTCAATTTCTGCTCAGAGGTCCTCTGCCATCTGTTTCAGACATAGAATGACTCTGTTCTGTTAGAGCTCAAGGAGTCTCTTGTAGTAAGGCGTTCAGAATGTGTCTCCCTATTGGTTGGAACCTCACAGAGTTCTTTATGGTCCATACTCCTACCCTGGAGGTTCCTCAGAGCTCTTAATTGCTTGGTTATTGTTATTCCATGGCAATTCAGAAATTTGTGAAGATGGTCTGGGAACAAACTTTCTCCTCAAGACTCCCATCTCCGAATTGGAGAGTTCCATCTTCTAGAACTTCTAGGAGACTCTTCCCTTCTTCAAACTGCTCTTGGAATCCATCTAGGCATTCCAGAAGGGGAAAATTAAGATGCTACTCTCAATCAAAAGGAAACAATTGCTTTCATATTTTTGAAGCCTTTTTGTTCAGCTTTTTTGCTAGGCATGGAATTTTTTTTGCTTTGTTTTTATTTATTTATTTAATTTTTCAGTTTGGTCAAAATTGTTGGTCTATCTTTTTATGTTTTATAGGTTGTTTTTTTATTTATTTGAGACATTCTGAGCTGTCTCTATTTTTTCTATTTCTGGTACATAGAGCCTTGTGCTAGCACCTTTCCTGATCCTGCTTAATTAATATTTATCCGTTTAAAAATTTTTATGGGGTTTATCATAGGATATTTTTTAGGGTGGGAGTTGTGTAAAGATTTTCTCTGATATTTTTTTTTATAAAGTCCCTTTATTTACACTACATACATTTTATGCTCACAATATATGATACAAAAATTACCCTTGCACAATTCAGCATTAATTTGCCTTACAAGCCTAGATCTTATTCTGACAGGACAAACGTCTACATTTTAATTTTTTTAATTAACAGACACTGCTGGTTTAGTACTGCCAGTTGATGAAAAGTTTTTTCTTGAAGTAATTAGATGGTACTGAATTCATAGTAAAATTATTGAAAACATGGCTTTTGACAACACTATTACCGAAAATTGGCCAAATGTTAAACAAGTACTGGGCTGCTATTTTTTGGCAAATAATAGACAACTAGGCTGCTTTTTTTTTTTTTTTTTTTTTTTTTTTTTTTGCAAATAATGGACAAGTACTGGGATGCTATTTTTGAAATGTCTTCAAGAATTGGCTATAAAAAAGAATCCTGCGCTCACCAATTTAGTAAAAACATTGCTTTTGTGTATTCGTGGACCAGTTGTTGATGGCTTATTTGGTATTATGAGTAACCTAATAATGGAATGGAGAGAACAAGTATTGATATTTTAAAAAAAAAATCTTGATAGATTACAAACTGTCGTATACAACTACTACCTAAAAATTCTACTTTTCATACATTATTGTCATTGAAAATCCTATACAAAGCTATTGGGTTGTCGGAAAAGTCATGACGTATTTTAGCCATGTTTTGCAAAGTTCATTTATTGATAGAAAGAACAAAGATCAATCAATGATATAATGCCCGTTTTGTTTGATAACCTTTTGCCATCTTTTAGTGAGCTGCAGAATGCCTCGTTCATAGAAGAACCTGTCTTTCATGGCGAAAAACTGTACAAGGTGCTGATTTACAGCCTCATCTGAATTGCATGTTATACCACGCAAGGACTGTTGAAGAGAGAAAAACAAGTGGAAGTCTGACGGCCCAAGGTCAGGCGAGTATGCTGGGTGTGGCAACACATCCCACCCAAGCTCCAATAATTTTTAGCGGGTGATCAAACTTGTGTGTGGTCTCGCCTTGTCGTGATGGAACACAACACCTTTATGACGAACGAGCTCTGGACTTTTCTGGATGATGGATTCGTTCAAACTGTCCAATTGCCAATAGTAAACATTCGAATTGATTGTTTGGTTCTGTGGTAGGAGCTCGAAAAACACGACACCTTTATAATCCCACCACACTGAGACCAGAACCTTCCGCTGATGAATGTCTGCCTTGGATGTTGTTTGAGGTGAAGCAGCACGTCAGTACCAAGACCGTTTGCACAGCACATTGTTGTACACAATCCACTTTTCGTCACCAGTTATCAGTCGCTTCAGAAAAGGATCGTTTTCCTCACGTTTAACGAGCATATCGCAGATGTTTATACACACCGTCAATTGAGCTTCTTTGAGTTCATGAGGAACCCACTCATCGAGCTTGCTTAGGTATCCCAGCTTCTTCAGGTGGTTGTGAGCGCTTGAATGATGGATGTGCAATGTGTCTGCAATCTCTCGTGTCGTGTAACGTGGGTTTGACTCGATCAATGCCTTGATTTGGTCGTCATCAACCTCTGTTGGCCTCCCGGACCGAGGAGCATCGTTGAGGTCAAAATCACCAGCACAGAATTTTGCGAACCACCGCTGGCACTGACGTTCTTGTAGAGCATTATCACCGTACACTTTACGCAACATTTCACAAGCTTGATGCGCGTTCTTCCCTTTACGGAAGTAAAACAGTAAAATATGGCGAAAATGCACAGTTTGGTCTTCCATCTTCAACTTGATGTCAAATCTTTGCAAATCAACCAAATCGCTCACTATTCCTTTTAAACTGCAGCTAGAACTGGCACCTGTCGAATGCCATAGCGATAACAAAGCTCTGCATGCCTCTAGTACTTCCAAAACCGCCCAACCGCCATCGGGGCCAAAATATGTCATGACTTTTCCGACAACCCAATAGTTAGATTTGTTTTCCAAAAGGGTTTAAATCAGAAATTGAAAAAAAATGAGATATTCAGCTGATAGATGATGTCACTAGGAGTCTGGAAATGTATTTCAGACTCCTAGTGACATCTATCAGCTGAATATCTCATTGTTTTCAATATTGGCAGAGAGAAAAAGTAAATTGCAGAGTAAGTTGTCCCAGGTGTACAAAGTTTACATGAAATTCAAACTGAGTATAAATAAGGGAAAAACCAAAGTTATGGTTTTTGTGCGGGGAACTGTTAGTACTGAATGCAAGGTAAGTCTAAATGGCACAGTGATTGTGGAGGTGAATGAGTTTGTGTATTTAAGAAGTATGTTTGACAAAGAGAACAAATGAGATAGTGAAATTAGTAGGCAAGTGAGTTCATTGAAAGCCATAGATGCTTTAGGAGGTTTTCACAGAAATGATGGGTTCTCAAGAGAGGCCTGCATGGCTGTGTATGAAAGTGTAATTGTTCCTGCTCTGATGTATGGCAGTGAAACCTGGGTACTACAGAAGAAACATAAGAGTCATTTGGGTGCTGGAGAAATGCATTACTTATGAGGGGGTTTATGGCAAGACACGATCTGATCAGTGAGGAATGAAGATGTGTTGTGGTTTTGTAATGTGAAGCAAAATGTTGTTAGTAAGGTGGAGACTAATATTCTTCGGTGGTTTGGCCGTGTTGAAAGAATAAGTGATGAGATGCTTACTAAGAAATTTTTTTAGCCCAAGTGGCGAAAGAAAAGGCAGAGGAAAGTTATGGAAGGATCAGATTCAGGAGTGTCTGCATGAGAAAAAGGTTACGAGTATGAAGTATAAAAGGTCTTGTATACATCATGTGATGGATGACAGTGAAGCCCGAGTTGTGTGTCAAGATCATTCTAAATGGAGAAGTTTGATACGACAACAGTAAGTAAATAATCAGTTAGAAATTTATCTGGTAGCTTTTATTTCTTTGTGCAGCTAACCTCTGAACCTGAGAACAGCTTAGTGATATGTATGTAAGTTTGTTTGTTTTTGTCAGTATTTAATATGTATAAAAATTTTACCAAAAGGGTTTAAGTCAATATGATAATGACTTATGTCACTGTTGTCCAATAAGAAAGTTGCTTTTTGCCTCCTGTTTTGCGAGTTTATTGCTTATAAGTGTTTATTTGCTGTGTTTTTCTTGCTACTGTGTAAATTTTCTTAGTTAATTATGTTGAGAAGTTAATACCGGAAAAACTCACCTTCATTAATAAGGCTTTAATTAACAAAAATACAACTGTCGTGTTAGCCTACAACTCGCACATTCTGGCAGTACCAACACAACTAACTTGCTCACAGCTGATGTAAACAATAAGTACTGTTGCCTACTTCAAGTTGATACGTTAACATTAAAATGCAATACAATAATATCACATTCACCCCTCTCTAAAAATTAGTTACATAGACAGATATGTAGGACAGCATCTGGAATGAGTCGGACACAGTGCTTCGTCGGAGTCCTCGGTAGTAGTCAGTGACAGTTCATTAGCCCCCACTACATTAGTCCCATATTCAAGATTGCTAGCAGGTGCCAAGTCTGTAGTTTGAAGGAGTTCTTATCCTTGACAGTCATTCACTTCTCTTGGGTGTTCTCCTCTAAGAGCAAGATTTGAAACAGTAGTTTTTTGCCCATCAGGGAATCTGACATAGGCAAAATCTGGGTTAGATTCTATTAGCTCTACCTCTTCCACAAGAGCGTCATATTTACTAGTGTGACCATTCTTTTTTCAAAAGAATTGGACAAGATTTAGTTACTAGGTTGAAGCTGAGCTCCCATTGGAAGACCTTCTAAGGTGGTTAAACATCCTCTCGTGCGGGGTTGCATTTGTTGAAGTGCATAGAAGAGAGCGAATAGAGTGCAGAGCATGGTCCAGTACCTCCTCCCACTGCTCAGTTTTCATGTTATTAGACTTAAGAGCAAGTGTTATAGTCTTCCATATTATCCCATTGTACCTTTCAACTTGTCCGTTCCCTGTAGGATTGAAGGGAGTGGTTCGACTAGTAGCAACGCCGTGTGAATTTAGAAGTTACCTTAGTTCTTGAGGCATAAATGATGATCCTCTATCAGAATGTGTGTAGCCCAAATATAGAGAACAGGTTTTTTAAAAGCCTTATCACAGTGACTGTTGAAACATCAGCACATGGTATAGCAAAAGGAAACCTTGAGTATTGGTCTACAATAGTGAGAAGATGCTGATTTCGAGACCTCCCTGATAAAGGACCTTTGAAATCTAGATTTAGTCTCTCAAAAGAAGATATAGTTTTTTATTAGTTTCCCTTGATGTTGGTTAAAACATGGCTTTAGTTATGTGCAAACTGAGCATGAGTTAATGATCTTTTTTACATCTTCAATAGAATAAGGTAGGTTTTTGGCATGAACCCAATGGCTCATTCGTGTTAGTCCAGGGTGGCAAAGGTTCTCATGTAAGGCACTAAGATTCGTAACAGGGTTTATCGCAGCAGTTATTCTCGAGAGGGTATCAGCAGGTGCATTATCATTTCCGGGTCTGTAGATTATATCATACTTGAAAAAAGCTCATTCTAGATGCCATCTCAAGATCTTTTCATTTTTTATTTTACTAAAATGACGCTGATTGAACATAAAAGAGACAGAACGTTGATTGGTAATTACTTCAAAATGCCTACAAATTAAGTAATACCGCCAATAATGTAACGATTCAACAATAGTATAAGCTTCCTTTTCTATTGAAGAGTGTCGCTGTTCAAACCTGCTGAGGGTTCTAGAGAAAAAAGCAACAGGTCTTCCTGCTTGGCTCAGAGAGGTAACTATTGCAAAATTAAACTTGTCAGTTTCTACCCAAAAAGGCACTCCATCATCTATTGCAGCCAGTGCCACTTTAGCCACCATTATCTTTCAAAGCACAAAATACTGAAATAGCTTCTTCGGATAGCGGAAAACATTTGTGTGTGTGTACACTAAAGGTCAAATCTTTTCAGAGAATCTAGGAATCCATTTACTGTAGTATGAAAACATACCCAGAGCACTTCATAAGCAAGCTTCATCTTTAGGTACAGGTAGATCAAGAAGAGATCCCAGTCAATTCAGGTCTGGCTTGATAGTTTTGGTAGAGATTATGTGCCCAAGTAAATTCACAGACCTAACAGAGAACGGACATTTTCCCCTGCTCGACGTGAGATTATTTTTCTCAACATCAGCTAGGAACCTTGCAAAAATCCTGTCATGATCCTTTTGATTTTTTCTACAAACAGTAACGTCATCCAAGTATGGAAAAACATTTTCTAGACTCTTGTCCTAGACAATATTATTGATCACTCTTTGAAAACAAGCCACTCCATTCGTAACTCCGAAGGGAATGTGTAGAAATTGGTAGAGCTTCCCACGGGCTTCAAAGACAGTATATGGAATGGTTGAGAGTACTATATATGAGTATTTATTGAGTGGGTGAATAGGTGTTTTTGAAGTGAGTACCATTTTTTGAATTGTGAATTTTAAGGCCATGTTGCATATGGGGGAGTGAAAGAAGAATACGATAAAAAATTGGCATAATGAAAGTTGACAACACTCACGTCATAGTGAGTATACACCTTGTGATGACGAGCTATGTTACATCTCAGACGGCAGACAGAAGTCAGCGTTTTTGTCCTGTGAATAAAAATACGATGTTTCGTGACCGGAAGAACGAATATAAAACAGCGCCCTATAAGCAAGAAGTTTTTCAACCTTTGAAGGCCAGCTACATAACAGGATGTTATAATCGACGTGCATGAAGTGTATAGCAAAAAAGTAACCAAGAGCTTTTTAGGTAAGTGGTTATTTTTTTTATTGATATGTCATTAATGACTTGCACGTAAATATGCACACTTTGTTGGTATTTAATGCCTTTAAAGATGCAAATAATATGATACTTGAATAATGTTATCTTTTAAAAATTTGCTATCATTAGGTTATCATTCTGATGTTTTCATTGCACCACACTAAATTAATAGTTTCCAAACCATCATGAAGGTACAGAGTTAATGTTCAATATTTTTTTTTAATTGACAATACAAAAAATAGAAAAAATCTGCAAGTAACTTTTGAATTGGAGATTACAATGTGGCAATTGGAGAAATAATCAAGATTATTTAATGGAGAAATAAAATGTTGATGAAATATATATTTTGATTCTTTTAGTAATTTCAAAGAAATAGGTACACTAATTTTTCCCAAAAAAATCAGCAGCAAAAAACATTATACATGTTTATTGTCCTTGGTGGAATTATCACAACATAATGTTTGTTCTCAATTAAAGTTGTATATGAAGTAACTTTTTTTTGACAAAAATATATTCTATAAAGAGCAGGACATTACAAAAAAAACTGTTGTTTGACACTAAAAAATGAGGTTACTAACTTCACATGAAAGATTTGCTAATCAGCTTCATGTTCAGTGCTCGAAATTGAGCATTCTTCCTTATTGTTGTGCCTCTAACACAACAAGGAGGAGAAATAATACCCAGTTTTTTTCCATTGCGTAATGTAGACAGTGGGCAAATCTTTCATGTGATTTTTTTAATTTCATTTTTGATCTCAAACAGAAAAGTTTTTTGGTAATATATTTTTGAGAAAATTTTTACTTTTTATCCGAGAACATTAATTGAGAATGAACACTTTGTTATGATAATCCTGCTGCAGTGACAATAAAACATCTTTAATGATTTTTTGCAATTGATTTTTTTTTTTTGAAGAAATAGGTGTACCTATTTTTCGAGATGATTAAAATAATAAAGTTGTATATTTTGTATAGTTTTGACACATATGATTGGTTGTTTTTTTTTAGTTTTTTTTATGTGAGAGGGAGTTTTTTTTTTTTTTTTTTTTTTTTTTTATAAAATACTTTCATCTATTTGAGAACATGATGAAATATTGACCTAATTCAACTAAAATTTTCAAAATACAGGAATATCAATGTCTGATTGAAAATATTTTTTTCTTCCTATGCATTTAGAGGACAGCAAAAGAACCAGGGTGGTAGTGGTGACAATGTTGTGGATAGTGGCAAAGTACAAAGTGAGCAGTGCACAACAAAAGATGCCAAGAAAAAGGAAGTTGGTATTACAATTCACGTTGACAACTACAATTGATTGCTGTATATTTTTACTTTTGTACATTCATTGTTAATAAAAAATGGCTGCCAATATTTATGTTGTATAAATGTATTCTTAATAAATTGTTACGCTACAAAAAATATGGAAAAGAAAATATTTTTAGACCCACTTTTCTAGCATCGCACATTTTATTCTTTCTTTTCTGACAGAATTATTGCAGTACATATGTTGCAGAGAAATATTCAATTTGTACATATTGTCAAATTGCCTGTTATGTGAGTATGTGCATGTGATCTAATTTATGAACAAAATTATGTAGCAGTTTTAACTATTTTATAGCATTAATACAATGTGCTAGTCACTTATGTAAAAATCTACTGATATATAAGGTTCTGAGAAATGTAATTTTCATTAATTTTTGTAAAATAATAGCTGAAACATGTACAACTTTTGTTTATAAATAGTAAAGGTAGCAGAAGCAGGGCACATGTTGAGTAATGGTGCTGTAGACACTTTGCAGTTGTTCGATGCTCATACAGCCTAAATGATGTGTCTTTATTTCATAACTACTCCACCTCATACAGTTCAACTAATGTTAGCACAGCTGTTCAATCAACTTTACATGTGCAACCCGTAGTTTGGCTACAGTTGGATTTTGTCATTTTTTGTTTCCTGTGTATGTGCGGTTGCTCCTTATTGTACATTTCCAGGCTTGTTTCTGGTTTTGTACATAACAGTCCAATTTGATGATGATGTTCTGAACAAATGTATGTATAAAAAATTTCCTAATTTTTATCAACAAATATACCCATCACTGACACTCAGGCTGTGATTTACAGGAGGGAACACGAGGCACTTGCCTGGGGCCCCCAAAATTGAATTAAATATGTTCTAAGTTAATGGGAATTTTGTGTGTGTATATTTACAATTTATTTTTTTACTTTTGCATGTTCATGTGTTTATAATGGTACTTGCATGCAGTGAGTTTGAGTTTAGTGTTTTATTTAAACATGTGGCCGTTAATGAGTTTCACTGGTTGAATAACCTACAAGTGGCCACTGAGGACGATTGCTTCCATTGATTCACGTGATCTTTTATTGCTTCTTCGAACACACCTAAACCCAACTGATTCTTCAACTTCCTGCACACGGCTTGTCTTTGTTACTGCAACCGCAATGACTTGGTTGTATTTTGCTTTGAGTATGTTGTAGTAATCTGATGGAATGTTTGATATTAATTTAATATATAATCAAATTTAGTTAGTTATAATAATATATTTAAGTGTTAAAGTATGTCAAAACGAACATATTTTTCCCGCAGTGCTAAACGAAAGCCAAATATTTGAAACTGAAGGATGATAACCTCCAGCATGGTAGTATTGAACCTTTTGCCATTAAAAAATTGGATATTGCATGTGGTTCCAAAATTTCCACACATTCTTCTAATTTTACTACTGTTAAGTCTCTTAAGTGTAATTTGTCTTTGGAAGCCAGTAATCTGAGTTCAGAATCATCTAACATCACAGATGCTCCTGATTTGGGAAATCTTTTGAATTCATCTAATGAAGAGAGAACAAGTTCTACAATGAATGCAGTGGATCCTACCTTATGGGAAGAAATTTCAGAAGAATGCTTTTTAAACAATCCACCTGTCCAAGATTTGGAGTTACTGGCATTTACGGGGAAGGCTATCTGTGGTAAAAAGCATCTCCTAACGGAAGGTAATTTTTGCAGAATAAAAAGAATCATGAGAAGGTAAAACGTGACTGGCTTCTTTTATCACCATCAACTTGTTCACAATTCTGCTGGATATGCAAATTGTACGCTAGGAGCACTACAGCATTAGGATCCACAGGTTTTTCTGAATGGAAGCATGCAAGGAAACGTCTTACAGAACATGAAAATTCACACACACACACACACACACACACACACACAGAGGCAAACAGTATGTGACTATTCATCATGCATAAATGCTTCTTCACGAATTGATTATCGGATAGTTATGCAGTATCAGAATGAATCCAAGTAGTGGCAAGATGTTTCGCATAGAGTTGTTGCAACAGTCAAGTATCTCTCAGTTCGTGGGTTGCCAATGTATAGTGATGATGAAACAATAGGATCAGTTCAGAATGGAAATTTCCTGGGCTGCTTAAAATTAATTGCAGAATTTGATCCATTCTTAGCTCAATACTTGGACAAATTTGGAAATCCAGGAAGTGGGAACACCAGTTACTTATCTTCAACATGTGTAGATGAATTTGTAGAATTAATTGCTGTACGCGTTTTTAATACCATCACTGATGGAAAAAAACGTCAAAATATTTTTTTGTCATAGTTGACTCTACTCCAGACATTACACATATAGATCAACTGGCATAAGGTATGTCAACAAAGATTGTAAAGCAAAAGAACAGTTTTTGACATTTATTCCATTTCATGGACATAATGCAGAAAGCATTAAAAACACCATGATATCTTTTCTACAGGAAGCTGGCCTGGACATTATGAATATTAGAGGCCAAAGCTATGACAATGCCAGCAACATGTCTGGAAAGTCGGTCCCGGACGATTGGTCCAATGCTGATTCGTCCAAACTGATAATTGGTCCAAAACCGATTTGTCCAACGTCGATTCGTCCAGTGGTATCATCTTACCAACGGAAACTTTTTTATTTTCCAGAAAAGAATAATGATTTAAATTATTCTCCTCTTTATATCTTTTTGAAAGATAATTTCTGTATGTTTGGTAATTGTAAACATTTTACATAAACCTGGTAAAAGGCACTCAATGGAGCATTTCTCAGCTGTTTGCAAAGCACCTAGGCCACAGGCCTTTTTAGAAGATTTTAAGTTACAACCTAGATATTTGGTATTTGTAAACATTTTATAAAACCTAATAAAAGGCACTCATCGTATCATTTCTCAGGTCTTTACAAGGCACCTAGGCAGCGGGCCTTTTTAGAAGATTTTAAGTCACAACCTAGATATTTGGTATTTGTAAACACTTAATAAAACTTTATAAAAGGCACTCAACGGATCATTTCTCAGCTCTTTACACGCACCTAGGCCGCAGGCCTTTATAGAAGATTTTAAGTTACAAACTAGATATTTGGTATTTGTAAATACACTGCTGGCCACCCAAAATGCAACACCAAGAAGGAAGCATCCAATTGGCCTGAAATCCACAGCATGCGTCGCCCGCAAGAGGACATGCAAACGATTAGCATTGCAGGGCATATGCAAATCATGTGCGCCCGGCACGCCACCAAGAAGCACTATAAGAAGGGTGCACAGAAGGCGTGGAAGTGTGTTGTGCTGCTGGACCTGTGCATGGGAAGCTTCCTGATGCCTCGTCACAGAATACGGCAGTCATTCCAGCACGTTTCAGAGTTCGACAGAGGACGAATAGTGGCTTATCGCAACAGCAGTTTATTGTACCGAGACATCGCCCGTGTGTTACAACATCCAGCCACAGTAAGGCGAGTATGGATTCAGTGGGTGCAGGAGGGACGGACGGACCAACATGAGCGATTGCTGCAGCTGCTGCACATCACTGAACGAAAGGACCGGCATGTTGTGTGACGGGCATTGGCGGCTCGCACCGCCACATCACGAACATTAGCGCAGAAATTAGGGTGTGTTGCGCAACAACCTGTGTCAGCACGTACCATTCCACGTCGTCTGCAGGAGCGGGGACTTGTCGCACGGCACTTATTGCTCCGATTACCATTGACGTTACACCACCGGCGAGTGTGGCAGCAGTGGGCCGTTGAACGCCGCACCTGGACTATGGAATGGCACAACATTGTCTTCTCCGACGAATCCCGCTTCTTCCTGCAACACCATGATGGTCGGATCCGCGTGTGGTGGCACCGCGGCGAGAGACTGTATGACGCCTGCATTATGCATCACCATACCGGTCCATCGCCTGGCGTTATTGTTTGGGGCGCAATTGGATATGACACCCGCACCCCTCTGGTACGCATAGCTGGTATACTCAACAGCCACCGCTACATCTCCGACGTTTTGGAGCCTGTATTCTTCCCTTACCTGTGGGATCTGCCAGCGGCCACGTTTCAACAGGACAATGCGCGCCCGCACGTGGCACGCGTCGTGCAACAATTCTTCATGACCCACCAGGTCACTGCTGCCGTGGCCTGCCTGTTCTCCCGATATTTCGCCCATCGAACACGTCTCATCGCTGATTGGCAACCGAGTGGCCCGGCAAGCGCCACCTGCGGCTACGCCTGATGACCTGTGGTAACGTGTGCAAGCAGCGTGGACCGACATACCCCAAGCCCACATCCAAAGCCTCTTTCGTTCAATGCCACGGCGTGTAGCGGCCATTATTGCCAGCCATGGGGGCCACACGAACTATTGAGGTCTGCGTGTTCCGCAAGTGGCACGGACCTGTAAGCTCAATCGTTTCATCTTTGTATCTGTTGTTATGTGTCCAGGAAATGTGGCTTTGCTATCTCGTGTCCTTCTTGGTGTTGCATTTTGGGTGGTCAGTGTATGTTATACAACCTAATAATTCCTGCACTAAACGGATCATTTCTCAGATCTTTACAAGGCATCTAGGCCGCGGGCCTTTTAGAAGATTTTAACTTACAACCAAGATATTTGGTATTTGTAAACATGGTATTAAGCCTAATGAAAGGCTCTCGACGGATGAGCTCTAATATTTTTACAAGGCATCTAGGCCGCAGGCCTTTTTAGAAGTTTTTAACTTGCAATCTAAATATTTAGTATTAATATAATGAACAACATCAAACGGTTTAATTTGGTCATCTTTACAGTAGTATAAATCCCACAAGAGCGGTAGCTAAGACATTATTCATCAAACAATATGCGTGTAAAAATATCAGTCCTTCCGAACCTCCCACTTCTATTTTCCTTGTTTAAAGAAAAGACTGATTTTATTATATGTACTTAAATTAAACAGAAGCAGTTCTTACTCTTGTTACAAAAGCACAATACCTTTCAGAAATTTCAGAATTTTTTTTTCTTTTCTGTTAAGGCTGATGTTTTGTAATAGAAGTTTTTCATTTTTATCTTGCTGATGACTGATTGTAAGGCTGGTATTTCGTGAAAATTTGTTTCTCATATTGGACAAGCCAGAATAGTTTAAAATGTGTTTCAAATTTTGCATTAAAAGATTCAAAGTCGTGTCTTAGGGATTGCATTAAAACCTTCAAAGTTTTAGAAGATTAAGCAATTAAAATAGAAAATAATGCTATTTAGCTTTATCATAAAAGTTTTAAATGGCAGGAAATACAGGATTTAAAATATTTACCTGACTTCCCATTTATTTAGGGATATAATTAAAAATGAGGAAGGAGGGGTACTTACCGCCCACGTAAGCCCAGATTTGCCGCTATTTCTACAGGAATATACACTGAGTGGCCACTTTATTATGACCACCCCCTTAGTACTTCATTGGACCACCTTTTGCCTTTAATACTGCGTCGATTCTTCATGGCATGGACTCCACGAGAAGTTGATAGGTGGTTTGTGGAATCTGAGACCATGCTTGATGAATAGCACTTTCCAGGAGTGTGAGATTGCAGGGTTGTGGATCCAGCTGTCTGATGGCTCGTTCAACTTCATCCCACAAATCATCAATGGGGTTGAGATCTGGAGATTGTGGGGGCCACCTAAGCAAAGTAAACTTACTGGTATGTTCCTGAAACCAATCCTTTACAATACGAGCACTATGGCAGGACGCATTATCTTGTTGAAAGTAGCCATCGCCGTTGGGACAAACCATCCACTTGAATGGTTGTAGCAATGCATTTGGGGTCCATGCTTTCGTGCTGTTTCTGCCAAATTCTCACTCGGCCATTGGCATGGTGCAACTGAAAACGTGATTCATCAGACCACGTAATTTGTTTCCAATTATCGACTGTCCAATCCTTGTGCGAACTGGAGATGTTTTCTCTTGTTAACTGCAGACGGCAAAGGTGTTCGAACAATCCTTCGGCTGCCATATCCCATCCGATGCAGTGTACAACGAACAGCGCATGCAGAGATCATATAAGAGGATCCTTGATTAAGTTGGTCTGTAATTTGCTGCACTGTTGCCCTTCTGTTGTCTGTTACCAGTCTAGACACTCTCCGTTCCGCCCGAGCAGTCACTAGTCGATGACGACCACACGTTGCACGTAGAGACAAAGTTTTTGGCGGACAGTCTAGTCTTTAAACACTTTAACAAGAGCTGCTCTGGAACATTTCACGAATGCAGCGGTTTCGGTGATACTCGCTCAATGGCTCCGAGCTCCTACAATCATCCCACGTTGAAAGTCCGTCAAATCGCATTTTTTACCCATGTCGTCACCCAAAAAGCACTTCTACTACTGTCGCAAGCACTAAGCTTTCCCTTTTTATACTAGCCTCGCCCTCTGGTAGCAACAGCGTGCAGTCATAGCTCATTTGCTTAAAACTGTCAGGTGGTCATAATAAAGTGGCCATTCAGTGTATACATATATATAAAACATTGAACATACATGACAGGCGTATCCTTAACTATTGTAGCAAAAAAATCTCTGATATGGGTACACATACTAATCAATTGTATAAAACTAAAAACAGACTTGGAAATTACTGGTTTTGATATTAAATAACCATAAACTGAGGCTTCAAGAAACCATGCAAGCAATCGTGCGTAGTTTCAGCTAAAATGAACTGTTCTAGTTTTTTGTTGTTGTTTTTTTCTGGTTGCAAACTTTTCAACAATGTCCAAATTCGTGGCAATTTTATTTTCAGTACAAACGATACTTATATTTGAAAGTCGTTTCTGTTTCATATTTAGATCGAAAGTAATTTTTCATGTTTTTGAGTTCGGAAAACGATCTTTTCCCTCAAGCTACTGTTTCAGACAGTAAAAATTTGAAAAGGGGGTTGTATTCACCTTAGGTAATCGGAAAAGTCGCTCACCTTTTCCAGTCAGGGACCATGCACAAATTGCATTTGACACAAAATATCGAACGTGGGGGAAATTTCTGGTGTCATTATTTCGATTTTCATGCATTTTAAAACAAGATGCAGCCGTAGAAGCAGCACAATTATGTGGGGGAAATTTCCAGGGTCGGCATTTCAAATTTTTATTGCAGTTTATAGTACTGCAAATAGCTGGATGAGGTGGAGGAAATTTCCGAGTTGGTATTTTGACTGTTACCGGGGTTTTTAGTGAAAAACGGTCTTACAATATAGCAGGGTGGAGGAAAATTTCAGGGTCGGCATTTTCAATATTTTACAGCAGTTTTAAGTAAAAATCGGTCTTAGAATAAGCAGGATGGGGTGGGGAAATTGCCGGGATTAATATTTCTATATTCACTGTAGTTTACAGTAATAAACGGTCTTATAAGTTGCAGGATAGCGTGGGGGAAATTTCCGGGGTTAGTGTTTCAACTTTTACCGAGGTTTATATTAAAAAACGGTTTTACAAGTAGCTGGATCGGTTGGGGAAAGTTCCGGGATTAGTAGTTCTATGTTCACCATGACAGCGCCATTTTCTTTTGTGTCCGACGTTTTCTGGTCAGCCCCATTTTATCCTTTTCTACGCGTTCTGCTGAATCCCCATATTGAATGCATCACCGTTCTGTGGGTCGCCTTCATTTTCTTCTCTTTTTTTTTTTTTTTTTTTTTTTGTGCTTGACGTTTCCCGGTCAGCGCCATTTTATTTTTTCTCCTTTCTCTCACGTATCTGCTGAATAATCATATTGGATGACATCATGCTTCCTGGTCAGCACCATTTCATTTTTCCTCCACGTAGTCTAGTGAGGCAGTACTATTTTTCTCCGAAGGAAATTTTACTGCGTGACGTCACGGCGCTGAGGAAATTTTCTTTCAAACAAATAGAAACCCTTAGTTGATCAGAGCAGGATCGATACCTCGAAAGCCGGGTTATAAAACCAAGGAGGTTAGAAGTAAGAGGAGGTGGCATCAGCCCCTCTACCTGTGCTTTTGGCGTGACGCCACTTTTTATCAGCTGACTATGCCAATGCGCCCAACCTGAAAATCTCCTGTATGTCTCTATGGGGAAATCTCGATTTTGAACGGGTTTTTCGGACCCTTACTCTACCCATACAGGCATGAAAAATTGAAGCTGAAATATTCATTCCCATAATAAAAAAATTGCAGAAAAAACAGGAAAATATGTGTTGGTATTTCTTTAAAAAATTCAACAAAATAATGATTTTTTGAGCGGAAGTGCATAGTGCGCATGGTTACTTACTGTCTATGTGCAAGTAACCATGTTTAAAATATAACCAAAAACCTAATGTTAAGAAATAAGAAGAACGAAATATGCCTTCTTTCCATCCTTGGTTTGCATGCGCTAAGCAAAACTGCTTAAGCCACAGGAAGTGACGTCACGTTCCCGAACTCCCGCAGCACAGACTCCCTCCGCCTCAGAAAGAGGACAGAAACAGCTGATCTGTTTTGGCTTCACTCAAAACGGATCCCTTCACCTCCTCTTCTTCTAACCTCCTTGAATAAAACAGACACCTTAAACGCAAAACTACTGCTATCAGTTTCAAACGCTTGCTCCGAAGAGGGTATCTTTCCTGCCCGTTGTGAGGACTGACTGCGTCGTTAGGATAATGATACCACATTCTCGCACCTGGTCGATCATGACGTCAGTGAATGCCATTTTCTTTTTGCGTGCAACTCCACGTTTTTCGGTTAGCGCTATTTTGTCTCCCCCTTTATTCTTGTGAACTAATGGAAGTAAAAATGATGTGGAATGAGAAATTAACGTTATTTGTGAATGTTAGACGCCTTAATCCCCAAGACTTCTTCCTCGGTAACAGAAATTTGTTTTAAACGGGGTGTATTTCCTACGCTATGTGAAAAGACGTTTCTTTCTAATTTTATAGGAGTAGGAGTTACTTTCGTAATGTATATTTTATATAGCTCATAAATTTATTTTTCAACCTAACTATCTTTTTTCTCATTTACACTTGCAGAACTTCTCTCATTTTCAACCAATGTTCCAATTTAAATATGTTTTATGCTATCGTCATGGTCTAGAAATGCGATTGTTTAATTAATATATTTACGTGCTGTTGTCATTTTCTGTTACATTTTTAACATTGTATCTTTTCTCTGCAATCCGAAAACAGAATTTTTGTGAATAGAAAAGACATTTTCTTTTGTTTCAGAATCCTTTCGGAAATCCAAATTGATGCACGAAAATGAAAAAAATCATGCAAGTGTGGTTGTGCTTAAAAACGGGTGTCGAACATTTGCCCACCCGGACAGTTGCCCACTGAACTTCACGCTTAGCACAGTAACTTTAGGAATAATCGCTACCATGCCTGCCAACTTTCAAAAAACGAAATCCGTAAAAAAATTAATCGATATATTCGATGAAAATTTTAATCGATATGTTGGATGAAATTACTTGTTGCGCATATTGATTAAATGTACCGAACATATCGATTAAAAAACAATGTTACCTAACTCAAGTATCAACCTTTAATTGATATGACTACAGATGTTTTAGTTTATCGGCACGCTTATTTCGATTAAAATCGAATCTATACATAATTTCTCATTACTATGCTATAATTATGACCTATATGTAGTGCAAACACTATCAATGTATTATGATCTATAAAGAGATAAAAACTTATTTTATGGAAGTTTGCGTCTAAAGGGAAGGATGTTCCACACTCTTTGACCCCCAATCCAATAGGATCGTATCCCATGCCGTCACGAAACAAAATAAAATGTTTTCAAAAAACGAACAATTTTCATGCTATGTTTATTTACGGAGAGACGGACGATGAGACAGTCAAATGGCGCAGTGGTCTAAGGCGCTGGCCTCTGATCATTCGTCCGGAAGGGGTCTAGGTTCGAATCCCGGTGCGGCATGGATGTTGTGTTTGTCTTACGGCACTGGCTCTCTCCCTTCCCTGGAACCAGTGATCCTAAATTAGGGACGGGCGACTGCTTATAGCCCATTGAGTTGCTCACGGTGGTCGTTAAACCTCCAATAAAAAAAACCGAAGTGAACAAACATTTTGCACGAATCGCATCCAGTTCATCATAATTTTTAACAAATTAAGTTAATTTCGGTTGTTTTTTTCCACGCAGTCAACATTATATTTATGCTTGACACTAGAAATATGATCCGTAATGGTAATCGGAAAAGTCCCCCATAGGAAATTTCCCCCACATTCGGAAAAGACCCCCATCTTTTTCAGTCAGGGACCGTGCACAAATTGCATCTGACAAAAAAATATCGAACGTGGGGAGATTTCCTGGGTCATCGTTTCCATATTCAGGCTGTTTAAAACAAGATGCAGCCGCACAGCGTGCTCAAATATGTGGGTAAAATTTTCGGGGTCAGCATTTCAAAATTTTATTGCAGTTTATAGTAAAAAACTGTCTTGCAAGTAGCTCGATGAGGTGGAGAAATTTTCCAGGTTAGTATTTTGACTGTTGCCGCGGTTTTAGTGAGAAACGATCTTACAATAACTGGCTGACATGGTGGAGGAAAATTCCGGGGTTGGCAATTCGGTATTCACTGCAATATACAGATGTTTTACAAGTAGTAGAAAATGTGGGAGAAATTTCCGGGGTCGGCTTTCCAAACTTTTACCGCAGTTTAGAGTAAAAATCTGTTTACAATTAGCAGGGTTGGGTTGGGGAAATTTCCAGCTGAACTGAAACTTTCTGCTATGAAGTATACGGTTGAGATAAAAGGGATGGAAAACTGTGAGCCCCTGTCATGACCTAGGTTTAGAGAGGATCAGGAAAAAGACAGAAACATTTCAAGATTTGCGGGGGTAATAACTTTTCCTTGTAGGTATGCTGCAGCTCAAGAGGGCACAGACTGAATTTTGGAAGTCATTGTAAATTTTTCTGCGGATTTACACTAAGGTAATCTTTCCTAAATTGCCTTGTTTACAAGATAGCTCTGCGGATCACCCAAATAGGTGGGCTTTCAACTGTTCAGTTCGGCGGAATCTCCATCACGGAATGGAGTTATTTTTCTTGGATGGGATTCGGCCTGTTGGTTATTACATCACAAACCATGAACTCTGAAGTGTCCCTCGAAGTTCTGGACAGTTCTGCCCAACTAACAAATTTTTATACGCGCTCATATATATATATATATATATATATATATATATATTTTAATTTTCCAGTACTATAACAGCAAAAACACAAGTATTGGGAAACTGCTGGCTAAAATCTCCCGCTCATGGCCCGGTAGCGGTCCGATGGTGGCAGCGCCATCAGTTGGCAGCTATTAAGGTCCCTGCAGCATCGCCATCAGTTGGCAGCCATTAAGGTCCCTGCAGCATCGCCATGAATTGCGGGCCTCCAAGCAAGTGCCACTAGTAACCCGTAGCTGGCAACTGATGCAACTCCAACACCAGGTGGAAGCAACACGTGCTGTGTCTCTCGTGGTACCAGTTAGTTGAAGACGACGCTATCGCCATCGTGTTATTTTAGTGGATGTTAAGAAAAAAAGCCATATGTAGAGAGGAGAATTAATTTCCTAATGAAATGCCACGTCGACCAGATTAAGCCATGAAATACACCAGCTCCATTCCCATGAATAACAAGAAATAATTTCTGTGTAATCTTTTCTTTTAACTAAACCGCTTGAAACAACAGTCCTGGAAAAACGTTATGTTGGAAAACAAAAAATTATACGCGTACAAAAATTATCAATTATTTGAAGGAAAAAAACCAACGCTATGTGGATATACACTGAAGAGCAATTGAATTAGAGATACCTGTCTAGTAACGTGTAGCACCACCTTTCGCCCTGATGACGGCGGCGATTCGTCTCGGCATGGACTCGACAAGACACCGGAAGCGTTGGGAAGCCATGCGGATCCACGGCCCCTGAACAAGCTCCCACAGTTCACGAAGATGCAAAGGAAAACCTGAGTTGAATTTATTCGGCTGTTGCGCATGGCTTTCAGTATCACGACATTGCAGACCTCAAGAAAAAATTGCCGACACCGGAAATTTCTTCCACCCCATCCTGCTACTTGTAATTCTGTTTTTTACTACAAACTGGAATAAAAGTTAAAATGCCGTCCCCGAAAATGTCCCCCACATTTTCCTACTACTCACAAAACATCTGTAGATTGCAGTGAATAAGGAATTACCGAAACCGGAATTTCCCCCTACCCCGTCAGCCTACTAATTGTAAGATCGTTTTTCACTAAAAACCGCGGTAATAGTCGAAATCATCATCATCATCATTGTCAACCATTATCAATCCACTGCTGGACGAAGGTCTCCCCAAGTTTCCTCCACAACGGTCTGTCTTGTGCCAGTCTCCTCCATGTCACCCCTGCATACTTTCGAATTTCATCCACCCATCTCCCATGTGGTCTTCTTCTGGGTCTTTTCCTGTCCCTTGGAATCCAATCTAAAATTTCGGCTGTCCATCGATGATCTGTCCTTCTGGCAGTATGTCCAGCCCATTGCCATTTCAGGGATTTAACTCTGATCATGATGTCTTCCACTCTTGTCATTTTTCGGATCCACGTGTTCCTCTTCTTATCTCTCCTGGTTATACCAAGCATGCACCTCTCCATGCTGCTTTGAGTTGTCTGCAGCCTTTGTATGTCTCTTTTAGTTAAGGTCCACGTCTCTGCACCATACGTAAGCACTGGAAGGATGCATTGATCAAACACTTTTCTTTTAAGACATAATGGCATATTGCTCTTGAAAATTATGCTGTTTCTTCCAAAAGCTCTCCAGGCAAGTTTTGTACGCCGATTAATTTCTTCATCAATGTGACCCTCACTTGATATCTGCTGTCCAAGATAAACGTACGTGTCTGTTATCTCCAACTTTTCTCCATCAATCGATAAATCTTCATTTTGTGTAAAAGCATTGAACATCACTTTTGTCTTCTGAAAGTTCATTTTTAATCCCACTTCTTTACTCTTGTCAGCAAGTTCCTGGATCATACTCTGCAGCTCTGATGGGGTAGTTGCAAAAATGACTACGTCATCAGCAAAACGAAGGTGGGTTAGATAATCTCCATTAATCTTTATCCCCTTGTTTTCCCAGCTCAGCGACTGAAAAACACCCTCCAATGTGGCATTAAAGAGCTTCGGAGATATGTTGTCACCTTGTCTCACTCCCTTTCCAATTTTTACGTGTGTTGTATTTTCAAACAGCCTAATCTTTGCACTTGCATTTTCATAGATGTTATTAATAATATTAATGTATGCATCTTCAATACCGCAGGTTTTCAGAGCCATTGTTACTGCTGATGGTTTCACCGAATCAAAGGCTTTTTCATAATCGATAAAAGCCATGCACAATGGAAGTTCATATTCCCTCGCTCTTTCAATTAGTACTCTCAGCACGTGGATATGATCTATTGTGCTGTAGCCACTCCTGAATCCAGCTTGTTCTCTCGGTTGAGCCATGTCCAGTGTTACCTTCAAGCGGTGTGAAAGAACTTTAGTGAAGATTTTATAAACTACTGATAGGTCTGTAGTTTCCGAGATCCTCAATGTCACCTTTCTTATGTAGCAGGATCATTGTAGCGGTGTTCCAATCTTCAGGAATCTTTCCTTCATTAAGGCATCGAGTGAAAATTTGGGCGAGTACTGTTTCGATTTCTCCACTTGCTTCTTGTATGATGTCTACAGTAATTCCATCTTCTCCTGGAGCTTTTCCTCGCTTCATGTTCTTGATTGCATGTGCAACTTCTGCTGGAAGGACTGGAGGAACTCTGGTACTGGTATCTTTCATGATGTCTGGAGTGCATATATCATCCCTTTCATATAATTTGGAGTAGAAATCTTTCACTCTTGTCAAAATTTCGCCTCTATTTCTTGTTACAGAACCATCTTCTTTTCTCAGTGCCATAATCTGTTTTCTTCCTTACTGAGATGTCCCTTTGCTATCTTTAGGCTTTGGTTGTTTTCAATTGCTTTCCTCACTAGTTCACAGTTGAATTTCCTTACGTCTTCAGTGATACTTTTTCTTACTGTCTTGCATAGTTCTATATATTCCACTTTGGAAGTCACATCTTCTTTAGTTGTCCTCATCTCTCTTCTTTTTGCATCAACATTTTGGTTTTTCCTGATAATTTGTTCACATGCAACTTGTTCTTAGACCCAGCTAATTTTGTTGCTGTTTCCATAAGAGCTTTGGTTACTTTTCTGTTAACTTCAGAGATGTCCACTTCTTCCGATGTTAGGCCTTCTAAAGCAGAGAACCTGTTCTTCAGTTCTAACTTGAAGGTATTATGGTGTATTTTGAGGTTGGTTATGTCAATAGACTTTGTTTGTCTTATGAGCTTGCCACGTTCAAGTTTAGCGTTGAGGTGCATCTTACATCTCACCAATCTATGGTCACTACCTGTGTTGAACTTGTTTAGCACACTGCAGTCTTCTATGACGAATTTTTTGTTACACATAATAAAATCAATTTCATTTGTCGTCCCATTTGGATGTCTCCATGTCCATTTCCTGTGTGGCTTTTTCTTGAAGAAGGAGTTCAAGATGAAAAACCCTTCTGCCTCTGCAAACTCAACGAGAGTATTTCCACGCTGGTTTCTGTTGCCGTGACCGAATTTACCTACTGAAGTTTCATTCTGTTGCCGTTGTCCTATTTTTGCATTGAAATCTCCCATAATTATTTTCAAGTGCTGCTTACCTTTATTATTTAGATGACAAATTTCCTCATAAAATTCTTCAATTTCTTCTTCAGGATGACTTGTGGTGGGTGCATAAGTTTGATAGTCGAAATACTAACCCGGAAATTTCCCCCACCCCATCTTGCTAACATAAACTACTGTAAAAGCGGAAAACATATGTAGGTTGCATTAAAAAATAAGGAATTGCCGACCCCGGAAATCTCCCCCACGTTCGATATTTTGTGTCAAATGCAATTTGTGCACGGTCCCTGACTGAAAAAGGTGGGGGAACTCTTCCGTCCATTCATATGAATGGATGGGGAGCTAACAGTTCGTCTTTTCATTATTACGGCGCGAAGAATGCCGAGTAGTTCAGTACTCGGAATGCTTTCACGTAAAGTGAACAATTTGCTTTACTTTTTGTAAAAAAACTTACACATGTCTGTTTCCTTTTTGCTTTACTTCTAAATAGCCAAATCTCTAGAAAGGAATATTTAAATGCTTATGCTAAAAACCATTAAAAATAAAAATAAAACCTTTATCAGTGCAAAAATGAAAAATATCAGTATTAAAGTGATTGGGGGAGAGGGGCACATTGGTACTGAAAGTTCTCAGGATGTAATTTTGGACGTTTGGCGAAAAATTCCTATACGGAAAAAGTTTTGTACCGGTAAACTCTTACACTTTCTCATATAAGGGATTTTGTTGTTGTTGTTGAGAGTTTAACGACCACCGTGAGCAACTCAACTCAGTGGGCTATAAGCAATCGTCTGTCCCTAATTTAAGGCCACTGGTTCCATGGAAGGGAAAGAGCCAGTTCTGTAAAACCAGGGGCGTCGACTTCACCAAATTATTGGGGGGGGGGGGGGGCACGCTTCTTCTATTCTCAGGAGAACAATAAAAAAATGCACAAAGTCAACGACGTATATTTCAACGTCAACGACGTATATTTTAAAACGCAATTGTAATTGTTCATTAGTAAATGCACAAGGAAACAGAAATATTATTTTGTTTAAAAAAAATTCAGCCTGTGATTTTATAAAAATATCCAGAGATACTTTATTCCCAAACATTTATAAAAAAATGTGAGAAATTAGCGAGGTTACTCGAACAAAGAACGAGAAGCACAAAAAATAAATAGATAAAGGCGTAAAAGGTTATACGTTTCTGTATTGTTATTTATTTTATTTATAATAATTGGTTTAAACATTTACCACACATCATGAGAACATATCAAACACAATACGGGGATGGCCGCCCCGGTGGCGCAGTGGTCTAAGGCGCTGGTCTCTGATCATTCGTCCGTAAGGGGTCCGGGTTCGAATCCCGGTGAGGCATGGATGTTGTGTTTGTCTTATGGCACTGGCTCTCTCCCTTCCCTGGAACCAGTGACCCTAAATTAGGGACGGGCGACTGCTTATAGCCCATTGAGTTGCTCACGGTGGTCGTTAAACCTCAAAAAAAAAAATATGGAGATGGCAATCAAGTTTCCTATCAAATGAGCAATACTGAATATGTAAGAAACGTTTTTACTTATTTTGCTATTTATTATTTTTTTGGAAATAAAGAGCTTTGGCCTCATAAGATGGAGCTTGGTCTACTTTATGAGACCCAAGCGATTATTTAGTTGAACAGAGTGAAAGATACTGGGTGGGCACTTCCCCTCCAGTAAAATTATTGAGGGGGGCAAGATTCGTCTTGCCCCTCCATAGTCGGCGCTTCTGCGTAAGATAAGCACAACATCCATGACTCACTGGCATTTTTTGGTCATAAGCCTGCGCCACCGGGGCACTGTAGTTTTAGGAAATGTACCAAGTCACGACAATTTTTTTCTTCAAATTAAAGTACATTTCTCGCTTGTCTTACATAGAACGTTTTCTCGAAATTTGTTTGGAGTCCCCAATTCAATTCTCCATATAGGCCAACAAACGGCATACTTTATACCCTCCACCCATACCTTGAACTTTTGTGGCCAGTTGCCCTAAACTCATATGAACTGGCATGAAAATTCAGGCAAACAAAAAGCTCCCTCCGTCGTTAGACACCTTGGAAAACTGCCATACATAATTCGGAAACTTGGAAAACTGCCATACATAATTCGGAAACTTGGAAAACTGCCACACATTCAAAGTGTTCCTCGGAGGAACAGCAATTAGTGTCCAGCCCCTTAATGAAAAACATGTGGCAGTTTTCCTGTGTGGCAGTTTTCCAATGCGGCAGTTTTCCAATGTGTGGCAGTTTTCCAACTTACTGAAATACGTGTCGCAATTTCCATGTGTGGCGGTTTTCCGGCAACCAACGCCAATATACGGCAAAAAATATTTTGCAGTGGAGCCGTTGCTACTGTTGTTCTTACTTTTCGCGTTTTAATTCAATTTCGGTAATTAGAGGTATTTATATTTAACTTCTTACCTCTTCCGTGAGTCTGTGCAAGGGCTCACCAGCAATCAGCATCTTCTTTATCCAACATCTTCTATGCACACGGTCGTATACACAAGATTACAAAAACATATTCCAAGAGAGTTGCACATCAAAGGTATACTACTAATTTATTGCAGATCATTTTATATGAATTAGATGTAAATACACAACACTCACACACACTGAATATTTCGTCGTTTGTCTTTCGCGTCATAAGTCTTAACAACAGTTTTCACATTGCGGCCTCTGCCGTATCATCTCTGCCGCCCTTTCCACGCGTCCTCACATGTCCGCCATCTTCTCACATCTGGCGTTCGCATCCTCCGCTGCGCCCTTTGTCGGCGAAGTCCCAAAATCCTCCGGCTCCAAAGAATTGGGTCCAGTCTTTTCTAAGTCCAGCTCCAGAGGGTAAAGGTGTTGTACTGGTCTTTTGATCAATGTTCCATTAGGCAGTCTCACTGTACATGAACGTACCTTTCCGTCATGTCCCACATGATCTTGGCTAATGATACCGGTTTTCCACATCAGTTTAGGTAATCTTTCATCTTTTACATGAACTATGGAATCCTTTTTCACTTCTAAACCCCTTTTGGCAATCTTCAACTGGTGGGCTGATTTCAATTCCAGAAGATATTCTTGTCACCCTCTTCTCCACAGTCTCTCCATAACTAATGCTCTGTGTTTGTATTTCCTTGTAAGGTAAGCTGACCAGACGTCCCCAATTCTTGAGGACAGTCCTCGAACTTAGTTTACTGTTCCCAAAAACGTCTGAAGCCTTTGGGGACGCAAATTGTCCTGAAATTTTAATGTTTGTCCCCAAATGTCCTCGAATTTACACTTCCTCATTAACCCTTTAGATTTCCAATGAAAAATGTTCTTAAAAGTAGTTTCCATTGTACTAATTTTCCAACATGCTTCTTGTGAAAACAAATTTTGACTTTTTTTCTTCTCTCTGGGTTTAACGACCACTACGAGCAACTCTAAGGACTATAAGCAGTCACCTGTCTCTAATTTGGAGACATTCATTCTAGGAAAGGGAGAGAACAAGTGCTGTAGGACAAACACGCCATCCATGTCTCAGTCAGGACTCGAACCCGTACCCACTTGTACGAATGATCAGTAGCCAGCACTAGGTCAATGCACCACTGGCGCTGTCAAATTTCGATTGTACTTGTTCTGAGTTTCTCCAAAATTTTGACAAAATGAAAAATTCGCCATGCGATTACTATGGTGTGCAGCCTAATTTTGATTCAGCGCATGTACCTAAGGTAAAGCATTTCACTTTTGCTAATATGTTATCGCCAACATAGTTCTGCTTCGTCAATACAAATTACCAACATTCTACAAGATATTTCCTTTTAAGACACAGATTTTAATGTGTAATATCACACTTATTGAAGCAATGCAGTTTTGTGACAAAAAGATTTGCATATTTATTTTGAGTACGTATCTGTCCCCAAATGAACTACCGATTTGGGGACGCCACGCCCTTTTGTCCTCAAATCGGTGTCCCGATATCTGGTCACCTTATTGTAAGGTCACTTCTTTTTTATTCCTCAGAACTTGGTTTCCCATCAGGAATTGTTGTCAATCTTCCAATTAAGAAATGTCCTGGTGAGAGTGGTTCTGGTTCTCCTGGTTCGCTATATACAAATGTCAAAGGACGGGAATTCAGGATCGCTTCTACTTCAACAAGAGTAGTTTCCAATTTTTCATATGTTAAAGAAGCTTTTCCCAGTATTCTTTTCAGGCATGTTTTGATCGAGCGAACGAGCCTCTCCCAAAACCACCCCACCATGCAGCTCTTTCAACAATGTACTTCCATCTTATTCCTGTTTCTCTGCCGCCCCGGTGGCGCAGTGGTCTAAGCGATGGCCTCTGATCCTTCGTCCGAACGGGGTCTGGATTCGAGTCCCGGTGAGGCATGGATGTTGTGTTTGTCTTACGGCACTGGCTCTCTCCCTTCCCTGGAACCAGTGACCCTAAATTAGGGACGGGCGACTGCTTATAGCCCATTGAGTTGCTCACGGTGGTCGTTAAACCTCCAATAAAAAAATTATTCCTGTTTCTCCATAAAACCTTAAATTTTCTGGATCGGTAACCATGCTCCACAGTTTGGTTAAATCGCGGTTTACCTTTTTAAATGTTTTCGCGTTATCTGAATCGAGTGTCTTACAAATTCCTCTTCTTGCTAAAAATCTTCCAAATGCCAACAGAGAGTTGCAAGCTGTTAAATCAGATACCAATTCCAGATGTACAGCACGAGTAACTGCACAGGTGAATAAGGCGATGTAAACCTTCTCATTTTCATTCTTTGTGAATAATGGTCCTGCAAAGTCCACTCCACATATTTCAAAAGGAGAAACTTCCTTTAATCTGTCCGGTGGTAAGGGTGCCATATCTTGGTCGAAAGGTTTTGTTTTAAATTTCCGGCAGTTACAACAACTATGTATAACGATTTTCACTCTTTGCCGTCCCCGTAGAATCCAGTACCTTTCTCTGATTTGAGCTAAAGTCTCGGCAACTCTACCATGTCCTACATTTATATGACTTTGCTTTATTAATAGGGCTGACCATTGTGTACAATAGACAGGTGTTTCAACTCCGCTTGACTCTCGTTCTGGAAAAAAGGTCCCTTAATGTAATGACCACTAGAGGGCGTTAGAGGAAATGTGGGCCACTCGAATCGCCATGTGAGTAAACAAATCGAAGGGAGTGGCGTGCTCTGCATGCAGTTTCAAACATCTGGATGTAATTTCCTACAGGAAGTTAGAACAAGGTAACACAAATCTCTGCCTTTTCTCATACCAACGTCGCCGAATAGTATTGCTATGCCTTAGGCCCTTTAGAGGGGCTTTCAGTATTCTTGACCTACTTTGAAATCAGTGTAAACTGCCTTATTTCTCTTGGGGTTTTTTTACTGAAGCTTTTAAATTTCCGTTGTTTTCGATTCCCGTAACATGGGACGAAAGTGTTTCGTTCCCAATTGCCGTTCTGGTTATGCCAGTAGTAAAGAACATGCTTCTTTATTTAAAGCACCTAAAAATGAAAAAATGCTTGCTAAATGGCAGAAAGCAATCCCTCGAGCCGATCGGAAACTCGGCAGTAACGATTTTGTTTGTGAGAAACATTTCCTCGCCCATGATGTAATTAGACGCAGGAGTGAAACATTCAATGGCCAAGTTTTATATGATGTACCTGTCCGAGTCAGACTTAACTCCACTGCTATTCCTGTAATATTTCCAGGATGCCCAACCTATCTTTCAAAGAAGGCAGCAAAGTCACGAAAACAGCCTTTTGTTCGCCACTCTGCCAGCAATGAGATTGATGATGCTACCCTTGCATTTCGAGGTATGGAGAAGGCAGATTCTGAAAGTAATGTACTCTTTGAGGCAATTGTAAAGGGTGTTCCAAACTTTACATTCCCAAGTGAGTCATGGGGTTTTCATATGTTCACTAAAGCTTCAGAAAAGTGCATTCTATTTTCTGAAATTCTAGTTAAATCAGACAAGTCAGTATCAATTAAAAAACTATTTGCATTACAGAAAACGTGGAGTGGTATGTTACTATTTGGAACAAAATTGTAAGCAGCACAATATTTTCTCAAGTGCCTCCCACCCTGGCTTCATCTACTAATGTTCTGTCACTTCTGAAGCTCGTCAACAGTGTCAACGTTTGCTCTGGTGGGCCCGAGTATCAGGATGCAGAACATTATGACATAAACAAAGCTTTTGTCGACAATGGAATATGACGCCACAAAGACTGTGCACTTATTATTGATGTAGGGAAATTCTGCAAAACGTGTACCCGAATTACAAATGCAATCCGGGTACGCAAATACCGACAGAAGAACACAAAGGCCATTAAGAGGTACATAATGTCTGTCAAGATTGCCAAAGTTAAAGCTTTGGCAAGGGCTAAACGTGCAACAACAAAAAAAACTAAAAAGGTGCCATACAAAACGTGCAGCTCTAAAAACTGAATTAAGTGACATGTTTAAGAAGTTGAAAAACACTCACGAAGAGAGCGTGGCTTTTAAAATTAAAGAGCTTAATTTGCCTGCTTCTCAAATAATGCTCATCAAGGAGTGTGTAAATGTTGGCAAAACGGCATCAAAAAACGGTAGACGATACACTAATGACTGGTTGTTGCTTTGTCTCTTGCTGTTCATTAGAAATTCTACAGCATACAGATTTCTTAAAGAACAAGACATTTTACCTTTGCCTTGCATCAATACTATTCGTAAGCGTCTTAGCGTTATGCATAGTAAATGCGGATTTGATGACTCCTTTTTCTCAGCATTAAAAATTAAGCTGTCCAAAAAGTCTGAACAACAACGTCATGGCATGGTCTTATTTGATGAAATCAATGTCAGAAAAAGTATGGATGTAAATTCCAGTAAAATGAATTCTAGTGGAATTGTGAATTATGGTGAAAACAGCAACTTAAACGATGGCCAACTAGCTGATCATGGATTAGTCTTCATGTTCCAACCTTTTGCAGATTCCTGGGCCCAACCAATAGCAGTTTTTGCATCATGTGGACCCACAAAATCAGTTGTTTTGTCTGGTTTGCTCATACAAGCCATCATGTTTTTAGAAGGATCTGGAGCCATTGTTGATGGTGTTGTCTGTGATGGTGCTTCAACAAACAGAGGTATCTGGAATGATTTGGGTGTTTCAGGCCTAATTGGTAATGAAAAATCTTTTTTCACTCACCCATTAGATGCACATAGGAAGATATACATGTTTTCAGATGTGCCTCACCTCATTAAATGCATTCGACATAGGTTGCTTTCTAAAGCAGAGCTTAAGGTGAATGGCCAGTGGGTGAAATGGAGACATTTCCTTTACTTGTATGATGAAGAAATGAAGCTACCTGGGAATTTACGTGCTTGTCACAAAATCTCTTTGTCGCACCTGAGACCAAGCAATTCAGAAAAAATGCGAGTCAAGCTGGCGACTCAGGTTTTTAGTAAGTCTGTTGCGGATGCTCTAAAATTGTATCAATTACAAAATGTAAGAAGTTTGTCAGATGTGGATGCTACTATAGCATTCACATTGCAGATAAACAACATGTTTGATGCACTGAACAGACTAGCTCCATTTGAAGGTATTCGTGCTAATGGGAAGGATTTTGAAGTCTTAAAGCATAGTTTGGAATGGCTTAATGCATGGGAAATGGAAGTACTTGTGGAGATATTAATGAAAATGCATTTCTAACAAAAAGTACTGCTGAAGGTCTTCGGGGGACCCTGCACTCTACCATTGATTTAGCAAACTATCTCCTGGATTCCTGTGGTTTCAGCTATGTTTTGACTGCAAAATTCAACCAAGATGCAATAGAACGCTGTTTTGGTACTATTCGTCAAGCTGGAGGTCAAAATGAGCACCCTGGGATGATAACTTTTCTACAGTTGTATAGACTTCTTTCATTATATAGTCTCTAAAACCACCCAAGTTTGGAAACTGTGAAGTTCTTGAGCCACAACAAAAACCTTATATTTCTATCCAAAAATTCCAGGAAGCATTTAAAGACACACATGATCCAAGTCACGTAGACAGACTAAAACATGTCTTGATTGATTCATTTCAGATGGCAAGTGGGAGTGTGACGGCATTATCAGAGATGACTATGGCATGTTAGAGGTGAGAGACGGTGTGGTCTACTACGTTACAGGGTTCATATGCAGAAAGGTTAGCAAATTTACAGATACAATTAGCCCAGTTGTACATAGCAATCAAGCTGTAGCTCAGCTGACGAACATCAAGACTAGAGGGAAGCTGGTACACCCAAACCATCATATATATTCTCTTTTGATGTGTGTTGAAAAGTACTTCTCCAAAAATGTCCACAAAACAGATGTTTACTGGGACACAGTCAATTATGTGTTTGAAAATGTGCCACTACAGTTTCCTTGCTCTGTACATAAAACTGAAATGGTACCAAAAATTCTCCATTATTACATAAGTATGCGTATGAGGCAATATTGTAAACAAAAAAATAGTCAGTATGGTAAGGAGACTCGAGAAAAACGCAAATTGTCCAAGCTGTGTTCCAAATAAAGTGTCATGGCAGGTAGCTATCCATAAAGTGTTTCTATGCCCCATCTCCGTGTTTCCAAAGAAAAATGCATTTTGACATATTGCTATGTTCGCAGTAAACATCCATCTCCGTTATTTTCACATATAAGTATCTGCTCCTCTCCCATATGGTTCCTAAATTTAGTTGAACCTGTCACATCATAACTTGGGTATATTCTAGTTGGATAATGCTTACCTTGGCATTTCTTTCTAGCGATGTCTCACGTTTCACGTACGTTTTTCGGTCTTTGTTGACGCTATTGTCCTAATGTCCGTTGTCTGTGAATACTGTTCGCACCAAGACACACTTTTGCGTCGGGTATCTTCAGTAACTTTCTCTTAAACTTTTACCATTATTTATACTCGAAAATTTTCACACAGCCTTTGGGCATCGTCAGGAGCGTGGTGACTTTTCCACTGTTTTTGTTGGTTTACTTCTCGCCTATTCGAGTCCGATGCTCCACGTTGCCATTCGTGGGAACGCTTCCTGGGATACGATTTGGTCTAACCTAGCTGGCGCCATCTATGTTTTATGAACACTATTTTTCCCTCCCGTTTTCCTCCCCTCGCTGGCCTTTTATTTCTTCTCTCTGTTTTCTTTTTTCTTATTTTCCTTTCCTAGCCCTGTTTTTCTTTTGTCGTTCCTTTTCTTGTCTTATTAGCTCTTTCCATAGGCTAGAAATGTACTATGGTCATTCTGGTTACACCCCCAGTGTTCGAATTACCCAGTGGTCTGCTGGCCATTGGCCAGTAAAACTTCCGTCGGACCACTGAACTATTGATTTTACCGGCCCGGATAGCTAGTAAGTTTCTTTTTTCTTCTAAATTTGTCAAATGCCAAAAAATTATTTATATTTCTTTTAGCTTGCTCTATGGTTTTCTTTTTATGCTGAAAACTAATGATAGGTTTGAAAACAAATATTGGAGATAATTCTATTGAAGTGATATGTTATTTTCTACATATATTATTTTATTTTACGGACCAGTGGGTTTGCAAATTCTAGTGGTCCACTGGACCAGTAGAAGATTTATTTCTAAATTCTAACACTGCACCCTATTTTTGTTTTATAAATTAAGATTGCTTCTTCCATTCTCATTTGTCTTTCTGATTTTTTATTCCTTTCAAGCATTTTAATTTCATCGAATTTTGGGAATGTTTGGTTTTCCATACAGAATTGCACCAAGGCAGTTTTTGCTTCTTTTTTCTGCCAGTTGGATATCTGTTGTTTTAGCCTTTTTTTTAGTCCATTTTTCGTACTTCCATGTACGATATTGGGGGTATGTGTGCTATTGGAATTTCGTAAGATCCTGATTCTTCTAGTATTTTGTTCTCAGTTTTTTTTGTTAATAGTCATATTTTTCCAAGTGTTCACAGAGCTTCCTAGGTATAAGTCATATTTAGCACATTTCCTATTAATCTTTGCTGACTCCTTCCAAGAAAGGGAATGCTCCAATGTATTTCATTTTACTACTCTTCATTTTTCTTTTATTGTGCTCATCTTGGCCTTCTTTACTCTTATTCAAGTGTTTTTTACTCTCATATATCCATTTTTTAACAAGCTTGCTCGGGTAACCATAATCTTGTGCTATTTTAAATAAAAACTCAAGCTCTTGATTTTTTAGCCTGTTGTTAGAAGTGTGCATGTATGCCCTTCAAATCAAATTTACAATGCTGTTTTTTTTATGTATATCAGGGTGGCGCGATGAGTATGGTATCAGTACTGGGATGTATGTTGCTTTCCTGAACACAGTGTATTCGAATTTATTTTTGTTTTTCCTCAGCAGGATGTCTAAGAAATAAGAATGACAGTTTATTATCCTCTTCAAATTCTAGAGTCAGTTCTATGGTGCTACAAATTTGCAATAATTTAGTCAGCAAAGAAATTAATAGGCAATGTGCTAAATATGACTTACAACTAGGAAGCTCTGTGAACAAACACCTTGAAAAATATGACTATTAACAAAAAAGCTGAGAACAAAATACTAGAAGAATCAGGATCTTACGAAATTCCAATAGCACACATACCCCCAATATGGTACATAAGAAGTACGAAAAATAGACTAAAAGAATTCTAACACAACACATATCCAACTGGCAAAAAAAAGAAGCGAAAAAAACTGCCTTGGTGCAATTCTGTATGGAAAACCAAACGTTCCCTAAAATTCGATGAAATTAAAATGCTTAAAAGGAATAAAAAATCAGAAAGACAAATGAGATTGGAAGAAGCAATCTTAATTTATAAAAACAAAAATAGGGTGTGTAACCAGAATGACCCTAGTACATTATCTAGCCTATGGAAATAGCTAATAAGACAAGAAAAGGAACAACAAAAGAAAAACAGGGCTAGGAAAGGAAAATAAGAAAAATAAAACAGAGAGACGAAATCAAAGACCAGCGAGGGAAAAAAATAGTGTTCATGTAACATAGCTGGCGCCAGCTAGGCTAGACCAAATCGTATCCAAGAAAGCATTCCGACGAATGGCAACGTGGAGCATCGGACTCCAATAGGAACCAAGAACAACGGTGGAAAAGTCGCCACGCTCCTGACGATGCCCAAAGGCTGGGTGAAAATTTTCGAGTATAAATAATGGTAAAAGTTTATGTTTTTGAAGCTTAAGAGAAAGTTACTGAAGATACCCAACGCAAAAGTGTGTCTTGGTGTGAACAGTATGTCACAGACAACGGACATTAGGACAATAGCGTCAACAAAGACAGAAAAACGTGCGTGAAATGTGAGACATCACTAGAAAGAAATGCCCAAGTAAGCTTTATCCAACTAGAATATACCCAAGTTAATTTAAATATTGCACGTAAAGCTGAATAGTAGCATGTTTTTCCGATTTATTAAATCAGAAAATAAACTACCAAAGTGAATTTATCATATCATTTTCACACCTTCTGTTCTAAACTGCTTTTGCTCCTACCCCCCCCCCTAGAGAAATCAGAGAAGTACGTATTCCACCTCAACATTAAGAAATTTGTGCCTATTTACAATTACTTCACAGGGTTTCTGTGTGAAATAAAAGTTCCTACCATGTTTGTCTTTCTGCGGATTAAGAATCTTATAAGAAGAATTTAATCTTTTCTTCAACAGGTAAGGCGTTTCAATATTCAGAACCAATATAGTTTAAACTCTGTTTAGTCATGTGTGTTTTTGGGTGTATAGGTCTTAATAGTGATCTGTCTCGTTTTTTAGTTGTGTATATTAAAATTCAATTCCATGATATTGCATAATTTTTTTTTATTATTTGGAGCATATTATTATTAATACGAGTATGATGATAGGTGTAAGGTTGTAAATTGTTATGGGAAGGAGGGTCAGATTTTAAGTCAAGTAACTTTACGTATCCATTCTGTAATACTTGAAGTTCACTGATATTTGTTTCAGTGATTTGTCCCCACGAGTTAAAGCAGTAATTAATGTGTGTTTGTATAAATGTATAGTATAGAAGTTTTTATTGTGAGATTTGATATAATTTTACTAGCAATCACTATATTTTTAGATATTCTATTTGCAATTGATTCTATGCGACTATTCCATTGTAGGTCAGGGTTTTAAATTATTCCCAGATACACAAAGCTCTGTACTGTATCAATAACTGTATTATTCAAAAGTATATGATGAATTTGTGTTTGAGTTATTTTCTGTCTTGTAAAAATCATGAGTTTGGTTTTATTGGTGTTGATTATGAGTTCATTATGTGTTAGCCATTCTGAATATATTTGTGGTTGAGTATTTGCTTGGGAAGTTATTTCATTATCAGTTCCACTAAATAATATTGTTGTATCATTTGCATATAGAATTATATTGTTATTGGCTGTAATAATAAACATATTTATATATAAATTAAATAGTAAAGGTCCCAGAATTGAGCCTTGTGGCCCGCTTGAATTTATTTGTAGTAGAGGTGAGTGGTGTTGATCAATTAGAGTATATTGAAATCTGTCTGCCAAGTAATCTTTTAATAGAGTATATGAGGTACTTCTCATACCCAAATTATATAATTTAGTTAAAAGAAATGAGTGATTCCTAGTGTCAAACGCTTTGGTTAAGTCGAGAGAGAGATAATTCCTATCTGAGGTTGAGAGACCCGAACCCTCAGCGCTCTGCGCCTTTTGTCAGGTGAAAAAGAGAAATATTAGATGTTTGGGAACAGATTTCCCTGATAGAATAGTACGAAAGAAAAGTATGGAAATATTAGAGGAGAGGGAGTAGACGGTTACCCGTTAAGAAGTGAAGTTGTAAGCTGCCCTACATACTTACCTGTAACAACAAGCCATTTCAAGTGCTATTTCTCTCCGCAGAAAAATGCCCGGTACATCTGTGCCACAGAAGAGCACAGGGGGAAAGGAAGGAAAGGACACGGGAGAGGGGAACCTGGAAAAAAAAATCATCACACACAGAACATCTTTCCCAGAGAAGAATCGTCTTTGAACTCCGGGTAAGACAAAACTGGCCATTTGCTCAGTGTTGCTCGCCAGCCAATGAGAGAAAAGATTTTTCCCCATTGGTTTACAGAATTTTTTCACTGGTTTACTTTTGTTGATTCTTGACAGGCATGTCAGATTAACCATAGCTGAGGTGGTGTGATCACAAAGTTACACCGATCGAGGTTTCAGATGCAACATTTTGCTCGGCTCTTATAAGGGCCTTTTTTTTTTTTTTTTTTTTTTTTTTTTGGTGGAGATACCGACGGATTCCCCTCTGGGGATGGTTTTTATATGAAAAAAATAGATCAGATAATCCTGCGGGACCTGACTATTTAAAATTGTCGGGTGGAGATACCGACGGATTCCCCTCTGGGGATGGTTTTACTGAAAAAATAGATCAGATAATCCTACGGGACCTGACTATATAAAAAGACCTGACAGTGCTGCGGCATCAGGCTATTCCTGTGAGATTTTTCGCAAAAATAGAGTGAATTTGCGTCAGTCTACGGAAAAAAAAAAAAGGCCCTTTTGGGGGCCGACTGAAAATTTTTCCAAAAAGGAATTGGCAATTTCTACACTGCAGGAAAATGAAACGCAGTTAGAAAAGACTGAAACACAAATTCACAAGAGTAAAGCTGAGCTTTACGACAAACAAATTGAAACACAAAAAAGTTTCAATAAAAGTGAGGAAAAAAGAAAGGTTCGTAATGAACAGCCTCACGAACTGCAAGAAAGCAGTGACAGCTTCAAAATACAGGAAGCAAAAAAAGACACAGAATTATTAAAAACGGACTCAAATAAATATCTCCGTAATATTAATTTATTACACAGAGAAAAAAAAAGTTGTCCTTAAAAGCAATGTACAGAATTCTGTGCTAAAAGAAAGAATTGAAAAACATCGCAAAAATTTCCAAAACACAAATGTCACAGAGAAATTGCTTGCTGATGTTGACAAATATCTAGGCGAGAAGGAAAAACAGAAAAAAAAAAGGCCCTTTTAAGGGCATGGGACTAAATTCTGTGCTAACAGAAAAAAATAAAAAACATCGCAAAAAAATTCCAAAACACAAAAGTGATAGAGAAATTGATTGTTGATGTTGAAAAAATCTTAAATGAAAATGCTACGCATAAGCGAAAAAACTGGTTACTCCAACCGTGGAAAAACCAACATATTTCGCTGGCAGGCTTAGCAAAGAAATTAAAGATGCAGAAAAAATAACTGTAACGAAGAGGCACAATTGCAGTATGCTAATAACAACGATGAAGAAATGCATCGGTTAGATGCTGTTACTAGTGCCCAAGATAGTATTACTGTTAGCAACATAGCCGTAGATAAAAAAAAAAACGGCCCGTTTAGGAGCCGTTCTTCTTCTGAGGATGAAGGCTTAATAACGGAAACTAATGGCCTTAACATTCTAATTTGGAATGCGCAGGGTATCAAAAGACAACACCGAGAATTTTTAGCCTACCTAAAGTACAAAAAAATTGACGTTGCGTTAATTAACGAATCATGGCTAAGCGAAAAAATTCAATTCAAGATACCCAACTACAAGGTTTATAGAAAAGACAAAACCACCAAAAGCGGTGGAATTTTGATTGCGGTTGTTGATAGATTAGAGCAAAGTGAAACACCTTGCAACACTGAAGATGGTCAAGAAGCCCACTCAGTTATAATTAAAACCAAAAATAACCCGATCAAGCTTACGGCCTTTTATAATCATCCGTCACATACGGTTACCTGTGAAGCTCTAGACAAGCTTTTGAGGAAGACATCCCGACCATAGTGGCAGGGGATTTTAATAGCAAGCACCGCTATTGGTACTGTCCTAGAGCTAATAAAAGTGGGAACAATATTTTCAGATATCTCTTAAATAAAAATATTGATCTGGGGGCTCCTTCCGAGCCCACCAGAACAGCGTTAAGAGGAACTAGTAATGTGCTAGATTTTGCGCTATTCAAAAATAATAGATATTATTATGAAATCTATACTGCAGCAGCGCTCTCATCTGATCATAACCCCGTTCATCTGCAGCTTTGTACTGACAAAACTGTAATGGTAACACCCAAAATGGTCACGAACCTAAAGCAATTCACTGAAAAAATTAAATTAGTATCACCTCCAGAAATCGGAGATTGCAATAGCAAAGAAGAAATTGACAATGCTATTGAAACCTTTAACCTTACCATTAAAAAGGTTATGGAGGCTTGCCAAACTCCTGCTAAAGAAAAAAAAGAAACCCGTATTTCTTATCCAAAGAAATATTGGATCTTATTAAGGAGAAAAATAGGTACCGCAGTAAATGGCAAAGAACCAGAAATAAAAGTTTTTATGACCTTTACTGCACCCTTAACAGGCAAATCAAAAGAGATATCAGAAAGTTTGAAAACGGTTCATGGGGTCAATTATTAGAGGAAGCACATATTGACTACTCTGAAAATTCGAATAAAAAATAAAATGACTCTGTGGAACCTTACTTCAAGTTTGCAAAATAAAAATATCAGATTACTCCCACCTCTCCAGAAAGCAGATGGGACGGTTGTTAGAACCGATGAAGAAAAAGCAGAAATTTTTGCAAACTCACTAGAAAAACAGTTTAAAATAAATGATATCCCTGACACTGATGTAGCCACTAAAATGAAAAAGGCTCTGGATACTTATTTTAAACATGCAGAGGATGTAGAAAATTCTAGAGTCATCGCCCAAAGTGCACAACTCTATGAAGAATTTACTAGTAAAAAAAAAACCTGTATTAACATCCCCAATTAAAAGTAAACAGAAAAGCTCTTCTAAAAAAATAGAAGCACAAGGCATAGAAAACAGCAGCCAAAAGTTGAAAATGCTACGGCCTCCTTTACGTCCGACAGACAAGTTAAAGGTGCTACGACCTCTCGCGGGTCCGGAACGCCAGAAACTGAAAAGTTCAGAAATAAAAAAAGGCCTTTTAAGGGCCAAAAAAAAATTTTGTTCCTCCTGACTTTGAAAAACCACTACCCATCAGTGAAAGGGAAGTTAGGTTTCATATTAATAACCTTAAAAATAGAAAGGCACCAGGAACTGATGGCATAAATAATAAAATTATGAAAACATTACCGGAAGAGTATGTGCAAACCCTTACTAAAATATACAATTGTGCCATTAAATTAAATTATTTCCCTGATGTTTGGAAGACAGCAGAGGTAATACTATTACCCAAGCCAGGTAAAAACCCGGCAATTCCTGAAAATCACAGACCGATTTCGTTGCTCCCAACCATGGGAAAAATCTTTGAAAAAATTATACTTGTTAGAATGCAACAGTTCTGTGAAGAATACCCAGTTATTCCATTTATTCAAGGAGGTTTTCGTGACAAACACTCCACGGTGCACCAGCTCTCGAGAGTTACCGAAAAATGTGCAGAAGGAATTATGAATAAAAAGCACACAGCGGCTATTTTCCTGGATGTAGCTAAGGCTTTTGATAAATGTCCGCACGAGGCAATTATCTACAAACTAATAGCACATGACTTCCCACCATGGATTATTCATATAATCAAATCCTATCTTAAAAACAGAACATTTTGTGCAAAAATTAATGGGAAGATATCTTCAAAAAAAACTATTGAAGCCGGTGTTCCACAAGGCAGTGTACTTGCTCCTACGCTATACTCTATTTTTACTTCAGATTTTCCGAATTTTAACAACAGGAATCTGACTACAGCACTTTATGCTGACGACACTGCAATGGCCTATACTTCCATGAATAAAAATCAAGCAACATTTATGTTGCAATACTATGTGGAAAAACTGGAGAATT
Organism: Macrothele yani; assembly: GCA_039090855.1. Classification (NCBI taxonomy): domain Eukaryota; kingdom Metazoa; phylum Arthropoda; class Arachnida; order Araneae; family Macrothelidae; genus Macrothele; species Macrothele yani. Next base: position 55,580,403 of record CM077017.1, read on the forward strand.
ACTTCCTAGACTGGAAAATTAAAATTAATACTGACAAGACACAAGCGATTCTGTTCTCCCGTAAAACATACAATTACAATCCTGACTTTGAAATTGAATTGTATGGTAAAAAAATACCTTGGGTAAAGGATGTCAAATATTTAGGCCTCATTATGGACCACAATTTGAATTGGAACAAGCATATTAAGGAAACCCTGGCTAAAGCTCTTAAATTAAGAGGATGTCTCCAACCCATAATTAAAAATAAAAGGCTTAGCAAAAAAATAAAACCTTGTTATGGAAAGCATGCTTCAGCCCGGTGATTACCTATGGCTGTCCTATCTGGGGTAACTGCAGAAAGCAGCAAAAAAATAATATTACCTCGTTTCAAAATAAAACTCTTCGTATGATGGTAGGACTAGATGGAAAAACATCCAATAATGCTATCCGTAGTATACTGAATATCAGCTCTATACATTACACTATGTATGATCTAGCGCAAAGGTACTACGAGAAAGCCAAGAAACATCCCAATCCTCTTGTCAGGGAGGCGCTTAACTATGTTGTCAATGATACTGACAAATTTAAAAGACCGAAGGCTATTTTAAATAAAATTCCTGAAAAGAATCCAGTCCACAGTTATACTACCAAAAAGTAAAAAATAACTGGGACTAAATTGAAATTATTCCTCACACGTAGGACGAAAGCAAAAAATTGAATAGCAATTTCGGGTAAAAAAAAAAAAAAAAAAGGCTCTTTTAGGGGCCGAGCAAAATGTTGCATATAGACATCTTTTTGCGCACTAGTTCTGAAAAAATAAATAATAATAATATTTAAACAAAACAGGACTATTTTTTTTCCGCGGTTGCACATAAGTGTGCAATAAGCAGGCAAGTAGCGAAGGAAAAAAATGATGAATGATTGGCCCATAAACTAACGGATTCCTAAATAAGGAATAAAAAAAACAAACCCTGGTTGTGGCTTTTTTTTTAAATTCTCGGTTGTTTACTCAAAATGAGTATCTTGAACCTCGATCGGTGTAACATTGTGATCACACCACCTCAGCTATGGTTACTCTGACATGCCCACATGTGAAGAAACCATGTTAAATGAAAAATGAGGAAAAGAAAAAAAAAAAAAAAAAAGGCTCTTTCAAGGGCCGTACTCTGTTTCTCAAACATGTGATCACACCACCTCAGCTATGGTTACTCTGACATGCCTGTCAAGAAACAACAAAAGTAAACCTGTGAAAAAATCCTGTAAACCAATGGGAAAAAATCTCTTTTCTCATTGGCTGGCGAGAAACACTGTGCAAAAGGCTGGTCTTGTCTTACCCGGTGTTCAAGACGATTTTTCTCTGGGAAAGATGTTCTGTGTGTGATGTTTTATTTTTCAGGTTCCCCTTTCCCGTGTCCTTTCCTTCCTTTCCCCCTGTGCTCTGTGGCACAGGTGTACCAGGCATTTTTCTGCGGAGAGAAATATCACTTGAAATGGCTTGTTGTTACAGGTAAGTATGTAGGGCAACTTACAACTTCACTTCTTAACGGGTAACCGTCTACTCCCTCTCCCCTAATATTTCCATACTTTTCTTTCGTACTATCCTATCAGGGAAATCTGTTCCCAAATATCTAATATTCCTCTTTTTCACCTGACAAAAGGCGCAGAGCGCTGTGGGTTCGGGTCTCTCAACCTTAGATAGGAAATCTCTCTCGGCTGTTTTTTGTTTTGTTTTGTTTTTTTAATTAAGGAAAAACAACAACAAATTTTAACATAAAAGGCAAGACCAACAATACCTTGTTTTTTTTTTTGTTTTTTTTAAGGGCAGAGATATTTAGTACAAAAAGATAAATCTTTTATGCAACATTTTGCTCGGCCCTTAAAAAGCCCTTTTTTTTTTTTTCTCATTTTAATTTAACTAGGTTGCTTCACATGGGTGAAGTATGTTTTCAAAACAGAGTACGGCTCTTAGAGGGTCCCACCCCCCCCCTTTTTTTTTTTTATTTAACGAGATTAATTCACATGTGTGAAGTAAATTTGCAATCAGAGTAAGGCCCTTAAAAGAGCCTTTTTTTTTTTTTTTTATCAGAAATTCTTCATAGGTGAGAAATAACCTCTAAACCTAGTCCCAATTATTGTTATTTTTTTTGCTAGGGTAGCTGTGAATTGGGTTAAAAAATTCTGTGAATTGGTTTACAGAATTTTTTCACAGGTTTACTTTTGTTGCTTCTTGACAGGCATGTCAGAGTAACCATAGCTTGGGGTGGTGTGATCACAAAATTACACCGATCGAGGTTTAAGATACTCGTTTAGAGTATGCAACATTTTGTCGGCCCTTAAAAGAGCCTTTTTTTTTTTTTTGTTTTGTTTTTAAATCAGAGAAAAACAGCAACAAATTTTAAAATAAAAGGCAAGACCAACAATACCTTGTTTTTTTTTTTTTAGGGGCAGAGATATTTAGTACAAAAAAAGATAAATCTTTTATGCAACATTTTGCTCGGCCCTTAAAAGAGCCCTTTTTTTTTTTTTTTTTTTTTTTTCTCATTTTTAATTTAACTAGGTTTCGTCACATGGGTGAAGTATGTTTTCAAAACAGAGTACGGCTCTTAGAGGAGCCCACCCCTTCTTTGTTTTTTTTTTTGTTTTTTTATTTAACGAGATTAATTCACATGTGTGAAGTAAATTTGCAAATCAGAGTAAGGCCCTTAAAAGAGCCTTTTTTTTTTTTTAATCAGAAATTCTTCATAGGTGAGAAATAACCTCTAAACCTAGTCCCAATTAGTGTTATTTTTTTTGCTAGGGTAGCTGTGAATTGGGTTCATTTCTGGAACTTTATTCAAGATAGTTTTTGGCCTTTTATAACTGTCAGTTTCATTGACAGTATAGTTAATGGCCGCTCTGACTAGAGGATTAGGATGAATCTTAGCTTTTTCATAGTATCTGTAAGCTAAGTCATACATCGTGTAATGGATGGAGTTAATATTTAGCATGCTTCGGATAGCATGGTTTGAAGTTCTTCCATCAAGTCCAACCATATATCGTAGGGTTTTATTTTGAAATGAGGTAATCTTATTTTTCTGCTGTTTGTTGCAGTTACCCCAGATAGGACAGGCATAAGTAATAACAGGGCTGATACAGGCTTTCCATATCAAAGTTTTGTTTTTCCTGCTAAGCCTTTTATTTTTTATTATTGGCTGGAGACTTCCTCTGATGTTAAGAGATTTGGACACAGTTTCTTTAATATGCTTGTTCCAGTTTAGGTTGTGGTCCATGAAAAGTCCTAAGTATTTAACATCATTTACCCAAGGTATTTTTTTTTATACATTTCTATTTCAAAGTCTGGATTGTGATTGCATTTAATCCTAGAAAATAGAATTGCTTGAGTTTTTTCGGTATTGATTTTAATTTTCCAATCTAAGAAATATTTCTCAAGTTTTTCAACATAATGTTGCAACATGAAAGTTGCTTGATTTTTATTTTTGGAAGTATAAGCGAGTGCAGTGTCATCAGCATAGAGAGCTGTAGTCAGATTCCTGTTATTATAGTTGGGAAAGTCTGACGTAAAGATAGAATACAGCGTTGGTGCGAGTACACTGCCTTGAGGTACACCAGCTTCGATTTTTTTTTAACGATTTTTTCCCATTGATTTTTACACAGAATGTTCTGTTAGTGAGGTATGATTTGATTATATGTATAATCCAGGGTGGGAAATCATGTGCTATTAGCTTGTAGATAATTGCCTCATGTGGGCATTTATCGAATGCTTTTGCCACATCCAGAAATATGGCTGCTGTGTGTTCCTTTTTTATAATTCCTTCAGCACATTTTTCAGTTATTCTAGAGAGTTGGTGCACCGTGGAGTGTTTATCTCTAAAACCTCCTTGAGTAAATGGAATTACTGGGAATTCCTCACAGAATTGTTGCATTCTAATAAGAATTATTTTTTCAAAGATTTTTCCCATGGTTGGGAGCAACGAAATCGGTCTGTGATTTTCAGGAATTGCCGGGTTTTTGCCTGGCTTGGGTAATAGTATTACCTCTGCTGTCTTCCAAATATCAGGGAAATAATTTAATTTAATGGCACAATTGTATATTTTAGTAAGGGTTTGCACATACTCTTCCGGTAATGTTTTCATAATTTTATTATTTATGCCATCATTGCCTGGTGCCTTTTTATTTTTAAGATTGTTAATATGAAACTTAACTTCCCTTTCACTGATGGGTAGTGGTTTTTCAAAGTCAGGAGGAACAAAAATTTTTTTTTTGGCCCTTAAAAGGCCTTTTTTTGTTTCTGATCTTTTCAGTTTCTGGAGTTCCGGACCCGCGAGAGGTCGTAGCACCTTTAACTTGTCTATCGGACGTAAAGGAGACCGTAGCATTTTGTACTTTTGGCTGTTGTTTTCTTTGCCTTGTGCTTCTATTTTTTTTAAAAGAGATTTTCTCTTTGCTTTTAATTGGGGATGTTAATACAGGTTTTTTTACTAGTAAATTCTTCATAGAGTTGTGCACTTTGGGCGATGACTCTAGAATTTTCTACATCCTCCGCGTGTCTAAAATAAGTATTCAGGGCCTTTTTCATTTTAATGGCTACATCAGTGTCAGGGATGTCATTTATTTTAAACTGTTTTTCTAGTGAGTTTGCAAAAATTTCTGCTTTTTCTTCGTCAGTTCTAACTACCGTCCCATCTTCTTTTTGAAGGGGTGGGAGTAATTTGACATTTTTATTTTGCAAGCTCGACGTAAGATTCCATAGAGTCATTTTGTTTTTTTTATCCGAATTTTCAGAGTAGTCAATATGAGCCTCCTCTAATACTTGACCCCATGACCCATTCTCGAATTTTCTGATTTCTCTTTTAATTTGTCTATTTATGCAGCAATAAAGGTCATAGAACGTTTTATTTCTTGTTCTTTGCCACTTGCTTCGGTACCTATTTTTTTCTTTTATAAGTTCCAAAATTTCTTTGGGTAAATAGTACGGATTTTTTTTCTCTTTAGCAGGAGTTTGACATTCTTCCATAATTTTTTTAATGGCGAGGTTAAAGAGTTTAATAGCTGTGTCAGTTTCTTCTTTGCTATTACAGTCTCCAATTACTGGGGGTGGCACCAGTTTAATTTTCCCTTCAAATTGCTTGAAGTTAGTGACCATTTTGGGTGCTACCTTCACAGTTTTGTCAGTATAAAGCTGGAGGTGAACTGGATTGTGGTCAGAGGAGAGTGCCGCCTCAGTATGAATTTCAAAGTAATATTTATTATTCTTCAGGAGTGCAAAATCTAGTATATTGCTAGTTCCTCTGAGCGCCGTTCGTGTGGGTTCAGAAGGCGCCCCCAAGTCAATGTTTTGGTTTAAAAGATATCTGAAAATATTGTTCCCACTTTTATTAGCTCTTGGGCAGTGCCAATAGCGGTGTTTACTATTAAAATCTCCCGCAATGACCGTAGGAATATTTTCCTCGAAAAGCTTATCTAGAGCTTCCCTGGTAATAGTGTGTTTGGGATGATTGTATAGTGCCGTAAATTTAATCGGGTTATTTTTTGTTTGAATTATAACCGAGTGCGCTTCCATGCCATCCTCTGTGTTGCATATCGCTTCACTTTGCTCTAGTTTATCTTTCACTGCAATCAAAATTCCCCCACTTTGGGAGGTTTTTGTCTTTTCTGTAAACCTTGTAGTTGGGAATTTTGAATTTAATTCTGTCCATTAGCCAGGATTCATTAATTAGCGCAATGTCAATTTTTTTGTATTTTAGGTAGGCTAAGAATTCTCTATGCTGCCTTTTGATGCCTTGCGCATTCCAAATTAATATGTTAAGTCCATTTGTTTCAGAGGAAAAAAAATTCATCCTCGGTTTTTTTTTCATCATTTTTTACTGTATCAATTTTATTTATATTGCTGTTAATTTCGATAACTTGGTCAGAATTACAATTGATTGCTTCCTTGCTTTTGACCAGTTTGGCAGCTAATTCTGCTATTTGATTGATGGTCCATTCACCATTTTTTTGTCTTTTATCGGTTTCTCCATTTATTTTTTTTTCCGTAAGTTTCTCACTCGTGGACATTCCTTTAACTTTTTTAATTAATAGGTCAAATTTGCTTTCTTCCTCAGAGAATGAGGGAAAGGTTTCACTAAGAGGGCGTTTTTTCTTCTTCAGAGAAGGAGGAAAATGAAAATGATCGGCCCCTAAAAATGCCGTTGTTTTTTTTCCCCTTTCCTCAGAGAAGGTGGAAAATGAGAATGAACGGCCCCTAAAAATGCCGTTGTTTTTTTTTCCCCTTTCCTCAGAGAAGGAGGAAGATGAGAATGAACGGCTCCTAAATATGCCGTTGTTTTTTTTTACCCCCTTCCTCAGAGAAGGAGGAAAATGAACGGCCCTTAAAAATGCCGTTGTTTTTTCCCCCTTCCTCAGAGAAAGAGGAAAATGAACGGCCCCTAAATATGCCGTTGTTTTTTTCTTCATCGTTGTTATTAGCATACTGCAATTGAGCCTCTTCATTACAGTTATTTTTTTCTGCCTCTTTAATTTCTTTGCTAAGCCTGCCAGCGAAATATTTTGGTTTTTCCACGGTTGGAGTAACCAGTTTTTTTGCTTATGCGTAGCATTTTCATCTATATTTTTATCAACATCAACAATTAATTTCTCTATCACTTTTGTGTTTTGGAATTTTTTTTGCGATATTTTTTTATTTTTTCTTGGGGCACAGAATTCTGTATCAGGCTCTTAAAAGGGCCTTTTTTTTTCTCGCCTAGATATTTGTCAACATCGGCAATCAATTTCTCTGTCACATTTGTGTTTTGGAAATTTTTGCGATGTTTTTCAATCCTTTCTTTTAGCACAGAGTTCTGTACCTTGCTTTTAGGGACAACTCTTTTTTTCTCTGTGTAATAAATTAATATTACGCAGGTATTTATTTGTGTCATTTTTCATTAATTCTGTGTCATTTACAGCATTCTTTATTTTTGAGCTTAACTTATGCTCATAAGATGACTGAGGTTGTTCTTTTATTTCAACCCTTTTTGTGTTTTGTATTTGCACAGTAACTTTATTGAAAAAAGTACTCGGCCCCAAAAAGGGCCTTTTTTTTTTTTTTCCATTGCAAAAGCCTGACGCCGAAGCTGTCTCAGGTCTGTTTACTATAAAACCTTCCTCTTGGGTAAGGTTGTCCGGAATTTACTCGGACTTTTCATAAATCATATCTGGTATTTTCTCAGATATTCCATCGCCCGGGCATCCCACCGGTGTTTTATTGAAATCGGTTAAGTCTGAAAAAGACCACCTAATATAATGGTTTTTAATTCTAATTTTTTTTATTATTATATTCTGTATGTGTAGCAGTGCAGACCAAACTGATTTTTATTTGATACTGTATTTTTGTGTGTATGATATTGATCTCTTGTATATGAATTTTTCAAAGATTTTGACAAATATTAACATGTTAGCTATGGGGCAGTAATTGTTTGCCTCATTTTTCGAGCCTGATTTATATTTAAGGGTAGTATTTGTGATTTTTAATGTATTTGGAAAGATCCCAGCAGCGAATACAGGGTTAAAGATATTCAGTAGTGGGTTTACATTTTTAGGCTAAGGAATGTTCTCCCCCTTACAAAAAATTGAAACATAGATTCATTTACTTTTTTTTTCATTTGCAGTAGACCAAAGCATTGTAGGGATAGGATGTTAAACCCTGATGATGATTAAAGCAGCTGAATATATATATTTTTTTTGATTGGAGGTTTAACGACCACCGTGAGCAACTCAATGGGCTATAAGCAGTCGCCCGTCCCTAATTTAGGGTCACTGGTTCCAGGGAAGGGAGAGAGCCAGTGCCGTAAGACAAACACAACATCCATGCCTGACCGGGATTCGAACCCGGACCCCTTACGGACGAATGATCATAGGCCAGCGCCTTAGACCACTGCACCACCGGGGCGGCCGAATATATTTTCAAAGAATAGAATCAAATTTGTCCTGCATAGAATGCCAATAACTATGATTGCAAGAACTGTGACTGTTCCTGTACCCCACCCCCACCCACCCCCCAATGTGCTAATGGCATTACTTTTCTGGAAACCTCATCTGGATTAGGTTATTAACCCCATCATTCTGTTGTTACATGGAGGGTAATATTTTTGGGGGGGCCATCTATAATTTTTTTTAAATTTGAAAACAGATTGTGGCCATAAATCAAAGATATAGTGCATGGCTCACTTTTCTGATGTATGAAAGAGTTGGTAAATGTGTAGATTAGCGTCCTAAATTATTTCGTCGGAAAAATGTTAGTACCTGGAAAAAGTGCGACGTACAGATTTTAGAGTATGGAAATTAATGGCAAATGGTGCAGAACTTTCATATTTTAAATGTGTTTTAAAGATTTTTATCGTAATATTGACCTTTGAGTGTGACGCTGTGAAGAGAAGCTGAGGTAGGCCTAATGCTTCGCTCCGGCGAAGATGTGAAGCTTTGGTCCGTTAAAAGGAAGGTTCGTTGCTGTGCCGAAATGATGGGCGGAAGAGTACAAAAGAGATTACGTTGTTTTCAGGAGAGCGATAAATGTTGTAGTCATACGCTACATAAAATAGGTCCACATCATCCACCCTTTATTTTATGGAAAAACCGGGTGAAAGCTCTCAGATTTGCAAAAGAAATATATGCGTAAGAAAGAAACTGACCTGCGAACAAGCTATTAACAGGAGAACCAAAAGTGCAGTGACACAGCAAATCAGCTATGAATGGAAGCTGTTCAAACCAGAACTGAAGGTTATAGTTCCCCAGTTTTCTGTACAATATAGAAAAAAATATTAGTATCACACTCTTCCGAAAAATACACCCCACTCCTAATACTGCATGCCACACCACCTGGATTGTTCGTAAACGATTCGTGGAACATAAGGACGACTTCCAGGTATTGCCATGGTCTCCAAATGTTCCAACACAAACAGCAACTCCGATCTGCAGCAGCTCAACCATGTAACTTACAGGAGTTAAAGAATCTGCTGGTAACGTGTTAGTACCAGATACCACCTGACACCTTCAACAATTTTGCACCATCTGTGTCTTGCCGGGTACTAGCTGTTTTGGCAGAACATGGACGACAAACTTCATATTAGGTAGTTTGTAAGCGAAAAGCCTGAGCCCATAAAGTAAAACAATAAAATATCAATGGTAATTTTTTACTTTAATAAATTTCTACCCAAGTACTTTTGAGCTGTGGTAAAAGTAAAGAGTTTTTAGCCCATCTGAATTCTTTTTTTTTTTTTTTGATTGGAGGTTTAACGACCACCGTGAGCAACTCAATGGGCTATAAGCAGTCGCCCGTCCCTAATTTAGGGTCACTGGTTCCAGGGAAGGGAGAGAGCCAGTGCCGTAAGACAAACACAACATCCATGCCGGGATTTGAACCCGGACCCCTTACGGACGAATGATCAGAGGCCAGCGCCTTAGACCACTGCACCACCGGGGCGACCTATCTGAATTCATTACTTATTCATATGGGGTAGCTAATATACATACAACTTATGAATTGCCCAAAAAGCAGAAGGCTTTTTAATACTGCTAAGGACCGTTCAAAAATTCACGCACTTAAATTTAAGAATCTCTCATTGATATGAATATTTCATGTATTATGCACAACAATGGTGTTATGCGAGTTATTTAGAAGTAAACAGCAACATTCTCAACACACACCATCACCTTTAAATGCATGCAGGGAAGGCTAGAAGCATATCTACCGTATAAATACACAATAACTGCATTAAAGCGAAAAGGTAATATAAATTTACGTGTCTCCTACATTCACCTAAAAAAGTTTAAAATAAGAGTTACAAAATGTTACGCGATCGTAATTATGACGATGGTACCTTTCTGCAACTGTATATTAAATTTACATCTGTAACACCGTTTTTATATAACTAAGGCCTACCTTGGCATATATACTGTATAAAACACGAACGTATTATCAATTCATAAACAAAATTCCCTTCATCCCTAGCATCCACTGTTGTCGTTTAAAAGTGTGTCATTTCTACATGGAATTCTGTCTTTAAAAAATACGTCCTCTTTTTTAAGCTGGCCTGTTGGCTTACTTGATGTGTAAGGACTAATAAATACTACACTGCTGGACAATTGCTAAGGACGGATCATAAACGGCTATATATCACACAAAAAAGTAAGTGTGGTTGGATGCCAAGTGAAATAAAATAATGTCAGAATGCCAGGACATTACAAGAAAGACAATTTATTGTGCTCTGAAATCCAGAAGGCTTTGGAACGTGTTCAAGGGACAAACAGGCCATTTTGGGTAGAATACGTAAACGTGAAAAAAATGCAATTACCGTCCGCAGGCGTTCTGGCGTAAGATGTCAATACGGGATATGGCCACCATGGAGGGCGATGCAAGATTCCACACGTCGTGTCATGCTTTGCACAACATTATCAAGCAGCTGTTGGGGTAATTTATCCCATTCCTCTGTCAGTGCACGGATGAGGGTGTCCTTGTTTATTGGAGGGCATTGGCGACCAGCAAGACTCCTCCCCAAAGCATTCCACACATTTTCAATGGGATTCAGATCTGGAGAACGTGCTGGCCATACGAGGCGTTGAATATCCTCGCTCTCAAGACACTCCTGGACAGCGACTGTTCGATGACATGTTGCGTTGTCGTCCATGAAAATGAATCTATCACCGACAGCACCACGGAACATGCGAACATGAGGTAGCAGAACATCATTAATGTATCGTTGGCCAGTCATAGTCCCAGTTGGAAGCACATAGAGGGACGTACGGCCATTGATCATGATGCCAGCCCATACCATGACACTACATGTCGGATATCGGTCCCTTTCCTGTATGTTTGCTGGACAATATGCAGTACCACTATCACGCCAGATCAGTTGTCGTCGACAATCAGACGATAGACTGTATCTACTCTCATCTGAGAAGAGGACAGCAGACCAGTCGTTATCAGTCCAATTGCGATGTTGATGGCACCATTGCAAACGGGCGGCACGGTGACGTCTGGATGCACACAACAGGACGGCGGGCGTATAGTCCTCCTTCATGCAAACGTCTGGCGACAGTTTTTCGGGAGATCCGCTTGCCAGTAGCAGCCATAAACTGATTTGCTACCTCACTAGCTGTGCTGCGCCGGTGTCTTTTTGTTGATAGCACTATGTACCGATCTTCTGCAGGTGTCGTACTGCGAACACGACCTCCCCCGTGACGTTTGCTACACTCTCCATTTGTTTGAAATGATTTCCAAAGCCTTGAAACAACACTGTGGCTGACGTCGAACTCCCTGGCAACATCTGTTATTTTTCGCCCTTCTTCAATCTTGTTAATAATACGGCCTCGCGTAAAATCATCTAGGTGATGTCGGGAAGACATACTGAAAATTGCAAGTTCGTCAATTGATTCTTTCCCTTTCAACTTTGCGTTTGAACAACAACGGTCAATACGCGTCAAATCCTTTATATCTCTTATCAGCGCTATGACGTCACGAACAAGTTCGGCAATCCAAAATTTGCATACGCACAGCACGTCTTACTGTATCCCACACTTATGCTAATTTCCACATTTTCCTGCCTTCCATTTTATGGTTGCTATCGTTGCTATTGTCATCCGTCCTTAGCAATTGTCCGGCAGTGTATTTCAGTAGTACAATACGGTTATTTTCACGCTTAAAAAACACATTGCAGCAACAAATCTATACATCATCATGATCGCGGTCGTGATGCAGACGTCGGTTTACTTCGGGAATTGATGGCCCGCATCTCCCCAGCGGCCTCTGGCGGGCGATTACATTAAGAGTCCACATTTTAGCTGAGAGTTGAATCACCTGTCTATCATACACCGTGGGTCTGACAAATAACTATTGGTTGACAAAAGTACTGGATGAACTTGGTCATAGTTCAAGTCTGCATTCTGTAGTCTTCCTCCAACTCTCATTATACCGTCGTCGTCCAGAAATGGATTAAACGTGTAGATTTTTGAATCGGAAGAAATGTCGTGTTCACAGTTCAAAGCATTTACTTCGTGTGGAAAACACTCTCTCTGGGATTGTTTAACCCAATAAATTTCCGCTGAGTTTAATTCTTCAACTGTCAGAACTCCTGTTCTTTTTGAGTCTGTATTTCGAACATTATGTACGAATCTTAGAGTCCATGCTGTCACACGAAGAACCCTTTTCAATTCACTGTTTTTTCTAATATCAAAAATAAGGGTCCTCCCTTCTTCCGTTACACAGCTCACTTGAAGGGTCTCTTTGCTCTTTCGTTTTCTTTCTTCCCTTGCACTGTCGTCTGTGGACAAGTCAGCTGGTAATTTTGGCCAAGATGTTTCCTCTCTAATTAACCATTCTGGCCCATGCCACCAATGACTATTACCTTTGATGGTTTCAATCTTCTCTCCTCTGGTGAGTAAATCTGTAGGATTCTCTTTTCCTGGGCAGTATGTCCATGATAACGAATCGGACTTCCCTTGTATTTCTTTTTATCCTATTTTGCACAAACGGCTTCCATTTTTCGGCATTTACTTTTATCCAATGCAAAACTGTACTGGAATCTGTCCAAAAATGTAAGGTTAAATCAAATCTCTGCTTCAGTTGCCTTTCAACAGACTCAGCTAGTCTAGCTCCTGTTAACGCCGCCATCAATTCTAGCCTAGGTAAGGATAGTTTCTTTAAGAGTGCTACTATTGCCTTTGAAATCACATTTACTGGATTTATTTCATCTTTGGTTTCATATCTCAAATATAACACTGCACCATAAGCCTTTTGACTCGCATCTGTGAAACAATGCAACTTGATATTTCTCAATTCCCTTTCTTCGATGTCTCCGAAATAATATCTTGGTACGTCAACATTTTCCATCTGTGATAACTCTGTGCACCAATCTTTCCAATTTTTCTCTAGTTCTATGGACAATTCTACATCCCAATTTGCACCCGATTTCCAAACTTCTTGCAAGATAATTCTGCCTCTTATTGTAAATGGACTTAAAAAACCAATTGGGTCATATAGACGACTAACAGTCTTCAGAACTTCTCTTTTGCATACCTTGTCCTTTCTCTTTCTTATATATGCAATCACTTCAGAAACGTCTATTCTTATAACATCCTTCTCTCTATCCCATAGGTATCCCAAAACTTTATTTCTTGCAGCGCATTGAATATAATTTTCTTCATTATTCCACAATTGTTGAAGGGATTCGCTGTTTGTTCTCCATTTTCTCATATTAAAGTTTCCCTCATTCAAAATATATCTAACGTCTCTTGATAATATCATCGCTTCATTTTCATCTGTTGCTCCTCCAATTAAATCATTCACATATAGACAATTCCTCAGTAGCTTGTATGCATCCCCATACTGTTGTTTATATTTGCCTATGTGAACTCTTAGCGTTGCAGCCAGCATAAATGGGCTTGACTTCGCACCAAATATGACTTTAGTCATTCGTAGTATTTTTACTTTGAGGGAGTCGCTGTCATCAATTTCCTCATCAATCCACAAAAAACTAACTGCATCTCGGTCTTCTTTGGCAAGAGCAATCTGTAAAAATGCCTGTTGAATGTCAGCTGTAAAAGCGACTTTATTGTTACGGAATCTGATCAACAAATCCAGCACATCGGGATTTAGGTTTGGCCCTGCGAGTAAACAATCATTTAATGATGAACAGTTCTCGGCATGAGATGACGCATCAAATACTATGCGTAATTTAGTGGTATCCTTGTTTTCCTAGATTACAGCCTGATGTGGCATGTAATATATTACATTGCTACTATCATACTTTGTTTCCTCAGCAATTTCTTCTTTTAAATAATTTTTAATAACCTTTTTATATTCTTCGTACAACTGTGGTTCCTTACCGAATTTCCGAACAAGCGATCTCAACCGTTTTTCAGCCAAGTTGTAATTATCCTTCAATTCTTCTATTTGTTGATTCCACGGAAACCGTATCACGTACCTATCATCTTCCATTTTCAGATTTTCTCGAAATTCCTCATAAATGCGATTATCTTCTGTTTTATTAGTTTGGTCGATGCTTTCCCTTATTCCTAGCGTTTCAAGATCCCAAAAGTGCTTCAACATTTCGTTCATTTCACAGTCAGTTTTACTTGTACTTGTGGCACATTTCATAACATTAATGACAGACTGTGACGCCAACGCATTTGTCAGCGCCGAGGTGCCACTAAATGTCCACCCAAAAATAGTTTGTGAAGCGACCAAGGATGGCGTTATCCTACGCACTCTTCCGGTTACAACCTTCCAATAATAGTCAGCTCCGATCAAAACTGATAATTCTAAGTTGTTACATTTTCCGCTCTATCTGCTAACAACATTTTTTCTTTTTCACAATAACTTCGTATTTCTTTCCTTGGAGTACTTATCAAAGCACCGCTAATGTTATTTGTTTCCAAAGCCTGAATCTCGATTCTGCGTCCAGTTCTTGCATCTTTTAAAACCAAGCGAACTCTTTTTCTTTTCTCTGTTACTGGTGAATTCGCGGCAAATAAAAATATCAATAATTGTTCTTCTCCTGTCACTTGTAACTTGAGCTCTTTAGAAACAGTTTCCATAACAAATGTCCGTTGTGAGCCTCCGTCGAGAAGAATCCGCACGCTACGACTAGTTTTTCCCATTGCCTGCAAAAGAGAAACATTGAAGTTGATTGAACGGCTCGTACATCAGTAACTTCATACGGCAGTAAGGACAGCATAACAAAAAAAACGAGATTCCGAAAAAAAAAAAAAAAATCTGTAACCACAATATTACGCATGAGATGTAACATTATTTTACATTCTTTGGACTACCGGTACTTTCGTATAACATCGGAGACACAATCAGAACAGATCAGATTTCTATAGTACGAGTAGCACTTCGGACAGATAGGACAGAATTGGACCAATCGGTATTAGACCAATCATCCCATTGGACGAATCGTACCTTTGGACCAATTGTCCATTGGACGAATCGGCATTGGACCAATCGTCGTTGGACGAATCATACCAGACCCGCTGCAATAAGAGCTTCGAGACGGGTTGACATCAGCAGCGCCCATATGAGTACTTTGGGGGGGGGGGGGGGGGTTAAGAAAAATTCTTACCGCTTTCAAGGCTATCAAACATTTTAGTAAATGTACAAGATATTAAAATAAAACAAAAATAATTGATACAATCAATCATTAATATCTTATTATTTTTAAAAATGCTTTAAAAAAAGGTTTCGTCTACACTGCTGGCCACCCAAAATGCAGCACCAAGAAGGACACGAGATAGCAAAGCCAGATTTACTGGACTCATAAAAACAGATACAAAGATGAAACGATTGAGCTCAGGCGCCGTGCGACTTGCGGAACACGCAGACATCAATAGTTCGTGTGGCCCCCATGGCTGGCTTTGGATGTGGGCTTGTGGTATGTAGGTCCAGGCTGCTTCCACACGTTGCCACAGTTCATCAGGCGTAGCCTCGGGTGGTGCTTGCCGGGCCACTCGGTTGCCGATCAGCGACCAGACGTGTTCGATGGGCGACATAGCGGGAGAACAGGCGACCACGGCAGCA
Source organism: Macrothele yani (assembly GCA_039090855.1). Taxonomy (NCBI): domain Eukaryota; kingdom Metazoa; phylum Arthropoda; class Arachnida; order Araneae; family Macrothelidae; genus Macrothele; species Macrothele yani. The sequence continues at coordinate 55,595,929 of CM077017.1, forward strand.
GTGACACCTCGTGGGCCGTGAAGAATTGCTGCACTATGCGCGCCACGTGCGGGCGCGCATTGTCTTGTTGAAACGTGGCCGCTGGCAGGTCCTGCAGGTAAGGGAGGACTACAGGCTCCAAAACGTAGCAGATGGTGCGGTGGCTGTTGAGTGTACCAGCGATGCGCACCAGAGGGGTGCGGGTGTCATATCCTTTGCGCCCCAAACCATAACGCCACGTGACGGACCAGTATGGCGGTGGATAATGCAGGCGTAATACAGTCTCTCGCCGCGGCGCCGCCACACGCTGATCCGACCATCGTGGTATTGCAGGCAGAAGAGGAATTCGTCGGGGAAGACAATGTCGTGCCATTCCGTAGTCCAGGTGCGGCATTCAACGGCCCGCTGCCGCCACACTCCCGGTTGGTGTAACGTCAATGGTAATCAGAGCAATGGCGCCGTGCGACAAGTCCCCGATCCTGAAGACGACGTCTAACGGTACGTGCTGACACAGGTTGTTGCGCAACACACCCTAATTCCTGTGCTAACGTTCGTGATGTGGCGGTGCGAGCCGTCAATGCCCGCCTCACATCATCGTTCGGTGGTGTGCCACGGCTGCTGCAATCGCTCGCGTCTATTCGTCCCTCCTGTAACCACCGAATCCATACTCGCCTCACCGTGGCTGGATGTCGTCCCACACGGGCGCCGATGTCTCGGCACGATAAACCACTGTCGCGATAAGCCACTATTCGTCCTATGTCGAACTCCGAAACGTGCTGGAATGACTGCCGTATTCTGCGACGAGGCATCAGGAAGCTTCCCACGCACAGGTCCGGAAGCACAACACACTTCTTCTACTTACACCCCGCCTTCTGTGCACCCTTCTTATAGTGTTTCTCGGTGGCGTGTCGGGCGCACATGATTTGCATATGCCCTGCAATGCTAATCGTTTGCATGTCCTCTCACGGGCGACGCATGCTGGCGAGTTTCAGGCCAATCGGATGCTTCCTTCTTGGTGTTGCATTTTGGGTGGCCAGCAGTGTATTTTAGTGTTAAATTTATCAAAAATTTGGCTATACCAACAGCGCGCCCCCCTTACTTATGGGCGCCCTTGGTTGGCATTGAATCGAAAAGGCGTTGGAAGGTGTCTTGGGCAATTGCTTGCCAGGCAGCATGTATACGCGGCCACAGATCACTTGTACTGACCGCTGGAGGACTTTGATGGGCCAGTTGCCAAGTGACCGTATCCCAGACATGTTCAATAGACAACATGTCTGGTGAACGTGCAGGCCAGGGAAGAAGCAGTATATGCTGTGCTACGAAGAGGGCTTGAACATTCCTGGCAACATGAGGTCAGGCATTGTCCTGCTGAAATATAGCGCCTTGAATGCTACGAAGGAAGGGTATGACTTCTGCCTGTACAACTTCCCTGTTGTAGTAGTTGCTGGTGATATGGCCCTTAAGCCGTAGCAGCCGAGATCGCGATTGTTACCCAATGGCACAACCACACAATGCATCACACTTGACGTTCGGCCTGTATGACGCTCAACAATGCATGCTGGAAGAAGACGCTCACCACAATACCGTCTAATGCGTATGAGGCCATCATGGTAGTCCAACTTGAATCAGGACTCATCCGAAAACACGACACGTTGTCAATCAGCACGCCATTGTCTGCATTGAAAACTCCATTGCAGCCTGAGGCGTTCATGGTTCAGGGTCAAAGGAATCTGTCGCAAAGCAAAATGATGCGTGCAACCAGTCCTCTGTGCAGCAGACGCGTAGAACTGTGGAAGCAGACAATGCCACACCTGTTTCAGTGCTCCACTGTTATACTAACACTTGCGAATATGCGGAACGGTTCGTCACTGCCATGCGGACGAGGCGTCGGCCATTCGCGGTGTCGTCACATTTCTCGGTCCACTGCCGGATTGTCGATGCACCTGGTTCTCTTCGGTTCATTGCCGCCGCACGCATATCACTATATATCATGGCGTTATGTCCCATCCGAGCCGCAATGCCACGGTACGAAAATGCACCTTCACGCAGACCAATCATTCGTCCCTGTTCAAACTCTGTCGTATGGTGATATGCGCCCTTCGTCGTCGCCAAAGCATTATTGAATCCTGGAGACACTTTCACAACTCGCTGTCCGCGATGCACTACTGGTGTGTATCCTAAACATCCCTCTCTTTATATCCCTCACTCGACTGTTCAGGCGGCGCTGCCGGGCCAAGACATGCGCAATGACTCTGCATTTCTAATTACACTGCTGGCCACCCAAAAAGCAACACCAAGAAGGAAGCATCCGATTGGCCTGAAATTCGCAGCATACGTGGCCCGCGAGAGGACATGTAAACGATTAGCATTGCAGGGCATATGCAAATCATGTGCGCCAGGCACGCCACCGAGAAGCACTACAAGAAGGGTGCACAGAAGGCGGGGTGTAAGTAGTGGAAGTGTGTTGTGCTGCCAGATCTGTGCCTGGGAAGCTTCCTGGTGCCTCGTCGCAGAATACGGGAGTCATTCCAGCACGTTTCGGAGTTCGACAGAGGACGAGTAGTGGCTTATCGCAACAGCGGTTTATCGTACCGAGACATCGGCACCCGTATGGGACGACATCCAGCCACAGTGAGGCGAGTATGAATTCGGTGGGTGCAGGAGGGACGGGCGGACCAACGTGAGTGATTGCCGCCTCCGCGGAACACCACCGAACGAGAGAACCTGCACGTTGTGCGGCGGGCATTGACGGCTCGCACCGCCACATCACGAACGTTAGCGCAGGAATTAGGGTGTATTGCGCAACAACCTGTGTCAGCACGTACCGTTCGACGTCGTCTGTAGGAGCAGGGAGTTGTCGCACGGCACCCATTGCTCCGATTACCATTGACGTTACACCACTGGTGAGTGCGGCGGCAGTGGGCCGTTGAACGCCGGACCTGGACTACGGAATGGCACGACATTGTCTTCTCCGACGAATTCCTCTTCTGCCTGCAACACCACGATGGTCGTATCCGCGTGTGGCGGCGCCGCGGCGAGAGACTGTATTACGCCTGCATTATCCACCGCCATACTGGTCCGTCACTTGGCGTTATGGTTTGGGGCGCAAATGGATATGACACCCGCACCCCTCTGGTACGCATCGCCGGTACATTCAACAACCACCGCACCATCTGCGACGTTTTGGAGCCTGTAGTCCTCCCTTGCCTGCAGGACCTGCCAGCGGCCACGTTTCAACAGGACAATGCGCGCCCGCACGTGGTACGCATCGTGCAACAATTCTTCACGGCTCACCAGGTGTCACTGCTGCCGTGGCCCGCCTGTTCTGCCGATATGTCGCCCATCGAACACGTCTGGTCGCTGATCGGCAACCGAGTGGCCCGGCAAGCACCACCCGCGGGTACGCCTGATGAACTGTGGCAACGTGTGGAAGCAGCCTGGACCGACATACCCCGAGCCCACATCCAAAGACTCATTCGTTCGATGCCGCGGCGTGTAGCGGCCGTGTTTGCCAGCCATGGGGGGCCACACGAACTATTGATGTCTGCGTGTTCCGCAAGTCGCACGGGCCTGTAAACTCAATCGTTTCATCTTTGTATCTGTTTTTATGTGTCCAGTAAATCTGGCTTTGCTATCTCGTGTCCTTCTTGGTGTTGCATTTTGGGGGTCAGCAGTGTCGTCTGTATGTCCTACCCTGCTCTGCATATCATGTAAGTTTCCCGTGATTACCATCATTCCTTCATGGTGTTGCAATTTTCACAAACAGTAGTTTATTTTATCAGCATGATGGCATTTGACGATTTATATACTGCACTAGCAAAATAAGTTTGCTCTAGAAATGATTACATATACAAACTACAATAGGTTTACATAATGAAAGACTATTAATAATAAAGAATGAATGTAATGTTTTAAAAAAGTACAGTAACCCTTTGCATTTTTAACTCTCCACTGCCTGCATTTTCTTACAATCATATTGATCGGAACGTGCCGTGGGTAGTTATCCCACCGTTGACACCATTTGATCGGGACCGTGCCGAGCGGTATAATTTATACATGCTTCACTTATCAATATAAATGAGACTTGAAGGTTCTTTTTAATTCGGGAGCTGGCATAAATGGGCGAGAACGTTATGCTTGCTGAAATACAGGTAAGTAATACACCAGAGCCTATAGAATGAACAGAGCAAGATTAACCATTGAATTTCTTTATTTTATGAGGAGACTCTATCTCGGGGCCTGGGCCCACGGAGATATAAATACTGCTAATATGAGCCAAAATAATTTCTACTCGGGATTCCGAGATCAGATTTTTAGCCTCCAAAAAAAAGGGCGTTTAACAGTTCTAAATTTAGAGTCCGGTATCTATTAAAGATTACAGTTCCTCCGCTCAGTGATAGGAAAACACAGACAAATAAAAGTACTCACGTATGGTTGACTGTTGTGATGTAATAATCCAGGTGGTTTTTCGAAGCACTATTTTTTTAGTAGCCCTCTCACCTACACACACGCGCCTCTGTAATAGTAGTGGATGATGGTTTCTTTCTCACCTGAGTGTCACAGAAGGTAACAGAGTGTCATCAGTAATGTGTTGGTTTTCCCCTCTTTCTTTCGAAGTCGCTGATAATTTCTCCGCTCTTCCCCGTCCGCTCGTGGGATGGGGGGAAAGCACAGCTGACTCCTCTTTGCTGGCGACCCGTCCATGAAGTTTCCTCACTCCGAACTCGGCATAGTGGGCTCTGGCGAAGGCGGTAGGGGAATTTCTCCTCGAAATCCGTCAAGAAAGTTCTTCTGCCGGAAAGAAACAACGTCAAGCAATGCTCCGGAAAGGTCGGTGACCTCCCTCTATAGAATGAGACAGCGTGTTCGCTCTTCGTGGTAATATTGTCTCTCGCGACGTCCTGGTCAGTCTGTCATCAGAGTACGGCCTAGCCTATTATACGCAAATATCGCAGCTCTTTTCTGCGGTAGTTGAACCTTCCTCTTAAGTTCACGAATTTTACTATACCTTGCGGGCTTACCTCCAGCCACCAAGTATTAACTAAGCCCTCTCCTTTCCATCGTACTTTTGCGGCTTGCACTGCGCTTAAAATTACCGTGCTATCATCGGTGTGAGTCGGACTTCAGGTTTCGTACCTAGCGGGCTCAAAACGGCTGACCGCTGCGTAGTCTCTCCTGGCGAGGTTTTTCTCTCATGGCAATCTCTCGGCTCGGCTTACAACTGCGTTCCGAGATGATTCCTGGGCGTGTTTTTCCGTCTGTCCTCCTGCCAGTGTACCGAGATCACAACTGTCTTTCTTTTCCTACTTTTTGCCATTCCCTGTCATGTGGGCCTCATCTGTTTCTCTTTACCAGACACTTGAGATTTCTCTCATGCCTTTCGCACGGAGCGTCGTTGCCTCTTGCCCCTCATAATCATAAGTTTTCCGCGTTCCCAACCGATTTTTGACAATAATGGCACACTCGAAACCGTCTTTATGGGAGTCTGAGTGCTTCTCAATTGCCGTCTGGTGTGGTCCCATGATGCTCACAGACCCCCAGAGATGATCCACCAATTCCTTTGTTCTCACTCAGACAAAGAGAATTACAAGACTTCCCTAATTAAAATAAGTTAATTTTCCAATTTAATTTACAATAGGCCAAATATTTAATTTAATTATCAACATAATTTAGCCACGACTATTAAGACCGTCCCCCCTTTTTAATAGTTACTAATTTAGACCCAATTTTCGCATCAATATTAACAAATTCAATTTCCATCGATGTTTCGACAAATTTGCCGGTTTTAGTTAGATTTAAATGAATTTTTACTTGTAAATTACTCATACACACACATTTCATCAAACCTTTAATTTGTTAGCAGATGTGTTTTACAGTCTAACACTGGTTAGATACCTATTTCAAACATCAATGCAATCGAAAATGGAAGCACAGAGCAACATAGCATTAAAAAGTGCAATTCTGCAGATTTTGGTTATAAATCAAAATGGCACCAGATAAATTCAAACTATACTGTTTAACACAAATCTGCTGTATTTTTTAAGCTAATATTAAATTAATGATGTATTTAAGTGGCAATAAGTTTAATATCCTCACTTACCACATCTGCGAGTAATCTGGGACAGATGTGCTGGTGGTTTCTCTATATTTGGTTGTTGGGTTAGCGAAATTGACATGCTTTTTGATGTCAACATTATGAAGTTTCAATCATTTTCAACTTTGCTGTCTCATAAAAGTATAATGAGTAAAATTGGAAAGTAGATTTCCTTCCCTACATTATATGAAGGTTCTTTATGTACAGGGTGCTTTTAAGTGAAATCCATAATGAGTCAACAGGGTCTACGACAGGAAATTTGATTTTGTAATTGAAGTTAGCAAGAAATGTAGATTTAGGAAAGCATAAAACTCCAGGGTGTCTACCAAATTTGGAAAATGCAATTTCATGACCAATTAACAATTTGCATGACGATTTTTCAAAGTCATGTATGTGTGTGTGTTTGTCCAAGTATACATGCATGCAGGGCCGGATTGAACTTTTGCGGAGATATATATAGAGAGAGAGGGCCCTAGGAAATGAATCTCATAGTTTAATGAAATCATTGTATGAAAAATGAAAATAGACAAAAATTATCATAAAGGAAAATGATTATCTCAAATTATTGTGAGCTTAAGAAAAAGACCATCACATGGATTGAAAATTCAGAGAGAGAGAGAGAGAGAGTGTGTGTGTACACAGTTTCTTTATGATAATTTTCGTGTATTTTCATTTTTCAGAGACAGACAGGTAGTGTAAGAGAGGGAGACAGACTGACAGAGAGAGAGACAGACAGACATTGAGTGGGAGAGAGACAGAGTGAGACAGAGATAGACAGACAGACATTGAATGAGAGACAGACATTGAGTGAGAGAGAGGCAGATACACAGAGTGAGAGACATACACATAGTGAGAGAGAGACAGACGGTGAGAGATGTAGACAGACATTGAGTGAGAGAGAGACAGACAGATAGGCAGACAGACAAAGAGAGAGGAAGAGAATAAAAAGTGCTGAAATCTACGACTTTCTTTCTGGAGAGGAGGAAGTTTAGATTGCTTTATTATCTTAACAAAAACTTTCCTACAAAATGATAGAAAAGATAGCTTTAACTAATCTGCGTAGCGAATATTTTTCCATAGCAAACATTTTTGCGTATTGGATAATAACGATCCCTCTTAAATAAATTTGTATATCTATATTTTTTTCCTGGTACATGTTTTAGTGATTGATTTTTGATGGAAAGCGGAATAACTGGTAAATTAATGACTTTATTCACCTCTTATACGCGCTCATGTACAAAAATTGCTTTATTTATTTTTAATTTTATTTCCAACACTGTTTTTAAAGTCACTGAACGATTGGCCTCCATATATAGCCCAGATACAACTTTGATATTGTTCTGTTTATTTTTTTTAAATTTCAGTACCAGGTTTACACACAAATTGTTGAGTATATAATAGGGAGTCACAAAATGTGATGAAATTTAATTTCTTATTTCATGAATATGGAAAAGTTTAAGGTTTAGATAAGTTGGGGGGGGGGGGTGTAGAAAAAAAACATTACAACAAGTTAGTAAAATCATGCAATGCATTGATTATGATACGCTTTCCAACATACCAGAAATCGCGCGCACACACAAACTCTCCTCCCAACCCTGACTCTTGATTTGTTCAGTATACCTCCGGAACAACATACTAAAGTTTTATCGCAATAGAAGCATTTTTACTCAAGTTATGATGATAATGGCTGTGAAATAAATCTTGCTTATGTACCATGACGTTTGATCCCATTTCAATGATATTAAAAATAATTGGTTCAGTATACCTCCGGAACAACATACTAAAGTTTTGTCGCAATAGAAGCATTTTTACTCAAGTTATGAGGATAATGGCTGTAGAATAAATCTCACTCCTGTGCCTTGACCTTTGATCCCATTTCGATGACATTCAGCATAACCTGTTCAGTGTACTTGCGGAACAACATGATAAAGTTTTGTCGCAATCGAAGCATTTTTACATAAGTTATGACGCATAAGGGCGATGGAATGGATCCCGATCCTATGTCCTGACCTTTGACCCCATTTCGCTCGTTTTCAATAGGGTTCGTCCCCAGGTTGTTTCCTACCACATACTAAAATTTAGTTGAAATTGGATAATTTTTACGCGAGTTATCGGGTGGACAGACGGACGGACAAAGCTGGATGGAGCATATACGCTTCCTCTACCTACGGTTGGAAAACGTAAAAAACATATTTTTGAGAGCCTTGTGCCCCAAAACTTTAAAAAAATAACAATAAATATAGAAAATTATAGCAAAAACAATTTTGTTTTTGTTTTGTAAAGTGCGGGGCCCCGTGAAAAGACGTGGGGCCCGGGGCAACTGCCCCGGTTGCTTCTATAAGTAGTACAGGACGGCGGTATGGCGTAGTGGCGGGTAATCGTAACCGCGGTCAGTCAAGTCAAGTAACCGTGAGATGTCAACTCAAGTCAAGTCACATGTTGGGGAAGGCAGTTAGTTTAGTGACGTCATAGGTTGGGAATAGATGAACGTACCCATGAGTAGTTGGGGAAGGCAGCTAGTCTAATGACGTCATAGGTTGGAAATAGGTGAACGTACCCATGAGTAGTTGGGGAAGGCAGCTAGTCTAGTGACATCATAGGTAGGGAAGGCAGCGCGCCTGTGTGACGTCATACAAATTACGTGTAGGAGATGGCAACGAGCCTGAGTGACGTCATAGGTTAGTCTCAGATGATCGTACTTGCAAGGAAAGGCAGCGAGTCTGATGTAGTAAGAATGGTCACGTGATTAGGGACCCCGTGGAACATACCCCACAAGTTTTGGAGCGAGATTATCTTCGTGACATCACAGTCAGGAAACCGGAAGGTCGTATGTCCTTGGGTTCGAGATTAATCAAGTGACGTCATAGGACGAGGATCACGGAACCGTTCCCCAGTAAGTAGCAGCACGTGTTCAGAGGAATATTCCTGGAAAGAAACATTTCCTCCGGTGGCAACAGGTGATATCAAGCGTTACCGCTATAGATGTACCGTGGTTACGGCTCGTGGTAGCATACGTGTCAGGAGCAGCAGTGTGCGTGTTTGTGCTTGAATGCTTAACGTTCCGAGCGTTTCGTCGAGTGCAAGGGCCTCATTCTTGTTGTGCTGGTGAGTGTATCGGGTGTGTCTATCCTTTTTGGTCCCATTATGAAGCGCAATATCGATGGTAGTTTTGCACAGGTGGATTCTCGTGAAGAACCAGTAACTTCTAGGGAAGACCATTCGAAAGGTTTCACGGTGGATAATATACCAAGCCATCACTACCACCTTGGTGACGACATGTTTGCTGTTATCAGTGATTTCAGAGATCGTGTAAAAGTACACTTACGGATCCATAAGTGTGTGAACCATCATTTTCCCCAACTACTCGTGGACTGGTGATGACGCCATTTTTGTGGGAAGAATTTGTTGAAGCCACAACGTTCGCGGACCCGTTCGACTCCGACTTAACTCAATGCATAGCAAAGAAACTGTTTCTGACAACACATAAAAAAAGAATATGAATTATCTACATATTCAAGTCATTAGTGTGATAAACGGATTCCTATCTGCATATCAAAACCGGATATCTCTGACTGTGAACCAGTGACAAAAACTGAATGAACGTACCGATGCCATTAGGACCAGCATTCATCAGTTAATATTTGGGGAATGTTTTAAAAAAATCGTGTGCTCCGAAACTGAGAAGCACAGTATGTATGTTCGTAATGACGGCATAGTAGACGGTGAATCTGTGTTAAAAAAGACATTTTTACAAGTGATAAAAAAGAACATTGCTTCAACAATTAATGACCTCATTGACTGTCTTATGTGTAAAGTTGAAGACCGCTATGGACTTGGACACGCATGTGAATTTTCAACGCGAAGAGGAAAAGTGCGTGCACTGTTTAATAAGACTGTGCCTAAGATGGATGTAAATTGGATAGGTCGTGAGTTTGTGAATGATGCATTTTTCATGCCAAGAAACACTTATGTAGATTTCTTTAAGGAGTTGAATATTTGTGATGTATTGGAGAACGCTAAAAATCTGTACATTTTGAAAGACCCGATGTCTCAATAAAATAACATGTAAGTACTTCTTGGGATGTAAGGTCAGGTGATGCGTAACATCATAGCCTCTCCTTGACAAATGTCAACCCCGCCTTCTCGTGGTGCATCCTGTTCCCACTAAAGGGGCTCTGACGACCGCCCATAGCGGTATAACTATACCATCGGGATTAGAGGAAATTCTATCCCACACTCACCAACCCGCTTGGCCAGCGTGGTGAGTTATGGCCAAACCCCTCCAAAATGATTCCACAACTTAAATCTTGGCCCTCAGTCTCCGGCAGCTGGAATGTACCTGGCCAAGGCAGCGGCCAGTGCGACATGAAGGCAGAGGGTGCTAAGAATCCCCGGAGAACCGGACTAGGCTGCCATCTGATGCTGACCTTGGCTACTTACAATGGACGCTCCCTATCTTCTGATTCAAGGCTTCTTGAATTGGAAGAGGAACTACAAAGGATCAAGTGGGACATCGTGGGGCTAAGTGAGGTAAGGAGAAAAGGAGAAGATCTCATCGAACTGAAAAGTGGACATCTCTTCTACTATCGTGGGACAGATACTGGCAGAACTAGTGGTGTTGGATTTATAATAAAAGAGAAACTGAAGGATAAAGTTGTAGAAGTTGAAAGTTCCTCTGACAGAGCTGCACGACTTGTTATCCAACTCTCGAAAAGATACCAGGCTCAGATTATTCAAACTTATGCACCCACCACAAGTCATCCTGAAGAAGAAATTGAAGAATTTTATGAGGAAATTTGTCATCTAAATAATAAAGGTAAGCAGCACTTGAAAATAATTATGGGAGATTTCAATGCAAAAATAGGGCAACAGCAACAGAATGAAACTTCAGTAGGTAAATTCGGTCATGGCAACAGAAACCAGCGTGGAAATACTCTCGTTGAGTTTGCAGAGGCAGAAGGGTTTTTCATCTTGAACTCCTTCTTCAAGAAAAAGCCACACAGGAAATGGACATGGAGACATCCAAATGGGACGACAAGTGAAATTGATTTTATTATGTGTAACAAAAAATTCGTCATAGAAGACTGCAGTGTGCTAAACAAGTTCAACACAGGTAGTGACCATAGATTGGTGAGATGTAAGATGCACCTCAACACTAAACTTGAACGTGGCAAGCTCATAAGACAAACAAAATCTATTGACATAACCAACCTTAAAAAACACCATAATACCTTCAAGTTAGAACTGAAGAACAGGTTCTCTGCTTTAGAAGGCCTAACATCGGAAGAAGTGGACATCTCTGAAGTTAACAGAAAAGTAACCAAAGCTCTTATGGAAACAGCAACAAAATTAGCTGGGTCTAAGAACAAGTTGCATGTGAACAAATTATCAGGAAAAACCAAAATGTTAATGCAAAAAAGAAGAGAGATGAGGACAACTAAAGATGTGACTTCCAAAGTGGAATATATAGAGCTATGCAAGACAGTAAGAAAAAGTATCACTGAAGACGTAAGGGAAATTCAACTGTGAACTAGTGAGGAAAGCAATTGAAAACAACCAAAGCCTAAAGATAGCAAAGGGACATCTCAGTAAGGGAAGAAAACAGATTATGGCACTGAGAAAAAGAAGATGGTTCTGTAACAAGAAATAGAGGAGAAATTTTGACAAGAGTGAAAGATTTCTACTCCAAATTATATGAAAGGGATGATATATGCACTCCAGACATCATGAAAGATACCAGTACCAGAGTTCCTCCAGTCCTTCCAGCAGAAGTTGCACATGCAATCAAGAACATGAAGAGAGGAAAAGCTCCAGGAGAAGATGGAATTACTGTAGACATCATACAAGAAGCAAGTGGAGAAATCGAAACAGTACTCGCCCAAATTTTCACTCGATGCCTTAATGAAGGAAAGATTCCTGAGGATTGGAACACCGCTACAATGATCCTGCTACATAAGAAAGGTGACATTGAGGATCTCGGAAACTACAGACCTATCAGCCTCCTATCAGTAGTTTATAAAATCTTCACTAAAGTTCTTTCACACCGCTTGAAGGTAACACTGGACATGGCTCAACCGAGAGAACAAGCTGGATTCAGGAGTGGCTACAGCACAATAGATCATATCCACGTGCTGAGAGAACTAATTGAAAGAGCGAGGGAATATGAACTTCCATTGTGCATGGCTTTTATCGATTATGAAAAAGCCTTTGATTCGGTGAAACCATCAGCAGTTACAATGGCTCTGAAAACCTGCGGTATTGAAGATGCATACATTAATATTATTAATAACATCTATGAAAATGCAAGTGCAAAGATTAGGCTGTTTGAAAATACAACACACGTAAAAATTGGAAAGGGAGTGAGACAAGGTGACACCATATCTCCGAAGCTCTTCAATGCCACATTGGAGGGTGTTTTTCAGTCGCTGAGCTGGGAAAACAAGGGGATAAAGATTAATGGAGATTATCTAACCCACCTTCGTTTTGCTGATGACGTAGTCATTTTTGCAACTACCCCATCAGAGCTGCAGAGTATGATCCAGGAACTTGCGGACAAGAGTAAAGAAGTGGGATTAAAAATGAACTTTCAGAAGACAAAAGTGATGTTCAATGCTTTTACAAGAAATGAAGATTTATCGATTGATGGAAAAAAGCTGGAGATAACAGACACGTTCGTTTATCTTGGACAGCAGATATCAAGTGAGGGTCACATTGATGAAGAAATTAATCGGCGTACAAAACTTGCCTGAAGAGCTTTTGGAAGAAACAGCATAATTTTCAAGAGCAATATGCCATTATGTCTTAAAAGAAAAGTGTTTGATCAATGCATCCTTCCAGTGCTTACGTATGGTGCAGAGACGTGGACCTTAACTAAAAGAGACATACAAAGGCTCCAGACAACTCAAAGAAGCATGGAGAGGTGCATGCTTGGGGTAACCAGGAGAGATAAGAAGAGGAACTCGTGGATCCGAAAAATGACAAGAGTGGAAGACATCATGATCAGAGTTAAATCCCTGAAATGGCAATGGGCTGGACATACTGCCAGAAGGACAGATCATCGATGGACAGCCGAAATTTTAGATTGGATTCCAAGGGACAAGAAAAGACCCAGAAGAAGACCACATGGGAGATGGGTGGATGAAATTCGAAAGTATGCAGGGGTGACATGGAGGAGACTGGCACAAGACAGACCGTTGTGGAGGAAACTTGGGGAGACCTTCGTCCAGCAGTGGATTGATAATGGTTGACAATGATGATGATGATGAAGTACTTCTTGTATGTCATTTCTGTTATTTCTGTCTTACGTATAACATGAATGTTCGTGTTTCCGTAGAAACTATCCAAATTAATTGCTGCAATGGTGAATCATCTCCTGAAACAAGCGTATCTGGATTCCGAACATCCTGGAAGTTTCGGTGGTGTAAATGCTTTATTCCATGCTGTAAACGGGAAAATAAGGAAAAAAGACATCGAACATTGGCTGAGGGGGGAAATGCATACACTCTGCATAAACCAGCGAGACGCCATTTCCCAAGAAATCGAGTCTTTGTGCGGGGGATTGACGAACAATGGCAGGCCGATATAGTGGATTTGTCGAATTTGAGAGAATATAATCACGGTTACAGATATTTATTAACATGTATCGATATATTTTCAAAGTATGCTTGGGTTCAGCCTATAAACCAAAAGACGGGGTCAGTCATGGTTAAAGTGTTTAAGAAAATATTCGAAGAACGCAAACCCTTAAACTTACAAACGGATCAAGGATCGGAATTTAAAAATCGGGAATTTCAGAGGTTTTTGAAACTACAAGGTGTTCATTTCTTCACAACCAAAAATTAAACAAAAGCAAGCATTGTAGAAAGATTTAATCGCAGTTTGAAAACCAAAATGTGGAAATATTTTACGAGTCGAAACACCTACAAATACATCAATATATTGCAAAATCTGGTGCGAAGTTACAATTCATCATATCACCGGAGTATTAAGACAGAGCCCGCTAATGTCAATCTAAGCAACGAAACGGAAGTGTGGAAAAGTCTATACGGTGATGTGATTCAAACTCCCGCGGTCTATAAATTCGGAATAGGGGAATACGTTAGGCTATCAAAAAGCAAACAGCATTTCGAAAAAAGTTATGAAACTAACTGGTCAGAGGAAATTTTTGTAGTTTCGAGATGCATTCCCAGATCGCCACCAGTCTACAAAGTTAAAGATTTACTAGGTGAGGAAGTTGAAGGCACCTTCTACGCTGAGGAGCTACAAAAAGTAATACTCTCTGAGACCTTTTCCTGTGGAACGTGTTCTAAAGAAACGCAAAAGAAGAGGAAAAACGGAATACTTCGTTAAGTTTAAAGGCTACCCCGATAAGTTTAATTCTTGGATAGCATCGAACGATTTAGGAAGCATATAAAAGTTCGATACTTATCTCAAATGTGCAGTACGCAGGATGAGTTTCTATTTGACGTTACCGAGCGACAGCTCTCTCGGTTACATTTTGGACAATAAAATATCCCATTTCATAACACGTCTTCCTACCCCAATCGAACTGAAAGGGGACTGGGAAGTGGGACTCGTCGAACTCATCTACCCCCATTCGTGGTATAATATCACGAAGAAATCCAATCATTTCGAATACGATTTAGGAACGGGTCAGTTTAAGACGGGAAGAATCTCTCCAGGCCATTACGAGTCTATAGCGGACATTGTTAAATCCATGAGCAATCACTTTGCCAATAAAATCTTTTTGAATTATAATAAAGCGACTCAAAAGGTCAAGACAACTCTTCTTAAAGGTACTCGCTTGGATTTGCCTCCCGGGATTGCAGAAATCTTAGGATACCAACCCATGCAACTTTCGGCTGTGAGTGGAGCTCTCTCTGTAAATGGCGAATTTATTGCAGATCTAAACGGTCGGTTTTCTCTGTTGTATATGTACAATGATATTGTGGAACCGCAGCCGGTGGGAGACATAGTTGCTCCGCTACTTCGCATCGTTAAAGTGAGTGGTGAGGACGGAGAGATGGTGAGCGCTTTGTTTGATCGACCTCATTATTTACCTCTTGCAAGAAAAAATTTTCAAACCATCGAAATTGTTATAAGGAATCACACAGGCCAATTAGTGCCATTTGAACGAGGGACAGCAATCGTGAAACTTCATTTTCGTCTTAAACATCCCTAACCATGTACGAACCATACCTGTGCTGTACGAAATCCTTCGAGGATTATTACGTCAATCAAACTGGAAAAGGATTAGGTTACTATCAAGGAGTGCCACTGCAAAAAGGTTATGGACTCGGGGGACTCTTTCGTTCGTTATTTAGAGCAGCAGTACCGTTATTCAAACAAGGTGCTAAAACGCTCGGAAAACAAGTCTTACGAACGGATATGGATCTCGCCACGGATGTTATTCAAGGAAAAGATGTGAAAACGGCGGCCAAACAACGAGCTAAAGAAGCATGACAAATACTCACCGACAAAGCATCCAACAAAGTGAAGAAGATGTTGGGAGGTAGCGTTAAAAGGAAGAGAAAAACGAAGACATGCATCATTCGTTCAAAGAAATCGAACAGGACAGCACACGATATTTTTGATCCGTAAAACTATGGCTCTGATTCACACTCATTCCCCCGTATGTCTCAAGTCGGAACTGGATTTATTTGCTTTACCTCCCACACAGACAAGCATAGAAAAAGGACAATGGAATGAATACCACCCCTTAGCCAACATTCGAGATGGCGGACCTCTGGAATTTAATATTTCGGGGAGTGGAGAAGAATACATGGACTTATCTTCGACTCAATTATACGTGAAAGTCAAAATTGTAAAATCCGACAACTCAGCCCTGCTCGACAAAGAGCCCATGAGGCCCATTAACTGTTTTCTTCATTCTCTGTTTTCACAAGTCGGCATCAGTTTAAACGAAAGGGTGATTTCGTCATCAAGCAACACATATCCCAACAGAGCTTATATTGAAACTCTACTGAATTATGGAGAAGAAGCAAAGAAAACCTATTTAGCATGTGAAGGTTTCTACAAGGATACAGCCGGACATCTGCATGAAATTAACCCCACGAATGCTACAACAAACAAGGGATTGCACCAACACTACGAACTCGTAAAAGACAGCGTGACGATGGGCATGATTGGAACATTGCATTGTGATTTATTTTTTCAAAAATACACTGTTACTGATTTAGTGGATGTAAAAGTCAAACTGATTCGAAGCAAGCCTGATTTCTGCCTCGTTTCCTCCTTCGGAACACCCAATTACAGAGTTCTCATCGAGCATGCATCAATTTTTTGTGAGAAAAGTCAAAGTCAACCCTGGAGTTGCCATAGGTCATGCAAAAGCTTTAGAAAAAATCCCCTGCCAAATATCCCATTGATCGTGTTTTATGCAAAGTGTATTCTATTTCTCAAGGAAGTATGTCCTTCGTGCAAGACAACGTATTCCTCGGCCAAATGTCCAAAAGATTGGTTATTGGATGTGTAGATAACGACGCTTTTAATGGTACATATAGATCAAACCCCTTTGAATTCAAGCATTACGATGTCAACTTTATCGCTGTGTACGTCGATGGACAGCCAGTTCCTCATAAACCTCTAGAACCCAATTTTGAAAAGGGAAACACGATTCGTTCCTACCACAGTTTATTTCAAGGAACCGAGAAACTGGGTCAAGATAGAGGAATTTTCATTAACCGGGAAGAATTTTCCAAGGGATACACTCTTTATGCGTTCGATCCCAGTCGCGACCTGTGTGATGGAGGACATATGAACCTGATCCAGCAAGGAAATTTAAGAGTGGAAATCAAATTTGGAAAAGCTTTGACAAAAACCATTTCGGTGCTGATCTACGGCGAGTTCCAGAACATTATCGAAATTTCCAAGTCCAGAAGTATTCTTTGTGATTTCTCCAACTGAAGAAATGAACAGTGTGCAAATAACCAAGTCCCTTAAGCAAGATCACGTGACCCATCGTTCCTTCCTCGGAGTGTTTGCTTGTGACCGACTTCCCAAGAGAATTGTCAACTTCCCAGCATGCCTTGTTGTGAATACGGATCGGTATGGAAATACAGGGAAACACTGGTTGGCCATGTATATACCAAACCCAACAACGGTGGAATTTTTTGATTCATACGGACACCCCCCGGAACATTTTGAAGGACCTAGCACACGATTCGTTTCCAAGTTTGAAACTGTGAAATTTAATGACATCTCTCTCTAAAGTTCATTTACGGCCGTGTGTGGCCAGTTTTGTATTTTTTACTTATATTCCAGATGTCGCGGAAAAAGCTTGTATTCTATTGTAAAAAAATTTAATTATATAAGCGAAACAAACGATGTACGTGTTTATGATTTTGCTCGAAAGAAATTTGGAATTGTAACAAAATTTAGAATGTGAATAATAAAACTTTGATTGAACTCTCTTTCCGGTGATGCGTATTTAAATTGCGATGACTCCTGTTATACTCTTCAGTTGACATGGAAGTGCCCAGACTACAACATCCTTTCACAGCTCTGATAGCGGATCCTACGGGACGCGGAAAGACCCAGTTTGTAAAACGCTTACTTGAGCATAAAGAGGTAGTCATCTCCCCCACTCCCGAACACGTGGTGTGGTTCTATGGGGTTCCCCAAACATTGTACGACGAAATAGAAAACGTGACATTTGTGGAAGGCATCCCACCTAATTTCCGTGACTATGTGAAAGGAAGAACGCTGGTTGTTATTGACGATCTCATGACTGAATGCGGAAGCGATAAAAAATTAACTCACTTGTTCACTAGAGGGAGTCATCATTTCAATGTGTCCATGATATTCATTACTCAAAATATTTTTCATAAAGGCAAAGAAATGCGAGAAATTTCCCTGAATGCTCATTATTTGTTTCTGTTTAAGTCCCGAAGAGATGTGAACCAAATTACTCATTTAGGAAGACAGATATACCCGGACAAACTTAATTTTTTTCAAGAAGTTTACATGGATGCTACGAAATTTCCGTTCAGCTACTTAATGATAGATCTCAATGCGATCACACCCGAAGAAATGCGCTTGCGCACCAACATACTACCGGAAGAAACTCAATATATTTACCAACCACGACGTTAGCAACTCGTTCGTTATGAAGACTTCATCGTCGATGTAGAAGGATTTCTCCTTCAGAACGGAGAATTTGTAGTAAAAGAACTAGTTACGTGTTGTTTACATACGGGCGAAGTAACTCATGTTTATCCTTTACCGCTTTTTCCTTTCTACCGGATGCATCCAAGGGACAAGACGCACTGTCTTTGGACTACTAAAATTATACATCCCATTCCTAGGACTAATGGCGATATAGGGTACGATGTTTTTTTAAGCTTCTTTTGCTCCTTCGGTTATGAAACCGATAGTATTTTCTTCGTCAAACGTCTAAGTAAATGCAAGTACTTGGAAAAGTTAACTAATGTCACCTTTTTCGACTTAGATGATCTGTGTTGTCCTAATGTGATATACCTCCCCGTTGCCAACGTACTTTTTCAAGTTCATCAGCGAACTGATAGAAAACATTGTGCTCTCCATAAAGCAGTCACGTATTCGGAGTGGTTAAAAGCTTAAGGGTGTTAAAAAGTTTGTTATTCTACAACATGGCATTATCGGAGCAACACATTCAGCAGCTGCGGCTGATTAAGATTTGCTCTAAAAAACACTTGAAAGATTTTTTGAGAAAGCTATCAAATAGTGGAATCAAAGCAATTTGTGAATGTGCTTTGAACACTTTAAAAGGCAATGTCCCCCTTACCCCTCATCAGAAGGGAATATTGCGAGGTCATAAACACACACTAAGGAAATTAGCTGATAAAACAATCCCTTTGTTCAAGAAAAGAAGAGTTTTGGTTCAGAAAGGAGGATTCTTAGGTGTGTTGATACCTGCAGCTCTGAGCGTTTTGACAACTCTGTTAAGGTAATAATATGGAATACGCAAGGAAAATGGTGCTTGTTCCAGAGGAGAGTTTCGAGACATGTGCCTACCGATGAAGTTTTATCTGACCTCGATAAAGAAATGAAGAAAATTTTGATGAGTAAGGAACCTGTCGATGTGAAAATTAAATTATATAATCAAGTGCTTAATAAAAGAATTCAAGTGCCACTCTTAAATCCTCCCACGGCAAACTCTTCAACGAAGGATAATTCATCTGGAGAATTCTGGAATATGACAGCTGATGTAAGGAAACTTCACGAAAAGGTTGAAGCTACCGATTCACCAGCAACAGATGGTGATGTTGAAGGTCTCGTGTTACAAACTGTTCCAAAAAATTTAAGAAGATATGCACATATTGTTTTAGACATTTTAAAAAAGAATTCAAACATTATTTCATGGACTCCAAGTGGAGAATTCGTATACAAAGATAAAGTTCTCGTCGACTCAAACATCGTTGATCTCGTGGACAATTTGTTGAGAAATAAAAAATTACAAAGACCCATTCCAGCTTCTCTTGAATTTAGTCATGCAGTTAAAGAAGTCAATTTGCCGTCGAAATATGTAAAAAACAAACATTTTTTTGTAAAAAAAGAAAAATTACAAGTTGGTCAATCTCTGTCAAAACCCAAAAAATGTACGTGCTGGATTTCATATTAAATATGCAGCGATTTTAAAAATTATGTTTTTGGCTCAATCTTCCTTCCAAGAAAACACAAATATTTTTTTTTTAAATATTTATTCGAAATTATCTATTTCACGGAGTTCGCGAATTATCGTAGAAATAACAGAATTTAGGTCAGTAGAGTCTATGAAAGTAGCACATACAGCTTTGCGGGAATTGTCACAAAATTCTCTCATCACTTCATAGATTTCAATACCTAATACTGCAGAATTCGTATGGTAGTTGATATGAACCATATCATCTATATCCTCCCAAACATTTTCGACTGCTCTAATAAATACTGTAATATTCTTGTTTTTAGAATATCGTAAATCAGTCGAGTCAAAACTACACGGTCAGTTGTGCAAATACAGTCTCGGTTGATTATCTCACCACTTATTTCACAGTACATATGCCTGAGCGATAATGACTTAAAATAGTGAAAGATGATTTCTTTTGTAACTTCATCTTTGATATCTTGCAGTTCTACCCACTGTCCATAGGCAAGTCTAATATGTGTACTGCTCAGTGGCGGCTCGTGGTGTAAAATGCTGGTGAGGCGAACGGTCTTGATGTAAATGTAAAACAGTAAAACGTATGTTATTGAAAAATATATAAATTCGTATAACGTTATACGAATATATATATATATATATATATCTATCAGTGGCGTAGCAGGGGGGGGTCGTGGTTTGCACACCCCTTATTAGGCGAGACAGTTAGCTTTTTCTAAGTACGTTTTATAGATAATTTCCCTATTTAAATTCTTTGATTTTTATATAACTCGGAAAGCAATGTAATTTCTTGATAATAGAAGAGAAAGTAAAGCAAAGCGGCCAAAGAAGTTGCTTTATTAAATTTTTATTAAAACAACTATAATTTATTGCATTTTCTTCATTTTATTAAATTAGCTTCATTTTGTATTAATATTCAAGATGTGCGTACGTACCAATAGGAAAATATTTGTCGAAGCGCCCCCCCCCAAATTGTTATATGTACTTATACACAGTTATACAGCAGAAGTGCAGAACCCCCCCCTTCAAAAAAGTTTCATGTCAAAGGCAGTATCCCCCATTGGATATCTTTGAAGTCCTGGGTTCGAGTCGGCTGAATCATTAAAATCCGCTGAGATTCGGAAGTCTCGTTAAGCCATTGGTCCAGGGTAAGCGGCGCCTTGTTATTAACAGCTGTAAACCCCATCTCTTAGGGCTCCACCCCATGTCATTTAGCCCTTATATACAAATATTATTAAACAGTAATGGAATAAAATTATAGAAATATATGAAACACGGCGTGGGGAGTCTTTCTTCACGAAAAAATCCAAAAATTTTAGAGGAAAAATGTACATATACCTCTCTATATATGTGTGTGTGTAATATACGCTACTTTTGCAACAATATTTTTATGAAAACAATTATTCGATAATTTTACAACAAAGAAAGAAATATTTCACCAGTATTCTTTTATGTAATACACTTGAGCGAAAATACACAATTTGCGCAGTTTCTTTAGCTAGTCAATGCGTCACTCACATCCCAACGCCAATCGGAGATCCACTTCTTAAAAAATTCAAAGTAAATCATTTGAATATAATTTTTTTCTCACGAAGTGTTTCTTGAGCTTGAATAAAAGTCACAGTTCGATTGGCATATTAGTGAAGGTGCATTTAGCACGGGTCACAAACTGAAGTCCAGGCTCGTGATAACTATGTACAGGAGAAGTCAAGTTAAGGAAGCACATTTCTATATAAAAAAAGTATAAAATAATTTAAACCTGGAATTAAAAACAGGGGAATACGATATTAATTTGCTTTGGTCTCGAACAGAATGCTTTCAGTTTATTTTTTATAAATAAGTTCAATTCTGCGATCCTTTTTGGCTGCAAATTTGTCTATGATCAGATCATAAAATGGTTGAATGGACATTAGATGGTTCAGCAATTCTTTCTCGATTGAAATTTTAGCGAGTGAAGACAAACGATCTTGTGCCGTTGTATTACGGAGGTAAGTCTTAATTCTCTTCAAACAAGAAAAAATTCCTTTCAGCAGAAGAACTTGTTGACGCCAGTGTCAATACAAGAGAAAATAATTTGTAGGCTTCTGGTAACACCTCTTTCAGCTCGTTTTCTTTCATTGTTTTCAAGGTTTTCTGAAAAGTGAGTTCCCTGAAGTTGTGATCATTATATAAAAAATCTAATTCGTTTTTTAGTCGTTGTGTGTCTGTAAAAATGTTTGGATAAATTTTTTTGAGAGTGTTAAGGGCACTGGATGGAAATGACTCTGAATAACTATGGTATTTTGAGCTGTCAACTAGCTGCAGAAACTCGAGCTTTCCCATATCTTCAAATCTGGTATTTATTTGGACTTTTATATATTCATGAATACACTCAATTAAATCATTCTGTATCGTTTTAGATTGTCCAGAAAATAAGCTTCGTATTTCTTCAAAATGTGCTTTTAATTCTGGGGTGCTCCTACGAAGTAACATTTGGAACATTTCCTTGAAATTACCTTTATTTAATGAGGAAATAGTTTCATCATGTCCTCGAAAAGGCAGTTCTTGCTTGCTTAGAACGACAACTAAATCAATTATATGTTCCATAAAAAGCCTATTTAGTCTGACCTTTTCATTAAACTTGACTTTATGAAGAGCAGCATTTTCTTTGAGCATATCAGAAATAGTGTTTGTTTTTTCCATTCGTTTTAGACCTACGTGGTTAGTTCTATGCTCTTTAGAGCTTTCGTGCAATTTTGCACTACGAGAAAAGTTTTTAGATCAAAATAACCCGTTGTATTCCACACATTTTTCTTATTGCTCAAAAGTAAACATGGCCAGCAAAAGAGAGTTTGCTTGTAATAGCATCAGAAAGCCAGGGGAAAATCTCGTACTATGATTTATTGAAAGACCTAAAAAACGATTTGCCGCACTTCTTATCTTTAGATATTGAACTTATTATAGGTGTCGGTCTTCCAGATATGAGAACATCCTTGTTATCATAATCTTTCCAGTGTTTAAAAGGAATTTCTTCCAGAACACAAATCACGTCGCTTGTTGGGCCATTCATATTTTCCAACCAAAATCAAAATATGCTGTTTAGTAACAATAACAAAATGAAAAAGAAAAACTCAACATTACTATGAACTAGCAAACACCCGCAGAAGAGAGGATTGAAAACACACTACAAAAAGTTAGATTCAAATACACTCTGACGAATAGTTAAAGCTACGTAGAAATCTTCGTACTCCAAAGCGTATAGAGGCGAACGGCGTCATCGCCTGTGAAACCACTTTTCACAAGGGTCATCTGCTCATTTTCCCGCGCCCATTGGATACACAATCCTTGGGTTCTCCAATAACAGCGGAGATGCGATTCCAGTTTAAGCGAAATGGAGGGTCGCCTCAGAAATTTCCTTTCTCTTACTGGAAGTCCGGCACCTCTTTAGGTAGACCTCGGACCGTGGGGGGGGGGGGGTTCAGTCTGTAGGGCTCTTCTCTGATCCCCAGTTCCCAAAACCGGCTTCTCATCGAGACGATTCAGCCGGTCGCCTCTAAGCGCTTAAAACATGCAGCTGCTTTGCAAAAATAATGATTCATTCCTCTTCTCGAAAGCCTTTCTTTAACCATTCATGAATCAAAATGTGAATTTCAGTGTTTCATTTATCCTGCAAAGTTCTTATATCTTTGTTACTGACAGAAGGTTTTTTTTTTTTCTTTCACTTCTCATTCTGCGGAATTTCAGGTGAGGCGGCGCCTCACTTGCCTCATCTGACGGGCCGCCACTGGTACTGCTACATCCTTCACTTTCTGTCGCTATTCCTTTGTCCAACTGTACAGTACGGATCTAAGGTGTTACAGTGAGACCCATCTCTCTTCCAAAACACATTTTCCGAATGCTTGAATTATCACCTTCCAGATATTCATCTATTGAATCAAATGATCCATAGAGAAAAATCCACTCTTCTTGTGTCAAAGAAACTCCCTCATCTGAGAGATACCAATTATCATCGACAATCGTAAATCGACGATATATATTAACTTTGACCTGGGCATTAACTATTTTAATGCCTGTGAAAATACCGCCACCCAGGTACCAGCAGCTTTCAGTCTAAAAAATAAAAAAAATAAAAAAATAAAATAAAAAAAATCTCTTGTCATAAATCAGTTTTAAGTTTTAAACATCGTGTTTCTCTAGAAATACATATATGCATACAATATACAGATACACCTGAAAATCTTTCGTAAATAGTTTTATGTTCTAAATACCGTGTTTCTCTGGATATACATTAAGGTAAGAAAGAAAACGAAATACATGGAATTCGTATTTTATTCAAGTTACAATGAGTTACCTAGTAATACAACATACAAATGTATCTCGAAATCATTCATCTTCTGAACACAGAGAAGAAAAATAAATGTAGTAACGACTTCTATTTACTAAGGCACCTGTTGCTAGAGTTTGTTTTTAAAACCCGTAAGGGTATGATGTAAATGATTCATTGTTCAGCACTCGCTTTTCGAACACCATTTTAAAAGTCTTTTCTGATGGCAAGTTTTTTAGGGTGCCTAAATGTTTGTTTCGCACCACATGAAAATGTTGTAGGAATTTTATGGGAGTGCGATCTTCGTTCATCACCATACTTTTTAGAAGTCCTACAGTAAATCTTTTCTTGGTGTTGTTATTTAAGGTTATGCCTTTACAACGCTGAATTATTTCCCCATTTGAGAGTCTCATATTATACACTTTCGGTCCTGTTGATACAAATTCTTCGATTGCAACTCCCTCAGGATATTTACTAGCAATCTCATCAACCAGTTCTCCGAGATAATTACCGCAGACAGGATGTGTGGTTTCTTGAGGAGTCGAACTGTATACCACAGAGTCTGTGTCCATGTATAACACCCTTGTTTGTAATTGCTCCAAAATTGAGTATAACTTCAAACGAGCGGTGGATGTTACAAACGAAGCAATGACTATGTTTCCCTTGGTATTCGTAGGGATGAATTTTTTCACGTTCTTGAAAGTAACCATCAGGTGTTCGTCATTCACTTCGAAGATATCGTTGATTATTTTCGTTTTGTCGTTTAGGATTTCCAAATATTGGACAAGATTGTCCATAATTACGTTTTGTATTTTGTCTGGATTCTGAGCTAGTTTCCCCCATAATGAGTTTTAGAGCTAATTTTGCTGTGAGTTGGCGAACCGAGTTGGGCGTGACTTCCCCAGGGTCAATACGGACACCTTCGGCGTTGAAGTAGTCTTCACAGTACTTCACTTTCTATTCTACGGAAACTATGTCCTTTGGGAACCCTGAATACTTTTGTTTTGCACCTATAAATGTATCTATGTATTCCGAGAAGATGCCTTTTTCTCCAGTGTCTTTTGTGTATTGCGAGAAGGCGTCATACTGCCAAATATCATGTATATACACAATTTTGTAGCCAAGTGAAAGGGCTTTGTAAAATTCATCAGATGTCCATGCTGCAGTGAAGCATCTGGCTGAATCGTTGTGATGACATCCTTCCTGATTCTGAGTTTTTACACATGTGAAACATAGGGGAAAAGCAATTCAGCATTATATTTTAATGGTAACACGGGCAAAAACAATTTTTTGGGAGGTAATACTGTTGCTTTTATGATGCCATAATATGCATTTATTTCACGACAGAAATTTTCAGTGATTCGTCGTGGATGGCCTACAGGAAAGCGACCGTATTTGCACACATACGGATACAGACTACAGAAGTCGAAATACCGTATTGTCTTTTCTTCCTCCGTGTTAGCATATAGCGTAATAGCTTCGGTTCTGCCACCATACAAGAACTCCCTCATCTCTATAGCAATTCTTTCAGGTAGGCTATCAAGGATGTTTGAGATCCGTGGATCTGATTTTAAAAGTTGTTCGAATTCATATTCCCACATGACACGAAGCCTGTAATCGGGCATGGTGGATACAACAAAATTCTCTTTATCTATATTTTTCATTCTTACCTGCCTCATGGGGAGCTGATAAAATGGCTCAATAGTATCGCCGTCAGGGTAGCAAACACTACAACCATGAAAAAAACATCCGTGAAATTCATATATCACACGGGTAGCATGACAAATTCCATCCACCTTGTAGCGACCGATTTTAAACTCACCATCTGGAGAACACGCGCTTTGGATAATCTGCCCCGAAGTCACTTCCACATACTTTAGCCATGCAGCACATTTACGACTACTGATGTCTCTTGATGAATAGCCGATAGCAGGGATAATCCCTATTGTCTTCTCCTGAAGGAAATTTGTTCGGAAAACCCTTAGGCATGCCCAGCAATAGTCAGATCATCTTCAAATGGATCTATCCCTGTAAGCACCTTGAATTCGCAACGAAAAGATTCTGCACCGATACGCAGAACGCGCACATCATCTTCACAATATGAAACCATCTCTTCCCAGAGGCGATACTCTTTTCCTCTTTTTTCACTGTACCATTTCTCAAATTCTAGTAGTTCTTTGTTTGAGAATGACCCTATGGGAAAATATTTCCTCTCGGGGATGCTACCTTTATAGTTTAGGTTCTCAAGGCTACAAAAACTGTAGGGGAAAAAATCCCTTTTTAACATCCGTTATGTTAAATGTGTAGGGGAAGTGTCGAAGAGGGGATGGGATAAACGAAAGAGTGTCAATAAATCTTATTTTCAGTGTTGTCAGAAAGATACCCATGACTTTAGCTCCCTGAAACACGATCTCCGGTTGAGATTTTTTGGTATAGGGTGTTTAGTATAGGTAAACCATCGAAACCTTTTAAGTTATGAGCTAAGACAGTCAAATTTCGAAAGCGTGGCTTGAAAATCTTATGCTGCCACCTCGGCCCTCTTGAGGAAGTTTCATCTGCTAACAACCAATCTATGAAATCTTCAACGGTACGAAATTGAACAACATTCCAGTCGGTAGGCATTTTGAATGTAGCGACGACTAAAACAGGGATCAAAAGTCCATTATCAGTCTGGACTGTCTCAATATCAAAGTATATGTAGGACTGGGAGTCCGATTGCTGTTTTTTCATTGGTTCTACAAATAGTTCTATGGGTATACGGCAGATATGAGCCCCCTTGAGAGGGTTAAAATACATAAAACATTTCATGCAGCGATGGTTTGTTTCACATGTATTGTTTACTTTGTGTGCATCGAAACAATCCTATCCTTTAAAGTATCGGGCACAAACTTGGCAAATCACGTACGATCCGGACTGCGGACAACTTTTTGTGTGGCAACAACGACACATGTTGGGGCATGCATGACCCCTACTATTGTATATAAGTTTCAAACATTCCCCACATTGTGAATTTGCCCTGAAGTAGCCCACAGGGTTTGTGATGACATTAAAGTGACCTTTCTCATACAATAAAAAAACTTTAGAGGATTTATGGTGACCTCTGTAGATGATAGAGAAATCGTCACCAACAGAATACACCACAATTTGATGCTGAAGACCTTGCTGAAACTTCTCTAATTCGTTAAGGCCACATACTCCCGCAGGAACACCACACGATTCGTGAAGAGACAGTGCCAGTCCACGTTGGCGATTACAGCGTGAATCCTGAATTACTTTGAACTCCTCATTCGAAATTTCCCCGTTCTTTTTTTGCACCTGTCCTATGGCTACCACGAGTGCTCTAGCTAAGCACAGATTATCATTGTTTGGTATGGAAATGAGGGACTTCTTTTTGTTAAAAAGAGAAAGGTCAGCAACCTGCCTCCTCTGGGGACCCGGAGTTCGCGGTCCAGCCACCCCCCTTCGTCTGTCAATACTAACAAATACTAGATCAAACTCGAGTTCTGTATCAGCCAAAATCTCCGTATTTGACTGTACAACCTTTTCTAACGCTTCGAAAAAGCGCTCAATTGACAAGTCATCAATTGCTATGAGGGGTAAATTGACTGGGTTGTTCAGATGTCGAGAGCGCATCACTATTCTCACGTGAGAGAAGTTAGACTTCCTAGTGAAATCGACAAAGGCATTTGCAAGCGCTTTACGAACAAATGGGATGAAATCTTCGGGTTCTTGGATCGTCCCAATGTCTAACCTGATTTTGTACGTCTGGAAAGTGGTAGAGTACTTTCGACTAAACCTGGTCGAGTGACTCACAACTCTGTAACCTAAAGAATTTCTTCTCTCCACGTTCGGAACATCTACATCAGCCCTGGGTTGACCTTCACTAGACCTGTCGATGATGTGAACAGGGTCTACTGAGACTGGTCCCCCACGAGATCCAGCCATATTTGAACTTGGTAGATTTCGGGTTGTGACCTCCTGGGGAAGCTTAGCTCCTCCACACATAGATTTATATTCGTAATTGAAGTCTGTAGTATGTTGAGTAAGACGATGTTTGGACCACTCGGATTTGTCGTCTTCCTCAAACCTGGTGATATAGTCTTCGTCAACATCTTTCTAAAAAAAAAACAAAAAAAAACGAAATATTACTATGCTATCTAGTAAAAATGAAATATCCGGTAGCGTATCTGGACATATTTTAATAGATTCCAGCCATTCTGAAGAACAAATATTCCCCAAACCCTCCCCGTTTTAGATGAAAAGTAATTGTTTCGAAGGATTTAATATGAGCGCTGTTTGGATAAAATTCACCCTATTATATAGATACCCGGATGGAAGCGCTTAAAAAATTACTTTGTAGTTTCCCCTCGATTTAAAGCTGTTCAGACACACAAATATATCGACACACGCTACCGCATAATTTCAGAATGACAAACTATAAGTTTCAAATTCATCACAAAGAAAATAGAATAAATCGGAAATGCTATTTCAAGTCTTATGGGATTTCAAAACCCTTCGCAAACTCCAAATATGTTAAATCATTCAAACATCGCGAGCAAAATACCCCGGCAGAAAAAACGACATGTACAGACAACAAAGAAACCCTCAAACGCCACGTGGTCTTCAACATAAAATTTCAACCCTAAAATACCTCGGTGGATGCAACGTAAAATTTCTCATAACATCAGATACACGTTCTAAAATGAACTGTATGTTAAGATTTCGTACAGAAATATTCCAAAGATATCGTACATTGAATTTTTCATGTTAGAAGAAACGACATGTACAGACAACAAAGAAACCCTAAAACGCCACGTGGTCTGCACCATAAAAGTTCAACCCTAAAATACCTCGGTGGCATGCAATGTAAAATTTCTCATAACATCAGATACACGTTCTAAAATGAACTGCATGTTAAGATTTCGTACAGAAATATTCCAAACATATCGTACATTGAATCTTTCCTGTTAGAAGAAACGACATGTACAGACAACAAAGAAACCCTAAAACGCCACGTGGTCTGCAACATAAATTTCAACCCTAAAATACCTCGGTGGCATGCAATGTAAAATTTTTCATAACATCAGATACACGTTCTAAAATGAACTGCATGTTAAGATTTCGTACAGAAATATTACAAAGATATCGTACATTGAATCTTTCCTGGTAGAAGAAACGACATGTACAGACAACAAAGAAATTATCTACCCTAAAACGCCACGTGGCCTGCAACAAAAAATGCTTCAAGAGAAGGTCTTCAACAGATCACTTACAATTTTATACACATTTTACATGCACAAATGAATAACATAAAAAATAAGATGCCTACCTCCTGTTCTTCCAAAGCATCTGCAGCTTTTGAGCAAATCACATCGATCTCCGTAGAGGAAGTTGAGGATGGTTCATCACTGTTTAAACTTTCAGGCATAGAGTGTTCCCATTCATTGTGAGCATTTAAGCACACCACATCAATTTCTTCGGATGACGCCACTTCTGAAGAATTTACCTTTTTATTACAGTTCTGTAGGCTTCCCTCACCTTTGCGTTTCATCATTAAGGTTGAAAAAGCAAAAATGTATGTGAAAAACCAGGTCCACACTTACGAGCAAACACACACACACTGCTGCACCTGACACGTATGCTAATACGAGCCGGAGGAGAATTTGTCATTTTCATGTAGGACTTCCGTCCACAGGTAGTAGAGTTTAGGTCCAGCCACCTACAGCGAGATCGCCTTTTGGGCAGGACACAGAAACGGAAGGAATGAGAGCAAGTCTAGCGACTTTTTTGACAGAACAGTTTGTAGTGAGATTAGAGTACAGTAGATGGCGCCACCGTACAAGTACGATATTGCACATAGATGGGCGAGAGAATTTCAGGGAGGACATAGGAAAGGATACCCATTTAACCAGTGGGGTCCAGCCTGGGGGCCGTCACTTTACGTGCTCGTCCGATGCACGGCGATATTCAGCGATTGTTAGTAAATCATACCATCTCTGAAAGATCAGCCCAGGCTTGAACCTGGGAACCCAGCATCGATAGTCTGAAACACTAACCACTAAGCCATCCGCGGCTTTGCTACCACGAGCCGTAACCACGGTACATCTATAGCGGTAACGCTTGATATCACCTGTTGCCACCGGAGGAAATGTTTCTTTCCAGGAATATTCCTCTGAACACGTGCTGCTACTTACTGGGGAACGGTTCCGTGATCCTCGTCCTATGATGTCACTGGATTAATCTCGAACCCAAGGACATACGACCTTCCGGTTTCCTGACTGTGACTTCGCAAAGATAATCTCGCTCCGAAACTTGTGGGGTATGTTCCACGGGGTCCCTAATCACGTGACCATTCTTACTACATCAGACTCGCTGCCTTTCCTTGCAGTACGATCATCTGAGACTAACCTATGACGTCACTCAGGCTCGTTGCCATCCCCTACACGTAATTTGCATGACGTCACACAAGCGCGCTGAATTCCCTACCTATGATGTCACTAGACTAGCTGCCTTCCCCAACTACTCATGGGTACGTTCACCTATTCCCAACCTATGGCGTCACTAGACTAGCTGCCTTCCCCAGCTACTCATGGGTACGTTCATCTATTCCCAACCTATGACGTCACTAGGCTAACTGCCTTCCCCAACATGTGACTTGAGTTGACATCTCACGGTTACTTGACTTGACTGACCGCGGTTACGGTTACACGCCACTACGCCATACCGCCGTCCTGTACTACTTGTATGGTCCAGCCGGCACTGCATGCATGTTTGGGTACGTACATATAAATGAAAGATGGGAGACACTCTGCTCCCCCTTTTTCTACGGAAAAAATACACCCCTGCCCTTCTGCTAGTAACAAAAATCTGACTCATCAAACTTTGACTACGCGTGAAGTAAGCTGAAATAGCCGCCCCGGTGGCGCAGTGGTCTAAGGCGCTGGCCTCTGATCATTCGTCCGTAAGGGGTCCGGGTTCGAATCCCGGTCAGGCATGGATGTTGTGTTTGTCTTACGGCACTGGCTCTCTCCCTTCCCTGGAACCAGTGACCCTAAATTAGGGACGGGCGACTGCTTATAGCCCATTGAGTTGCTCACGGTGGTCGTTAAACCTCCAATCAAAAAAAAAAAAAAAAAAAAAAAAAAAAATAAGCTGAAATACTCAACATTGTGCTAAACGATTTCATTACACACCTTTCTTCAACATTTATATTTGAAAATGGCAACGTCTCTATAAGCAGTATAATTTAAATTGCTAAACTGACCATAAAATTTTGCAAACAACATTTACACATATATTTCCATGCTAAAACAGTTTTTGCTGTAACAGTTCTTTGTGGAGGAGAGCACAAGAACCCCCTTTTTTTAAACTCTTGTATCATTATATGGAAACCACATTTATGTCTTATGTGGTTGGTGCATGAAGAATTACTCAGATTGTCACCAGAAAATGAACAATTACTAAATATAAAAAGAAATTCATGACCCCAAAGCAAAATTTGTGACTTTTTCTTGACTTTTATTACCTTTTTCTGAATTCGTGCCTTTTTCATGATTTTCATGACTAGTAGACACAATGAAATCCTACAATTCTGAAAATACCATCACGAATCCACAATTTCTTTACTCATTTATTTTTTGAAGTTTAAAATCCTGATAAAAAAAAGGGGATTTTACTTCTATTTATGCAATATTTTGAACACTGCGATGATTATGCTAAAATTAAAAACATTACCGAAAAACATGAACGTAACAAAATTTGCAGTTTCACAAACTTAATAACCTTGAAAAGATTTAGATAAAAAAGAAAAAGAAAAATAGTGAGCTCTTCACGATTTATCCCCCCCCCCCCCCCCCAAAGGGAATCTCGAATCAGAAAAGAAAATTAAAACAAAAACAAACAAACAAAAAATGCTGAAAAAAAGACCATCAGATTTGCCCACTATTCCTGCATTTTTCAACAGAAATTTTGTTTTTTGAGCTTATATTAAAAATGATGCCGATTCACACTAAGAAAGCAATTCCACAACTTCGCTGACCACCCCAGGTCACGTGGTAAGCAACGTTTTGGTGGTTTATTTTTCGAGGACCAGTTTGGAGTAAGAGATGACGAGTTTGATTTCCGTTGCTGACTACCCTGTCCACTGGTTTTCCAGTGTTTTCCTTCGACCTCCTTACATGAACAAGGGGGGGGGGGGGGTTATTCCCATTGAAGTCTGCCCTGGACACACCCAGAGCCTCATCACCCAACACTACCATGTGCAATAACCGTGCCCGGTTGAGTTTCAACACAAACATTAGAACTTATATTTTATATAAGATTGCATCCGCCAAATTTTTATGCAGATCAGTTCAAATTTCTGCACTTCCGCCGAAAATAAAACAGATAGTGAAAAAAAATCGAATAAAATTCCACTAGTTTGCATAAAAATTAAAATAATATGAGGGTTTTGCCGAAAGTAACGCAAAAGTGGACATAACTTTTTTATTAACTGAGTGGACATAACTTTTTTATTAACGTTCAAATTGCACATGTTGGTAGAGTAACTCTTTCTCTATACAAAGGTACTACTCACCATAGTCTCCATCACAAGCGATGGATTTGCATCATCGTTGAACACAACTCTCAAATCCTCTTTGAAAAAATTCAGGTGTGGACTGTTGTACCCACTTCTTCATAGCCACTTTCATCTCATCTGTGCCATCAAATCGTTGCCCCCGGAGACTGTTCTTCATTGGACCGAACAGGTGGAAGTTGGACGATGCCACAGCGTGGTTGTACAGTGGAAGGGGGACCACTGACCAGCCTAATTTGCTGATCACCTGATTTGTTCTCAAATATGTATGTCGTCTCGCATTGTCATGGTGAATGTGGATCCTTTTCAGATTCTTGTTCGTTCTCTTCCTTCTTGTGGCTTCTCTAAGCTTCTTGAGTGGCTCAATGTACTGCTTGCTGGTCATGGTACTGCCACGTTTCAGAAAATCAAGAATGACACCACTGTCATCCCAAAAAACAGTCACCATGACTTTCTGAGCTGATCGCTGGCTCTTGAACTTCTTAGGCCTTGGTGAAGAGATGTGACACCATTCCATGGACTGATTCTTTATTCCAATATTTCGAATCGTAAAGATACACCCATGTTTCATCCCCTGTCACCAGACCGAAAAAAACATGTCTTCATTGGCTTCAAACGCTTCCAGCAAATCAGAGCAGACTTCCACCCTTCTCTTCTTCAAATCGGGTGTCAACTGCCGATGTACCCACTTTACACACACTTTCCAATATCCTAAGTCTTCCACCATTTTCTGTATGGCATTGTGACCATAGTCCAGTTGTGCAACAAGCTCACGGATTGTGACTCATTTCTCTGCGCGAATCAATTCATCCACTCACTGACTATTCGTGTCACTGGTCACAGATGACGGTCTCCCACTGCGTGGCTTGTCATCAATGCTGGTTTCCTCTTTTTTTAAACTTTTTTATCCATCTGTGCACATTGCTCTTGTCAATGGTGTAATCTCTGTAAACATTCTGTAGTCTTCTGTGGATGTCGGACAGAGTGCACCCTTCCTTCCTTCCTTCGTCAAGAACTCAATGACAGCATGTTGCTTCTGCTTGGAATGCATTATTTACCTGCAATGAAGAAAAATGGTTACTATAGAGAAACAGTTACTCTACCAACATATGCAATTGAATGACATCTGTCAGTTAATAAAAAAATGTTATGCCCCTTTTTGCATTACTTTCGGTACAACCCTCGTAATTAAAAATGTTAACTGCAAGTAAAAATATGGATGGCACTGAGAAAAATTAAGACTTCTTCAAGATCTTCATTTTTTGGCAGCATCGTTACATGCTTTTGACAGTCCGTCTTTCCGCTGTAATTCAAGCCGATGCTGTAAATGCTGAAAATCACAAAAAAACACCGCGCACGCACACACGTCATACACGATCTTGGAAAAAATGGCTACCGACGGTTTGGAATTTCGGAATGATTTTCTAAACGAAAGTCATACCAATGCAGAATGACGCTGAAAACAAACTACCGTTTGCAACCGCCGTATACCTGCCAACTTCCAAAGATCAAAATACAGAAGATTTTAGAAAATTTTCCCTAAAATTCAGAAAATTTTAAAGTTTAAGATTAAAAAAAAAGATTCTAAAATTTGAATTTCTTTTTTTTTAATTTGAAAAAAACAAAAACAAGAAAAAGATAAAAAGGTTCTTTTTTGATGTTTACTATTGTATACTGAAGTGAACCATAGTACAGTGTTAAAGTTTACTATTGTATACTATGCCATTAGCTTTAAAAATATATACAGTCAAGCCCCTATTTAACGGACTGCGATTTAACGTACATTTTCTATGGTCCGGACGGAACCACATTGAAATTAATGCTTGGCGTTTCCCGATTTAACAAACACATTTCCTCAATTTAGCGAAAAAAAATTTATTTTTTTAAACCAATAAACTATGTTAAACATTTTTTAGAAGTAATTATAATGATGACATATATGGTGAGTGTAAATCGTGGTATTAATTGCCCAGTTGAATAAATCATAACACTTCACATGATACATTTATCAAAACAGTTGTAAAAGGCAACAACTTTACTTGGCTTGTTGCGATATTGTTTCTCTTCTCTTCGATATTGTTTCTCTTCGCTTGGAAAAAGTTCGAGTCACATAAGTGGGTCACAGGGGTTTTTCTCTCGATTCTGAAGCGCGCGCAGTTCTTTCTCAGAGAGTGTTACCGTGGGAAAGTTTTTCTTACGAGTTTCTTGAGTTTTTGACGTTTCACGCGCGGCGTCCTCTAACAGTACGTGCCCATTCCTGAACATCCGGAATTCTTTCTCAAATTGCGTTTTTTTTTCTTCTCAGTGTTAAATCTAGAGGTCAGATTAAACAACACAAGTTGTTTACGGATCAAGTTTTGATGAACATAGCACTAGAAAAGTTAGAAGTGAAATTCACTGATCACTTTAGTTTGCAACTGTGCATTTTGTGAGAGCATTTAAAACAAGTTAGTAAAATCATGCAATGCACTGATTATAATACGCTTTCCAACATACCAGAAATCATTACTCAAGTTATCACTCAAGTTATGAGGATACTGGCTGTGGAATAAATCTCGGTCCTGTGCCCTGACCTTTGATCCTATTTCGATGATATTCAACAGAACCGATTCAGTATACCTCCGAAATAACATGATAAAGTTTTGTCACAATCGAAGCATTTTTACGTAAGTTATGATGCATAAGGGCTATGGAATAGATCCCGCTCCTGTGTCCGAACCTTTGATCCCATTTCGCCCATTTTCAATAATATTCGTCCCCAGGCAGGCTCCCTACAACATACTGACATTTCATCCAAATCGAAGCATTTTTACGTAAGTTATGACGCATAATGGCGATGAAGTGATTCCGCTCTTATGTCCTGACCTTTGACCCCATTTCGTCCATTTTCAGTAGGGTTCGTCCCCAGGTGGTCCTCTACCACATACTAAAATTTCGTCGAAATCGAACCATTTTGCGAGTTATCGTGCGGACAGACGGACAAAGCTGGAGCATATACGCTTCTTCAACCTACGGTTGGAAAGCGTAAAAAGGCCGCCCCGGTGGCGCAGTGGTCTAAGGCGTTGGCCTCTGATCATTCGTCCGTAAGGGGTCCGGGTTCGAATCCCGGTCAGGCATGGATGTCGTGTTTGTCTTAAGGCACTGGCTCTCTCCCTTCCCTGGAACCAGTGACCCTAAATTAGGGACGGGCGACTGCTTATAGCCCATTGAGTTGCTCACGGTGGTCGTTAAACCTCCAATCAAAAAAAAAAAAAAAAAGAAAGCGTAAAAAATGAAAGGCTGCAGCAAAAAAAGCGGAAAAGATTTTCAATCAGTGAAAAACTGGACATTTTGTCGCAGCTCGATGCGACAAAATGTCGTTTTTCAGGATCACAGATTACTGTAGCACAGAAACTCAAAATTTCCAAGTCAACGTTGTGTACCATAGCGAAAAATAGAAAGGAAATTGAAAGCTGTGCATCAAAGTGTGAGCAATTTTCGAGTAAGAAGAAATCTGTGAAAGCATCGCCCCTGAGTGAGTTGGAAAATGCTCTTATCACTTGGTTCCAACAAACACGTGCTAGTAATTCGCCTAGTAGTGGACCACTTCTAAAGGAAAAAGCAGTTCATCTTGCTCAGCGACTTCAAATAAAGGAATTCACTGCATCAAATGGATGGATTGATCGTTTTAAGCAAATAGCTCTATAGAGGTGTATAGAGCTCTCTCTATAGGGTGTATAGAGCTCTCTATAGGGTGTATAGAGCTCTATCCGGCGAAAGCAAAAGTGTTGATCCCGTAACGGCACAAACGTGGAAAAATGAACAGCTGCCACAAATTATTGAAGGGTACATGCCGTGTGACATTTTTAATGCTGGTGAAACCGGACTGTTTTATAACCTGCAGCCAGATAAAACACTGTGTTTTCGAAATGACAGCTGTCATGGAGGAAAGAAGTCAAAAGACAGAATCACTGTTCTTCTACAGCTGCCAATGCAGACGGGTCAGAAAAATTACAGCCATTAGTCATAGGCAAATCTGCTACACCACGTTGCTTCAAAAATGTGAAATCTTTGCCCACCAAATAAGAAGTCGTGGATTACCACAGCTTTATTCAAAAAATATGTAGAAGCCTTAGATGCTCAGATGCAGGCAAAAAAGAGAAAAGTCCTCTTATTCATTGATCAGTGTGCTGCGCATCCTCAGGTAAACAGTTTGAAAAACGTTTAAGTCATTTTTTCCCCAGAAAATTGTACTAGTGAATCGCAACCGCTGGATCTGGGTGTCATTAGGTCTTTTAAAGCCAATTATCGAAAGCTTCTCATGCGAAAAGTACTTTCTGTTATCGATGAAAAGGATGATGCATCTAAAGTTAAAACTAACATTCTCGATGCAACGTATTTCGTGCGACAGTCGTGGAATGCAGTTACGACAGATACCATTAAAAACTGCTTTAACAAAGCAGGCTTTTCAGGTTGTGAACAAGAAGAAAGTGGGTCCAATACCGAAAATGCTGCTGATAATTTTGCGAATGACGATCTTGTAGAATGGAATGAAATTGCCTCATCGGGTATTGTGTTTTCCGATTATGTTGATTGTGACGCAAATGTGCATATCTGCCAAATGCAATCCCTTGACGATATTTTGGATGAACAGATCAGACTAAATGAATCAGATTCTGGTGAAGAAGACGAAGCAGAACTGAAAGATAGCTGCTTTAGTGATGCTGCTAACGGTATAGAATGTGCTAAAAACTACTTAATGCACTTCGATATTACTGATGACGTTTTTCATGCACTTCATAAAGTCGAAGCTGCAATTTATAAAGCTAAACATTCAGAAAAAATAAGCAATCTTCTCTAAAGCATTTCTTTTCCACAGTGTAAAACGGTAATCAACACATATTCTGTTTTTACAAGTTAATTAGTACTAATTGATGTTCTGTTTCATGCAGTTTATAATACTGAAATCATTATAAGAAGCTAAATGCTCGGAGAAAGATCAACTATCGTATTTTTCTTTCAATTTTAAAGTACGCTTAAACTTTGATGCTACATATTAATGTCTAATACGTATTTAATATGCACAGTAAATGCGTACGTACTATAACATGTTTGATAATCAATTTCATAATTAAAAGTACTATACATAATTTAAATTTTACTAAATCAAAGAGAACTTAGAAGCTTACGTATTCTGTTATGAACGCTAGCTTAAGTTGAATGTTTCATTCGAACGGTTCCTCGATTTAGCGAATTCCGCGATTTTACGTACAAGACTATTGGTCACTTGAAATTCGTTAAATCGAGGTTTGACTGTATATTTTTATGTAATATAGAGATCATTTATGTTAAACAGAAATCTAAGAAGAATAACAAAACAAGGCGATATAAAATAAAGCTGAAATAATTTCACTCTTCAAATGTCATTTATTTTTCAAAATAAATTCCAGCAATTTACTTTGAAACTCAAATGTGTAGAGGGTAAATTACTTTTATGCTTCTTAATGAATAACAAGAAAGATGACACCGAATTTTCGGATGTAATAAGCATGTCTTTTGAATGCATTCTGATGCAAATTAAATTTATCAAAGCTATTCAAAATCGATGGAACCGGTTTGGAAAACAATCAACCGGTTCTAACAATTGATAAAACATCCAGAAATAGAAACATCTACTTAGTTCTACCAGCGGCTAAAAAATATGTTACGAAAATTAAGAAATGGTGAACAAAAAGTTTCTCATAACACAAGGAAGGTACCAGGGACGAAGAGATTTTCAAATCAAACAGTTAAAAGGAGAAATATAGAGGGAAACATGATATAAGTCTACGTCTGCTAGCGGAAAAAAATTGCATAACGGAAAAGTTTAAAATTATTCTTCATGGAAAAAGCTATGCTAAGGGAAAAGAACTGTTCAAATACGTCTCTCAGGAGCAGACATAGCGAAAAAAAAAAGAAAAAAGGGTTTCGACCTTTACGCAGCTAGCGGGAAATCTTTGTGTTATTTAAAGAGGATAATGCTCCCCACATCTCTGTTGTAGTGAATGGTATACAGTAAAGAAAAAATTTCTCAACAGCATTTTTAGAAGCGGCGATACAGCTGCAAACTGAAGTACATAAACACCACCTACAGACAGAAATGTGAACTACAAATTACACATATACTAGTATGTGTAATTTACTGCTTTTGCATGTCCGATTTAAAGAATTTCTTTAAATCGGACATGCAAAAGCAGCGATATTGAGAAAAACAGATTAAGCCTTTGTGACCCTAGTGGCGAAATTGTGCACTATTTTAGAAAGAAAACACACACATATAGATAGTTTGCATCGTTAGTAGTATCTGACCGAAGAAAGAATTTTTTTAATCGGGTTTTTAAGTCCCACAGATATTGCTGTAAACGGAAACGTGAGCTCATGCCCTCTGGTGGCAGCCTTGTGCACTAAAAAAATTAAAATTATATGAGAAACACTTCGGCGTGGAAACCGCCCTCCAACAAAGAAAGAGTTTTTCAAATCAGAGGCTTAGAAGCAGAAATATCGAAAAAAAAAATATGCGTTTACGCATACGTGCGGAAAAACCATGCATTATTTTAAGAAGTATTCTTAAAAGGTTGTTTGATGCGAGCGGTATCAGTCCACGAAAGAATTTTTTCAATCGAGTTTTCAGGAGCTCAGATTTGCTGCAAATACATCAGGTGCAGAAATTAACGCTTACGCCCCCTGGTGGCCAAACCATTCTTTATCAAATATTAGAAATTATATGCAAAGGATTTCCCATCAGGAGCTGTATTCAGTGTAGAAAGAAATTTTCAAATCCGAGTTTTAGAAGTAGAGATATTGGGGGAAATGCAATTTACCTTTACACCCCCTAGAGGAAAGTCTATGCATTACTTGAAAATTTTGAAATTATATGAGAAACATTTTACACCGGAAACGCTATCTAACAAGGAAGGATTTTTTCAAATCCGACTCTTAGAAGAAGAGATATAGACAAAAATCAGATATACACTGAAGAGCAATTGAATTAGAGACAGCTGGCGTTAGGCAAATGTGGCGCTCTGGGCGGCCCTGTAAACGAAAACGACATGACGTATGCAGCGATCTGACAATATAAGGAGTGATGCGACGGGAATCAGTAAGATTCGGACGCAGTATGGGTAAGACGAAGGATCTAAGCGCATTTGATCGCGGGCAAATTGTCGGGGCCCGACGAAAGGGTCACTTCATCTCGGAAGTCATGCAGGCACTGGGATTTTCACGAGCCACTGTGTCACGGGTGCACCGTGAGTACGTCGAATGCAGTAAAACCATCCCTGCAAGGGCCAACTGCCGTGGACAACAGCGTGTGGATGAGCGGGGTCATCGTCGGCTAGCTCGCATTGTAACAGCGGTTAGACGGGCCACAATGCAAGAAATCACTCGGCAATTTAACGCTGGTGCACAAAAACGTGTAAGCAGCCACACCATCCAGAACCATCTCCTCGTTATGGGGTACAAAAGCCATCGTCCCACGAGGGTACCGCTGCTGACCGCACATCATAGGGTGCAAATATTAGCATGGGCGCGGGAACATCGCCACTGGACACTAGACATGTGGAAAAATGTTGCCTGGACTGATGAGTCGAGATTCACGTTGGTACATGCGGATGGCAGGATACGAGTACGGCGCAAACCACATGAAGCGATGGATCCTTCTTGCCAGCAGGGTACTCTTCAAGCTGGTGGGGGTGGTATTCTCGTCTGGGGACTGTTTACGTGGACCGAAATGGGACCCCTGGTACGTGTGACATCGTCCCTCAGAGGTCAACGTTACCGGGAATATCCTGGACGACCATTTGCTCTCGTTTGTGCGTCTTCAACATCCCACTGGGGACCTCATCCTACAACAGACAATGCACCGTGCCATCGCTCCCGAATTGTATCCGAATGGTTGGATGAACACTCCACCGACGTGACCTCGCTTCCTTGGCCACCTGACCTCAATCACATCGAACACATCTGGGATGCCATCGAGAGAGATGTTCGAGGCTCTGAACCCCCCCCCCCATCAAATCTTCGTGAACTGTGGGAACTTGTTCAGGGACGTGGATCCGTATGGTTTCCCAACGCTTCCGGTGTCTTGTAGAGTCCATGCCGAGACGAATCGCCGCCGTCATTAGGGCGAAAGGTGGTGCTACACGTTACTAGACAGGTATCTCTAATTCAATTGCTCTTCACTGTACATTTACGCCCCCTGGTGGAGAAACCATGCATTATTTTAAGATGAAAATATTCTCAAATGTTTATCAACATGAGCGGTATCGGTCCACGAAAGAATTTCTTCAATCAAGCTTTTAGAAGCTCAGATTTTTCTGCAAATACTTACGAAGCAGAAATTAACTCTTACGCCCCCTGGTGGACAAACCATATTATTAAAAAAAAAATTAGAAATTACAATCAAAACATTTCCCAGCAGGAGCTCTATCTGGTGCAGGAAGAATTTTTCAAATCGGTGTTTTAGAAGCAGAGATATCAGGGAAAGCGCAAATTACCTTTACTCCCCTTAGCACGTCTTTTTAATCCATTCTGAAGCAAATTAAATTTATCAAAGCTATTAAAAGTCAATGGAACCAATCATACATGAGACTGCCGAAGGAAAAAAAGCTGAACTTTTTAAACCGCACGGGTGAAAATAAGAACGAACTGTGAAACAGCGTGAATATAACGCGGCGTGAGCAGGATCAAATTGAGCACTGAAATTTATTATGTAAATATTAAGCTAGAGCACATCACTGTATTCAAAATATAACATCGCGGAGAAAAAAAATTACGATTACCAGCGAAATCTACGCTCTGTCCAACTTCCATTTTAGGAAAGTTTTACCCCATTTTGAAGCTGCAAAACAAGTATTTATGGAATAAAATTATATTTAACAACACTACTGGGTAGAAGAAACATCGCCATGAAAAAAGGATTACGATTACAGGAGAAAACTTTACTCCGTCTGACTTCAGTTTCCGAAAGCTTTGAAAGACGGAATTCCGCCCACCGACGGAAAACGATCCCACCACCAATCTCTCCCAAATTTCTGTTCAGTTCTGCATCGATCTCGAGCACCATCGAAATGACAATGGAAAATGCGGAATTCTTCGAATCCACTGAAGATCACAGCGAAATTTTCACGCCAACTTCCGTTTTCGGAATTTTTCTTCCATTCTTAAGCTGAAATGCAAATATTTATGGAATAAAAATATATTTAACAATAATACTGCGCAGAAGAAACCTCGCGAGAAAAAGAAATAAAAATTACGGGGGAAATGTTCACTTCTTCAACTTCCGTTTTCGAAAGTTTTGAAAAACAAAATACGATCTCCAGACCAAAAAAAAAAAAAAAAAAAAAAAACAAAAAAAAAACTAATCCTCCTCAGTTTTGCAGCGATCTCGAGTATAACCTAAATGATTACAAAAATGCGGAATTCCGTGAATTCGCGGAAGAATCTCGTGTATGAACCGATATGGAAAACAATGGTATCTGATGGAAGAAAGAAGTCTTTCAATCGGGGTTTTAATCCCTCAGGTATTGCTGTAAACGGAATTTTTTTTTTTTTTTTTGATTGGAGGTTTAACGACCACCGTGAGCAACTCAATGGGCTATAAGCAGTCGCCCGTCCCTAATTTAGGGTCACTGGTTCCAGGGAAGGGAGAGAGCCAGTGCCGTAAGACAAACACAACATCCATGCCTGACCGGGATTCGGACCCGGACCCCTTACGGACGAATGATCAGAGGCCAGCGCCTTAGACCACTGCGCCACCGGGGCTGCGTAAACGGAATCGAGAGCCTTCTATTTGCAGACTTGTGCGTTAAGAAAAATATGAATTTATATGAGAAACATTTCGCACCGGAAACGCTCTCCAACACAGAAATAATTTTTCAAATCGGACTCTTAGAAAAAGAGATATCGTTAAAAATAAGACGTGACTTTACGCCCCTGGTGGGAAAACCATGCATTATTTTAAGAAAGTATTCGCAAAAGGTTTTCCGATATGAACGGTATCAGTCTAAGAAAAAATAATTCTTAGTCGAGTTTCCAGGATCCCAGATTTTGCTGCAAATCATCAGGAGCAGAAATTAACACTTATGCGGCCTGGTGGCCAAACCATTCTTTACCACACATTAGAAATTATATGAAAAACATTTTCTATCAGGTGTTGTATGCAAGGGCGGCTCCTGCTATGGGGCTGCAGCCCCTACCCAAAGCCGTTTTTTTTTTCATGCCGTACCAAGAGAGAAAAGTTTTGTGAACACCGCTGTAAGTTTTCCCAGCATAATGCCACGACTGCAGTTTTCTGAACTCAACTGGAAGTTTTCCTTGCATAACACCAGTGGGAGCGGGAAGAACGTTACGGACTGCGCTTCTTGCAGCCCTGACGGCTATTGAAACCAACTCATGTGGGAAACTCTGCCTATTCCCTCATCAGTTCGTTTCCTTTGAATAAAACTTCCCTGGGGACTGCATTCATGGCAGCTCTCGCTAGCAGGTTTGCTCGCGAATGCAGTATCGTTGGGTGGGAATGCATCGCCGGGCCTGTGTGCTTTGTTGATTAATACGGTTCTTGTGCTTCCGAATAAGACATAAAATAGGGGAATGAATTAAAAATGATGACGAATGTTGAATTAAAGTATTAAATAAAGTACGTTTGAATGTATTACTCAACCTGTTTTTTTTTCTTCTTCCAATTTTTGGTTTGTTCCTGCTTTTATTCAACGTAATAATTCTAACATTGTTGCTCCCCCATCTAATAACAAATACTCAGTTGCCGGGACTTTTGCGAAAAAGTTTTACTTATATTTTCTCTTCTGGTCAAAATGGACATGTGAACAAGTTGCGATTAAAAATAAAGTTCAGTATTGGATAAATTGGAAAAAAAAAAAAAAAAAAAAAAAGAGAGAGAGAGATATTAATTTCTGCAGCGAAATACTTACACAAAATTGATTTCTTCACTTACCAAGTGCAGCGAAATTTTCGCTTTTAAACTCATGTAAATTTTTATTCACCAAAAATCATTGAAGTCACTCCACTGGATACATTTATTTTTCTGCTGCATCCGCCCTCCCTCCCAAAAATCAGCTGGGCATTTCAATTGAGGTAGTGTACTTAATTACTTTGAAAAGAACATTTAATCAGATATCATTGTTTAGAAAATTTATGAAGTTGGTTGGAAAACAAATTTTTCTACACTTAATTGTTATCATGATGGCTTCAGAATTAAAACTGGACTGAATATGTTTGCAATCCGTTTTTATTAAAGAGAATGCCGGTGTGTGAGTATCGCAATAACAACTCATCGCGAAATTCTGGCAGACCCTGCAAAATTCCACAAAATGTTTTTCATCGCCGTCCAAGTTGCAGTGGTCGGTATCAAGTCGAAGTTTCAAAGGGAGTGTATCAGAAGAAAAAATATTTATTGTCATAATTCTAGGGGTCACAATGAGACACTTGAGAACGCGTACATGACCTTGAGTGTTTCTCCGCTACCACAGGCGCACGCATTAATTTTTTGTCCTTATATATATATATAATACGTACAGTATATGCATGTATATATAATTTGCAACCACTATCAATCCACTGCTGGATGAAAGTCTCCAAGTTTCTTCTTCCACAACAGTTTGCCTTGAGTCAGTTTCTTTCATGCTTTCGAATTTCATGTACCCATCTCCTTCTTGTCATCTTCTGGGTATTGTTTCTTTCCTTGCTATCCAGTTCAATATTTCAACACTCCGTCGGCGGCTCTTTTTTCTAACAATATGTTCATCCCATTGCAATTTCAGGAATTTTGAGCATGTCTTCCACTGTCGTCATTTTCTCGATCCACGAGTTCCTATTTGTATCTTTCCAGGTAACATCAAACATGCATCTCTGCATGCTTCTTTCAGTTCCCTGCAACGTTTGTATGTCTATTTTAGTTGAGGTCCATGTCTGTGCTCCATGCGTAAGAACTGGAAGGATGCACTGATAAATCAGTTTCTTTTTAAGAAATAATGCATCCGACGAAGTTTTATAGGTCGATTATGTTCTTCATAAATGTGGC
Organism: Macrothele yani; assembly: GCA_039090855.1. Lineage (NCBI taxonomy): Eukaryota > Metazoa > Arthropoda > Arachnida > Araneae > Macrothelidae > Macrothele > Macrothele yani. Next base: position 55,640,574 of record CM077017.1, read on the forward strand.
CATTGCTTAATATATGTTGCCTAATTTAGGTATCGGTACCTTTACATTTCCCCTATCAATCGCTAAATATATATATATTGTTGTTATTAATACGGACAGCATCAGCATGGGGCAGCAACTTAGCTTTCGAAGTGGTATCGTGATATGTACAAAATTGAGATGCAGCCCCCACCGCCCATCTCAGCTTACCACGAGCCGCCACTGGTTGTATGCGATACAGAAATAATTTTTCAAATCGGAGTTTTAGAAGCAGAAAACGCAATTTACCTTTGCATCCCCTAGCGGAAAGTGTAAGATTTACTTGAAAATTTTGAATTTATATGAAAAACATTTCGCATCGGAAACACTATCCAACAAATAAATTTTTCAGATCAGAGTCCTAGAAGTAGAGAGTAGAGATATTGAGAAAAATAAGACTCTTAGAGAAAGAGAGATCGATAAATATAAGATGTGACTTTACGCCCCCTGGTGGGAAAACCGTGCATTATCTTAAGAATCTACGCCCTCTGGCATAGAAACCATGCATTATTTTAAGAAAATGTTCCTAAAAGGTTTGTTGACATGAGTAGTAATCGGTCCACTAACAATTTTTTTTTCAATCGAGATTTTAGCTCATATTTTGCTGGAAATACATCAGAAGCGGAAATTAAAACTTACGCCCCATGGTGGCCAATCCATTTTTTACAAAAATTAGAAATTATGTGCAAAGGATTTCTCATCAGGAGCTGTATCCGCTGCAGAAAGAATTTTCAAATCGGAAATTTAGAAGCAGAGATATAAGGGAAACGCAATTTACCTTTACGCCCCCTAGCAAAAAGTCTACGAATCACTTGAAATTTTTTAAATTATATGGAAAACATGTCACACCGGAAACTATCTAATAAAGAATTTTTCAAATTGGACCATTAGAAGCTGAGATATTGACAAAAATAAGATATACATCTACGCCCCCTAGCGGAGAAACCGTGGAATATTTTAAGAAGAAAATACTCCGAAAAGGTTTATCGACGTGAGTGGCATCGGTCCACGAAGGAATTCTTTCAATCGAGATTTTTTTTTTTGATTGGAAGTTTAACGACTACCGTGAGCAACTCAATGGGCTATAAGCAGTCGCCCGTCCCTAATTTAGGGTCACTGGTTCCAGGGAAGGGAGAGAGCCAGTGCCGTAAGACAAACACAACATCCATGCCTCACCGGGATTCGAACCCGGACCCCATCGCTCGGACGAATGATCAGAGGCCATCGCTTAGACCACTGCGCCACCGGGGCGGCCGAGATTTTAGAAGCTCAGATTTTATGGCAAATACATCAGAAGCAAAAATTAATGCTTACGCCCCCTGGTGGCCAAAGTATTCTTTACCAAAAATTAGAAATTACATGCAAAAGATTTTCCACCAGGAGATTTTCCCCTAAAGAAAAACATTTTTCAAATCAGAGTTGCAGAAGAGAGATTGGGGAAAACGTAATTTACTTTTACGCCCCTAGCGAAAAATCTATGCGTAATTTAAAAAAGCAACTATCCCTAAAATAATCTTCGACATAAATGGAATTGAAAGATAAAATATTTTTTTCAATCGGATGTTTAGAAGCAAATATGTGGAATAAAATGTATTTTTGAATTCGACATCATCTGCATTTACGCCCTCTACAGGTGAAATTGCACATCGTAAAAAAAAAAAAACGAAATGAAATGAAAGATCATCATTCGTATATTTCCAGCTTCCCAATGCAAAAAGAATTTTCCAAATCGGACTAATAGTTGCATAGATATCGTGTCTACGGACGGACAATCCGATAACATAAACACTATCTTTTTTTACAAAAGACGTGCTAAAAAATTAAAACTATTTTCCTGAATTCTTCACGTAACTGGCTGAAATTTGTACATAAACTACACTGCTGGACAATTGCTAAGGACGGATCATAAACGGCTATATGGCGCATAAAAAAGTAAGTGTGGTTGGATGCCAAGTGAAATAAAATAATGTCAGAATGCCAGGACATTACGAGAAAGACAATTTATTGTGCTCTGAAATCCAGAAGGCTTTGGAACGTGTTCAAGGGACAAACAGGCCATTTCGTGCAGAATACGTAAATGTGAAAAAATGCAATTACCGTCCGCAGGCGTTCCGGCGTAAGATGTCAATACGGGATATGGCCACCATGGAGGGCGATGCAAGATTCCACACGTCGTGTCATGCTTTGCACAACATTATCAAGCAGCTGTTGGGGTAATTTATCCCATTCCTCTGTCAGTGCACGGATGAGGGTGTCCTTGTTTATTGGAGGGCATTGGCGACCAGCATGACTCCTCCCCAAAGCATCCCACACATTTTCAATGGGATTCAGATCTGGAGAACGTGCTGGCCATACGAGGCGTTGAATATCCTCGCTCTCAAGACACTCCTAGACAGCGACTGTTCGATGACATGTTGCGTTGTCGTCCATGAAAATGAATCTATCACCGACAGCACCACGGAACATGTGGTAGCAGATCATCATTAATGTATCGTTGGCCAGTCATAGTCCCAGTTAGAAGCACATAGAGGGACGTACGGCCATTGATCATGATGCCAGCCCATACCATGACACTACATGTCGGATATCGGTCCCTTTCCTGTATGTTTGCTGGACAATATGCAGTACCACTACACGCCAGATCAGTTGTCGTCGACAATCAGACGATAGAGTGTATCTACTCTCATCTGAGAAGAGGACAGCAGACCAGTCGTTATCAGTCCAATTGCGATGTTGATGGCACCATTGCAAACGGGCGGTACGGTGACGTCTGGACAATGGGATGCACACAACAGGACGGCGGGCGTATAGTCCTCCTTCATGCAAACGTCTGGCGACAGTTTTTCTGGAGATCCGCTTGCCAGTAGCAGCCATAAACTGATTTGCTACCTCACTAGCTGTGCTGCCCGGTGTCTTTTTGTTGATAGCACTATGTACCGATCTTCTGCAGGTGTCGTACTGCGAACACGACCTCCCCCGTGACATTTGCTACACTCACCATTTGTTTGAAATGATTTCCAAAGCCTTGAAACAACACTGTGGCTGACGTCGAACTCCCTGGCAACATCTGTTATTTTTCGCCCTTCTTCAATCTTGCCAATAATACGGCCACGCGTAAAATCATCTAGGTGATGTCGGGAAGACATACTGAAAATTGCAAGTTCGTCACTTGATTCTTTCCCTTTCAACTTTGCGTTTGAACAAATCCTTTATATCTCTTATCAGCGCTATGACGTCACGAACAAGTTCGTCAATCCAAAATTTGCATACGCACACGTCTTACTGTATCCCGCACTTATGCTAATTTCCAAATTTTCCTGCCTTCCATTTTATGGTTGCTATCGTTGCTATTGTCATCCATCCTTAGCAATTGTCCGGCAGTGTATAATTGGCTAGGAGATTATGATCTTAAAAATTTGAAGTGAGTTGGCAAAAACGTTTTTAAATTAGCCTTAAAATGCCGATTACGAATTCTGGGCATGCCAGCCAAATGATAAAGAGCAAATAAAATTATGGCCCGTTGAAGAATTTTTTAATTTTTTTACGCGAAATTTGCAGGGCTTATTCCTATTAGCAATTTATGGCGATAAAAATTTCAGAGATTTTCACGAAATATCCTCCGAGATAAACTTGTATTTTTTATTTCACTTGAAAAAATCCTTGAGAGAACCTGCTGGGGGCGGGGTTACGGGGAATGGTGGAGTGTGTGCGGGCTGAAGCTATATTCACGCTATGCGTGAATGTAGCCCACAGACTAGGTTCACGCTCCTTCTGTGATTGGTCCGAACGATTGTAAGGGAGTGGTCTTTTTTGGGTAGGGATTTGATGATTGATGTCTTCCTGTTCAGCTGCACGGAATATTCTGTTGCACTTTGAATTATTGTCATTAGATGGCGTCGTGTTCTGTTCTGTAGGTTGTTCATATGAGATTTGCTCTGTTGGGAATTGTGATAAATGTTTACATAGGCGAAGCGGTAAGTATGTTTGAGTAGGTGCCAATGAAGAATTTTTTAAATTAGAATAGGAGACAGCATGTAATTTCGCCATACCGTACGCGTCTTTTGGGGCAGTTTCGAAACATAAATGAGTTTTTTACTGATTAAAAAGTGTGCAAATTTGCGGAGGTAAGCTGTGCGAAGAAATTACAGTCACTTAACTCTCGGCCTCATCAGTCCAATGTCATATGTTTGGAGGAAGACTTCGTATTCATGTCTTGCATATTATATATTTAAACTAGTAATCGAAAAACTACTTTTTAAAAGTAGCTAACTACTGCTACAATCACATTCTTGAAAAGTACCTTGCTACAGCTACAACTACGTTTTTGAAAAGTAGCTACTTTTGATACCTAAGTTAAAGGTACAAATTCTGGACATCTTTATATGCATATTTTTCATTTTTTTCCATCTCGATATATCGAGAAATACTTATATATTTCTATTTGTAGCAATGCTGCACCAGTGGTATAACTACTAGGTAATGAAGTGGCATGCTGCAGCTGCTAGTTCTAATTTTATGGAGAAAAAAAACAAATAATTAACCCAAAGATTCAGATTTTTCTTTAAGATAAACTTAGCTAAAAGATATCAGATTTTCCTTTAAGATAAATTTAGCTAATAAATGTCAAGTTACTTTTAAAACACTAGATTTCCTACAGATTGAAGCTCTTTGGCTCGGTTGTAATAGATCACTCTGCAATATTTTATGATACGATTGCTCTGCAAAGAATTGTTAATAATATGATTGCTCTGCTGCAAAGGATTGTAAATAATACGATTGCTCTGCATGGCTTGTAAAACGATTGCTCTGCAATGATTTGTAAATAATATGATTGCTCTCCAATTGCCTTTTCTCTGTGCTGAGGAGGAAAAGTACTAGCACACATGGAGAGCACCTGTGGACAATGTGTGAAAACAGTCAGTCACCTAGAATTACGTACATGATAGGTGTAAACTTTTTTTCGTGGCAGCCACAGATTTGTGATGGGTGATTTCTTCAAGTGATTTTAGTTTTGGACAAAACAATTACACTTTGCTATTCCTTTTAGTACTTATAGTAAGTATGTCTCATTCATTGCATAGGAAAACTTGAATAGGCTAGCAAATGACATCCATTTGCAAAATGTCACAAAGGTGTCCAAGTGAAGCTCAGTATCAGCAGTGGCGTATATTCGAGGCTAGCTGCGAAGCCCATAGAATGCACAAATCAAAGTAAATGAAATATACACAAATAAAAAACAATTAGCAACAGTATTAAGATATGTCGATGCTTTCACTGCGACAAAAAACGTGCGGATTTGCTTCTTTTGACTAAAAGAATCTATCTGGCGAGCAAAGAACGACGGGTCTCCCAGGATGGTGTTATCGTAACGCAAACAGCTCTACCAGTCAGTCTTCGCTGTTCTGATCCGAAGACCTTCGATATGACCGCCAGCTAGCATTTCCATGACAACATGAATGAGCAGGTGAAGGGGAATGCTTTGGCAACGGTTCACTCAGAAAAGAGAAGACTTGGACTACACATTAGTCACTCACTTGCTCCCGCCGATAATAGTATGTGTTTCACGAGAGTTGTTTCAGTTTGTGTGAAGTGTCAATAAATTAAAATCGGTAATATTGTATCTTAAATTTGTGGCTTTGTTGGATTCGAACTGTTTTGATAAATTTTTTGAAAGCTTTTCTAAACATCTACTATCAGAACTTAAAGAACTCTATGCTTCAAATTTTGATACAGCTTGACTAAAAATCAACTAAAGGTGTTTTGATTACCTTGATGAATACAAAAAGAAATCAGTAAGAGACATTTCAGTTAAGGTTACATCTTCGGCCTGCTCGATAGATGGCGCCACAGTATGTCCCTTAGTGGATCTTTTATTTTAACGTAACTCTGCAATAAATATAGATATTTTTCATTATATCAAAGGTATCTGAGACTTAGATTGCAATAGAATCGGGTAAAAGATATGATATGCTTGTGAAAGTTGTCACAAATATTCTAGGCAGCAGGGTTTAGATTAACATCGTAGAATAAAAGGTCATTACGTAAGTAGACTTACCAATCCCGCCCCAGGTGCATCTTCTTTTCAATGCATAGTTTGTGACAAATCATTTATCCTTAAGTCATCATATCTGAGGCATTGCAAAACATTTTCTCATTTTTCTTGCAACGTTATGTTAAAATAAAAGATCCACTAAGGGACATATCGTGGCGCCATCTATCGAGCAAGCCGAAGACGGAAACTTAGCCGACATTTCTTGTTACATAAAGATGAATAAATTGTTGGACATTGTGTTTAGTGTGGTGTACAAATCAGCAGACCTAATATTAGTTTCCATCAGTAACTGCCGAAAGAAGTTTTTCTACATTAAAAAGAATCAAGATATATCTTAGAGCCATGTACATTTCAGCAACTTGGCTGTTATGTCAATAGAAAAAACATTCTTTTTAATTTTAAATATGAAAAAGTACTGTGAAGAAACTTTTATGTAAACGTAACACTGAAATCCACACAAAAGGAAAGAAGAATGGAGTTCATGTACAAATAAAGTATTCAGAAAAAGAATGGAGTTCATGTACAAATAAGTGTTCAAATCCTAATCCTTATAATTAGTTTGTATCGTACTAGCAGTAGCATGTACCTAAAATTTAGAAAAAAGGGTTACTTCTATTACGTTACAACTGAAAAATAAACCACAATTTAAAAAAAAAAAAACAGTACTGAGAATGTCAGGGGGGGGATAGCCCAGGTATCGGACCCAAGATACGCCACTGAGTGTCAGCTAAAGAAAACATGCAAATAAATGCCTGTAGCTATGTAAGTCTGGATTGCATTCTTATGGTGTAGGACACTGAGTTATCTATTTGTATGCAACCATATCCAGTAATGATCACTAAAGTCTTATAGTTTTATTAACCTTAAGCGTGTAACCATATTTTACCGCCGAATCCTTTTATTGCAATAAAATGTATGTTCATGCATTGGTCCACACTCCATGTTAGTGTTAATCCTGATTGGCTGATTGATAACCTTGAATTATGTACTTCTGTTCCAAAAATTACATAAAGAGATAAAACTACAGGGCTCTATAGGTAGCCCCTTATTTTTCTGGACAATCTTCATAACTCCCCCTCCCACATACGCACGCACGAAAAACACATCCTCCATTGTGTTCAAAATCCAGAGAAAATTGCTGTGCTTAGGGATACTAAAGTAAATATTGTGTGTGGGGGGAGGGAGGACTTTGTCCTAGTTATGCCATTGTGCTACACACGACACTACTGTAAAAGTATATTACAGTAACAGCATTACTTCTAATCACTGATTTATATTAATATTTAAATCTGGCAAATAACCCAGATGCTAGTAAGTACGTGACATTTAAGCTGTAGTGGCTTCGTAACTACCGTTTTAATTACAGTAACTTCATAACATTAACACTATGTATTTTAAAAGTGTACTGGCATAGACTACAACTGGTCTGTTTAAATTTGGCAAACTATGTCAGATAGAAACCTTTGTATTCTGTTAAAAATGATAGTTACGTTTATCACTTGTACTTTTAAATTACATTATAAATGATATTCTTATCTTACTGCTCATCATAATGTAGCCATACTTCAGGAAAACAAAGCATGGCATGTAAGCATTTCATTCATCTTGAAGTTAGTTCCCCAACTCCGAAACTATGACAAATAGCACAAAATGTCAATTGTGAAGTTTGGGAGCACCATGTGTTTGCTACAGATTGGTCATAAAAGGTGGGGGCCAATGAATAGGTGAATTAGACTGCACAGTGGGGATTGCAAGGTATGGAAGTGTATTTACAGTATATGGAAGTACAGTGTCATCAGAATGCTGTCTAGGGATTGGAGCAAAAACTGGTGCTGTTGAGGCCTGGCAGTAGCAGAGCCTCAACCTAACTGAATCATACTGTTTTACCTAACTGAATCAGACTGTTTTTTAATTTATTTATTCAATCGTCGTCCATCGAAATATATGTTCTTTTTTTAACAAAATTAATCTTGGCAGAGTTTTTTCTTTCTACTTCTCTCTCTCTCTCTTTTTTTTTCTTTCTTCGTAGTGGCTAAGCACATATCCATAGATTTTTTGTTTGCCGAAACCACCTCAGAAATAGCCAGTGAAGTGGGCACCTGACGCTGTATGTAATATATGTATATTCAATTTCAAAGGTTTGTACGACCAAGTAAATCCTTATATTTATATAATGACGAGACAAAAATTTCTTATTTATACAAAAAAATCATTAGCCTGTGTGAACTGCATATTTTATTGCACTTTTCTTGTATATCTTTTAAAGTACAACATAGCTTTACGCTTTGAAGAGTGCTTAAACTCGGTTTCTTGAAGATTCATGGGCATCCTGCAAACTTTTACTTCTCTGAAACTCTTATTTGCCCGTGGCAAGGATAACCTGACTATGGAGTGCACATTTTAACACAATAAATAATGACATGAAAAATTTATGAAAGGAATTAAAAAACTAAGAAATGTGTGAAAAAAGTGTTGCCTTTTTTTGCAATATTTTTGTCAAATATCAAAGTTTTCAATTTTATCTGTCGCTCCTCCAAATTAAAAAGCAAGGCCCTGCAGCATGTTGATCCTAGGTATTATTACCTTGTGTGCAAGTAAGCAAAGTACTGTGACTTCCGTACATGTGTGGAATGCTAGTTTAGTGATGACACACAGTGAATGCATATTATTTAAGGTTTCCTATGCAGGTGAAATAAGGTAACATGACTTCATTGAATGACAACTGTATGTACAATGGAGTACACTTCTGAACAGTGGTCTGAGATAGTGTTGATATATGGAGAATGTTGGTGAAATGCACATGCAGCTGCTCTGCTGTACTCGTAGCATTTTCCTGGTGGTCCTTGTCCTACACCTTCCACGATCACACCCGCCTTGTACAACATAACATCTCTGCCAAACAAGTAAAACTATGACTTGGTGATGCTCTGGTAGACCACATCAATCTTTGAATAGGTTCAGCGCTGTGAGTGTTGTGTCCTTTGCACTTGCCCAACCATAATATAGTGTACGAGAACTCGCTGTGGCCTGATAGCGAGATGTGCATGGAAGATACTGCGAATTATGGGTTTTACCCATACGACAGAGTAACCCAGCAGGCCATGTATACTGGTGATCATCAGTTCCATACAGACCGGTGTAATTATGTCCTCAATCAAAAGTCAATGAACCTATTATAGTTTCCAGCAAACATTTTGTGGACAGATTAATTCACATTCACACATGACCACAATCACAACAGGCACAATCACTATCACAGGAGCATGGATGAGCAATGGTGGTTACAAGTAAGTCCAGGTATGTTGGTGGTTTTGGTGTGGCATCTGGAAAAACATTTGCCAGATCAGTGTTCTTTGAAGGTTCTCTCACTGGACTACAATATCTACAACTGCTCCATGGTACCATATCAGACTTTTTGGATGATGTTTCATGTACAGTCTCATATGTGGTTTCAAAGCAATGGCACACATTGCACAGCATCGGTCAGCAACTTTCTCACCGCCACGTTCCACTGACACATCTAGGGCTATGGCAGCCCGAGTCACCAGACCTAACCCACTGGATTTTTTCCTGTTGAGGTTACTTGAAATCTAAGGTATATGATACATCAACCCCTGCAGGTGTGCTGCAAGAGCAGGTTCTTGCAGGATAGTTACCAGTGCTGAAAGTTAACTGATATTCTTGATACCTACTATGTAAGTCACATCCAGGAACACATTGTAACAAATGATGGACATTTGGAATACTCTTAACTTTGATAGATATGTTTCTTTCTAGTAATGTAATAGCTGAGGGCCTCTATGTCAACAACACATGGCTGCACTTAATGATTTGTGTAAGTTGATTGTGTGGTGTGTACTATTAAATGTCTGCAACTTATTCTGAGTCTATTATTTTCAGATCTTGTGTTCATATTACACTACCATAGTAGTGCTGTTTCTTCATCAGCTCGTCATGGCATTTACTTTCACGGTTACCTAAATGCACTCATACATTTGCCTCCTCAATGTACAGCCTAATTTTACCTATTGACCTACACATTTTATTACCAATTTTAGCAAACACATGATGCTCCTCAACTTTGCAATTTACATTTTTTCAGATTTTGGGGTACTAGCTTCCCAGATTTGCTACCAGGTGCACTACAGTCAAGCTTATTGGATCTGCCCCCTGGCACATTTCCTGATCCCGTTGGTTCCACATCTAAGGATGTGAAGCTTCTGTTTGCCAATGCAGCTGTGTGCGTGTATATATATATATATGTGTGTGTGTGTGTGTGTGTGTGTGTGTCCACTTTATATTATGTAATAAAAATAAAGGACCTTGTTCAATTTCCCAGGACATGTTCTACACCCCAAAATAAGACATATACTCTATATAAACATTAATGAGGAACAATTTTGCTTACCCTTTATAACCTTTTTTTTTTTTATGTAAATTTCTTGCCAGTGTTAGCTATAAAAATGTCTGTTGAAATGATTTTGAAGACACACAGTGCATTGGTATGTTTACAGGAAGAAAAGTGCTTGCGATTCCTGATATGAGACTCAACACAGCCTGGGCATGTGTTTTTATTGACTGTTGAACTCATTGAAATTTAGTGGAGGTGTTGTGGATTGTCTGACAGTTGTTTGGAACTTGCTTCTGAACCGTGTCAGTGAATGGAGTGGAGTAAATGAGAGTTTTTAAATGTCCCCACAAGTAGAAATCCATTTGAAAATCTGGAAAGCACTAGTGCCAAGCTGAATGTCCTCAGTGACCTATTCACTGGGCAGGGTAGTTATTGTCCAAGAGTTCTTGTATCATATAGCTAAAATGACTTGGGGCTCATGGACTATATGCATTGTGAACCATATACATTTATACATACATAAACCATATTCATTGTGGGAAGTATCAATGGCACATTCTCTACTTCAGATGCAAGCCATGCATGTTTTTCTTTGCCCATAAGTGATTGTTGTGAAAATTCATGATGCTCTCACTGGCGAATCTGGCCTCACCTGTAAACAGGGTGCGCACGCGTGCTTGAAAACCTGGAAAGTCCTGGAAAATCATGATTACGTTTTCAAGGCCTGGAATATCCTGGAAAAACGGTATTTTTTTAATGCTGTCTTGAAAAGCCTTGAAATTTGAAATTAGTGCTTAAAAAAAATGCCCTTTTAGGAAATCGTGTTACTGACTGTTACCCCTTAATTTTTTTAAGTTCCTCTCCTCTGTTCTCAAAGAAACCGCCGGCTACAGTGGTGTTTCGGATGTGCCCAAATCCTAATTTGGCTGGGGGGGAAGCACTACTTCCAGTGCAATAAAATTGGATGATTACTAGCAGGTCTGTTAGGGAAGGGGAGCTTGATGCATTCTCTAGCCCTGAGCTTGATGTCCGTCCGACAACTACTGAGAACAACAGAAGGGGAAAGAAGAGACATTTAGCATTTGCAAGGCGGTCGCGTGTTTACCAAGTCAGCTGGCATCCACCAGTGAAGAGTATGCCTGAACAACACATTCGTCTGCTCCTTGTTTATTGCATTAAGACGCTTGCTTCCGGCCCACCCCTCAAGAGACTTCGGCTAAGTACTTATGATAAAAAATAAGAAAACTATCTTTGCGAATTTTTCACAAAAGTGGCTGAAATTTTTACATTTACTATAATTAGATTACAGAAGCTCACTCCCAAAATTCCATTTGAATCGGTTTAAAACTTAAAAGTTAGCATTGGAAATTTTTATTATGTGTGCCTCTTTAGACAGTGAGCCTTGAGCAGAAAGTATGTTACCATAGCAACGGTTGATTGACAGCTGGGAGCGCTGATCCGAAGCCCTTGGTTGGGAAGAAAGCAAACACCTGTTTATCACTTCCACGGCTCAAAAGGACTAAGATATTTTCAGAAATCCATTTTCCGGAATTTTGAAAATAACACAGTAAAATTTTTACAGTGGTTAAAATACATCACAATAAAGTTCTAGTGCAAATTTCGCCGAATTCCGTTTGAAACTTTAGCAGATGCAAAAAAAAAAAAAAAAAAAAAAAGTCTTCCGTTGCAAAATCGGATTCAAAAAAAAGAAACGGCAATTATAAATTACGGGAAAAGCAAGCAAATTATTTTTTTTAGATGCCATGGTTTATTTAAACAGAGTGATCCTTAAATTTTGTTTCTGTGATGATATGGACTCTATTTTAATTACAAACATACATTTTTATTCAGATGTCTGAGCTACTGTTTTAATAAAAAAATCTATAATTAAAAAAAGTTTTCAATGGATTTAGGCGAAATTCAGCAGATAAACGTATTTTAGTAAATTGCAATGTTATGACGTAAATTTGGTCATTTTGTCGAAAATTGGGCAGCATTTTTTTTTTTTTACGTTTTCTCCTATAGTTAGGGTGAAGGAGGAAGACACTTCAGTGAGCTGCAGGTGGTGATTTATGGCGATGTGCCAAATGAAAAGAAGCCGTTCCATCAGGACATTCCAGAGGTTGAGTGTGCGTGGACGCGTGCTCCTGCTGTTTGAACTTAATCGGAATGTTTTCGGGAGGGGGAGAAATATCCGTTTCAGCTTTACAGCTTTCAGGCTCCTTTTTTTTTCTTGGTAATAAATAAAAACCATAGTTGCTGCATTCACGATTGATCCATATTCGCATTTCTTGAATATAAACAGCAGACAATCGGAAACATGGTGTTGGGTGGGTCTTGATGTTCTTCATTTGTATCTGCTGAATTTTGTTCTGTGGGAATACGGAATGAGTTATACTGTGAATACATACAAAACTACATATTTTTGAGCTGAAAAAATATGTCTACTTGTACACAGTAGCTAACGTGTGAACTCAGACGAAGACAATCAGACATATGGACGTCTGATTCCATAAAAAAATCAACCCATTTATTGTACAAGACAGGTAAAAAAGAAATAACATTACATGTTTTTAAACATTATAAAGGAAAGCGGATTTTTGAAACACCATGACTTGATGATATTAATTTCTGAAAGTTTTTTTTTTTTCGATTTTAATTTCTGAAATTTTTTTTTTTTTTTTTTCAATTACAATACACTGTTGTAACATGATACCTGTGTGTTGTATCCCTTAGTTGTATGGCAGATTTTCAGTTGGGCGATATCCGCGATCGTAAGTGGTAGTTACATTGCTATTGTTGATGATGACAAGATAAATACTGGAGGAATGTTGCATAAAGTAAAAAAAAAATCGCCCCCTCCTCCCCCTTCGAACTTTTATGCGGTTATCATAGCTGATCAACCATTTCATTCCATGAACATCAGCACATTTCAATCATTTGACCATTGGGGGTCTGACGGAATTCAGCAGTGCTTAAGCGCCTAGCGCAACGAGAACATGCTAATTATGGACAGTTCTATTCCCTTCCCCCCCCTATCATCCCTAATAATTGAGAGCGCATACTGTAGTTTCAAATATTCTGTGTATGAGCTAGTTTTCACGCTGTTCGTTATGTTTTTATTTTAGAAATTACTAACCCTTTCGAACTGTAGGTTGCAGAAACGTTTATGCTTTGGTTTTTTCCATTTGTCCGTACGATAATTCACGTAAAAGGGGTTGGATTTTGGCGAAATTTTAGTATGCTGTTAGGTACAACCTAGGAACCTACCCTGTTGAAAATGGTCGAAATTAAATTCAAAGGCATAGATATAAGAGCAGTATTCATTCTCCAAGCTCGAAGCCCTATGTCCACTCTCCAGCTGGGTAAGTATGAAAGATTTGAGACTTGGAGGAGGAGACCCAGTACAAAGTTTTGCTTCCCTCAGGCATTAAGTGTTTGTTAACATTTCCTTTCCTCTGGTTTGGAGCCCAGCTGTAAGAGGTGATGCTTTGTAACAGACTTTTAGCACAACACTCTGTCTACTGATTGGCATACTCCCGAATCATTTCTTGAGGTGCATAGTGATTCCGTGGCTTATGCTTTTTGATTTAACATAACTGTACTACAATTGGATGAAATTTTCCTCAAGTCTGGAACATATTCTGTCTAGTAATTAAGATTTTCATTGCCTTCAAAAGTCACATCCCAATATGCATCCACCAGTGGCAGTCATTGGGAATGTTAAAAAGAAAAAAAAAATCATTCCCATGTATGGATTGGAAACACTTTTTATCAGAGCTAGAATCCACCTGTGGGCATAACAGGCACATGCCCCATTTCAAAAAAAAAGGGGGGGGGGTGAGTAAATAGATAAGTGCTTTGCTTTGTCTCACGTTTCTTGTTTTCAGACATCACACTTTTTCACTTATGGATTTGCAACTCCACATTTTGTCTTACATTGGCCCGAACTTTTCAGTGATCCACACAGCAGTACTTCAGAACTGCTGTTTGTGATGTACTCTGACAGGCAAGCACCCCATCTCCCCCTTATGGGTCCTCCATGTTTTACCACCGTGTTTTTTTGGAGGAAATAAATCTCAGAGATTTTTTTACCAGTCCTCTGTTAGACGTGCGCCCTCCCCATTCTTAAATTCTGAATCTGCCCTCACTTTATTTTATAATAATTTCAGTTGTTATCAATAATAGTCTGATTACATGGAAGATAGTGCAGAATAGTGATGCAGCTAAAATGACTGATTGAATTAATCATTTTCTGATTGAGGGAAAGGATTTTCTGAATAGCCTTGTGGTAATTGCATCATGATTCAATTTAGCATTATTGGGTAATTCGCCAATTAAAAACATTAAAAAGAAATGTAATGGGTAAAAAAGCACACTCATCCATTTGCATCTTTCATCATTTTTTATTACTTAAAACTGAAATTGCTTTTAAAAACTAATTTGAGCATGATACTGTAAAGCGTAGTAATCATCCTGGAATTTTTTGTATATGGCCTGGAAAAGGCCTGGAAAGTCCTTGAATTTTTTCCCCAAAAAAGAGTACGAACCCTGTGTAAAGAGCACTGATGAAATGAATGGGTCACCCGCCCATTTCTGCATACTCCATTAGCCAGTTGTTTGTGATGGATAATCAGGAGATGTGAAATCCTGCACATGCTACACGTAGTATGGGTACAAGCTCTGTTCATACAGAACTCTTGGCAAGGTCATGCTTTTGAGATATTTTCTATTGCAGCTATTTCTTTATTCTGGGCACCAGGATTCTCTCCTCTAAAGCAAGTGTCCGGATGGCTCTTTGTCTCCTACTGTTTGCAGTAATGGTCTCTCTCTCTCTCTCTCTCTCTCTCTCTCTCTCTCTCTCTCGTAAACAGTGACAAATGTATCCCTGTGTGTAATGTTTGATGGTACATAGATATGCCTAACCTCCCAACTTTTACCAAGTGATTTCAATACAAAAGATGTGTCAATTCATGAAATGAATAACCTTCCATGCTCATGTGAAAACAGAAGGAGATTAGTGTAGCATAATATGTGCTTAGCACATGGTTCGTACGCATCCTGGAATTCCAAATTGCCCTGGAAATATCCTAAAATTCTGTTACATGTTCTGGAATTCTATCCATTCCTGCCTTTTTGTCCCTGCACAATGTTTCATAGTTAAGAATTTTTCTACTGATATAACTTATGTCTGACAAATTTCCCTCCCCACCTCTGTCAAAATAAGGGAGGCTGTTAGTTCTCTTGTCTGTTAACAGTACTAAAGTTGTGTTATTAGCACGTCATTTGTAAAACAAAGATTGTGCCTATGTTATCACTTTGTCCATCCATCAGTGTACAGCATATCTCTGCAACTATCAGTCTGACCAGAAAATTTCTTTTGCATTGGGAAGCTTGAAATGTGAGAATGATCTTTGCATTCCGCACCTTTTTTTTTTTTTTTTTTTTTCTGATGCACGTTTCCTCCGCTAGAAGGCGTAAATGCAGATTCTACGAATTCAAAATACATTTTATTTCATATCTTTGCTTCTAAATATCCAGTTGAAATAATTATTTTTCCTTTCAATGCCATTTATATCAAAGACTGTTATAGGTACAGTCACTTCTTCAAGTAATGCATAGATTTTGCTCTAGGGAGGGCGTAAAGGTAAATTGTGTTTTCTCCAATATCTCTGCTTATGAAAGTCCTATTTCAAAAATTCTCCCCGCATCGGATACAGCTCCTGATGGGAAATGTTTTGCACATAATTCCTAATTTCTGTTAAAGAATGCTTTTTGGCCACCAGGAGGTGTAAGTGTTTATTTCTGCTTTGATGTATTCACAGCAAAATCTGAGCTCTTCTGAAAACTCTTGGAAAAATTCTTTCATGAACCGATATCTCTCACCTCGGAAAACTTTTTGAAAATACCTCCTCCGTAAAATAGCGCATAGTTTTCCCACCAGGTATTTGAAAAGTCCTTTTTCCTTAGCATAGCTTTTACCATGAAGACTACTTTTTGCCTACTTTCAACTTTTCCATTATGCAAAATTCATCTGCTACAAGGTGTAGAGTCATATCATATTTCTTCTTTGAAGTGTCTGATTTGGAAATCTCTTTGTCGCTGATACTTTCCTTCTGCTATGAGAAACTTTTTGTGTGCCATTTCTTAATTTTTCGTAACATACTGTACTTTTTAGTCACTGGTGGAAGTAAGTAGCTGTTTCTATTTCTGGATGTTTTATTGATTGCAAAACTCCAGTTGATTATTTTTTTTTTAGCCAGTTGCATTGACTTTGAGTAACTTTGATAAATTTCATTCTCATCGGAAAGATTCAAAAGAAGTGCTCATTTCAACCGAAAAATTCAGTGTTGTCTTTCTTCAAATATTTCACCTTCTTTATCCTTAAATTTCCAATGTCAGCATTATTTCAAAATAATTAAATATAAATAGTATTTAGTTTATACATTGATTTTGTGGTATATGATAGCATTATGAGAGTAATGACGCATTTATGTTCTAACTGTGGATTTTATACCTATATATTTTTGAGTTTTATGGGGGTTTTTTTTATTTTATAATTTTCTTCAATGATTGAACTAAAAGCCAAAGTAAAAATTAATTTTTCTCAAATTTAGTATAGCATAATGTACATAAAAGTTTTGTAGAAATTAAACTACTTACATGTTCAGCGACACTTTTGGTATTTCAGTATTTATCTGTGATTCTAAGTTTCTTATTAGCTGCAGCAGACATCAGTTTTCAACATTCTGTTGTATTAAGTTTGCTCAAGCCTGTAGGGAGCTGTTTGTTGTAGGTTACAGGTTGAACAGACCTATGGTTTCTCTATATTTTAAGTAGGAGCGTTTAGATAATATGTCCTGGAAAAGTTTTTCAATTCTACGATTGAAAGAATGTATGAACCATGCTTGCATCTAACCTGCTTGCAAATCACAGCTCAGTGAAATACACAAAATTGATACAGAACTGTAATTGGCATTATTCCTAGCTCTGCTGCATCAGCACTTTTATATGGATTTTTTACCTTATTTTGACATGTAAAACATGTCTGTAGCATGTGGCCAGACCATTTAGATATACCATGTATGTATTCAGCTTAACATTTTGCTTTCAGATAATGTGCTGCTTTAAATTTAAAAAAAAATGATGTCCAAAACACTTGCAAATTTAAAACTTACACAATCACTACTCAAAAATGTATCCTTTATCAAATATATTTCATGAAGAAACAAATAAAGAAATACTCTTTTTTTTTTTTCGTATAAAAATTTGGTAAGTGGAAATTTCAAACTTGATTTCAAAAGTAATGTTCAAGAATGAATGTGTATATGGAATTTCAATCCTACATATACTGTATACAGTAGTGAACAAGTTAATCCAAGCACTAATATTAAAGAAAAGTTGTAATTTTGCAAGAAAATAAGTACAAAAATTAAACTTCAACTTTCCTAATAATTTATATGTGTGCTACTCTGTTCCTAATAAGTTCATTAATTCTTTAGGTATGGACTCTATCAACATAGAATGCATTTTTATTTCTGCATCTCTAAACCATACCTTTATATGGATTGTATGTAATCCTTTGTATCACAATTAAGTTTTCCAAGTATCTTTTTCATTATGGACCACAAATTTTCTATTAGGTTAATGACAGGAGAGTTATATGGGTACTCTAGCATTTGGATGTTGTGATTTTTGAAGAATCCTCACTTTTTTCGAAGTGTGGCATGGTGTGAGATCCTCTTGGAAGACGAGTTCTTTGTATTTCTAGATCTGCGGGTAAAACGGGTTTTTTTCCAATATTTTTATCTATTAGTCACTTTTCATCATACTGTCAACAGTTATCCTGGACTGCCATGTCTAATACAACCCAGAATATCTGTTTAGCTGGGTATGTAGAAGACATAGGGTACTCGCTCTCCTTGGACAAAGAAATTGCTATCATCTGAGAATGTGACCTTCCATTTCTCAACAGTACAATCTTTGTGCACCTTTGTTCACTGGAGCCCCTTCTGCATAGCTTCCGTCAACAGTTGTTCTATTTGGTATGCTGGCAGTCCTCTCAGCTTCCAACAATCTTCGATAGACTGTCATGTCAGAAACATTAAACCCAGTAGCTGCCAAGTCTTTAAGTCTATAGCAGACAATCTTGGATTCATGTTACTTCTTCTAACTAGTAACCAGTCTTGAGTATGTATAATATTCCTTTTTCACCCACATTTTCTTTTTCTGTCAGGGAGAAAAGGTATTTGTCTAACCTCTTTTAAATTTCATTAACAGTACGTAAAGGCTAAACCACTCATTGGCAATTTGTCTTGGAGATGTATCCATTTTGTGTACACACTAGAAAACATGCAAAATGCTATTAAGAAATGTAGGTTTTGGTTAAACATTGTAAAGCCACAACTGACAATTGTAAACTGAAACCAAAACTAACATTGTTGTGAACCAAAAACTTGACAAAGTTTTGGTTTTAGTTCACTTGTTCAGATTAATTTATTTGCTACAGTATATATATTTTCTCTAAATATTGCACAGATAGCAGATATCTTTGAAATGTATGCACACACACACACACACACATCATTTAAAATTTTGCTGTATGGCCACTTTTGTGATGGTAGGCCAAAAGCAGTAGACTGATATGAATAATAATTTTTCATTAAAATTTCAGTATGATAAAAGTTATAAAATTTCATCAAAATTCATTTCCAAGAAACATATTTACAACTCCCAGACATTGTCTGCCTTCCCTAATGGATTTCTGATTATTTAAATTTTAAACATATTTCTTCTTTTTGGAAATCTTTATCTGCAGTCATTTGGATAAACTAATTTGAAAATGAAATGTCATAAAAGTATTGATAAAAAATATTCTAATTCTAGATAACTTTCACTCCTCAGGTCTATTCACTATGCATATTTTAATAGGATGACAATCTGCATTAAAATGATCATTTTTGACAAACAGTACACTTAGGATGCCAGATATAATTGCATTCATTCTTACAGAGCCAGATTACAGCTGCTAGTTATTTAAGGACTGCTTGACCTAATAGACAGATTTGAAATTAAAATGCATACGAATCTTGGAAGTGTGTATCCATTTTCATGTTTACATATTTACAAAAGAAAAAAAGAATTATCATAAATATGCTGTTTCCAGTTCATTCATTTTGAATGTGGCATAACTAATAAAAAAAATAACCAAACAGGTTGGTTGCCTCTAAAGGTTTCTTTCTTCTTTTTTTTTTTTTGTAATTAATTTAGATTTCTGGATGTGAAATTCATCAAAATGCATTCACGGAAAGCCTAATTGCAGCTTCCTTTGATTCTTGGTACACATTGCCTTTGCTAATTCAGCCATGTTTCCAACTTCCAACTGCAGATTTAGCCGTAGTTTCATCTTGCAAGTGTGCGTTCATAGATTTATTTATGTGCACTACAATTTGCAAAATAGATATAGCAGACTACGTACTTTTAAGAATTTCAAAAAATATGGCCAACCTGATTTATGTTAATCACAGTTAGTCTACTAGGTTGATTTGATCCAAAATTACTATTTCTGAAAAAAAATTCACTAATTATTCCAATGCAAAATTCCTATCAAGATTCCGTCATTCAACTTAATTACAGCTTCCTCTTAATTGATGTCTAACACACACTAGCATCAATGAGGCAGAAGCAGCAGCATTCTTACCAAAATCCAAGAGGCAACTAGCCGACTGAGCTGCAAGACATCTAGTAGAAGAATCAAAGAACCAATTGTACGATGAAGAAACCAGAAATCACACACAGCACAAATCTGAAACTTTGAGACAAGTTAACTGAGAAGTTTTAATAAGCACACAAAGTACAGGACCCAAATACGTACAGTATTTGCACCAAGATGGAAGAACAAGTAATTGGGCTAGTGGGCAGTGATTCTGTGAGAACATATGTCTAATGCATTTAGCTTTTTAAAACTTCCTTGTAGAAACATCTGCTCAAAATGTCTGGTTAGTGGTTAAAAATTCACTTATATAAGCAGATCCACATATTTGTAGTGAGTTACACAGTTCTTGCATGATGGTTATAGCATGACCATGTCTCAGATTCAAGCAAGCAATAGGCAGGTTTACAAAAAATTCAGCTACTAACTTTTTTAAAACAAGTACTCTTAAAGTATGAAAAAACTTACCCTCCCAAAACATCGTTGTGGTCTTATTCCACAAGATCAGAACCTGTGTCACATTTGTTTACATGCAAAACTGTTTCAGCATACCCATGATAGAAAACATGTTTCTCTTGCTTTAGGAGCATGTATAATCTTGTAAACAAAGATATGCAATAAAGTGTTGTTTGCTCTTTACATTATTGTAATGTCATAAAATTTCACCATCATGAACATTGCCTTTAGTGGTTCATCTTACTGTAATATGAGAAAACATTTTATTTTACAGTTAAAAGAAGTCTCTTGACATTTCCCATGGGACATCCAGTATGAGTGAATTGATGTTGACACGTATTCATGG
This sequence comes from Macrothele yani, assembly GCA_039090855.1. Taxonomy (NCBI): domain Eukaryota; kingdom Metazoa; phylum Arthropoda; class Arachnida; order Araneae; family Macrothelidae; genus Macrothele; species Macrothele yani. Next base: position 55,661,509 of record CM077017.1, read on the forward strand.
CAAAACCCTCTGTATTCACTTTAACTGCATGTTTAACAGTTTGCCTATGTGCCCCTAAATATTTTCTGTTGTCACCTCACCAGCCTGTAATATGATGTGTCATTATCACAGCAGTACAAGAATTCATTATCCATATTTTCTGTGGAAAGAGGTTTGACTAATGTTACATGTGCCAGAGTCAATAGTGTGAATAGTGCTTTCTGTTTTTCTGTATTTCTTTTACAGGTCTACACTGTGTCCCAAAGTCACTTATTAGGTGTACAACTTTGATACTTCAGTAATTATGTTTTAAAGCAATTATCAGGACAGACAATACATGTACAAAATCCCTTATAGAAAATAAATAGTTTGCAAAGTTTCATTTTGTTGTGTTATAATGCAACTGCAATTTAAAGTCTGCATTTCATTGTGTTATTACTCGTTTCTTGCTTCTTCTGTTATCATTTTCACAGCTTCCAAATTTGGATTCGGTGAGGTAAAATTATTAAAGACACCCCTAATTACTTAAGGTATTAAATTAGCGACTGCCCATGCAAAAAAAAAAAAAAATTTAAAAAAAAAATATATATATATATATATTCTATAAAGAAGATACCTAAGCAAAAAATACATATATAATTTTGACTCACACCTAATACAACATAGAAAAGGTTATGTATCTACCTGTGTGAGTAAAAGGAGAAAAGATAAAACCTTTTCTATGTTGTATTAGGTGTGAGTCAAAATTATATATGTATTTTTTTGCTTAGGTATCTTCTTTATAGAATGTGTATTCTGAATTTTCAAAACTGCTGCGTTGCGCGTTTTGATTTTCAGGTTATTTTGCACCCTTCGTTTTAAATTCTAAAATTGTTTCCTTAGTCTTCAGTTTTGCTCTTAAGTATATATATATATATATATATATGATATGCCGCCTGACAGTGAGCAAAGACAGGATTAACAATTGTGCAAGAGGCTATTTGTTACTTGCTATTATTGAGACAGAAGCAAGTGTAGGGTCAGCATTGAAAGGGAGAGAGATACACAAAATAGATCAGTATATAATGAATTTTCATAGTTTTAAAGGCTGTGAAAATATGCTTGGATAACTGGATCAGACCACTGTGTAAAAGCACAAAATGCATTGCACATAGTGAATACAATCCTTAGACTACAGGATTTTGGTCATTTTTAAAGGGGGGGGTTCACAGTACTCCTGGAATTTAACTTAAATTTCAGGATTAGAAAGATACAGTTCAAATGTTTTATAATTATAATATTTACCTTCATGAAATTGGCTCAGTTACATAGTATTACCTATAGTATACAGTTACCTGTAATGCTGTTTTTGCCCCCCCCCCCCCTTCTAGCAATTAAAACTTGTAATATGTAAACTGAAGCCATAGACTGCTGTATCCTTTGGCAATATTAACTACATGCTATACAAGTCATGTTGAACTTTGGTAGGTGAAAATGTTTGTCATTCAGCATTAGACACACTGATGTAATACCCGTTCACTGTAACAGTTTGTTACATGTTCTTAGCCTCTTGCATATGTGGGTGTATCATGTGTGGGTCATTCCATGTCAAATCCAGGATTTTTTTTTTTTTTTTACAAGTACTTATCCCCAGTATGTGTCATTCCCCAAAGCTTTCATTTTTTTATTGTTGATGAATCAATAGATATCAGTATTTGAAATTATGAAAATGCTGGCTTGTGGGATCAGTGTTGCATTCAGAGAGTTTTTTCCAGGGGAAAATTAAAAATTTCGGGGAGGGAGGCTAAAGTTTGTTGACTAATTATATATATATCACAATTTTGTTATTTATTTATATAAAATTTTTAAATAGAGTACAAACATTTTCTTATGCTCTTATATCGCAAATGCAAATTCCACGAAATCTACACAAACCAGTGAGTAAAAATGTTATACCTTTGCTTTAATTCAGTAATGGACCATGGATTGCACAATGGGGTGGTGTAAAATATTGAGGATGCCAGTAAGGTAAGGCTGTGCTAAAGAAAATCCTTCCAAGACATTATGGATGGTAAAAATGTCCTCGCCTTACTATTAGCGTGTTTCTGATTATTAAGGAATCATTACAGTGTTACCTGAAAACGTATGGTGTAATCATTTCCCTGCCATTTGGTTTGTCTTTTTAGATTATTTAGAATAGCAAATAGTAGTAAAAAAAAAAAAAACTAAAAACTAACAAACCGTTTAAACTCCAGTTTGAGATGCCTTGATTTTATTTTATTTTTCACCGAGTAAAAACCACCGCCGCCAGGTGCGGAAAAAATCATTAGGGGAACAATTTCTAATAATTTGCTATTGTTAAAAAGTAGGCGGCAAATATTTTGTTGTATTGGAAGCACTAATGTCACGTTACTACACTGAGGCAATAATATAGACAGGCGGCATCCAGAAGACTGAAATAAAACTGTTTTTTTATGCTATCTTGACTGAAATAAAACTGTTTTTATATGCTATCATGCAAAATATGATGATGTATTGCAGTGCAAACATCTTTACTGTGTGGAATTAGGTTTTTATTGCAGAAGTAATCCGAGGTGTCTGTGCTTGAAAAATTACCCCTTCAGCGAGGACTGTTTAATGTTTTGTTGAAGGATGATAGAAATTTCAGACTGAAGTCCATGTGGACATTTTTTTTTTATTAAAATAATATTTTCCCTCATTTTCTTAACTTTTTTAAAAATCAATTTCTCGAAATATTCAGCTATCTGTATAAACGAGCACAGACTAAAATAAGGGTAGATCGCCCAAAAACCTACGGGGAATGAGGGTAGGGGCCTTAATGGATTTTCGGGTGGGGGCTAAGCACCCCCGAGAAGATACCTGATAACATCACTGTGTGGGATGTATTTGCACAAAAACATGATTACCTAAATTTCTTATAATGATGGAAATACCAAAATTGTCATCTTCAAGTAAATTCCTATGCAAAATCCATGGATGCAATTGAACGTTTCTGTCGAAGTTTTTGAGTTTTAAGCATTGTTTTTCTTTTAATTAAAAGGAACTGGCATGGCCTTGTATGTATAGAAAGTTACAACAAATATGACCTAACATAAAAAAGAAAAAAAAAGTGTGAGTGAGTGAGTGAGAAGAGAAAGAGTGTTAACTTTCAGCCGAGGAGCTGAGAAACCAATTTTTTAAACATGACTCATACACAAAAGCAGTAAAATGGTGTATCTTCACAAGTGGCTAACCAACTCTTGATTTTTATGCTGTATCTGTCGTTAGCATAGGGGCAGTAACCATCCGTCTGCATCGAAGCCCCATAAGCAGCAGGATTCGCTGAACTGTCATTTTAGACACACTTCCAGTAGCCCCCTGGTTCATTCAGCCAGTGAATTGCTCCACTGAATCGCGTCGATCGGCCCTCACGCGGTTTTTTATGCTATCAGCCGACGTTCACCTCTCACATCAATGGCACGTAGTGCTCCGCAGTTTCCAGATCGCTTATTCGCAGGGGTGCCATTTCTCCAATCACAATACACTTTAACCACAGCAGCACGCGAACAGTTCACAAACTACGCTGTTTCAGAAATACTGCCACCCCTGTCCCGAAAGCCGATAATTATACCTTTTTGCAAATCTGATAAATCGCTCCTTTTATCCATGACAGCAACGAGTGATATGTTATCAGAATGCATACAGTACACCATATGTACCCTCCAAGCCAGCTCACGACACGTGCCTACTTTCGTTGGGTACGCGCTGTTCACGTCAAAAGTAGGAGGAGATGGTCTACAATAATATGACTGGACTATATATATATACACTGACGAAAAAAAAATCCCAACACCACGAAAAAATAGTTGTAGAGGAATGAAATGGCGGCAATACATTTGTATAGGTAACATATTTAATCGATTAAGGTTTCAAGATCACAGCTTATTCTAAGCGCGAGAAGAGCCATTTTAAATGTGAAATGCTGGTACATTAATAACCGGTGTAACCGCCAGAATGTTCTAACCAACACACCGCCATCACTGGCACCCAGGCAGAACCAGCTTTCATCAGAAAACACAACAGATCACTCCGTCCTCCAATGAGCTCTAGCTTGACACCACTGACGTCGAAAACGGCAGTGGTTTGGAGTAAGTGGAATGCACGCTACAGGGCGTCTGGCTCGGAGCTGTCCTTCAAGTAACCGATTTGTAACAGTTCGTTGTGTCACTGTGGTGGCAACTGCAGCTCGAATTGCTGCCGCAGACGCGGTACGATGCGCCACGACCATACGCCGTACATGGCGGTCTTCCCTCTCAGTAGTGCCACGTGGCCGACCGGAACCCGGTCTTCTTGAGGCAGTACCTTCCCTTGACCACCGCTGCCAACAATCATGCACAGTGGCTACATTCCTGCCAAGTCGTGCTGCAATATTGCGGAAAGAAAATCCACCTTCTCGTAGCCCTATTACACGACCTCGTTCAAACTCCGTGAGCTGTTGGTAATGGCTTCTTCGTCTTCTTAAAGGCATTCTTGACTAACATCAACACCCTACGTCGAATCTCAACGATAACTAACGCTCACGAACGTTACAGCGCGTATTTACAGCAAACCTGCTTTGCATGTTCCGAGGGGCGCTACTAGCGCCACACGTTTGCGCCGAGCGCGAAATTTGCATAGACGTCATCTTACAGATGTACTCTCACCGCCTACCAACTGTCGTTTATCTAACACAACCCCTTCTTGGTGTTGGGATTTTTTTCCGTCAGTGTATATATATATACACACAAACACACAAGGTCGAGTCGCATTAGTGTGACCACCAGCTAATACCCAGAGTAACCGCCGTGTGCAGCACAAACAGCAGCTAGACGGGCTGGGAGTGACTTTTTTTTTTTTTTTTTTTTTTATTGGAGGTTTAACGACCACCGTGAGCAACTCAATGGGCTATAAGCAGTCGCCCGTCCCTAATTTAGGGTCACTGGTTCCAGGGAAGGGAGAGAGCCAGTGCCGTAAGACAAACACAACATCCATGCCTCACCGGGATTCGAACCCGGACCCCGTTCGGACGAATGATCAGTGGGCCATCGCTTAGACCACTGCGCCACCGGGGCGGCTGGGAGTGACTTGCTGGAAGGTGTTCTATTTTTTTTTTTTTTTTTAGCTTTAACGACCACCGTAAGCAACTCAATGGGCTATAAGCAGTCGCCCGTCCCTAATTTAGGGTCACTGGTTCCAGGGAAGGGAGAGAGAGCCAGTGCCGTAAGACAAACACAACATCCATGCCTCACCGGGATTCGAACCCGGACCCCGTTCGGACGAATGATCAGAGGCCATCGCTTAGACCACTGCGCCACCGGGGCGGCACCTGGAAGGTGTTCACAGGTATGTGGAGCATGCTGACTGCAGTGCATCTGACAGCTGCTGGAGGGTGCGTGGTGGAGATCTATAGAGCGAACAACACGATCGAGGTGGTCTCACAGATACTCAATTGGGTTTAAGTTTGGGGAATTAGGGGGCCAGGGAAGTACTTTGAAGTCTTCATCGTGCTCTTCCAACCACTGTCGGACATTTCGAGCTGTGTGATACGTCGCATTGTCGTGCTGGAAGATCTCATCCGCCCCAAGGAAGACAATCGGCATGTATGAGTGTACGTGGTCTGCAAGGAGGAATTCATAACGAATTCGGTCCATAGTGCCTACCACAGGCATGAATGGACCCAGAGAAGGCCACGAAAACATTGCCTAGACCATAATGCTGCCCCCACCAGCTTGTGTTCTTCCAGCAATGGTTGAAGAGTGTTTATTCTCCGATGTTTCTCGCCTTATACGATAACGGCCATCCGTTCGGTGAAGCAGAAAACGTGACTCGTCGGAGAAGACAATGCTTTGCTCATCAGCGGAGGTCCAATTCCGATACTGCCTTAGAAATGTAAGCCTTTTATGCCAATGCACCTTCGTTAGCATAGGTGCAGTGACCATCCGTTGACAATTATGAAAAATAAAAATACAGAAACATATATTATCTCTAGAACCTTTATATATCTATTTATTTTTTGCTCTTCTCGTTTTTTGTTTAAGATAGAGCTAATTTTTCATATTTTTGATAGACATTTGGAAATCACAGCCTGAATTTCATTTTTTTAAATAATAATATTCAGCGAAAGAATATATTTCCTTTTTCATTTGCTGATGGGCAATTCAATTGCGTTTCAAAATATACGTCGAATCTCGTAGTTTATCTGTTTGCACCCACCCTCCCTTTTATTTTCCTCCTGACAAAGGAACAGACGTGCCCTCCCACGTCTGCCCCCTCAATAATTTGCTGAAGTCGGCGCCCCTGATACATATTATATTCACATAGTGTATATACGTATAGCATATGCACATAGCGTATACATTTGATAGATATAGTAGATATTGATGTTTACGTAGGGTGTCCGAAAAGTTATCGGACCGCCAATGAAGGAATAATCGTACATATAGTGCCGAAAAGATAACTAACGAAATCATATAATGTTCAATGCGTGGATCACTATATCTAGCAGTTCAGAGTAATGCAACATTTTACAATGTGCAATAAAAAAAGTGTTCTTCAATTAAATTCATGTAGCTTTTTTTTTGCTTTTTTTTACATTTATAGACTATGTAATTTTTTGAACATGTAAAATAATCTTTTGGAATGTTTAATTTGTGACGTACATCGCTCTTAATCTCTTGGGGGAGGGGGCTTAAGCACCCAAAGCCCCCCCCCCCCCCATGTGTGCTCCAGTGTATTTAAAACATGCCAAGGAAAATTAAAGCAGGTGGGGATATACCCCAGCAAAAACAGTCTTGCTAGTCCAGCACTGGGCCATTGCTGGCAGCCAGCTCAGCCAACAATGATCCAGCACTATGTGGCCGCTGCTGAACCGTCAATAAAATGTTCGGGCGGCCAACAGAAGGGCCAGCAGTTCAGGCCAACCGCTGGCCAACAGTTGGCACCCCATCAGATCTCATATGCCACAACAGGGCCATCAGTTATCCATCACAAGCAGTAGCTGCCACAAGTGGCCCTGCAAGCACGTGCCAGAAATGATGGCTAGTCTAATGTGGTCCGCTAGTGTGCCGGTAGTGGCAACCGGCAACCACGTGACGTAACTGGTGGTTTGCCGAATCTTGTACGCCAATTTCCCAGTAGTAGCCATAATAATAATTAAAAAAAAATCAAGGACAACCGCAGTTTCCCAAAGCTACATTTTTTTTTACCCTTACGAAACTTGTGAATTAACGCACTGCGCTGGGGAAATTTTCTCAACAGACCGGAAAAACGCCCGCTTGCATCAGAGAGGATTTAAACCAGGGCCGTTGGCGTGGCAGCTGAACTCTCTACCGACCGGACTAATTTGCCGCGCTCGAGCGAATGCCTAAAGCTGTCTGTTTCGTATGCATTGTGTAATCGAATGCTTCCCTCTTTCATTTTACAATATTGTGAGGTATTTTTCATAAAAGTCAGTTTCATATAATTCATAAATTAATTTTTTCAACGTAACGATAGTTTTTTTTTTTTTTTTTTTACTTTAAGGAAACTTCGCTCATTTTCAAGGAGTGTACATACTTAGAGTCGCTTTCCAAAGTTTTGTACTGTCCTTGTCGTCTTGAAAAGAGATTGTTGAATAAATATATATTTACCCCGGTTCATGTTACATTCTGTTACATTTTTAACGTTGTGTCTTTCCTTTCCGTTGTCCGAAGCTACATTTGTTTTAAAGAGTAAAGATATTGTATTTTACTTCTCGTTATTTTTAGAAGCGAATTCCTCCCAGTCTTGTGTATTTAGTCTTGTGTACACCTCATAGCGTTGCTTTTTTTCTCTTTCAAATAATTAATAAATTTTGTACGCGTATAATTCTTTTTCTTTTTCTTCAAACAAACGTTGTTTTAATGGTTTTCCAGGACATTTGTTTCAAATTTTTGCTTGTTATTCATCCACTCCATTCCATGAATTGTTATTCATGGGAATGGAGTGGGTGTATTTCATGGCTGTAATCTAGTACTTCACGGCTTATTCTGATATCTTCGTCGACGCAAAATTTCATTAGGAAATTAATTCGCCTCTCTACATATGGATTTTTTCTTAACATCCACCAAAGTAACACGATGGCGATAGCGTCGTCTTCAACTAACTGGTATCGGAAGCAACTAACTGCGCATGCGCAGTCCCGTTGCTTCCACCTGCTGTTGGGGTTGCATTGGTTGCCAGCAACGGGCCAATAGTGGCACTTGCTTGGAGGCCCACAATTCACGGCGATGCTGCAGGGCCATCAATGGCTCGCCAACTGATAGCGCTGCCACCAACGGACCACTACCGGACCGTGAGCGGCCGATTTCAGCCAGCAGTGACCCATCACTGCCAGCTGGTGGCCAGCAGTTTCCCAGCACTTGTGTTTTTGCTGGGACAGGGTGTCCGTAAAGTCTTTCCCACACTACAAAAATTAATATAAAAAAATTTATGTAAGTTAAAATAAAATGGTTGGCGACATAATATAGCAGCACTCATAAATTATTTTTTTTATTTCTGTTCTTTAGATGAGCGCTACTGCTGAATAAGATGAGCATTTCATCGATAATGGCTTCCATGCAAGAAAAAGCGGCATGCGTGTTGTGGTTCCATGAGACCAAATCGGCGGTTACCGTCCAGGGTCATTTCAGAAAAGAGTGCAGATGATCGTCATCGGACCAAATAAGCATAAAAGTTTGGTATGAAAAGTTTAAAGCGACGGGTAGTGTAAGTGTTGGCGAACTTCCCCGAGCGGGTCGAACACTTGTTACACAAGTGACAGCTGCAGCTGTTCAGGAGACATTTCTGCAAAGCCCCTGGAAATCCATTCGTCGTGCATCACTGGGAACTGGGATTCCCCGTCCCACGGTTCACAAAATTTTACATAAACGTCATCTCTGTGCTTATAAGATACAGATCGTTTAAGCTCTTCAGTCTGACTGATGACCGCCTCGCCGTGCTGCGTTTGCGACGGAGATGTTGCAGCGCATAGCTCATGATAGTGATTGTCTGTTTCTCAGATGAAGCCGCATTCGCCGTCTCTAGTACAGTAAATATATGCACAATGTACGAATCTGGGGATCAGAAAATCTCCATAATGCCATTGAGCAACAGAGGGTTAGCCCAAAAGTGAACGTATGGGGTGGCCTGATCACTGGCGCACCCACGAGGGATGGTGGCTTTGGGGCTTAATCCCCACCCAAAGCCCTGTACGTCAACTCGTTTATCTACCTATCTAATGCATATCTGTCTATCTTATGCACTATATATATATACTATGTGCGTATACACCACACATACATCTAGCCCCCCCTTCCCAACAGGAATTCCTGGGTGTGCCACTTGGCCTGATGCATGACAGAATAATGGAACCCTTCTTTTTCATAAAGCCTACAGTAACGTGTACCTGGACATGCTGGAACTTTTTGTAGCACCTCAGTTGCATGCACTCCAACCTTCTGTTATTTTCCAACAAGACGGTGCCCCACCACATTGGTCAATAATAATGGTTCGTGAGTTCCTGAATGACAGACTTCCGGACAGTTGGATTGGCCGCGACGGATCCATGACATAGCCACCTCGATCGCCAACATAACCCTTCTAGACTTTTTCCTGTGGAAGACCAAGTTTACTCTAGCAATGTTCCGGATGTCGAGACGAAGAGCAGAATAACGGACGTCAATGGTTCTGTCTCTGCTGAGATATCAAACAAAACATGGCGTGAAGTCGAATATCGCTTGGATGTCCTCCGGGCCACAAATGGCGCCCATGTGGAGGTGTACTGACACTGGAAAAAATAATAAAACTTTACTTGTGCAAAATCATTGTCGTGCAATCCCTTTGTTGTACCTGTAATACATACTTTTATATTGGTTTTTGTAATGTGGGAAAGACTTAATGGACTCATATATGGAAAGACTTAATGGACTCATATATGGAAAGACTTAATGGACTCATATATAGTAACTCCATATTAAGAAATAAAGTTTACATTCCATAATAATTGGTCCTGTGTGTTTACAATTTATTTTGTCAATATTTTTTTACATGAATACAAGTTCGTTTATTTTGTTCAGAATAACTTTCGGGGTTTTTGAAATAAATTAATAAATACATTATCTTTTTCATATTTTTGTTATCACTGCTTCCGTTTTTAATGTCCCGTATTGCAAACATTTAAATCTGGAAAACCTAGTTTTAAAATTTGTGCTTTATCTTTATTTATTTATTTATTTATTTGATAGAGGTCTGCAGTGGCGGCTGGCGACTACGTGCTAATGCTGTTGCACGCTAAAAAAAAAAAGAAAAAAAAATTAGTAGCGATTGGTATTAAAACAATAAGAATGGCAATTCAAATTGTATTTGGCGGAAAGTGCATCAATGATTTGCTGCCAACACAAAATCTTATTCTTAACCGGGCAAAGAAAGTTCTTGTTCGCCGATCGGTCTTAAAAACATTGTATTAAGAACTGAAGTCGCGGCGCCCGGCCTTTCGTGCTACTTGTTGGTCAGCACGCCTATACAGTGTGGTTGCTGCTGCAGCTTACCTCACCCCCCCATCTGTCCTTGGGTGTTGTCAAGTAGTCCATAAAGGCTTGCAGCGTACTGAACTTCTCTGAGCACTCCAATCTCTTTCTCCTTAATTAATACAGACATTTGACGTGGACCAGGAACATCAAACAAAGGTATTCGTTCTTTCCAATTTTATAAGTGAGTCACGGAAAAATTCTCATTGGCCGCGAAAAGTTCGCAAAAGGTGTAGTGGAAGCATATCCGGCGCGTAACTGGAAGACCTGGGTTCGTTTCCCGATGGCGGCCAATTGATAATTTTTCCGTGACCCACTTATAAACGCGGAAAGATCGAATACCTTTGTTTGATGCTCCTTCTGCTATTGGAACTGGGGACAGGGCAAAGTTTCGCCCACAATTCTACAGGATGCGGTAGTTGACCAAAACAGAAGAAAAGCTTGTGTTTTTGTTACCGTGCTGTCAAGAAATTTGCGCGATCAATCAGTTAAATTATTTTCGTGCACTTAAACTTTTTGCTCTTTCTAGTGTAAAGTTTTCGTAATATTTTAATTTCTTGAATGCGTATTTTTGGAGAGGGCGTAAAAATGAAGCTTGATCCACGTGCAATTATTTATACTTTTTTGAGTTTCATAAACTCTTTATGGTGTGATTTCGTACAGTAATTTAGTTAATTCATGTATAAATAATTCATATTTAATTTCTTAGGAAGTGCACCGAAATCACAAATAATTAATAGGATTACAAGGTTGATTGTACATTGAACAAAGACACCGCAAAAATATTTGCCATTAAAAATACGGAAATGAATAAAAACGTATTTTCAATAAACTTGAGTAAATAAATAATTTTGTTTTAGATGATACACAGCTGAATATGTTTTCTCGGCAACTGAAGTCGTCGCAGATTAATACAGTAAATCTATATATTCTGCAAAATATTAGGCTTAATATTTTATTTGATATATGGTTATGAATTTAACCACTAACATTAAAAAAACCATTAATGTAATTACTGATGCTAAAAAGATGAAGGAAATTACAAACAATTCATATAAATTTGTACATAATTACGGAAAACATCTGGAGTTGCTTTTTTTTTTTCTACGGCGGATGATGAGACTAAGCCCGTTGAATATCAATTCCAAAGTCTTTGCTGGAAGAGGGGGGAGGGAGGTAAGTCGTAGCACGCACATTGTTAGCGGCACGAGTCGCCATCGGAGGTGTGCTCATGAAAGGCACAAAGCCAGTGATGCGTGTATAGCACCGTGTACTAAACGGTGCAGAGGCGAAACTACGGCGAGACTGCATGCAGTCTGATTAAAATTGAAACTAATTTTTACACAAGTTTTTGGTACACTTAAAATTCGAATTTCTTCCTTAAAATGTTTAGAGGATTCTAGCTGTTCACATTCAGGAATGAAGGAGTGGTTATATGGTCCGTCGAACTAAAAGAGAACTACGGCCGTCAGCGACATGTGACTTCCTGCGGAGGTAAAGCACACGTCAAGACAAATCTGCAGCGATACATTCCGTCGGTGTAGTTTAGTTGGTTCGAACGGCACACTCCGGAGACCACCGGCAGATGTGTGAATTTCGCTTTGGCACTCGAACGTAAAAATGGATCTACTGGCCGGTGGGCTCTTCGAAAAGTGTGTGATGTTCGTTACACACATCGTCTGGAATTAATGAAAAATTCTTCGCTTCAAAAAATTTAGAGAGAGATGATGTGACTCATTCTGGAGTGAGGAGACGCGGTTTCCATCTGGTAACCATCAAATTTGTGAATTTCACAAACAATGGAGCCCTCTGTTTTTCTTTAGTCGGATGGACTGTACATGGGTGTAGGAGAACTGGCCACCGGAGAGCTGGCCACCCGGAGAAGTGGCCACCGGAGAACTGGCCACCGGATAAACTGACCACCCGGAGAACTGGCCACAAAAAATTTAAGGGGTCGTAAAAAATTGCGTTTTTGACCGCCTCATGCCCACGACCCCCAGAGGTTGGTAATCTGAGTCATATAAAGTTTCCGCAATTTCGTCTTTTCTTAATTGCGATAATTAATGTCATTTTTTAGAAAAAATGTTTACGACGTACATTTCAACAGAAGATTTCAGGGTTTTCAAACTACAAGTCTGCAAATTTTCTGAGCGCATGTGCTGGCTCAGGAAACTTGTCCGGGGAGGGGGGGGGTACCAAAAGTGTGAAATATAAAGCCTGCATTTCTGGTCCGATCGGGAGGTTTTCATCATTCTCAAGCTACGTACAACTCGACACATTTTCTGAGGGCATGTGCCTACTATATGCAAAACGAGAGGGAGGGGGGTACCAACACTGTAAAATGTGAAGAATTACTCGTCCGATCGGGAGATTTTCAGCATTTGCAAGTTACATCTCGACATTTTATCTGAGCGTATTAGCCTACTCTGGAAATCTGTCGGGGGGGGGGGTGTTAATACCAAAACTGTAAAATATGAAGAATTTCTCGTCCGATCCGAAAATTTTCAGCATTTACAAGCCCCCCCCTCCCCGACAGGTTTCCTGAGTAGGCACATGCCTTCAGATAATGTGTCGAGTTGTAGCTGCTAAATGCTGAGATTCTCCCGATCGGACGAAATCGTTCATATTTTACACTTTTGGTATTACCCCCCCCCCGGACGGGTTTGCTGCGTAGGCACATGCGCTCAGAACAGAAAATTTGTCGAGTTGCAGCTTGTAAATACTGAAAATCTCCCGATCGGGATCGGAAGATAATTTTTCCTCTTTTACACTTTTGGTATCCCCCCCCCCTTCTCGCATACACAGGTTTGCTGAGTAGGCACATGCCTTCAAAACAATGTGTCGAGTTGTAGCTTGTAAATGCCAAAAATCTCCCGATCGGACAAGGAATTTTTCATATTTTACACTTTTGGTATTAACCCCCCTCCCCCTCTCCTCGCCGACAGGTTTAAAGAGAGTATGTGCACATACGCTGAGAAAATTTGTCGAGTTGCAGCTTGTAAATGCTGAAGATCTCCCGATCGGAAGAGAAATGAGAAATTCTTGATATTTAACGGTTTCGGTATTGCCCCCCTTTCCCCCACACACACACTAGTTTCCTGAGGCAGCAGATGCCCTCAGACAATTCGAGATGACTTGTAGCTTGTAATGGCTTAAAATCTCCCGATCGGACCAGAAATTCTTTATATTTCATATTCTAGGTTTTAATCCCCCCCCCCCCCCCCGACAAGTTTCCTGGGTTTACTTATACTCGCAGAGAATTTGTTTAGTTATAGTTTATAGAAAAATAACGTAAATAGAAAATACGAAATTACGGACATTTTATGTGTGTCAGATAACCAATCTTGCGTTCTGGGACCACGGAACAGACCAGAACGCAATTTTTATACGGCCCCTTAAAATTTTTGTGGCCAGTTCTCCGCTTAGTCTTAGCTCCGAAAATCATGGAAATGTCTAAATTTCTTACTGAAAATGAAATATTAAAAAAAATAAAAATATGAACAATAGTTAGTTGCTCAAGTAGTGGGGAATATAGCCACACGAAATTTGTTTATGCAGAACAATTTTATGGCACTGAAATTGCAATGTGTCCAGTTCTCCGGTGGCCAGTTCTCCGTACCCGACTAATACATACGAGACAAAAAAAGAATGTTGTTCACATTGTTGAAGATTCTCTGGGGGTTATTTGATAATTTCTGTGGCTGTGAGCCACTACTACGAACTGAATTCGGTCCATTTGATGTGGCAGAGTAAGTCCAAACTCCCAAACAATTGCGAAAAACTACACAAACAGTCACAGTTAAATTGCATCTACCGCGTAGAGATAACTTTGGGGTATGACATTAATTTTGTTTTGTCGAGAAGAGTATTATACTGCCCGACATTATTACTAATGTGCATGTTTAGTAATTTCATAGTTATATATATATATATATATATATATATTGGCGTGATAGCTGAGCTCTCTACCGACCGGACTAATTCCTCACGTTCGAGTGTATCCTTAAAGCTGTCTCTTTGGTATGCAATGTGTAATCGAATGCTTCCCTCTTTCGTTTTACAATATTACGAGGTATTTTTCATAAAAGTCAGTTTCATATAATTGATAAATTAATTTTTTCAACGTAACGATAGCTTTTTTTTTCAGCAAACGTTGTTTTAATGGTTTTCCAGGATATTTGTTTCAAACGGTTTCAAATTTGTTCTTGTTATTCATCCACTCCATTCCATGAATTGTTATTCATCGGAATGGAGTGGGTGTATTTCATGGCTGTAATATAAACGCAGATCTAGATAAGAACAACAAAACCTTTGAACAAAACGCCAACACAAGCAAGCGTTTATATTCTTTGAACACAAACACGCATGCTCAGTCTAACTCAGTCTGCTCGGCATCCTGCGGCATCAGCCTGTAATGTTGGCTTCTGTGTAGTAATTCTTTGCCGCATAATATAGTGGCGCTAGTTACGTCTCGCTGAGCCTTACCTTCTTATCAGTTAGATATTCTTTGGTTGAGTGGCAGAAACGTTGCAACCCAAAGGGGATTGAATCCCTTTGTGTTACTTGAGGGTTAACAGCCCTGGGGTTGACAGCTGCTTTCCACAGTGCAACATCAAAATAGCCGTAATTGCTTCCCCATCCGCCGTTAATCCCCTGCTGAATTCAGAAGGTGCAAAACAGCTTCTTGTTAAACGAGCGGTTTGGTGTGTGCATTTGAATGCGCGTTTCCGATGTCTTGCTGTTCAACAAGACATCGCAAACGCGCATTCCAAAAGCTACTGCACAAGTGCGGACTGGGCCGCCAAGATACCGAAAGAATTCCCAGTGGGCCACCATGTTCTGATTTCTGAGCTTCTACGCCTTATGCTAACCCAAGAAAAAAAAAAGTAAAAAGTATTTACATACTTGTACCTCAGTATTCTTGTAGAAGAAAACCAAGTTACCACTTTGACGGCATCAGGGAAAAAAAAAAAAAAAAAATACGTAGCAAATGTTCTGTTGAGCCAAACACTGTTTTTGATACATTTCTTTGAATTTAAGACAGAGCTTAAATTTAAAATACATTGATTACACATGTTAAATTTGAGCTCCGACCCTTTCGGTTGTTAATCTCTACATCCATTCGCTTTTGCCGGTTGCCGGCAAACTGCCACGCCGGAAAACTGCCACATGTTTGACATTAAGGTGCCTTTCCTCCGAGGAATACTTTGAATGTGTGGCAGTTTTCCAGTGGGGTAGTTTTTCAAGTCTCGGAAATAAATATGTGGCTGGTTTCCAAGGTGCTAAACGCCGAGTTCTTTTGTTTATCGGAATTTTCAGGCCCGTTTAGCTTAGGGCAACTGGCCAGAAATAGAAACGGTAAGTTTAAGGAGGCGGGGAGGGGTGATGATTGCCGTATCTTGGCCTATATTAAGAATTGAATTGGGAACTCCAAACAAATTTCGAGAAAAGTTATATCTAAGCCAAGCGGGAATTGTACTTTGCTTTGAAGAAATAAATTGCCGTGACTTAGTAAA
The DNA here is from genome assembly GCA_039090855.1 of Macrothele yani. Lineage (NCBI taxonomy): Eukaryota > Metazoa > Arthropoda > Arachnida > Araneae > Macrothelidae > Macrothele > Macrothele yani. Next base: position 55,677,545 of record CM077017.1, read on the forward strand.
TTTTTAAAACCACAGTGTTCGACGAAACAACGGATTATAGCATGACTCATGCTGTGTTCAGAAAAAGATAATAAGGTGGGATTTTTTAATAACGCTGCGCTTTTACTTACTTAAGCACTAAATATTTACATAACATGTCAAGTTATTAATAAATATTTCTCTTTCACTTGATTCACTTGATTCACACCTAGTTCAGTTCTACTTTAATACCCCCCCTTCAGGGCTTAGCTTGTTGAAATTATATCGAAGTGGTAGCGGACAAAATAATATGATCCAAACATCATGATTCAAACGAATTCTTAATGTATGAAAATTTTCCCCAATTACAGATGTGTACAAAAAAAAACATCTGAAATGCTTTCGAAAGATTTGAGGATGGACTGGGGGTGACTATACCTTTTGCGGACTCCTCCTGAAAAAGGGGAAAGAAATAAAAAAAAATCACAAGGTAGTTTATTATTGTTTTCGCTGCGCTATCTGAATGTTTTTTTTGTAGAATATCAATTCTTCAAGCATCCTGCATAATTCTGGGCCCCTTCAGAATGCGAGGCCGGGGGCTTCAGCCCCCCCCCTTATAGCCCACTTCGTAAATGGGCTCTGATGTACACTGCTGAGCCATTACATTATGACCACCTACCTAATAAGCTGTAGGACCTCCTTTAGGCCGCAAAACAGCCGCCACTTGGCGAGGCATCGATTCAATGAGGTGGCAATAGGCATCCATGTTTGATTAGGTTCATGTCAGGAGAATTTGGAGGACAGGGCATTAACAGAGAGTCACCACAGCATGTTCCTCGAACCCCCTCCTTGACGATTCTGACAGTTGCCACGAATAGGTGAACTTGGGCCGCACCGATGTTCAGATAACTGACAGCTGTCAAAGATTGTGCTATTGGGATAATGAAGCCTAAAGTGTGCCAAGAAAACACCGCCCCCGACGGCCTGTTTCCTCACAACACTGCTGCAGGTGCCATAGCCTCCGTTGGCAATCAGCGTATCCGCGCTCGGCCATCTACGTGATGCACCAGGAATCTTGATTCGTCAGACCAGGCCGCTTTCTTCCAATCATCCACGGTCCAATCTCGATCATCTTGGGCCCATTTCATGCATTGTTGGCGATGACGTGCAGTGAGCATGGGGACCCGTCTGGGTCTTCGGCTACGCAGGCTCATAAGCAGAAGGCTGCGATGAACTGTATATTGTGACATATTGTCCTGATCACCACTGTTGAGGCTGAGGGGGATTTGTCTCACTGTGGACTTGCGGTCTCTTTGAACAAAAAACAAAACAAAAAAACCGGCCCTTTTAAGGGCCGAGCAAAATGTTGCCTAAAAGATTTATCTCTTTTGTACTGAATATCTGCCCCCCTGACAAACAAGGTGCTGTTTGTCTTGTCTTTTCTCCCCCTGACAAACAAGGTGTTGTTTGTCTTGTCTTTTATATTTTTTTTTTCTTACGTCTTAGTTCTGACTAAAAAACAAATAAATAAATAAATAAATAAAAACAGGACTTAATTTCTTCCGCTGTAACAGACAAGTAGCGAAGAAAAAAACTGATTGGCCCTTATACTACCGGCTCCTTAATTAAGGAATGAAAAAAATAAATTATAATAACCCTGATTGTGGCCGTTTTTATACTTTTGTTTTTCTGTTATTTACTCAAAATGAGTAACTTAAACCTCGATCGGTGTAATCTTGTGATCACACCACCTCAGCTATGGTTACTCTGACATGTCAGGCAAGAATCAGCAAAAGTAAACCTGAGAAAAAAAATTTTAACCAATGGGGAAAAATCTTTTCTCTCATTGGCTGACGAGTAACGAAGCAATTGCGGACCCGTGAGTAACACTGAGCAAATGGCCAGTTTTTGTTTTATCCGGTGTTGAACGTCGATTTTCCTCTGGGAAACTTATTCTGTGTGTGATGTTTTTTTTTTTTTTTTCAGGTTCTACCTTTCCCGTGTCCTTCACTTCGTTTTTCCCTGTGCTCATCTGGGGCAGCGGTGTACCGGGCATTTTTCTGCAGAGAGAAATATAGCTCAGAACGGCTTGCTGCTGCAGGTAAGTATGTAGGGCGGGCAGCTTACAACTTCACTACTTAACCTGAAACCGTTTACTCCTTGTGCTCTAATATTTCCATACTTTTCTTTCGTGCTATTCTATCAAGGCAATCTGCTCCTAACTCTCTTAGATTCTCTTTCACCTACCAAAAGGCGCAAAGCGCTGTGGATTCGAGGGTCTCTCAACCTAGATTAGGAGCTCCTTGTTGCTAGAGAGGCTTTTCGCGTTTCACCAGCGTGCGTCGGATGGGGACCGTCAGCCCCCCCCGTAACAAATAAGGGCGTCTTTCTCCCCCTTTATACCTCACTTCCGTGTCGCTTTCCTATCGGACACTCTAGCCCAAATCTCCTAGCTTCCTAGACCTGGGGTCAGTTACTTCCTGCCTAAAATCCTCTACATATGATCTATTACGCGTTTCACCTTCCACGGAGTTGGACGTCGTGTTTTACGCAGAGAGTGTCGGTTAGACCTTTCGGGTTTTTTCGTTTTCACTGACGGAGGGGTCAGGGTTTTTCGGCGATAAGAGATCGGCCGGGGTTTTAGACGGAACGACTCAAGTCCACGTGGCGGAGGGTTTACCGGGATATCGGTGAGATAGTGAAGTGTTCTTTAGCTGGAAACCTGTTGGCCCGTGGAGATAGCCAATCGAATGGAACTCATTCTTTCATCTATTAAATTTTGTCTCGTCTAACCAAGGACTTGTTATTGGAGTGCCTCATTATCGTAGATCTTAAGAATTGCTGACTACACGTTCCAGTATTTCAGCTGTCGAGTTCAACTCATCGACACTCAAAAGAACCTACGTCAGGCCCGCTTGAGAGATTCGGATTCCGTAAGGCCTAGTGGCAGATCGAACTCAGCGGGACCTGTCACAAACATTCAAGTTTATTTGTTCCAGAAAGATCTGGTACGCTCCTTAAACAAAAAATAATTATATAGTAGCAAATTAATGTAAATATAGTACTTAAAAATTATATACAGCATATGCACAATCGTATCGGAATAATATGACCACTTACCTAATAACGGGAATAACCACCCTCGGCCAGGATGACAGCTGCGAGACATGGACGCAATGAGGCCCTGGAAGGTTTCCCGAGGCACACGTACCCATTCGGACTGCAGCAGAGCACGAAGGTCCCGGAGATGACATGGTTGTGGGTCGGCACGTCGAACCTGTCGATCCACAAGTGCTCTATGGGATTGAGGTCGGGCGACTCGCCGGCCAAGGGAGAACGGAGACATCGCTGTCGTGTTCCTGGAACCAGTTACGCAGCTCCTTAGCTACATGGCACGGTGCATTGTCTTGTTGGTAGACACCATCACCGCCAGGGTAAACGACCAACACTAAGGGATGCATGTGGTCAGCGAGGATGGACAGGTAGCCATTGGCGTTCAGGGACCCATCAAGTGGTATCAGCGGTTCCAGATCATACCAGAAAGATGTCCCCCAGACATGCATACTGCCACCGCCGACCTGAACTTGACCGAGAAACGTGTCCGTATGTTGGTTCTCGTGTGTCTGACGCCATATCCGCCACCGCTGATCACTTCTGTGGAGTAGAAACATCTATTCGTCGAAGATGGCAACCTTTTTACACTCTTCCACTATCCAATGACGGTAGTCCCATGCGAACTGCAGGTGTCATTGCCGATGGACCTGAGTTAACATGGGCGCCTTGACGCAGCGTCGACTCCGGAGACCATGCGTAACATGGTTCGCTCTACTATTATCGGGGATCCGCACCTGTGTGCCCTAGCGTTCATTTGCGTGGTCAATTTGTGATGTACTACAGAGGTTAAAGCACATGTGAAGAGGACAAATCTGCAGCAATTCATTCCGTCCGTGTAGCTTAGTTGGGAGAGCAACTTACTCAGGAACGAGGGGCGCGGTTATGATCCTGTCACGGACAAACTTGTGTTTTCACATTGGCGTACGAACGTAAAAATGAATGTACTGGCAGTTGGGTTCTTCGAAAAATGTGTGATGTTTGTTCTACACATCGGCTAGAATGAATAAAAATTCGTTCTTCGCTTAAAAAAAAAAACAGATTAAGAAAGAGATTATGTGACGTACTACAGAGGTTAAAGCATGTGCCAAGACGACAAATCTGCAGCGATACATTGCGTCCGTGTCGCTTAGTTGAGAGAGTAACGTAATCCGGAGTGAGGGGGCGCGTTTTCGATCTCCGTCAAGGACAAATTTGTGTTTTCACAAATTGCTGCACTATTGCTCGTCGATTGCTCTTTACCAGTCGACAGATGCGACGTTCTCCTTTGGGGCTTCACAGTTATGATGTCAGAAGGTACTCGGTGTGCCAGCGGTTCATTCTTAGTACAGCACCTCGTGAACAGCACACGAAGTCTGCTGTTTCTGAGATGCTTCCACCATTGGCGGGGTAGCCGATGATCATTCCTTTTTGAACGTCCATCAAATCACTACCTCTGCCCATTGTGCTCACGTAACGCACTGCGGCTCATCTGTCCTGGCTGGCCGCTTACATCTCCGTGTGGCCGACCTTGTCACGTGCACTCTGAGACGCGCCTGGGCGGGTACAGTGTGATTCCAGGAATGGTCATATTATTTTGACACGACCGTGTATATGGCAAATGGAAAACTTGCTCCATCTAAGGTTCCATCTCTACCCCCCTCCACGGTCAAAAAGTTCTGAAAGAAACACCGGGCCTTGCACGCCGGAGGCAAATGCCCTTTTAGCACCCTTGCATTGAAGTATCAGGAAACATTATTTTCCGACTGCAGACACAATTCCAAAATACGGGAAGTGTTCGAAGAAACCAAGGCCAAGGCCGTCCACGTGAAACTATAACCAGGAACGACCGTTATCTTTTGTCAATAGTCCGTCAAAACAGACGGCAAAATGCTACTCAGCACCAGCGAGAGCTTCTTGTGTCAACAGGGTACAGGTTGTCAACAGGCCGTCGAAACAGACGGGAAAATGATACTCAACTCCAGCGAAAGATCTTCGTGTCAACAGGTCACAGGTTGTCAACTCAAACTATTAACAATCACCTTCACCAATGTGTCCTTTATGCACGTAGGCTAATGGTGTGAGTTCCTTTAACCGGACGATGCCATGCGGTTCGTAGAAACTGAGCTGCGGAACTTCGTGGTTGGAGTCACGACGAGTGGAGTCAAGTCCCCTTTTCTGAAGAGTCCAGATTCAGTCTGGAGTCCAACAATCGACGAGTTCTTATCTGAAGAGAAACTTGCACGCGAAATAATCTAGCTTCTATGCAAAACACATCACATTGCGGCAGACATGGATTGATTGTCTGGAAAAGCCTAAGTATTGGTGGACGTACGGACCTGTATGTCATCCGAAACGGTAGTCTGGCGGCTCAGCGATAGAGAGACGAGATTTTTAGACCTGATGTCATTCCGTATGCTGCAGCCGTCGATGATTCGTTCCTTTTCGTGGACGATAACACTCGACCTCATACAGCTCGGCTAGTGAACAGCATACTTAAAGAGGAGGGAATCCAGCGTATGGGGTTGCCAGTATACTCAACTGACAAATCCAATTGAACATGCCTAGGACGCACTTGGAAGACGTATTGCAGCTCGGCCGGCGGTACTTCCGTTGACTCTTTGTAGATTGGAGGCTGCCCTGGTTAAGGATTGGCGAAGATACCCCCAAAATCTCATCAGGTCCATACCCCACAGGTGTGCAGTAGTCTTAGCCGTTCGAGTGGAACACACACCCTGCAATAGGTCAGTTACCACCTTCAACAAGTCATTTTTCTTGTTGTGCAGATAGGCGTATTGTTCTATACGTATAACATATCGCATGATGTGCATTAAATGATAATATTACATAAAAATTCGCTAATGCGCTTTTTCTTGCCTATATCATTGAATATTCTACGGTATCTTACATAAAAATAATATTTTGAGTTCAACAACGTGAGTCGCACACATGACTTTCCTTACAATATCTCTTGGTCCCCTAATTCCTTTGAGTAGGGTATTTATTTTTTTAGCTTACTCGTTTGATCCTTTCTTTGGATCATCGTAACAGCATCGGAGTTACTGATGTCGTATTTTGAATCTTTCGACTCCCTTTCTTCGGTTCTAATTTTTTCTCCACTTTTTCCACGCGTTCTCCTTCACTGGTGCTCTGAGATATCCTCTTCTTACGGTGGTAAACAGCCAAACCTTCTCCCTTAACCACTCAGAAACGAAGAGCCCTAGCTCAGATTCACGCCATCAAACCATTTTTCTCCCTCACACGCATCGTAAAACCCTCCTACTGACCCCAAAACAATAAATACGAAGAAGTTGAAAGATCTTCCTTTCTTACATAAAGATTTCCTTTATCACTATTTTCTAACCCCTAGAGAAATGTATACGCAGGTAAATCAAAAAGTAACTGAAATTTGGAAGTTACATGTATCCGCAACGGATAGAAGCTGACGGAATACAACATCTTCACAATGGCTTATGGGTAGTTCAAACACACACAGCGCAGCGCTCTGCCGTTAGTCCAGTTGAGACCAAGGTGAAATAAATATGGATGCTCTGCTGCGGGATTGCACCAGTGTTGAACAAAGCGCCGTAGTGAGATTTTTTCGGGCAGAGGGAGTGAAACCTGCTGAAATTCACCTAAGTATATTAGCTCAATACGAAAGTGAAAACACCATGACTTAATGAACAGATTTTGAATGGGTAGAAAGGTTTAAAGCGGGAAGTTCAACCGATGAAGCTCGACTTTGTTGGCCGTCAACATCGTGCACACCAAAAGAACAAATTCAAACGACAGCCCTCCGGCAAGAAAATCATACCGACCTTCTTCTGGGACATGAAGTGCCTTATCCTGACGCATTTTCGGGAACACGGACAAACAGTGATCAGTGCAACGTACTGTGCTGTGCTTAGAGAGAAACGGAAACCTCCAATTCGCAGAAAAATAAGAGGAATGCTGTCAAAATCAGCCTTGCTGCACCATTACAATGCACGTGCTCATTTAGTGGCCGCAACAGCGGAGGCAATGCAACAACTGCGGTTTGAACGTTTTCCACATCTCATTTACAGTCCTGATCTGGAACCATGCGATCATCACGCTTTCAATCCACTTAAAGACGCTGTCGCAGGTTCACCTATGATTATGAGGTTAAGGAAGCGGTGCAGACCTGGATTTGGCAGCAGCCGAAAAGTTTCTTCTTCCAAGGAATGAAGAATCTAGTTGGACGTTCAAAGAAGTGCATCAACCTGCAGGGGGACTATGTGGAGAAGTGAGATAACCGTTAAGTTCATTTGGTCCCAGTTATCGCTATTAAAGTGTATGTGGTCTTAACTTTCTGATTATCCCTCATATTCAGCTCTTCCCTCAACATTACTTGGAGGCAATTAACTACATAGAAGTTTCATGACAGCAGCTTTGCATCTCATAGTCACTTGAGTTACATCCTTCTGTGCAACTACTTATCCATCATCTATCTCCACCTCTGCTCACCTCCCTCCCCCAACCCTCCTGTCTATCTTTTTTTCCTGGGGGTTGGGTGGGTGGAATGGTCACGTTCTTCGATATTTTACGTTTCTTCGAAAAAGAAAGGAGCATTTCTCTCTCTTATTACCTTTAACACCGACAAGTCATGTGCCTCAGAATCATTGGCGCAACTCTTCCTACAGATTCAGCCCGAGAAGCTTTTTTTCAGTCATTCATCGTTCGTAATGCCGTACCGTATCACTTCGATTTTGCTTTTACAAAAATGTTCAATACACGAATAAATAAGGTATGTATGCTTGTAATGCAACACAAGAGTAATTTTTACAAACCACCAAAAATACAAGTTCAGAGAATTTACAACAACGTCCATCTTCCATGAGTTCTTGCTTGCCTTTCAGGGGATGAGCCCCACCTGCTAGCTACAGCCGTATCATCTCTTTTTTTTTCTCTCTCTCTGATTCTTACCTGTGTACTTACAGGAAAGAATCCAAGGGATCAGTGGCGAACCCACGGAGGGGGTTTAAGCCTCCTCCAAGGAGATTAAGAATGACGTACGGCACAAATTAAGCATTCAAAAACAGTGGCGTAGCCAGAAATGTTTTAATGGGGGGGGGGGGTCCGGACCCGAAGATCAGCGCCTTGGCTACGCCTATGTTCAAAAATATTATTTTACACGTTCAAAAAATTACATGGTGTCTGACAGAGTGTCTTCTATTACTTCTGCCCAAAGAGATTAAGAGCGACGTACGTCACAAATTAAACATTCAAAAATATTATTTTACATGTTCAAAACATTACATAGTGTCTTTCTCCTAAAGCCCCAAAGAGATTAAGAGCGTCGTACGTCACAAATTAAACATTCAAAAATATCGTTTCACATGTTCAAAAAATTACATAGTGTCTTCTGTTACACGGTGTCTTCTTCCCAAAGACCCAAAGAAATTAAGAGCGACGTATAGTGCGTTCACTATAACTTGACAGTTGGGAAGGATTCACTTTACCAGTTTCAGGGGAGCTTCGCATCGTAAGCAGCGTGCTTAAAACTAATCGCCTCCAACCCTCTTGGAGCAGGGCAATAAACAATGAAGATACGGGGTGGATGGGGGGAGTGTTGGCAGTCCCTCCTAATGCTGATTCCTTCAATGGTCTTTGTGGGAGGGAAAAGAATAAGGCATTCTTGAACATCACCAAACGACCCTTTCCGACTTCTGTTACTGATTTCTCAAGCTAGCTTTGTAGCAAGCAAGAGATATTTACTCACGGTTTTTTTCTTTTGCTGTTTATTTAATCTTTTTTTTTTTTTGTGACACTGTTAATATTATTGCTCGCAACTATGGCACTCAGCACACTGAAAGCTGGAAAAGTACTGAAAAGCCAAGCTAGGGAAATTATTGGGAATGTAATAATGTTCATGGACGAAGAAAAACGAAATGGAGTTCCGAAAGTGGATGTGAAAAAATCCAATGAACGCGTTTCGGAGGCTACATTAGTTTCACTGCGAACTGTTTACAGAATTCGGAAACAGACTGCTACAAGCGAGGTTTTGTCAACTCCTGGTAAAAGACGAAACAAGAAAGCGCCGAAGCGCGAAATAGATGATTTTGACAAATGCGTTGTGCGCAGAACGGTACATGACATGTATGAAAAAAAGGAAATCCCTACTCTTCAGTCTTTATTAATCAAATTACGCGACAGTATTGATTTTGACGGAGGTAAGACTACATTGAGTAAAATACTAGATGATTTGGGTTTCAAATATAAGCGATGGAATGGTCGAAAGTTTTTAATAGAGAAACCCGACATTGTAGCGAAACGTAGGCATTTCTTAAAGGAGTTAAAGCGTAATGAAAATCTACCCGTTCCAAAAGCCGTTGTTTATCAAGATGAGACATGGCTTCTAACGTCTCATGTTTGTCCTAAAGGATGGCAAGACACAAGCTGTGAAAAGCCAACTGGACTCCAAGTTCCTTCATCGAAAGGAAGCAGATTTATAATTTGCCATGCCGGAACAAAGGATGGTTTTATACCAGGGGCTTCACTTTTATTTCGTTCGAAGACAAAAAGTGGTGATTACCATGATGAAATGAATTCCGAAAACTTTAGAAAATGGTTTGAAAGCCAGCTGCTTCCGAATTTACCACCAAATTCAATAATCGTCATGGACAATGCACCATATCACTGCATGCTTGCTGAAAAAATACCCACGACGAACTGGAAGAAGGCTGAAATACAAACATGGCTTCAGCGACATAATATTGAATTCGCATTTGATATGCTTAAAGCTGAATTACTACAGATTGTCCGTCGCACCAGACCACAGAAAAAATTTATCATTGATGAAATAGCAGCAGATCATGGACATCAAGTATTAAGACTCCCACCTTATCACTGTGACTTGAACCCCATTGAGTTGATTTGGGCTGATGCCAAAAACTATGTGGGTCGGCATAATGCCTCTTTCACGAAAGAAAGCATAGAAACTTTATGGAGTAAAGCATTGCAAACCGTTACTCCGGAAAAATGGGAGGCCTGTGTGAATCATGTCCAAACTTTGGCACAAAAATACTGGATTTCTGATGGTATCATGGATGAAATAGAGGAAACTGAGATTGAAAAATTTGTAATAAATATAGGAGAGGATACTGACTGCAGTGATGAAACTGAAGACATATCATCAGCCGATGAAGATTTTGATATTGAGGGAATAATGCCTTTACCTGATTGAAATTGATTCTGCTTTGCTGTTGCTTCAAGGTAAGAGATACACAGTCCTGTTTCAATAAAAGGAATGTCCCTAACACACACACACACACACACACACACACACACACATATATATGAAAAGGCTTTGATTCCGTGAAACGTTACCAGTTACGATGGACTGCCTCACTCATTTTCAGGCCGATGAGGACGGCAGAGTGGTTACTGTCTCGATGAATAGTGGAGTTACGTCGATTAAGATTTTCTGTGTGTATGTTTCGTTGTTGTGCTCCTTTCGGAACTGCTTCTACGATCAGTTCCTTTACTTCCTCAGAGGCGGCTTGATTTTTCTGGTCAGAAGAATGTTAACTCATTTGTCGATAACAATAACGACCTGCTGGGCACTCGTGGCCACAAGGATCCTGATAGCACAGTCTCTACGGACTTGATCAGGAATCAGCAGTTGTAGGACGTGTGGCTCTCGTATCTGCAGGTGCCGGGTTTTACCTGCGTAGGAATAACGAAGCTTCTAGGATTGACATATGTTTCTTGTCTTCGACGCTTGAGTAGGTAACTGGGGCTGAGGTCTTCTAACAGAATTCGCAGCAGCTGCATGTATCTGATCATAGTGTTCTCGTGATGGACATCTGTAGCACCGAAGGAAAGAGATGTGACACTCTGGCGCCTAAACACTTCCGTGTTGGAGGATGTCGAAGCACTGTCGAAAATCCAATCTATCCAGGAAGAGGATGCACAGGCGAGATCCGTGGATGGGGACGAGCGAAGAAAGAGGTTCAGCGGTTTTGAGTATTCGGGGGAAGCAGTTAGCGAAGAAGAAAAGAAAACTCAGATGTCTCTCGCGAATTTTATGAATGCTTTTCTTCAAGGTAAAGAGAATGTGTATAACCTCCGCATCATTACTGAAATTAAGCAGGAGACTGCCCATTTTTACAAGACCGTTCTGAAGTCCAACTTCAGGCGGCGATCAGGAGCATCGAGGAGGAGTGGGATGTAAATTACATCTACCGTAAGCTGGAGGTTAAAAGAAAGAGAAACAAGTTTTCTGCATGAAGTTAGGGAATATAGGGAGATTCTGCAGGAGTCTGCAAAGTTCTACGGCGAGCTTTTTTCCAGCGAGAAAATTGAGTCAACCACGATGGGCAGTGGCTCGAGGGAATTTCGGTGGATCTCCGAAGAGGAAAAAGAGGAAACGGAACTCAAGCTCTTCGAAGGGGATTTTGTGGTTACAGAAGAAAGGTCGGCGATCCAGGCCCTTCATCAGGGACTTGAGAGTCTTTAGCAGAAGGTTTTCGCTCAGAGAGGCGTGAATGAGCATTCACTCGCATCGGGTGGACTGTAAGCGTATGGATTTTAATGGTGGAAGCTTGCTCATTTTTCGTAAAGTTGTCTTCCAATGAGGCACCGTGCTAACGCCCAACCTCCCTCTCAGTTTAGTCTTGACATGTTTCTAAATGTTTGTTTTCGTAGTCTGTGATGTGTTTCTAATTGTTTGTTTTCGTAGTCTGTGATATGTTTCTAAATGATGTTTGTTTTTGTTGATGGCTTAATCGCGCCTCTCCATGAGACGTAAGGAGGTTTTCCTCTTAACTCTCAATCGTGGGGCCCTTTGTTTTTGATTACAGGTGTCTCCTGTTGCCGGAGGTGGGTGTCGTACCGTTGGTGCCGAGAAACCGTCACTAACGTAACGTGCGGGGTGTGTGATTCGGGGGTGGTGCTTGTTTTGCTGCATGCATTTATGATATATTGTGGTTATGTGTTTGGGTTTCTCTTGGGGAGGGAGGCTGCGTGAGTTTGGTGTGTGCCGGTTCTGTGAGGATGAGTTGCAGGGTGGAGGCGTACCTCGTCGGAGTAAAGTGTTCATCTCCGACGCCTCCGCTGGTGGGGTCACTTCACTGGTGACAACGCCACTGAGTCTCCTCTGAAGGAGGGTTCTCCTCCTACTTGTACGTACCGAGAACGTCAGCCTGACTTTCTCGCCGTACTTAGTGACTCCGCCGTCGGTTCGAGAGGGGTCCGTTAGAGTTCCTCTGCGTGACCAGTATGTTTCGGGGGTTCAATTGTTGGTGTCTGTGGAACCGTGGTGTGTGTAACGGGGCATGAGTGAAACACCAGTGGAACCAAACCCATGTCTTATACATGTGGCGAGGGAAAGCAAGTGTGTTGGTGTTGCTGGGCAACAAAACTTCGTTGTGGGAGAGAGGTCGCCGTGCGTGAGCACACTATGACGTCCCTCTCTTCCAGTTTCCGAAGACAAGAATTTTAGTGTTATCAATAAAATCTTTTAAAATGCAAAGGTATAGGCTATTTGAGGATACAGCACCGATAAAAAATGGAAAGGGAGTGTGACAAAGTGATATCGTACTTACCAAACTTTTTAATGCCACATTGTAAAATGTCTTTCGATTACTTAACTGGAAAAACAAAGGGATAAAGATTAATGGAGATGATTTAATTCATCTCCGCTTTGCTGATTACATAGTCACTTTTATAACTACCCCTTCAGAGCATGATCCAGGAACTTGCTGATAAGAATCAAAAAGTGCACTTGAAAGTGAACTGTCGGAAAACAAAGTTGATGTGTTATGCTTTTACAAGAAATTAGGATTTATACATTGACGCAGGAAATTTGGATATAACCGATACCTACATTTACCTTGGGCAACATATATCAAAGAAGGATCACTTTGATGAAGAAATTAATCGGCGTATGAAACTTGGTTGGAGAGCTTTTGAAAGAAACAGCACAATTTTCAAGATCAATAAAAGGTTATACCGATCAGCCATTACATTATGACCATGCACCCCCAGTCTAGAGCAATGAGCGCGCCTGAAGACGGAACGGTAGCGCAGGTGAAGTTCATTGAGCAGAATGTATACAACTCGAGGACAGATTTTCAGTTAGTAGAGTGTTCGGAGTCAGAAGGATCGTCGGTTTATCGGAGTTTGATGAAGGACAAATTGTGATGCCGCGGCGCCTCGGGACGATGCGATCTCAGAAACGGCGCGGCTTGTGTTTTGTTCCCGTGCCACTGTAGTGAGTATGTGTCAAAAGTGGTGCACAGATGACCAAACGACGAACCGTCGTCCAGTCGTGTGTCATCCGCATCTCACTGATGCCAGAGAGGGGAGCGGAGACTGTCGCGCATTTTTCACAGGAACCGCAGGGCCACATTGCAACAAATCATCCGCAGCTAGAACAGTGGTCATCAGAGCAATGTCTCATAGCACACAGTTCACCACAGGCTTTTGTGCATGGGCCTGCGTAACCGAGACACAGCCATGCTCACTGCACGTCAGTCATTTCCAACTACGCATAAAATGGGCCCAAGATCGTCGAGATTGGACAGTGGATGATTGGAAAAAAGTGGCCTCGTCTTACGAATCAAGATTCCTGGTGCATCACGTATGACGGTCGAGCACGGATTCGTTAATTACCAACGGAGGCTATAGCACCTGAATGCACTGTTGGGCGGAAGCAGGCCGGCGGCGGCGGTGTTATGCTGTGGGCGATGTTTTATTGGGGCACTTGATGCCCCATTACGCCAACAGCACAGTACCTGACAGCTGTCATGGTATTTGAACATCGTTTCGGACCAAGTTCACCCATTCGTAGCAACTGTGTTCCCAGCAGGCGACGGCCATTACCAGCAGGATAATGCGCCATGCTACACTGCCAAAATCTTCAAGGAGTGGCTTGAGGAATATGCTGGTGACTTTCTGTTAATGCCCTGGCTTCCGAATTCACCTAACATGAACGCAATCGGACATTTGTGGTTCGACTTGAAAAAGCGGGTTTGCGCTAAATCACCACCATCCCGAAATGTACGGGAACTGGAAGACCCACTGTTGACAGTATGATAAGAGATATCCCAGGATACCTATCGCCAGCTCATCGAATAGATACCTCGCCGCTGTTTTGCGGTCTAAACGGGGTCATACAACTTATTAGGCAGGTGATCATAATGTAATATGGCTCGTCGGTATATACATCACCACCATCATAATCAACCATTATCAATCCACTGCTGGATAAAGGGCTCCCCAAGTTTCTTCCACAACGGTCTATCTTGTGCCACTCTCCTCCATGTCACTCCTAAATGCTTTCGAATTTCATCCACCCATCTCCCATGTGGTCTTCTTCTGGGCCTTTTTCTGTCTCTTGTAATCCATTCTACAATTTCGGTTACCCATCGGTGGTCCGTTGTTCCAGCATATGTCCAGCCCGTTGCCATTTCAGGGATTTTACTTTGATCATGATGTATTCCTATCTTGTAACTTTCCTTTTCGACGAGTTCCTGCAGAGCATAATCCAGAAAAAAATGTTCTAAAAAGGCCTGTGGCCTTTTAGAACGTTTCTCTCATTAGGTATAACACCTAATGAAAAGGTGTTAAACACCTTTTCATTTTTAGAAGACCTTTCATTAGGTGTCATAAAATGTTTACAAATGCGAAATATCTAGGTTGTAACTTAAAATTTTCTAAAAAGGCCCATGACATAGTGTTTTTTCTTTTTTATTTATTGTATTGGGGTTTAACGACCACCGTGAGCAACTCAGTGGGCTAAAAGTAGTCGCCCATCCCTAATTTAGGGCTACTGGTTTCACGGAAGGGAGAGAACCAGCGCCGTAAGACCAGCACAACATCCATGCCTCACTGGATTCGAACTCAGACCCATCTCAGCTGTATGATCAGAAGCCATCGCTTAAACTACTGCGATAGCTTATTTATTTCGTACACGTCTGTAATTGGGTGAAATTTTTATACATCAAAAATTCGTTTGAATCATGATATTTGGATCATATTTTATTTTGCCCACTACTTTGACGTAATTTCAACAATGAACCCGGTGGGGGAAGGGTCAAAGCAGAATTGGACAAGTGTTCATTTTTCAACCATGCATTTTTTACATTTTCTTGCTAACACTGATTCGTTTATGAAACGGGTGTAGGAGAACTGTCCACAAAACATTTGAGGGGCCTTATAAAAATGCATTTTTGACCGCTTCGTGGACACGACCCCAGAGGTTGGTTATCTGAATCATATGAAGTTTCCGTAATTTCGTCTTTTCTTAATTGCGGTTATTAATGTAATTCTTTATACAAATGTTTATGATCTTCAACTCAACAAAAGATTTCAGGATTTACAACAAACTACAATTAATTATCTGGGGGCATGTCCTGCCTCAGGAAACCTATCGAGGAGGGGGGAGGGACCACAAAAGTATAAAATATAAAGAATTTCTGGTCCGATCGGGAGATTTTTAGCATTTACAACCTACATCTCAAACTCTCTGAAGACATGTGCTGACTCACGAAACCTGTCCGGGAGGGGAGGGGTGGGGGGGTGGGGGGTTCCTAAAATATAAAACAAAAACAAAGTATTTCTAGTTGTAAATGCTGAAAATCTCTCGATTAGACAAGGAATAAGAAATTCCTTGCCGCCCCGGTGGCGCAGTGGTCTAAGGCGCTGGCCTCTGATCATTCGTCGGTACGGGGTTCGAATCCCGTCGGGCGTGGATGTTGTGTTTGTCTTACGGCACTGGCTCTCTCCCTTCCCTGGAACCAGTGACCCTAAATTAGGGACGGGCGACTGCTTATAGCCCATTGAGTTGCTCACGGTGGTCGTTAAACCTCCAATAAAAAAAAAAGAAATTCCTTACATTTTACACTTTGGGATCTACCCCCCACCCCCGGGCCCGACACAGGTTTTCTGCGTTATCACATGTTCGTAAAGAGTTTGTTCAGATTAGTTTCTAAACGCTCAAAATCTCCCGATCTGATCGGAAATTCTTTGCATTTTACACGGGTTTTTACCCCCCCCAACAGGTTTCCTGGGTAAGCACATGCCCTCAGATAATTTGTTGAATTCTAGCTTGTGAATGCGGAATATCTCCCGATCGGACCAGAAATTCTTTATATTTCATATTTTGGGTTTTAAGCACCCCACCCCCCACCCCCGGTAAGTTTCCTGGGTTTGCACATACACGCAGAGAATTTGTTTAGCAGTAGTTTATATACCTTGAAAAATATCGTAAATAAGAAAATACGAAATTACGGAAATTTTATGTGTCAGATAACCAATCTCCGGAGACGTAGCCGCGGAGCAATCCAGAACGCAATTTTTATACGGCCCCTTAAAATGTTTGTGGCCAGTTCTGCGCTTTGTCTTTTTCCCGAAAATCATGGAAATGTTTAAATTTCTTACTGAAAATGAAATATTTAAAAAAAAAAATTTGGACAGTAGTTGCTTAAGTAGTGGGGAATATAGCGACACGAAATTTGTTTATGCAGAACAATTTTATGGCACTGAAATTCCAATGTATCCAGTTCTCCGGTGTGGCCAGTTCTCCGTACCCGTTATGATATGAGATACACACTTCAATGTGGAGGGGATATTTATATGGCTTCCTTATCAATATCATGCTTTTTAAGAAATTTTTCTCCTTGGTATTTCTATTCGGTCACCCGTAGTGAGATCCTAGATGTGCACTAATACTGAGGTACAAAAATAATGGCCCAGCCCTGGACCCAATGTCTGCTTAAAGAAATGTGCTCAGCGATAGTGTATATATACGATATATAACTACCGAAGACTTTTCGTTTAAATTGTATCACAGAGAACAAAAAAAAAAAATAATAATAATAATAATAATTCCCCGTGTTATCTGTAAATGCAATGACAGTATTCGACATTTGCTACCGAATATTAACAGCATGCATTTTCTTATTAAAACCTAGCCGTGATTGTTTCCTTATTTGACCGCATTTGGTTGAAACTTTTAATGTGAACCCCCGGGCCCATCATGGAAATCCGGTACCATCTCACAAAACCGTAGAGGATACCCAGCATGCAAAGTCTGCGGTATCCTTCATGCAAAGTCTATTTAACGAGAAGCTTCGAAGCGCCACAGGGAGTCCCTCCCCTCCACCTCCCGTCGTCATTGTTCAAAGGCTCTTTGGTCTGCTGGAAGCGATTAGTTCCTAAAAGGCACGCTGCTTACTCCCCTCAAACTGGTAAAATGAATCCTTCTCAACTGCCAACTTAGAGTGAACGCACTATACGTCACAACCGCACATAAATTATAGGCATATATATATATATATATATACAAAATTTAAACTAACTTTGCAAAAAAACCACCTGAAGATCATGACGCGCAACGCAGCAGTTATGAATATTCAGAGAACTCACACACTACCAAGTATAGACTATTAAAAAATAAAAAAATATTTAACAAGAACAAAAAAGTAAAGAAAAACTTCAAAACCCAACAGGCATGAGTAAACAATAAATTAAAGAAATAGCAAAACTGAATGTAGAAAGTGTCGAGAATACCAAGCCTTGGCTTTATCAAGAACCAGCAAAAACTGCATTTTCTCCCTTCCACAAAGACCTAGTTGGAAATGGGTTTCTGCAAGGCCATAGATGCAAGTAACATTCCCACCTAAAATAGTTTAAAAAATATATATAATTCATGTCCTCCGTAGAGTTGCATGACCTAGCACTAGTTAACAATTTCGCTTGCATCCATTAACCTTCCTGGCCCGACCCATGCTCTTCATCTGTTACTATTAAACAGAGAGAAGAAGATTAAAGAGAACTCAAGCTGTGAGAGTGACATAATAATTAGAAATGATTTTCAACCATAACGAAATTCCAAGTTCGTTTGAGAGAGAATTTAAACCTGAAAATCAATGCAAAAGAAATCCAAATTTTACATTGCAATTAAAAAAGGAAATGTTAATTTTTAACGAACAGATTTTTGAAAGAAAACTTGAGTCTAAAACCCCTACTCTACAACTTATGACAGCACGAAAACGAGAATAAGTTAAAGATAATAATTAACCAAAGAAAACTTTGTGAAAGTTATATACCTTAAACAGTTAGTTGCAATATGTACAAAGTATTTCAGCAGTGCTTTAAGTGCATAATTAATTAGTTATTAAGAACTTAACTACTTTGAAAAAACAGCGCATAGACAGCGCATAGAAAAGGAACAAGCTTAGCCATCTTCTGTTCCTAGGTACCCCAAAAGACGCTCAAAGTTACAAAGAAAAGAAAGAGTTAAAACCCGCAAAAATGTTAACAGACAAACCAATGCCAAAAGCTGAAAAGCTAAAAAACGACAGAGAAAAAGTACATGAAGTACAAACATTGAACTTATAAAACCTAGAACCCAAAAACAAGGAAGAGAGCTTACCTCTTGTGTGATATATATATATATATATATACCCAAGAGCAGAGTCAAAGACTAAATTTTACACCAAAGAATTTAAAACTAAATTTGCTTAAAAAACAACCTGAAGATCATGACGCGCAACGCAGCAGTTATGAATATTCAGAACTCACACACTACTAAGTAGAGACATTAAAAAAAAATATTTAACAAGAACTAAAACAATATAGAAAACTTCAAAGCCCAACAGGCATGAGTAAACAATAAAATAAAGTAATAGCAAACCTGAATGTAGAAAGTGTCGAGAATGCCGAGCCTTGGCTTTACCAAGGAAAAGCAAAACTCTGCATTTTCTCACCTCCACAAAGACCTAGTTGGAAATGGGAGTATGATCCAGGAACTTGCCGACAAGAGTAAAAATGTGGGATTAAAAATGAACTTTCAGAAGACAAAAGTGATGTACAATGCTTTTACAAGAAATGAAGATTTATCGATTGATGGAGAAAAGCTGGAGATAACAGACACGTACGTTTATCTTGGACAGCAGATATCAAGTGAGGGTCACATTGATGAAGAAATTAATCGGCGTACAAAACTTGCCTGGAGAGCTTTTGGAAGAAACAGCATAATTTTTAAGAGCAATATGCCATTTTGTCTTAAAAGAAAAGTGTTTGATCAATGCATCCTTCCAGTGCTTACGTATGGTGCAGAGACGTGGACCTTAACTAAAAGAGACATACAAAGGCTGCAGACAACTCAAAGAAGCATGAAGAGGTGCATGCTTGGTGTACCAGGAGAGATAAGAAAAGGAACTCGTGGATCCGAAAAATGACAAGAGTGGAAGACATCATGATCAGAGTTAAATTCCTGAAATGGCAATGGGTTGGACATACTGCCAGAAGGACAGCCGAAATTTTAGATTGGATTCCAAGGGACAGGAAAAGACCAAGAAGAAGACCACATGGGAGATGGGTGGATGAAATTCGAAAGTATGCGGGAGTGACATGGAGGAGACTGGCACAAGACAGACCGTTGTGGGGAGACCTTCGTCCAGCAGTGGATTGATAATGGTTGACAATGAGGATAAATACATATAAAGGTGGCTGTATATATATATATACAGCCACCTCCAACAAAAATTCTTGTTATATAAACTATATATACAGCCCCCACCAACAAAAATTCATGGGTGCGCCACTGCAAGGGACTGTTATTCATTATAGGAATACTATAAAAAGTTCTCATTTTCTTAGTCTTCGGATGTGAAATGTTTTATTTTTTGTTAAATTGCTTTGGCACTTCATGTTTGGAAATTTCAATCAATAGCCATTGACTGTATAATTTGTTGAAGTAAGTTTCTAAGCTATCATTTTTGTTGAAAGGATATGCTCTGAAATTATTAAAACTTTAGCGTACTTTTAGTTTCTTTTCTAGGAGGAAAGCAAAGAGTTTTTTTCCCCCTTTTTTTTTTTCGCAGTAGGTGTTTCGAATAGCCTTTTAATTTCATGACTAAACTTAACAAATTGATACGGATGTACACGTATTTTTTAATGGCAGGAGATAATTCCTTGAATTTTAAAATGAGATCTTAACGTACTCGAGATCACACACAATTATTGGGTTCGTCAATGTGTGAACTTATTTATTCTTGATTTTTAAAACTTATTAAAGAAAAGACTTTAATGTTTCTTATCGATATTCCTGCTCATTATGAATTAACAAAAAAATGTGAATATTTCGTCAGGAGATATTTTTCAAAGAAGCTAAATGCTTCAAATCCAAATTTTTTTGCATCAGGTAAGCTCTGATAATGGAAGCAACTGTGATGCTCAGAAACATTATGCATGGCAAATATTACGAAAAAATTGTATAGAAAAAAATTGAAGAGCTTTAAAAAATCTGTGGAAAGCAATTAAATTTATTGTCATTTTTAAACAAATTACGTGAATATGCAAACTAGTGATGAATAGCGTACTATCGAATCACCAGTTTGTCATTGTCGCCTAATAAAAACAGAACCGACCTTTGTCATTGTCGCCTAATAAAAACAGAACCGACCTTTGTCATTGTCGCCTAATAAAAACAGAACCGACCGCCGATCGTATTATGTGTATGTTTAATTCAAATGGTCTTCCTCATTCAATTTTTTCCATTCCAGTTTTTTCGTAGAACTCTTGCTTCAAAAATTTACCTTCAGATTCACCTTCTCAATTTTATACACAAAAATATTCAGTTCAAATTAATTAACAAATAACGTCGCTCGCGAAAGTATAAGCAAGTCTATAAGTGAACTACGACAGTTTGTTTTGGGGCGAGAAACAGGCTCAATGCGCCATCTAACGACGTGAATTTAAAAAAAAAAAATTTGGAAATGTCAGAATTCAAGCGGGACCGGTATTGGTTAATGCGCCAAAGCAGGAACCGCCCACACCACGCCTGCGAGATCACAGTGACCAATCACAGAAGGAGCGTGAACCTAGTCTGTGGGCTAAATTCACGCATAGCGTGAATATAGCCTCAGCCGTGTGTGCGTCACTGGCACTTGCTTCGTTAGCCTCGCTCTTGCGGTGAGTCGCGTTTACAACTCATGACCCCACCCACGTGTTAGACAGGGATGGGTGTTTAACAAAACAATTTATTTTTGTTTCAGCATTTCTTTTTTCATCTGACAAAAAATCCCCTAGATATAAAAAAAAACCCCGCAAAACTATAGCTAAATTGAAAAACAATACGGGCACACTTGAATAGTGTCAAAATTTTGAAAAAGGTAACAAAAAGTGACAAATGTAAAAAAAGGTGACAGTGAGAAAAGTGACTTTTCATTGTGCTATCTGTAGAAACAAAGTGTTTTGACTTCTTTTTTTGAGGTGCGGGGTCCTAATTGTTGTTTGCCAACGAACACACCTGTGAGTGTTCTACACATATAATACATCTCCCGCCTGCGCACGCCAGCTAAGTTGCTTTATTTCGCGCTCCAAGCCTCTTTGGAGGGCACTTGTTTATGTTTCACCAAAAGTTTTGCAAAGTGCTTTTTCCTTGCCAATTAGAAAGAAGCTCAGTTGTTTGTGATCTATATGTTTTTTTTTCTTTCTTCCTTCTTATCTTTAACACATAAGGATAAGTCTTTTGTGTACAACATTAATTTGTATGTGCGGATTGTTTTATATTGATTAATGGCATAGCTTTGTTTTTTCTCTCTTTTTCATTATTGGAAACTTCTATTTGGGTGTTCTATTTTATTTGCATATTAAAGTTACGAATCAGACGGCGCTGAAACACGTTTGAATCACTACTCGAATTTTATTTTTTTTTTTGATTGGAGGTTTGACCACCACCGTGAGCAACTCAATGGGCTATAAGCAGTCGCCCGTCCCTAATTTAGGGTCACTGGTTCCAGGGAAGGCAGAGAACCAGTGCCGTAAGACAAACACAACATCCATGCCTCACCGGGATTCGAACCCGGACCCCGTTCGGACGAATGATCAGAGGCCATCGCTTAGACCACTGCGCCAGCGGGGCCCCGGCCTACTAGAAATTCCAATCATTTTTAGTTATTTCTGAAAATTTAATGAACTAATATAAAAATTAAATATACTTAATTGAAAATTCATATATTTTTCTCTGGAAAAGAGAACTGATAAGAACTATAATTCCCTAAGAATAATTACGTATTTTCCGCAGAAAAACAATAGAATTTGTTATTAATTTTTGCATTAGTTAAATTTTAAAAAATAACTAAAGTGCTTGAAATCGTCGGATACATCGCAAAATTATAGGGTATTAAGAAATAATTTTGTGATGTATTGGAAGACTTATGCCGAATTTGTTTCCTATACAGCGATTTTTTTCAGGTATGTAGAATTCGAGTTATTCATTTTTACGCAAGTTATTGTTTGGACAGACAAAGCCAGGAACTTAAACTCTTCTGCAACATACGGTTGGAAAGCATTAAAAAGGAGTCTTCTTGGTGCCACTGTTAGTGAAACATTTCTCGTACTTAAAAAAAAAAAAAAAATCGAATTTATTATGATCAAGATTTTTCCAAAATGAATTTTCTACACTATGCTAAAATCAATATGTATATCCAGCGATTCCAAAATAATTTAAAAAAAATTGTGTACGAGTGAAGCAAGTCTATAAAAAAAAAAAAAGAAGCGTACATGTAACTTCTGAAGTTTTCAACAGAATTCGACCAAATTGAAACTACTTTTGTAAAACTTCAAGACAGTAAAAATTGTATTCTGAAATTTGGGGAAAAAAATTTCTTTAAATTTTCTTCATCCTTATTGAAGTGAGTGACAGAAGCTGCTGTCACGCTCCGTCTTAACACAAGACAAGTTCGGTTAGGACAATCCCACAGCTTCTGGGGTGCCTTTTAACACATTTACTTTCAGGGAGAGACAGAGGCTGGGGAACAAGCATGAAGATGGGGTGGAGACTGCAAATGGCAAAGGAAAGAGAAATGACGATCAGTGGCGGAAAAGTAATGTGCTTTCTTTACTCTGCGGGAGAAAGCAATACATTAAGACTCCTTGCTTCAGTCACCGGTGGTATAAACAATCGTTCCCCTTTACAGCTTCTCTCTCAATTTTTTTCTTTCACTTACATCCAAGTCTCATCTTCAACTGCTTCACAAGGAGTCAAGACTACAAAAATAAACTTAATATGTTCAGACCGATGTTCCAACAAAAATGCGCCGATACACATTTGAATCATCATTCCAAAATTCGATGTTTTTTTGTTTTGTTTTTTTATTGAAGGTTGACCATTGAGAGAAACTTGATAAGCTATTAGCAGTTGCCCATCCCTAATTTAGGGCTACTGGTTCCAGGAAAGGGGGATAGAGCCAATGCCGTTAGACAAACACAACATCCACGCCTCACAGGAATTCGAACCCAGACCCATCTCGGACGAATGATCAGAAGCTAGAGATTAGCCCAATGCGCCACCGTGGCTTCGATAAGCTCAATCCTTTTGTTATTTTCAATAATTTAATGAACACACGTAGAAAATATCTCATTCTTTTCTGTGGAAAACAGAACTGATAAGAACTATGATCCCTGGAAAATGAGATGTTTTCAAAAAAAAAAAAAAAAAGAGAACAACAACATTGGTCAAGCCCACCACCCTTTTTTGGTCAGGGACCGTGCACAAATTGCAGTTCACACAAAATATTGAATGTGGGGGATTTCCGGGGCAACAGTTTCCATTCTTAACGCTGTTTAAAACAAGATGCAGCCATACAAATATGTGGGAGAAAATTCCGGGGTAGTCATTTCGACTTTTACGCAGCTTAAAACAAGATAGTAGAACAAATGTGTGGGGGAAATTTTCGAGGTCGGCTTTTTTATTCCATCGTGCTAGTGTTCATAACGTTTAAGTAACATGTCAAATTTTTAATATTACAATATTACTCGTGCAGAAAATATTAGGATTGTCTAGGCCTTTCTTAAAAGTTTTCATTCCATCATTCCCATATTCCTAAAATTTGCATAGCAAGTAATGTCAATAATAGCACTTCTACAGAATTATGCACCATACATTAATAGGCCATTTTAACACTTTTTCTTCGCCTATGTGATTGATAATCGTAAAGTTTATATAAAAAAAAGTAAAGTTAATAGCTTTGCACTTTTACTTAGGCATTCAATAGGCCCTTTTGATAGTTTTTATTCTACCGATGTCATATTAATAATGTTCACATAACAAGTTAAGGTAATAATCTTGTGCTTTTATTTAGGCACTAAATATTAGTTCATAGGCCCTAGGCTTTTTTGTAACAGTTTTTATTCTAACGATGTCATATTCATAACGTTTATGCATGAACTGAAGTTAATCATATTGCACTTTTACTTAGGCACTAATTATATTTCATTGGCCCCAGGCCTAAAGCCTAGTAATTAATATTGAATGCCTACGTAAAAGCGCAAAGATTACTTTATGAAATCACATAGGCAAAGAAAAGTGCTCAAAAGGCCTAGGCCTATTAATTAATGTATTGTGCATAAGTAGAAGCGCAATATTATTGCCATTGCTTGTTATGTAAATTTTAGGAATATGGGAATGAAAACTTTTAAAATGGCCTAGACGTTAGGCCTAATAACATTTTCCGCCCGAGTAATATCACAAGATTAATATAATTTGACATGTTACGTTATGAACACGATGGAATAAAAAAATGCAGACCCCAGAAATTTCCCCAACATATTTGTGCTGCTTGTACTGCTTAATCTTGTTTTAAACTGCGTAAAAGACGAAATACCAACCCCAGAAATTTCCCCCACCCCATCCTAATGGCCAGACTGGTTTTTACTAAAAACTGTGGTGAATACAGAAATACAAATCCAGGAAATTTTCCCCAGCCCATCCTACTACTTGTAAGACCACTTTTTACTGTAAACTGTAGTGAAAATCAAAATGCCGATCCCAGAAATTTCCCCAACCTGTCAGCCTACCAATTGTAAAACTGTTTTTCACTAAAAACCATGGTAACAGTTGAAATACTAACCCAGAAATTTCCCGTACCCCATCCAGTAGCAAGACCGTTTTTTGCTATAAATTGCGTAAAAGTCAAAATGCTGACACCGGAAATTTCCCCTACTCCGTCCAGCTAATTGTAAGGCTGATTTATATATATATATAAACTGCAGTAAAATTTGAAATGACTACCCCGGAAATTTCCCCACCATGTCAGCCTGTTACTGTAAACTACGGTAAAAGTGAAAAACGACTGTAGGTTGCATTATTTAAAAAAAAAAAAAAAAAAAAAGCAGATCCAGGAAATTTCACCACTTTTCGGCTGCATCTTGTTTTAAACAGCGTGATAACGGAAATGGTTACCCTGGAAATCTCCCCCACATTTGATATTTTGGGTAAACTGCAATTTGTGCACCGTTTTGACTGAAAAAGTGGGGGGGGGCTTTCCGTCCATCTGGAGTACACGTTATCCTTGATTTTTATATTAATTTACCACAAATACCCAAAAGGCTTCGACGCATTGGAATGAGTTAAACATGTTTCTGCACTTATTTGTCGGAGCACTTGCATCGATGGGCAAAACACAAAGTTGATCATCGCAAAACAAAGTTGCGATGTACTACTCTTACACCGAATTTGTTTCCTAAATAGAGATTGTTTTCAGGTGTGGCTCTGCGCTTGAAAATTACATTATTTTCAATAGGCTTTGTACAGAGTCCTCCGCAACATACTGAAATTTCATAGAATGCGAGCCATGCAATTTTACGTTAAGTTATTGTGTGGAAAGACAAAGCCAAGAGTATAAATGTTTCGGCACCTTATATTCGGAATATGTTTAAGAATGCCTCAATGCCCTCCCCTAGAACTAAAAAAAAAAAAATTCCAGCATTGAAAAAAACATTGAATTTATTACAATCACCAAGACCTTTCCAACATAAAATGTTCTTTTACATTTTGCTAAAATAAATCTATTCAGTGATTTCAAAATAATTAAAACTCAAATTATCACGTATGAGTGGAACAAGTCGGGGGGAAAAATGCGTTCACAAGCGTAACTTCTAAAGTTTTAAACCGATTTTGATGAAATTCAAAATGAATTTAATTTTTGTATATTTTCTCGCAATCTCATTGTCTTGATTGACAGAGAACCAACTTCCATCCTTTCCCGCTCAATGTATCTGCCAAACGACCCTTCACCGAAGATGGGGTCTGCTGAACAATGCTAAGCAAGCCAAACGCGGTGGAGAGGTTGCTGCTCCGCCCTCACACGTGCTCCCCTGCTCCTCTCTCACTGTAATCGTAATGTAACTTATATTCCTGTGGGACCTCTTTGCCTCAGGCCATTAGGAGCCTTAAAAGTTAAAAGAGCGATCCCCAGCGAGTTGATGGGATAGGTGCCTTTTAACATTTAGGGGGAGGGAGAGAAGATTTCAATAGCAAAGAGAGGAGGGGGGAGAGACAAGTAAGCAAAACTGGTGGTAAATGGACAGAAAGAATACTGGAATTATAAATATAAGATTCTGAAAAATCAAGGACTTTTCATGGATCCTAAAGATTTCCAAGGCCAACTTCCGTGGAAATAATTACTTCAATTGAAGTACCGTAATTTTTGGGCTAAGAGCCGCGGCTCTTACGTTACTAAAGTGAAATTTTTCGGGTGTGCGGCCCTTATGCCGAATTTGTTTTCGATAAGACTGTTTCTTCCCCCCTTTTCCCCCATGCAGATGCTTAGTAAATTTTTTCAAACCACGTCTCTTTTTTTTTTTTTCACAAACTAGACTGTGATCAAGTTTCCCTCCCTTTCTACTCATACGTTAGACACGATAACTCTGCTGTCCTGATGTTGGTTTAGGAGGGAAAGTGGGGGAGGACAGGAATGCCTGACTCAAATGCCCTTTGCATGGAGGAATGGGGGATGGAAGGGAACATAAGCACAGAGACGAGTAGCGTGACGTCCGAGGCTTCTGTGGATATCGCGCCTAGCGTATCTCTTTCGTTGGCTGCAGCATACATCATGCAGAAAGGTGTGATGATTTTCAGTGGGGTGGGGAGACCGGTTTGATGGGCACTTTCCAGAACAAAAGCTTAAGAACATGAACAATGCAAAAGCCTGCCCCA
Organism: Macrothele yani; assembly: GCA_039090855.1. NCBI lineage: Eukaryota > Metazoa > Arthropoda > Arachnida > Araneae > Macrothelidae > Macrothele > Macrothele yani. The sequence goes on from CM077017.1 coordinate 55,704,564, forward strand.
GGATGATTCCATTAGCAGAGACCTATTCCAAACAATACTGGCGGGACGGAAAGACAAATTCTGTTCACTCTTCTTGGTTCATCTGGCATGCGATGCAGGTGTTTCTTGGCTCGTGCTTCTGAGTTTTGCTTCGATTTTAATGTTTTTTTGTTTTTTTTATTGACTGACGATAGTGGAAGTTGAAGGTTTCGGCTGGAAAAGAAAAAAAGAAGGGATTCATATAAAAGCGGAGCTCAGCGCGAAGGCTCAGTGCGCAGTAAATGAAAGTAGGTCAAACCACTTGAAAGAGAGCGGCACCGCTGTTATGGAAGTGTTGGCGGCCAGATCCGCGAACACGTGCAAGGCAGCTGGTAAAGAAAAAAAAAAGCATAACATAGAAGGAACATATTATTAAAGAAAACATTAATCGAAAGCATTACAAGCGATAATTTATAAGTTAATTACTTTTAAGACGGATTCTATTGCGGTGAACAGAGAACCATCCTATAGCAGACATCCACATTGAATGGAATTTAGACAATTGTGCGGTTTTACGAGCAATGCGATATTCTAACGGCAGTCTTAAGATTAACCGTGATTTATATTGATTACATAAATGGTTTTGAGCATTTAATAAAGGCAAACAAATATCATTAACATGATTAATAAAAAATGTATAAATAAAATTTTTTTGCCAGTATGAAAAAATAAGTGCATAAAGCAGATACACTGAATTGCAGATTAGCCTTTGAAGTATACATATAATCACGCTGGGTGCGAGTTAATTCATGAAAATAAGGAAGATAATTTAGTTTTCTCAGCAGCACCACGACTTCACAGGTGCGGCCCTTACGGCAACTTTTGCTTCCAAGATTGCAAAATTTTTAACCTGTGGCTCTTAGTCCGAAAATTACGGTATATATTTTTCAATGTGGTGCGTATTCACAGAAGTTATTTTTTCCTTCATTTTCATTCATAGATGAGGTTAGGTATTAAGTGCAATGTAATTTCTTTTTTTTTGTTACTAAATATTCTATATCACTTGCCACATTATTATTGTATTTAGCATACATTTTATTATTAGAGCTTATATTTAATAATTGTACAAAATGTAACTTCGGTTTAAATTTTGATGAAGCACCGCCATCTTGGAATTTCAGTTTAGTGAATATTTCAGAACAACGAATAAATTCTGCAGCCCCTTCAAATTAGTTATACCAAGATTTCACTGTATTTCCATCCCTTCAAGTTTCCTTTTTACATGTAATTGGTGGGAGATTACTTTTATTGAGTTCCATTTTATTCTGTTTCCAATAGCTGCTTTACCTTCCTCCATATGGACTTTTGCACTTTTTCCCATTTCACCTATATAAAACTTAGTCCACGGGGTACAGTCTATGCTATAGACTACTCATTCTTTTAAATGTGTCTTTCTTGTTGCTTTGGAGATGGAAGGAATTTTTTCAACTTGTTATTCAGACCTGGAGCAAGCCTGATGTTATATTTTGAAGTTCTAAGGTGAATTATAAGGAATATGAGTTAAACTGTGTCAGAATGTGAGAGGGTAAGGATTGATCTTCATTATCTAATACGAATAATACGTCATCCATGCATCTGACATACTGAACAAATATTGAGGGCTATATCAGGATCTTTGCTTCTAGTTTACTGACAAAGTAGTTTGTCAGTAGAGGTGCTAGTGGTGATCCCATTGCAAGTCCTATTTTTTTTTCCAAATTTGAGGAAATTATTTTTGAAAGAAAATAGGAACTCAAATACCTATTAATATATCTCTGTTGTGGTCATGGGAAAACTATTTTCTCTGCAAGGTAATCTGCAATAAATTTTATCAGAAGATCCAGGTTTATATTAGTATATTATACATTGATACTATATCTAGGCTTGCTAATACTGGATGATGTAATACTGGTAAGTTATCTAGCATCTCTTAACTTCATGGCATTTTTCAGAAGGTATTGAGGAAAAGGGAAAATATCTTCTTTTGGGTTAGTAGCCTCAACTACTTGGACATAACCCTAGTCTCAAAAGAATGAAATATTTTAACACAGATCTACAGAAAACCCACTAACACAAATAACATATTAGACTAAAACTCATATCACTCTGACTACATTGCTTTTGTGTCCACATAAGCACATTAGTTGAAATCGTAATAAGAAGCAAGGGTACAATAAAAAAATCAGGCTTTCTGAATAAAAATTGGGGTTTTGGTCAGAACAGGTTAAAGTTCAAGTGATTTCAGTTGAGTTGGACAAAGACTCGGGAGTTTTTGGGCAGGCTGAACTGAAAAGAATTGAATTATTTAGTTGGCAGTCATGGGGTCCCGTTAAAAATTTCAGGCACATGTAGGCCTTTAAGCAGGTGGTGGATTAGTAGTAATAATTGGGGGGGGGGCTTCAGAGAGATTGGAAATGATATGTTAAAATGCAGCTGTTGCAGAACATGACAGACCCTGGAACTTGCCACCACATCTGAAGATTCTTAAGAAGTATCCGTATTGCTGATGGACCAAAACTCCCAGGTTTGTCTTTTGCTAGACTGTAAACACAGTGAAATAACCTTGTCATTTACCAGCAATGTGCCATGGAATCAACACGTGTAAGTGAAACATTTGTTTTTAATCAGAAAAGTATGTTATACTTTTCTGATTAAACGATTTCTGATTTTTTTTTTAAAGAAATATTTTCCTATAGTGTTGTTTAAGGCTTAGCATGTTTTTTTTTCTGCAACATTTCCTCTACTAGAATTGAAAAAAAAATTTGTTTTTTTGACTGGCAAATTAATCTTTTGGTTATGAAAAATAAACCATGTTTTTAAGGTCATTTACATTTCTATAGCTTTTGTCTTTACTTATTGAAATGTGGCAGAAAATCATAAGTAAATGATCAAAAAGAAGACAAGACACCAAGTTTAACTAGAATAATTTAATTCCTCATAGAAAAACACAGAAACATATGAGGAGTTCAATGTGGCTTAATTGGCCAATACAGGGTTGCAGCTGTTACAAAGTATGCCAGTTTTATGCCTCTTGTGGTTGCTGCTGATGCTGCCAGTCTTGGGATGAAAGGCAGTTCCCAGATGTTACTGTTGAGCTCCTCTTGTTAGAGAACTAAAAACACACTGACCATCAAACAAATAAAAAAATAAAGAAAATATAAGATGTGGATGATTATATTATATTGCGAGGTTCCACTAGGTTACGGGGTCTACTGATTATGACTATTTTCTGATTGCACATAACAACTTCCTGAAACTTCCAGCATGACCAAAATATGTGATGCAAAGTTTAACTGTATGTAAATAAGGAGTTAAAATATGTACAGTTGCATTTTCCTTCCTATATGAGTGAAATACTTCAAAAATACCAGTTTTCTTTACTTTATATATATGGCACACAAAGTATCTAATGATTATGAAGTTCTATTTTGTTTCTAAAAAAATATTTGCTCTGCTGGAAGAATCACAAGTTGTTGGGAGGTAGATACTTGTTAGTAAAGTTAAAAACTTGTACTTTATTGTTTGGGGATTGGTCTATTATCAGCCTGTTTGAATAGAAAGCTCAACTTTATGGATATCAGATGCATTGTAGAATAGAAAAGCTGTGTGAAGGGAAAAAAATCAGTCCCCCCTTACACTAGGGCTTCCTCACATTATTGAACATCCGTAGTACTAACAAGCACTGAAACCAATCAAAGAATATTCACTAACACACTGTCATTACATCTTAAGTGTTTATAGTTATGCTATTTTCTATTATCTCAAATATTAATCAACAAGGCAAGCAATAAATGATAAAACCATGTAAGAACATCTATCTAGTTGAATTATGGAATAAGAATGAAGCTGCATAGTCAACTTCACTGAAAATATAGTATCAAAAGAAACTACGGAAAAACCAAGAACAAAAAATTTAAATGATACACTGTATTATCATAACTGAAGTCACCCATACAATATTATATGCTGAAAATGACCCCAAGTGTCCATGAACTTTCATATAATGCTTAGGTGGAGGATTTTGTTTTCACTGGGGTCATTTTGTGTTACAATGGGGACAACAGTTATGGTATTTTTCACACAACACAGATTGGAACAATCAATATTTCAACTACAATAGTGAACATTAGGCTCTTTTCAATTCTTCATCTGCAGCACAGTAGCCCCTATAGAAATACAATGTGTAAGGGTGAATGAACAGTGCAAAATGAATCATTTATTGCATTTCAATTGTATTTACCACAGACAACATGAATGCACTGTGAGTGCTGAAGAGGTGCTAAATGCTAGTCTTTTTTCTGCAAGTCAAAATAAATTCTGCAATAAAGTGAGAAGTATTTCAATCTCACTTTTAGTAGTCAAGGCAATAGCTTGTGTTTGAACCACGTGCTGCCAAGTATGATAAGTACAACCAGTCAAGGCAATATCATGTGTGTTCATTTGTGTGTTTATACATACACTCATCCACAACCACACACAAATACATACCTTAGCTGGCTTCTTAAATTTTGGGTTATCAACTTAAAATTCCTGAAGTATGCAGCAACTACCAAGCTTTTATACTATATTCTGCTTAAACCAACTTTGAAATTACCTTCATGGTGTGGGTGCATGAAAGTAAACATGTCAAGTCTTTAATAAAACATTCTCATATGCATATGAATTTATTTCAACACAAATACAAGCTACAGTTGTCCACATAAGGGACTGCATTGTAGTATAAAAAATATGAATGTTTTTGTTTGTGAAGACTGAAATATGAGTCAAACATTCATCATGATGAAAAATTATCCCTCTGTTTTCTGATCAGAAAAGGGATGTAAGGCAAGAGCACATTACAGAAATCAGACATAGCTCCATAAACCTGTATTAGTTCCACTTCAAATTTCTTACATGAAATATTATCTTGTGGTTACTGAGATAACTGCAAAATACTACAAGATCCAAAACAAAATTCTTCAAACATTCAAAAGGTAATCAACTCTGTCAACTAAAATTTGAATCCTACGTGTAGAAAATACAAAAACATTGGAAGCAAAGCTTTTTCCAACAACTAAAGGAGAAGAAACAATGCTATTTATCAACTAAAGAAATCTGCCGTACCTTTTAACCTACAAGAGAGAAAAACTGTACGTCCAAGTTATCAATGAAATAACAGCTCAGTGAAAGAAAAGTGTGAAAAGATCAGTTTTCAAAAGAAATCCTGGAAATGTAACACTGAAGTGAAAATAAAGACTTGTTTTCAAAGGCCTGCCCAAAAGGTGCCACAGCAAGTTTCGAAAAATTCTTCAGTTCTGCGCATTACTATGACCTACGTAGATACCATATTCCAAAGTACATCAGATGTAAATAGAAGATCATTAACTCGACAGTTCAGTAAAGTTGCTGATACAAAATGTTAACTAGATACACTGTAGGGGTTTAAGCTTTGTTTGGTTTTCCATTGCAAACTTTGGTGAAGCAGCACCAGGTAATTAGCAAGAAATCCCTTTCATTGTAGAGACCTTTGTTCATTAAAAGGCAACAATGCATGCATGCATGTGTGGAACAAGCTGACATAATGTATGTGTCTGTTTAATGAGGGCTCAGACAGAAAGGGACAATTGGGAATCAAGAACCTCAGTGAAAATGCAATGCTTATTGGAGAAACTGAACAAATGACTTGTGAATCAAAGGATTTTACTCTGCTATATATAGGTAAGTAGGCAGAAAGATATTTATCAAATAAGAGTTGGTTTTTTTCCGCTTTTTGTTTAGCTTTTGGCCACATTTTTACTCCTTGGCTAAAAATGCCCATCATAAAAATTAACAAAAAGGTTTCTCCAACAAGTATCAAAAATAAACTTTCATAACATTATAAAGACCATGATATATTAACAATGATGGTCCTATGATTTTCTTTGTACTAAACTAAACAACTGCCTCATATAACACATTTCCCCCAACACACTTGTTTTAACATTCATCTTCATACACATTATCAACACATTATCCCCCCCTCCCCCATTCCTGAGATTTACAGCCCATTTAAAACAAGATACAAGTGATCCACCTTGAGACCTCGGCACTTTCCATTTGTGACTTCGAAGGCTGACGAGGTCAATGGACGAATCCCTTAAGGCGATATGTTACTGTGGAAACCAAACAAAGCAATATTGTCCTTGCGTGCCTAGTCAGTTGTCCCCAACCCATGACCACCTGAGAAAACACTGAGGGTGGTAAATTTTTTTTTTTATTGGTCTTTGGTATCTTGGAGGTCACACGTGGCGGGGTCAGGCATTCAGCTAGTTTGACTGTCCTTGCCGCTGAGGTTGGCTGTTTGACTGTTGGCCTCCAGGGCGGCGTTGAGGTGCCTGCATTCTGTTGATCAATGCTCTGATTTGGCGTTGAGCAGCCTGAAAATAAATTAATTCAATGAGATATTTTTACACACTAAAGTATAATCCTTTTTAACACTACACAAGTTATAGAACTGTTTTGATAATTTAGTCTTTCACTTGAAAGTTATTCAAATGCAATTAAATGTGATCGCCTATTCATATCTAGCTAGTATTATACAGCACTGATTATGATCCAAGATTTTTGTGTCTGCCCTATATATATATCATCATCATCATTGTCAACCATTATCAATCCACTGCTGGACGAAGATCTCCCCAAGTTTCCTCCACAACGGTCTGTCTTGTGCCAGTCTCCTCCATGTCACCCCTGCATACTTTCGAATTTCATCCACCCATCTCCCATGTGGTCTTCTTTAGGGTCTTTTCCTGTCCCTTGGAATCCAATCTAAAATTTCGGCTGTCCATCAATGATCTGTCCTTCTGGCAGTATGTCCAGCCCATTGCCATTTCAGGGATTTAACTCTGATCATGATGTCTTCCACTCTTGTCATTTTTCGGATCCACGAGTTCCTTTTCTTATCTCTCCTGGTTACACCAAGTATGCACCTCTCCATGCTTCTTTGAGTTGTCTGCAGCCTTTGTATGTCTCTTTTAGTTAAGGTCCACGTCTCTGCACCATACGTAAGCACTGGAAGGATGCATTGATCAAACACTTTTCTTTTAAGACATAATGGCATATTGCTCTTGAAAATTATGCTGTTTCTTCCAAAAGCTCTCCAGGCAAGTTTTGTACGCCGATTAATTTCTTCATCAATGTGACCCTCACTTGATATCTGCTGTCCAAGATAAACGTACGTGTCTGTTATCTCCAGCTTTTCTCCATCAATCGATAAATCTTCATTTCTTATAAAAGCATTGAACATCACTTTTGTCTTCTGAAAGTTCATTTTTAATCCCACTTCTTTACTCTTGTCAGCAAGTTCCTGGATCATACTCTGCAGCTCTGATGGGGTAGTTGCAAAAATGACTACGTCATCAGCAAAACGAAGGTGGGTTAGATAATCTCCATTAATCTTTATCCCCTTGTTTTCCCAGCTCAGCGACTGAAAAACACCCTCCAATGTGGCATTAAAGAGCTTCGGAGATATGGTGTCACCTTGTCTCACTCCCTTTCCAATTTTTACGTGTGTTGTATTTTCAAACAGCCGAATCTTTGCACTTGCATTTTCATAGATGTTATTAATAATATTAATGTATGCATCTTCAATACCGCAGGTTTTCAGAGCCATTGTAACTGCTGATGGTTTCACCGATTCAAAGGCTTTTTCATAATCGATAAAAGCCATGCACAATGGAAGTTCATATTCCCTCGCTCTTTCAATTAGTTCTCTCAGTACGTGGATATGATCTATTGTGCTGTAGCCACTCCTGAATCCAGCTTGTTCTCTCGGTTGAGCCATGTCCAGTGTTACCTTCAAGCGGTGTGAAAGAACTTTAGTGAAGATTTTATAAACTACTGATAGGAGGCTGATAGGTCTGTAGTTTCCGAGATCCTCAATGTCACCTTTCTTATGTAGCAGGATCATTGTAGCGGTGTTCCAATCCTCAGGAATCTTTCCTTCATTAAGGCATCGAGTGAAAATTTGGGCGAGTACTGTTTCGATTTCTCCACTTGCTTCTTGTATGATGTCTACAGTAATTCCATCTTCTCCTGGAGCTTTTCCCCGCTTCATGTTCTTGATTGCATGTGCAACTTCTGCTGGAAGGACTGGAGGAACTCTGGTACTGGTATCTTTCATGATGTCTGGAGTGCATGTATCATCCCTTTCATATAATTTGGAGTAGAAATCTTTCACTCTTGTCAAAATTTCGCCTCTATTTCTTGTTACAGAACCATCTTCTTTTCTCAGTGCCATAATCTGTTTTCTTCCCTTACTGAGATGTCCCTTTGCTATCTTTAGGCTTTGGTTGTTTTCAATTGCTTTCCTCACTAGTTCACAGTTGAATTTTCTTACGTCTTCAGTGATACTTTTTCTTACTGTCTTGCATAGCTCTATATATTCCACTTTGGAAGTCACATCTTCTTTAGTTGTCCTCATCTCTCTTCTTTTTTGCATCAACATTTTCGTTTTTCCTGATAATTTGTTTACATGCAATTTGCTCTTAGACCCAGCTAATTTTGTTGCTGTTTCCATAAGAGCTTTGGTTACTTTTCTGTTAACTTCAGAGATGTCCACTTCTTCCGATGTTAGGCCTTCTAAAGCAGAGAACCTGTTCTTCAGTTCGAACTTGAAGGTATTATGGGGTTTTTTAAGGTTGGTTATGTAAATAGATTTTGTTTGTCTTATGAGCTTGCCACGTTCAAGTTTAGTGTTGAGGTGCATCTTACATCTCACCAATCTATGGTCACTACCTGTGTTGAACTTGTTCAGCACACTGCAGTCTTCTATGACGAATTTTTTGTTACACATAATAAAATCAATTTCACTTGTCGTCCCATTTGGATGTCTCCATGTCCATTTCCTGTGTGGCTTTTTCTTGAAGAAGGAGTTCAAGATGAAAAACCCTTCTGCCTCTGCAAACTCAACGAGAGTATTTCCAAGCTGGTTTCTGTTGCCGTGACCGAATTTACCTACTGAAGTTTCATTCTGTTGCCGTTGCTTTATTTTTGCATTGAAATCTCCCATAATTATTTTCAAGTGCTGCTTACCTTTATTATTTAGATGACAAATTTCCTCATAAAATTCTTCAATTTCTTCTTCAGGATGACTTGTGGTGGGTGCATAAGTTTGAATAATCTGAGCCTGGTATCTTTTCGAGAGTTGGATAACAAGTCGTGCAGCTCTGTCAGAGGAACTTTCAACTTCTACAACTTTATCCTTCAGTTTCTTGTTTATTATAAATCCAACACCACTAGTTCTGCCAGTATCTGTCCCACGATAGTAGAAGAGATGTCCACTTTTCAATTCGATGAGATCTTCTCCTTTTCTCCTTACCTCACTTAGCCCCACGATGTCCCACTTGATCCTTTGTAGTTCCTCTTCCAATTCAAGAAGCCTTGAATCAGAAGATAGGGAGCGTCCATTATACGTAGCCAAGGTCAGCATCAGATGGCAGCCTAGTCCGGTCCTCCGGGGATTCTTAGCACCCTCTGCCTTCATGTCGCACTGGCCGCTGCCTTGGCCAGGTACATTCCAGCTGCCGGAGACTGAGGGCCAAGATTTAAGTTGTGAATCATTTTGGAGGGGTTGGCCATAACTCACCACGCTGGCCAAGCGGGTTGGTGAGTGTGGGATAGAATTTCCTCTAATCCCGATGGTATAGTTATACCGCTATTGGCGGTCGTCAGAGCCCCTTTAGTGGGAACACGACACTTTCTGCATTCAGTTGTTCTTTTTTCTTTTTACTCACACCGGTCAATACATAACCTTTTCTATGTTGTACTTAGTATGAGTTAAAAATTTTTTTAGCTTCAGTTTCTTCTCAATAGAATGTGAATTCTGAATTTTCATAACTGCTGCGTTGCGCATTTTGATCTTCAGGTTGTTTTGCAACTTTAGTTTTAAATTGTAGTTTCTTCTTATGTATTCGGCTTCGCTCTTTAGTATACATATATACACTATTAAGTAGAGACAGTAGCAAAAATTTTTTAAACAGGTACTAATACAACAAAGAAAAAACTCATAAACCAACAGGTATGAGTAAAAAAATAATAACAAAATAAAGTAATAGCAACCTGAATGCAGAAAGTGTCTAGAATGCCAAGCCTTGGCTTTATCAAGGACCAGCAAAACTCTGCATTTTCTCACTTCCACAAAGACCTAGTTGAAAAAAATGGGTTTCTGCAAAGCCATAGATGCAAGTTTAAAGCCCACTAAAATTTTTTTTTAATTATCATAACTTCCTCAGAGTTGCACGATGAATTATTTAGTTAAAGTTTTTGCATGCATCTATAGCATTCCTGGCCCAACCCACTCTCGTCATCTGCCATAAAAAACAGAAAAACAATAAAAAAAAAACCACACAAATTGTGAGAGGGAAACACGAATAACTGAACCAAAATATTACAAAGTCTTATTCTTTGTGGTGAAAAAAGCTTTATCCAAAATGCTTTAAAATAAAAAAAAACAGATACTTTAAAGTAAACAGGATTATTGTACCCACAACTTCGGTAAGAATGGACATCACAAGAACAACAATAATAATAATAAAAATAATAAAAAGATGCTTTGGAAAAAATTACATGAAGTTAACAATTAGTTGCAATATTTACAAAATATTCCAGAAGTGCTTTAAGAGTATAATAATGTAGATATTATGTTCCTACCAACAATGAAAAACATCGTTGACAACAAGAACAACAAAACGGGCAAACTACTCAAACAAAGTGCCCAAAGACACGCTAAAGTTCCAAATTAAGTGAAAGAAAAAAACTCACAAAGTTAGTAAAAACTGCTTGCACCTGATGCTAAAGAAAGAAAATGTTCTCCTTAAATGCCCATTAATTAAACTCAGACCGAAAAAAATACAAGAACAAAGATGAGAGGAATTACAAACATATCACTGGTAACTTGAGCTTTGTTGATAATGATAAGCTCAGATATTTGTTAGAGTATGGTACTAAATTCAGACCTTCTTTCCATACCTCCAAAAACAGGATTCTTGAGAATTTAACTAAAGACATTAATAGATACATTATTAAAACAAGTTTAGCATACAATCAGCCAATTGAGGCCTTCGCAGAATAGAAATATAATGTTATTAGTAGCTTCTCTAATAAGTTGGCAGATCTTGAATTATGTTTTGACAGAAATCTTTTTTTCTCTGGAGATGCCAAAAGGTCACTCTCTAAACTACAAGATCAATATATTTTTACTACTACAGATAAAGCTAGCAATAATTTTGCAATTACCTGCAAGAAATTCTATTTTGAATTGCTAAATCTAGAACTCAATAATAGAGTAACCTACGAGCCAGTAAGTTATTGTACCAAACAGCTTGAAAATCGTTTTAAGGCCTTCTTCAAAGAAGCTTTAAATTCCACAAACGAGGAGATATGAGCCTGAATTTCCATTTCTTTTTGCAACTGTTAAGTTTCATAAAGATCTGGTGAAGTTTAGGTTCATAGCTAGTGGAGTTAGGAGTCATAAAAGAAAATTGATCATGCTTTTGAGGCAATCTTGAAGAGGGTCTTGAAACACATTAGTAACTGTACTAATTTAAAGTAGAGATTTTTGGATAATAAATAATACTTCAGAAGTAATTTCCACTATACTCAACATAAATCCCATAGATATTAATAGTTATGATTTCGAGAACCTATATACTAATCTGCCTCTTTCAGATATCACCACTACCTTTAAAGAGCTGTATGTAGAATTTAAGCTTAACCAATTCGTTAATGTAGGTGCTTGGAACTCTCATCTCAATTGTTGCATAAACAATAACCATATTTTTTAGAAATAATACTCTCTATAAGCAAGTAAACGGGATCCCTATGGGAGTAGCTCACTCAATAAGTGTGGCAAATCTATTCCTGTTCTTTAAGGAATATAAGTTCATTCAAAAAAGCAACTTGTGCTCAGATAACTACCTATACACTTATAGATACATTGACGATTTCCTTTGTATAAATAATTCAGAAGTTATAGAAAGTGATTTTGCAAATATCTATCCTAGCTCTCCTAACTTATGTAAAACCAACCACAGTAACCAGGAACTAGATTTCCTAGACTTAAGCATTAAACTTAACAGTGGTAACCCGTCCATCAGCCTTTTTGATAAAAGAGTTAATTTTCCTTTCAGGGTAATAAAATATCTGCACTGGAACAATAACATCTCGACCAAAGTAATTGAGAATGTACTAATTTCTCGGGTACTTAGAATTTCAAGAATTTGCAGCAACAATTTGGATTTCAATAACCACATTAGAATCTTATTAAACTGTTTTCTAGAAAACAAGATTCCAACTTTTTTCATCAAAAGAATATTAAGAAAAATTGTTCTGGATAATAGAGTTAGGTTGGAAGATCTGTTTTAATTTCTTCACAGTTAATAAATTGATTCTGGCCAATGAAAGCCTTCCTGGAAGTTGGTCTGGAGGATGCATATTAACTACAAAAAAGAACTTTAAGTGCTATGGACAAGACAGACCTATTAAAAATAAAAACAAAAAAAAAATGCAAATAAAATAAAAAAAGTTTATAATTTGATTAAAAAATAAAATAAAAAAGAAAACTAGGTGTTCTTTTCTTCTAATATGTGTGGACACATATCTGGTTTGCAAGCACATGTGCGCAATATGTGCCCAAAAGTTATGTATATTGTTGTTAGACATCAACTAAATTTGGTAATTCAGGAAATGTTTAAAGAATTGTTGGAAGGCAAACATGCATTAGCTTTAATGCCTAGTGTTCTAAAGTTCATCAAAGATTCGCCGAAGCGTCTTGCAACCTTAAAGGATCTGCAGTTAGAAATGGTGGAAGGTATTACTAGTTGTAGTGAAGGCAGTTTAAAAAAATTACGTCCCTTGTGTCCTACCAGATGGGTTCTCCGACTTGATGCAGTAGAAGTATTTCTAGATAACTATGAAATAATTTTAAATTAGTTGGAAAAGATGTACAATGATAATCTGCAAGATTCAGTGACAAGGGCGAATGCTCGTTCATACTTAGGCAGTTTCTAAAGATTTTCAGTATTCTTCATGCTGAGAATTCTTATCTCTATCAACCCAGTTTATTGTGAAGTTCAGAAGCCCAACATTACTATTGGAGAGTGTAGAGCATTGTTGGAAAGGCTTACTGAAATTCTTTTAAGCTGATGCATCATCTGATGAAACTTTTACATTTTTACTTCTGTTGAAGCATTTGCAACAAAATGTGGCCTGCAAGAAGCTGAAGGCTCTTTGCCACGTGGCTTCGGTCATCGTACTAAGAGATCTTCTCAACCAATATCCCAAGGTGATATTGGTCATAGTGAAGTATCACAGCGCAAATTAATTCTTCAATATTTCCAGCAATTATTCACTTCATTTCTATGTACTGTAAGTAATGCTATCCTTACTGAGTATCCAGCTAAAGATCTTGAAATTACAGCATGTACTGAAAACATCATCCTCCAAGGTGTTAATGGCATGTCTCCTTATATGAAGGAAAGCTGGCAAACCTCCATTACTAATGTTTGCAATTTTTATCATTGAGATTTTAACGAACAAAGGCTTACTGATGAATTTGAACACTTCCGATCTTACAGAGTGAAAAAACAACTAAATGTATCAAGCTGCAAAGAACTCGTACAGATTTTTGGTAGAGATCCAATGCTGGACATTTTATTGCTTAACTTTGGAAATCTTCTAAAACTGTATGCAACCTCGCCATGCACATCATGCAAAGTAGAAAGATCTTTTAGTTTACTAAGAAGAATAAAGACCTTCTTATGAAGTACTATGACACAGAAGAGATTAAACCACTGTGCAGTTCTTTCAATCCATCGAGATCGTGTAGACAATATGCATTTGGATGAAATTATTAATAAATGGATCGATCGAGCTCAAGTGCGTGTCACAACATTTGCTAAGCGAACATAGTGATTCTTTTTATCACTATTCTTAGCCTTTGTGGGATATCCGTATATTTCTACATAAGTACTACACTTGACTTTTTTCATGTAAAAGGACCATGCAACTATGAAATTACAGACAAAAACCAAAACACTTAACTTTAGTTCGGCATTAAAAATGACCCCCCCCCCCCCCGTATCACCACGCCACAGAGAACGCCCAATTAAAAGTTTAACACATGATCTTCTCAACTCAACTAGCAGGAGTTATTACATTAATGCGGACCACCTGCTAGTTGAAATCATGTGTTTAAACTTTAATTGTCTGGGCCCTAGGAGCAGCAGCACTGCGATGATACCAGTGTGATAAGTTCTTGTTATCGATGATGCACTTTAAATTAATTCTCTCTGTTCTTGGTGTTACAAATGTATTGAAAACTGTTTTCAGAGTAAATGAGTTTTTAATGCCTCTTTCAGAACTGTTGGCCACATTTGCATTGAACCCCTGACTGCTGTAGAATCAAATCTAATGAACTATTCACATTTACTACATATATAGATACTGTTGCAAATATTTTTAGGGTTTATGGCAGTCCCAACTCCCAAGTATAAAACTGCCAATAGTTTCTTAGGCTATAAAGTCATTGGGCATCTTCCAAAATGAATGAATGAATGAATGAGAGAGAGAGAGAGAGAGTGTGTGTGTGTGTGTGTGTGTGTGTGTGTGTGTGTGTGACCTCAGAATGACATTTCTAGAATAGATGTACTCCCCATTCCACCGTGATTTAATACTGCACACTGCAATTACCTTGAGTGCTCAACTCATTGAGAAGCTGATACTCAGTATTGTCAAGGTCACATTCAGTTACTCAACTGAGAAAACTGTGGAAGTGGTACATTTTTACTTCAATAGGTACTCCAGCCAAGGAGGAGATGTCAAGGAGTAACTCTGTGCCTCAAACACACTTGTACCAAGAGGATTTTATTATTTTTTTAATTGGAGGTTTAATGACCACCGTGAGCAACTCAACAGGCTATAAGCAGTCACCCGTCCCTAATTTAGTGCCACTGGTTTCAGGGAAGGGAGAGAGCCAGCGCTGTAAGACAAACACAACATCCATGTCTCATTGGGATTCGAACGGGGACCCATCTCGGACGAATGATCGTACCAAGAGATTACCTGCCTGCAAATTTTACATGTTCTTGAGGGCACTTTTGTCAAGGTCACATTCTGATTCAGATACTCAACTGAGAAAACTGTGGAAGTGGTACGTTTTTACTTCAATAGGTACTCCAGCCAAGGAGGAGATGTTAAAGAGTAACTCCGTGCCTCAAACACACTTTTACCAAGAGATCACCTGCCTGCAAGTTTTCCATATTCTTCAGGGTACCAAAGTGCCCTTTGAGAGCACTGTTAATCCAAAATGCGGATAAAGTTTTAGTTTGTTTCATTGTCCTTTGAATAAACTACAGAGAATTGCAGAAAGATGGTTCTGCTGATACTTTCTTTTCAGTTGAGAATACTAGGAAACGCCACCAGAATCCATGAAAAGGGACGATTCGTCTGCAGACTTAATCACCCACCAACAAGGGACACAGGACATGTCTCTGGGGTTAGGAAGCAAATAGTCTGGCATGGCCTCATCATCACCAGGCTTACCCAGTCGTATGTAATGATAAATCATTAGAAGCTGGGGCTCCACTACAGATTTAACTGACTAGGAGTGGGTCAGTTCCTAGCCACCAATTTAGAGTGAAGCACCGGGGGGGGACTAGTGTTGGCAGCTGGAAGCAACTACACCCTGGCCCACAGAAAATCTCAGCCCCCCCCATTCCAACAGCTCCTTTTGTGCTTTACAGGACACTGCACATGACAAACATGCAAGTACATCTAAAAAAAATAGGGGGAGAAATGAGGAATAAATGAGATTATTCACACCAAAGCATTATTGGTGTGAATAATTCAATTGGTGTTATGATTTTCCGAGAGATAAAAGCGGCTAACTTTAGCATTTTGCTACAACTTCTTTCCCCATTTTAGCAGTTTTGCTACAGCATTTTTTGAGCCAGCTGCAAGAATGTTAATCCAGTACATCCAGCTGCAAGATGTTAATCTGTTCTTGCTCTCACAATGCTCAGGCACTCCTAGATTAAGAAAGAGATGGGTGTGGAAGAGGGGGGGGTATCTATTTCAAAGAAGTAAGCAGGAGGTAGGGACTTAATCTCTATTGATGAATCATGTTTGTCTGACTAAGGCTGAGATGTTGGTGACAATTTCAGTCATTTTTTAACAGAGGAATGCAGAGAAGTCACCTGAGTGATCATTGCCATTGTGACTGGTGAGCTACACAAGGCAGTAAACCGTAGTAGCAAATAAGGAAGTTATCAGTTCTGTGTTACATTTGTCCAGTGCAAATAAAGATGAAAAAAAAAACAACAACACTACTTTGCTAAGTCCTCTAAAAGTTCCACTGAAAGAAAACATCTCCCAGCCAGTGAACAGTTGAATGATTCTTCTGTTTCAGGAAGTGCTGGAAAAACTGAACAACTTCCAACTCAAGGTCAGCAGGTGAGTACTGTAAATTCCAAGCACCGTTCTAGTGGCATTAACAAAGAATAGTTTCAGAAGTACAAATGGTTAACTGTGACTGAAGATGGAATGTTATGCACCGTATGCCTGAAATATGCTACAAAAACTGCTAATCGAGAATTAACATGGGTGGATACTCCTAGTGTTTGACTGAGGAAAGAAAGCCTTTCAAATCATGAAAAAAGTAAGATGCACTCTGATGCCTGCTCACGTTCTTCATCTGCTGCTTTACTGCAAAATATACTAGAGTTGGAGAGATCGAAAGATGTTTCAGCTTTAAATAATTTGCAACGTGATGCTTTTTTAGGTGCACTGAAAAGTGTATATTGGCTTGCCAAAAATGAATTGCCTCATACAACTTTATATGAAAAATTATTAGAGCACTGCAAATCGATGGGATGCACTAACTTGAAAGTGGCAGAAAATGCTAATTACACTTCTGAGAGAATTGTTCCAAGAGCTCTTAGAGGTACTAGCTTCAGAAATTCACTCTAATATAGTGAGTGAGTTAGCCAAAAGTCAGTTTTTAGTGTGCTGTGTGATGAGACAACTGATATTTCAGTTGAAAAGCAGTTAATAATTTATACAAAATTTGTGTCCACAAAAACAAAAGAAGTTAAAGTTGCTTTCCTGACCATTAAAAGCATAAATGATGGAAAAGCTACAACAATTGCAAAGAATTTAACTGAAAAATTAGGTGAATTAAATTTACAGCTTGAAAAACTGGCAGGTTTGGGACCTGATGGTGCGTGCCGCAGTGATGATTGGCAAGAATAATGGTGTTGCAAAATTGCTGAAGGATGTAACTCAAAATCTTTTAATTAACTGCCATTGTGTAAATCACCGTCTAGCTTTAGCTAGTGCCCAGGCTGCACAAGAAGTTAAGTATTTAGTAAAATTCAATAACATTCTGCAGCAGTTTTTTTCTTTCAAAATTCTGGTGTTCAAATGGATGGATTGCACCAAATACAAGACATTTTCAACATACCTCAGATGAAACTGAAAATGGCCAGTGATACTAGATGGCTTTCTCATGAAGCTGCTGTTCAGTCACTTCGTAAAACACTAATGAGTGTTGTGGCTGCACTGGAGAGAGAAGCCATTGAACAAAATGATGTCACTGCAGAAGGTTTAAGTAAATTTATAAAAAAACATACTCATTTCTTGCTACATTAATGATGATGTGAGATATACTGCTAATTTTGAGCAACCTATCTAGATCATGGTTACGGCAAGATACAGACTTAATCACTGTTAAATCAATATTAGAGGCAACCAAATCTAAAATAATTTTACTGAAATCTGACCCAGGAGAAAATTTCAGAAATCTACCCTTGCTATTGGAAAATCAGTGGATGGACCTGGCTGTTAAAGTAGATGAGAAAAGTGTAGAGGTGTACAAGAAAAATGTTTATGATAAATATCTGGATGTGATACAAATTCATTTAGAAGACAGATTCCCAGATATGCCAATAATGTCAGCATTTTCTATCGTATTTAACCCTGTTGCTGTAAAAGAAACATCACCAGAGATGGTTACTGAGCTATGCGAAGAGTTATTTATTCACTACTCAAAAAATGGAAATCCCCCGCCTCTTGATTATACTGCCACAAAAGCAGAATGGAGTGTGGCCTCAGTGATGATCAGAAGTGACCCATATAAAGATGTCAACAAGAAACTGTCTCAAAAAACTATCAACAAATCACGAACTTAGAGAATCGTTCCCTAATTTATCCAAATTAGCAACAATTTCTCTCTCTTTACCAGTGTCAACTGCAGAATGTGAAAGGGGATTCTCTGCTTTGAAAAAAATTAAAACTTGCCTACGAAACAGAATGAGCCAGAAAACTCTAAACAATTTATTGATGATAGCATTAGAAGGTCCTGATCCTTCAACTTTCGATTATGATCGAGCTGCTGATAACTGGGCAGGGAAGAAAAAAAGAAAAATACATATCTGAATACCCTGGTTATACATGCACATCACACATGAAATTAAGAATAATGTAAACTTTGGCTGGCACCTTAAATAACAGTTTCCATTTTTAACCCTGCAGGCAAGAAAAAAATATTGTTTTATTGCTAATTCAGTAAAATTTCAAAAATTGAATAAGTTGTGATTTCCTTTATGAGTACTTTCTTTATTGTGCTCCATATTAAGTGCACATAATTGTAAGAGTGGAAAACTTATTCCCACACACACCATAAATACTAATGAAGACTGGCTGAAATCTGCATCAAAATTTCATTTATTGGTAAGTACCTATTTTTTTTATCATTTATGTACAATTTTCTAATATTTATCATGTTAGTTACCTTAATGCCTACCACACTGCTATAAAGATGTTTAATAATATTAAACAAAAAATATTTTTATCTTCGTGTGTGTGTGTGTGTGTGTGTGGGGGGGGGGGTTTACAAGTACTATCCAGCTAAAATTTCTTGCCAGCTGTAAAAAAATCTAGGGAGAACACTACTTGGGATTTTGTCTTGTCCTGGGTGGTGTACACATGCTTGTTGTTGGTGGTGTACACTTTGTCTTGTTGTCCTCAGATACTTGGGACTTTGTCTTGTCTCGCGTGCTCAAACAGTAATCGGACAATGCAGGTTCGATTCCCACTCCAGGACGATGAAATTTTCAAGTTTTCTGATGTGATTTATAATATGTGTGAAACAATAATTAGTCAATTAATCAGTGATGCCTGATCACTGTGTTAATTATCATAATCAAATCAAAAGTTACCTCAGAATTGGTCTTAAAACAAACACTGAAAACAAAATCTTAGCACTGACGTAGTAAACATGAAAGACTAATTTTGAGACTGCTCATCAAGTCTGGCACTATAGCAAGACTGGCAAATTAACCTTATTATGTCTTAAATCATTTCTTATTTTTCAGTACTGTTTACTGTAAAATGTAAAAATTGTTTCACCCTTGAAAAAAATGTCTTATTGCCTTAACATGATTTACTGTACCAGACTAAACAAGAATTTTTAGTCCTCCACCCCCCTCCTCCAATTAGAATTTGTCCTTTAATTAGGCTTGATGTAAATATAGATTATGAACTTCAAAGAATTCACCATGAAATCTTAATTTTTGGGTGTTTTTTTCCCCCTGACCGATTCCAAGGGATCCACATTAAATACCTTATCCACTGGTCTTTTTCCTTATTTTTTTTTCTTTCAAATCCGAAATACACTGATTTGTTTCCAAGTATTGTTATAGTTTTCCTTTTACCAGCTAAAAATGCTGTTTTAAAAGAACAAATTCTAAGAAAATTGCATTTTGATACTTCTGCAGCTGCATATATCATTTAAATATTGCTGAATTTCCCATTAAAATTATGCAGTAAAGCTTTCTGCTAGGAAATAAAAAATTTCCATCAAAATGAACAGTTTCCAAATCCTTTATATTCAAATAACACTTTCATTACTAGCTATGGGTGGGGGGGGGGAAATAAAATGAATGCCAGCATTCATGTGCTAAGCACTATAGTGCCAACTTATTTTGTTCCACAATTGCATATGGAAGAGACATAAGTACAGCTGATGCTGCAGTAGGAGTGGAAAGCTGAATGGTGTGCAACAGATTTGTGGTTCTGTAAACAAAAATAAGGACTTTTTTTTTTTATTTGAGATCCCATGTGCCATCAGAAGCAGCTGCAAACTGATAGAAGTAACAGTCACACCATTTCAAACGTTTCTGCAGCAGCACACTATACAGTAATGGCTTTGCCATACCCTATATCCTGTTAGACAATACCCCAACCTATTAAATATGATAGGACATTTGTCACACTTTCTAGGATTTTTTTTTTTAAAAATTCTGACTCTTAACAAACCTACACGTTACTTTAGATACCATTATAACAATGAACATATGATGCCAAATGGTTTACAAATGTAACTATGTACAGTGGAGCGAACCTCAGTTAAGTTTTTCTAGGGAATGGGCCTCACAAAAAGAATAAATGCAAAAAATGTATAGAAGAAACTTTAAAATGTCAAATACTATTGTAGGATTTATGCTTTGAAGGAGTACAATATATTCCCCAATGATTTATTTCAAGTCAAATTGGCAGGGAAAAAAAAAAAGTTTTACAAATAATATATTATCGCATTGAAAAAACCAGATTCCCATTAAAATCGAACTTCTTTTTTGACGGCCCTGTCTGTCTATAAAACTCCCAATTCTACACTGATGTTCAAAATTAAGAGAATTTGCACATTTTGTCGAATTTCTGAAAAACTAATGGACACATTTCAATGAAATTTGGTATGGATACACAGTTATATAAGATGATAGTCAGTAAGCCTCATTAGTGCAGGAATGTCCAAAATCCACGTTGCAAGACTGAACATAAAATGACTAATATGGGGTATGGTCCCCTCTCACAGCGCGACGTCATACCGGAAACGAGGCAGTTGGTCCCACTCCTGCAGCAACGCAGTTTTCAGCTCATGGATGGGGGGGCTGCAATTTCCCTCCCAAGAGCGTCCCAGACATGTTCGATAGGGTTTAGGTCTGGCGATCTGGCTAGCCAATCCGTCCAGCGAATATTCTCACTTTCAAGATAATCGTCGACCAGGTGAGCCCTGTGTGGACGAGCATTGTCGCCCATAAAAAGGAACTGAGGGCCAACTGCGCCCCTGAAAAGTCGACATTGGGCTGCAAGATCTCATCCCTATACCTCTCAGCTTCAGGGAGCCTCTGTCAAACACATGGAGAGGTGTGCGGCCGTCCAACATGATGCCTGCCCAGACCATGACAACTCCACTGCCATGACAACTCCACTGGTTCCTTTCTCGGATGTTGGAGGAAAGGTATAGGGTCCCAGGTTCTCTCCAGATGAAGGTACATCGAGAATCAGTGTCCAGTCTGAATCGCGACTCGTCTGTGAAGAGAACCTTACCCTACTGAAGTCTGCTTCAAGGCTGATGTTGTCTGCACCATGCTAAACGCACTCTTGTGGGCTGAAGTGAGCGGGATGAAAACAGCGGGTTTTCTGGCAAAAAAGCCTCTCTCATGAAGCCTTCGGGGAAACAGTAACCCTTGAAAAAGAGGTTCCAGTGGGGGCATGCAGCTGTAACAGTCCTGTGGCTCCTCGCTGAAAGTGCCAAATAACAAACTTTATTGGCCGTCGGGGCTCTTGGATGACCTTGCCCAGGCCTTCTTGATATGGATCCGGTGTCCTTAAACCGTTTCCACAAATTGCAGACGGCACTGGGCGTTACATTGAGCTCGCGATTGCCCTGCCTCCAATCTACCGACGATTCCCCACCTCATTCAGTCATCAATATGTTCGTGGCAACTCATTTTACCCGATTGCTTATGAAATTGAACCAACTCCTGCAAGAAACACAACGAATATCGCCGAGGTGTACGAGTCAACTAATCGCGGAAAAAGCCACGTATGCTTTTCGTGCCTTCCGCTGTCACAGCTCCGCCAACACGCACGTGTAAGCTTACGTATTTGACACTGCAAATTTGCATTCTTATTCGGTAACATAATTTGTACCTTTGGTTCCGTACTTTTGTAAAAATCGACAAAATGTGCAAATTCTCTTAATTTTGAATCAGTGTAGATTAAATGAAATTCTCACAACTAAGAACTGAGATTAGTGCTTCAATATGCAACACATGAATCAATGCCATTTTTTCTGCAAAGTGGTAACATACAGGGTTACTTATAAAAGAATCAAAGAACTGTATTCTTGATAACCTGAAATCCAAATTTTAATGTATAATCGCAAAAAGCATACAAATGAATTACCTGTAACCAAGTCCCACTGTACATATGATGACTAATATTTTACCTTAAAATTGTGTATTTTCATTTACACAACTTTGCAATTTATTTACCCATATTTTTTCAATTAAAGTTGTACATATGAAAATATAGTTTTTACCTGAGCACTATAAAATTCACCAATAATATGGACGGGTGTTTCCTCAGCATCAGGTCCACCATCACATTCTTCCGGCAATTTTATTACAGCATGTGTTTGTCTCTGAAGCTCCCGCACCTGCAAAACGAAAATAAAAATTGAAGAAAATCATTTGTTGCATGTTATCTTATACATAGCAAAGAGCTCCATGCACAACAACACATAGCAGTGTCAAATAAACAATTCTTAGGGCAGTCGTGTCCGATATACCTTTTTTTTTTTTTTAAACACTAAATTTAATTTTGACAAAAGTATAAAAACAGTAACATGACAGGTGCCTACCAATTTTGGGAAATGTAATTTCATGACAAATTAACAATTTTCATTACCATTTTAAAAAGCAAGCTATCTTTTTTTTTTTTAATGGTATATATATATATATATATATATATAGCCCTATCCAAGGCAGAGGCATATGTGTGCACACACAATCAATCACACAGTAAGCAGTTCTGAGATTCAGAGGTTAGCTCCACAAAGAAAGAAAATCCACCAGATGAATGTTAGTAACCAAGTACTTACTTACTGTATCAAACATCTCCATTTACAGTGATCTTGGCACACAGTTCGAGCTTCACTGACATCCATCACACGATGTACACAAGACCTTCTGTATTTTATACTCAATCTTTTTCTCATGCAAACGCTCCTGAATCTGATGCTCCCATGATTTCCTTGGCTTTCCTCTACCTTTCTGTCCTGCCACTTGGGCTGAAAAAGTTTTCTTAGTAAGCATCTCATCACTCATTCTATCAACATGGCCAAACCCCCTAAGAATATTAGTCTCCAACTCACTTAACATTTTGCTTCACATTACACATCTGCAACACATCATCATCCCTCACATGATCAGAAAGTATCTTGCCACAAACAACCTGTAAATAGCGCATCTCCCCAGCACACAAACTACTCCTATGTCTCTTCTGCAGTACACAGGTTTCACTGCCATAAATCAGAGTAGGAACAATTACACTTACATGCAAAGCCATTCTATCATTTTGAGAAATCATCATTCCTGTGAAATTCTCCTAAAGCAAAGCAGCTATGACTTTTAATGAAGAATTCACTTGCCTACTAATTTCACCATCTAATTTGTTCTCTGTCAAACACATGCTTCCTAAATGCACAGAAAGTATAATTAAAGAGGGGAAGACTCCACTCACTCTTTTTCCTATGTAAGAAGTGCCCCTGCCCTTCTGCTATTAACAAAAAACTAACTTATCACACTTTGACTGCGCCTAAAAGTAAGCTGAAATGCTCACCATTGTGTATATGCATACATACACACTGAGCAATCACTGAATTATGACTATCTACCTAATACTTTGCAGGTACTCTTTTCATTCTCAGTACAGCAGCTATCCGACATGGCATTGATTCAATAAGAGGCCAGAACAGGGTTCCCACTCAAAAGTAATAAAAAAATTCCCTGACTTTTCCAGGTTCTCCAGGTGGTTTTTAAAGTTTTCCAGAGTGGCATGTTGCAAAGTAGTGTTACATTTCATTCCATTCCATTCATTTTTCTCACCAAAGCACACATTTGTAAATTCTTTAAGTAATTTGTCTTTATAAAATTACCTGCTTTTCATTAATAACAACTAACTGTGCACATTATTTTCTGTACCAGAGTTCTGTAAACTTTTGTGAATACTACCCACACGGAATTTGTAAATGCATTTCCATAGAAACAGGTGATTTGTAAGAAAAAATCTGTCAGTTGAATAGTTTCAGTTTTTCTATAACACAATGCAGCTAAGCTTAATGATGGAATGGCTCTGTTCAAAGAAACATATTTCAAGAGAACCAACAGACAAAGGACTTTGATCCATCATTTGGTTGGTTCTCTTGTGAAGTGTTTCTTCAAGCAGGAAACCATTGTGCCTAATTGTACCATGTTATAATAACAACTGCCTGCAGAAATTGAACAAAAGCTTAATAACTGGCAATTTTAAAAATTCAATTTTGCATCTTTTTTTAGAGAAATAAAGGAAATACTTAATATAACTGAAAGTAAGATCTACCAAATTCTAGGCAGGCAGTAATTGCTAGCAAAAGTTTGAAATCATGAAAAAATAGGGGGTTTTTTTTGGCAAAATAAAGTATCCATTGATTTTTACAAAAAAAGGGGGTAATTTTCCCTGATTTTTACAAAAAAGGGGTAATTTTCCCTGATTTTTACAAAAAAAGGGTAATTTTCCCTGAGTTTTCCCTGATTTTTGGAACCATTTTCAAATTCCCTGAGAATTCCAGGTTTTCCCTGTTTTCCAGGTTGAGTGGGAACCCTGCAGAAGTAGTTGGGAGGTAGTATGGCAAAACAAGCTGTGTATAATGTGGTCTTCAATGTAGGTATGGAGGTGACTGGTGTATCCAGATGCCTGATACGCCATTTCATAGTGTCCCACAAGTGCTCTATGGGATTGATATCGAAGGACAGTCGATGTGTTTCTCACCCCCCCCCCCATTGGGCCTGTGGTCAGGTGAATTGTCATTTTGGAAGACACTTTTGCCATTCAGGAAAAGGTGTAACATTTCTGGGTGTACAGAGTCCACAAACAATTCATGATAATGGGCACCAGTCATATGTTGTTCCACATGCACCAGGAGTCCAAGTTCCTGCTATGTAAACATGCCCCACACCATACAACTGTTAGTTATTTCTAAATAAATAAAATCTATAATTGATGATAGCCTTTTATGTAATGCAGTAAGCCACTTACCAGCTGCAGGAAGATCTATCCTTTAGTAATCACAGAAAAAATGGATTAAACACTTGAATGACAACACACTAATATTTATTGTACATCTCCACAAAAAGGTAATAACTCACTATTCCAACACGCACACCCTCTATATATCACCGACATTGCTGTTGTTCAGTCAAAGATCAACCACTTAGATTACTAACCGACGTGAGCAGCAGAAGGGGATCCAGGCAATGCTCACTAGAGCAAACAAATATAAAAAGTTTTGAGCAGCGCCACCTGCGATTCTGTTAAATGTGTGCCGAGGCTTGTGTTTCAAATGTCGAGGAACTCTGACAGTCATATTTCTTATAATAATTACTAACAACCACCACCTCCTCCACCGGCTTGCACTGTGGAGACCATGCAGGATGGATCGAGTGCCTCACGTTGTTTGCGCCAAATACTTACACTACTATCCACAGAGTGGAGTAAAAAAACACGACTCATCTGACCAGCACACTTTTTTCCAGACATCTGATGTCCAGCTTCCATGATCTTTGCACCAGGTGGGTCTTCTGCACTAATGAACTATGGTTAGGAGAGAATGTTGTCAGGGTCACCTGCTGTTATAGTCCATACATGCAAGTGCGCGACACATGCATCACGACAGATGTTTCTCCGAGCCCCCACAATCTGTCCTTTCTCAAAGTTTGATAAATCTTTCTGTTTAGAAATCACACTTCAAATTTTACTACCTAATGCTCCATAAACAACATCGATTGACTAATTGCAGCCTTTCAAAAATCACATGATCAACAGGCCGCATCAGCTTTTGATAGCGGTGGTCATAATCAGTGATAACTTGCCAGTAAGTATATATTAAGGGGGGGACACACTGCTACCCAGGGGCGTAGCCAGGATTTTCGAATATATAAAAATAAATAAAATCAAAGGCTCAGAATGAATTTCAGTTACATACCGAAGGCCCATAGGAAATCCTCCAGAATAACATCCCCATTATTATTTTTTTTTTTTTAGATTAGCTGATGTCTGAAATCTTTAAATACAAAACAGTAGCTGTAAAGATTGTCCATCTTGTGAGATATATAGAGCAAAATGTCAACATTATGTCTATGAAAAAATCTATTTTTCATGTTGATTTTCAACTGTTTTGTAAAACATGAAAATCGATTTCATGTTTTAGAAAAATGATACCCCCGACCCTAAAGTTTTTATTATAAGAAGGATAGCACTGTATATTGAAAGGTACGTCACAAATCACATGCCACTTTTATTTAGAGCTCATGAAGGGTTTAGGAGATATTTTTTAAACTAAAGTTAAATACCAGATAAACGGCACAGATTTCCCGTTATCTTGGACTTGGCTCATTCTAAAGAACCACAGCTGTTCACAGAAACACAGGAAGCCATGTTTAATAGGTACATCAATAACTAATATTCGATTGCTAATTATGCGCTCATTAGTGATTTTATAGAGGTGATATTTTGTATGTCTGCTAACTTCAACGTATTCTACAGATTGCAGAAGATTTGATTCACATATATTTTTGGGAAGATTTTAACATTAAGCATCGGGGTACCTCTTTGGGCTTCTACACCTCTGGAATGTGATGATAAAGAATCCGCAATAATCTTATTTGCTATCAAGGTTTTTTTTTTTTACATTTATATATATTGTGCAATCTATATTTAAGAACAT
The DNA here is from genome assembly GCA_039090855.1 of Macrothele yani. NCBI lineage: Eukaryota > Metazoa > Arthropoda > Arachnida > Araneae > Macrothelidae > Macrothele > Macrothele yani. Next base: position 55,731,403 of record CM077017.1, read on the forward strand.
TTTTGGTTAAAATATTATTTTTCAAAGTAAGTTTTCGTATACCTGAAATTCAACAAAGAGCAGTGCTAAATTTTACGAGTCTCCCAGAAAGATTTTATCTTTTTGCAATAAATTTTCCTTAAACATTATTTTGACCAATTTCAAATGTGCCGGCCGCTTAAATAACATTTGAATTTAAATAACATAGAATGTTTTTTTTATATATTAACTTCCGGAAGGTTATAAAGAATCAACCATAAATTTATTTGCTATCGAGGTATTTTTGTATGCATATATCACTTGCCAACCACAAGACTTTGGTTAATGGTTATTACTATCAAATTTGTGAATTTACTGAGCTTTAAATTAAGGCTTGGAATCCAAGTTTATTAGAAATGCTGAAAATAATTACATATAAAAAAATTATTAAATTTCTGGGTTAAAATAATAAATCTAAGAAATATCCTGTGTTAGAGTTCAAAAATGTACACTGCATATTCATTGTGAGTTAATCACAGCATGCTAGAAACTAAAAAATTGTCACCTATTAAACGTTGACAACTATTTTCACAAACGGAAGTCCTTTCTCAGAGACTTCTTTCCGAGTTCATCAATCACCTGTTCCACTGCAGGCGTCATTTCTCTGTGTATATTTAAAAGTGCAAGTTCATTTAGTCTTGTATCTCCCTTAGTATTCCTTAAGTGGGTTTTCAGTCTCCTCAGAGTTGAAAATGTTCTCTCGTTTTCGCAGGTCGTTACAGACAGGGCAATTGATATGCACAGCTGCTTATACACATTCGGAAAGAATATTTTAGCGCAAGTGGACAAAGCTTGAAGAGGGGAACTGGGCTTCTCTGTCATCTTGAGGAGTTTTCTTTGCCACAACTTCACTTCTGAGATAATTTCTTCCTGGGAAATTTGTATATCGCTGGAGTAGAACTCACAAAGAGATTTCACGTTATCCCGAAAGAGGGCGGTTGACTCATTACTTGAAAAATCCCTGCTTGGGTTTGGGAGCAAGCATTGAAAACTGCCCAGTATCGATTTACAGGATAAAAACCTGGATTCCAAATGTAAAGCAAAACTGTTGAGGAAAGAGATAAAAATTGCGATCCTAAAATATTCCGCAGGAGAATCAGTTGCCACATTGCAGCGATTATTTTGCCTATTTGAAATCATAGGCACTTTAATTTCAAAACCCTGTTTAGCGGCAGTTTTCAATGCTTCGACAAATAAGTGGTCAAAATTTTCTTTGGCATTAAGACGCATTATGCGAATTTCCGCTGCCAGATCCTCTGCAGCATCAGCTGCTTGTTTTAAGTCAATTGAAGGTGACTGCAGGTATCTACATAGTCTCACACTGTAGCTGAAGGTCTGACAAAGGCAAAGCAGAGAAATACAAAATTCCGGTTGCTTTATGCAAGCGAGGAACTGATTTGCTTTTGATGCAGTGTTTCCATCCTTCCATGTTGCAATATGCTCTGAAGTACCAACAACTGCATCTTGTAGGTCTATAAAGGATGAGACAGAGTCATGTCTTTCAATCCACCTCGTTCCTCAAAGATTTTTTATTTTATTTTTCTTCATTTCCAGAATGACATGGGCCACACTGATGTTTGTAGAGCATCTTGTTTCTTTGGAGAATTGAAAAAGTTATATATTTTACTCAATAAACCCATACAATTTCGTATACACTGAATATCACAAGCATTAGAGATAGCAAGATTAAGACTGTGAGCTGCACAATGAACATAGAGAGCTGAAGGAACAACTCGTTTTATATGAGCCTGAACCCCATTGAAATGTCCACTCATTGCTGCAGCCCCATCATGTCCTTGACCTCGTAACCCATTGATATTTATTCTAAGTGCTTGTATATTCGAAAGAATGGTGTCTGCAATACCTTTTCCACTAAAATGCACTATAGGGACAAATTTCGCAAAAGATTTACAAACTTTTGGCTCTGATAGGGAGCAATCTAAATACAGAAAACAAAGAGAAAGTTGTTCGGTTCCTGATATATCAGCAGTCTCATCTACTGATATGGAAAAGCACGGGGATTTGTTTACTTTCTCAACCAAATTTTCCAAAATTATGTTACGAGCTGTTTCAATTACTTCATTCTGGAAATCTGGGCTCTGTAGCTGGCATTACATGCACACGATTCTAAAGATCGTCGCCTCTTGTGCGCAATCTAAGAAAAGCGCCGACATTTCCGTCATTCTCTGGGGTATCTTCATTCAAGGAAATGCGTCCACAATCCACATGGCCTTGTAGAGCAAGCCCTTGACGACCACACAGAAGAATAGCTTTAATGACGAGCTGTACGAGTTTTCTATTTTCTTCATTTTGGCATCTTACTTCCTTATTCAACTGGTGCTTGAATTCCACATGCTAAGGCAGAAACGGTTTTAGCAGCTTCAACACTATTCCTGTGATAAATGGAATTTTCATGTTCCGTGTATCTTTCTATAGCATTCTTCCAACTGTCAAACTTTACTTTCACTAATCTTCTCAAAGTTTGACTGCCTGATCTAGCTCCTTTCGGTGCGAAAAAAAATCTCAGAATTTGCAAAAGGCATCGTTTTGAACTGCAGAATAGGCCAACCAATTCTACAGATGAAGCCATTTCCACTGGAAACAAGTTTCTTTTACTACGCATTGGAAATTTAAATTTAGGGTCCGGAACGGTGACATCTTTTAATGCCTTTATCTACTTTTCATTAGTCATTAATTCAGTTTTTCTCAAGTAGCATGAAATATCGTTCTCCACTATCTCCACACTATTTAAGACCTTCACTGATCAATCATTAATATCAGAAGATGTGTAACCAATTTCGCATCTTGATTTCGGTTCCGTGTCGACAGCTGCTGCTGGTGAACATGAAGGATCTGTAAAATTCTCTGTTGCTGCTTTTTTTTAGAAAAAAAATTGTGCAATGTGATGGAACTAGATCATGTTTTTTTGACATTTCTAATGAAACAATGAAGATTGCAGTTTAATCACAGAAATTCTGAAACACTAATGAGGGGGAGAACTGACTGAGACAGCAAGGACTTCGCTGTCGCCAATCGGTATATGTATAGGTGAAACGCAAAAGAAGGAAGAGACCCTAGTGCATACACGATTTGCTTGTCTTGGGGTTGATCTAATAAAAGTTTCTCCTTTCCATTGCGAGCATGATTTTGACCTTAAAGTATGTGATGTGCAAAATAGTAATCACACTAGGACAGGGCCTGACACGTAGAAAGTGAGTTTCCCCTGCCGCTGGGGCCATAAAATATCCATTTTATTTTCAGTAACCAATGCCATCCTCTGGGGTGGCGTTGGTTACTAAATCATTCGTGTCTTCCCTTCCCTTCCTGCCCTCCCCCCTCCCATTTTACCAAATGGAGCTTCGCTAGTTATTCCTTTACAAAAACAATCTGGGTTCATCACCTTCCGGATCTCCCCCTCTCTCCTGCAGTAAACTAACACAATGTGTTTCGCCAGAACAAAACCAAAGCTGTCTTTTACACCAGGCGTCACAGTAAATGATACAGCCACTTCGTCGGCAACTTCCTCCACTTCTCGTCCCCTCCTCCCTTTGAGGCATAGCCATGGAACAAAATATTGGAACTGCAGTTTTAATTCAATCTAACACATCTGCAAAAATACATAAAATAAAAAAAAATGGCCTAACATGACTAAATTTAGAATGCACATATTTTGTTTTAGAAAATGAAAATCTCTGACCACGCAATTCAGTTTGATAGAAGTTACGATACCCAATGGTGTATTTTCTTTTAAACAAAGTAAAAAAAAAATCTACTCCCTTCCTAAATTAAACTCATGCTGTCAAAATCCGGATATTCTAAATTTCAGAGTTGTTTTCTAAAAGCCCAAAATTCCATACCTACAAAAAGAGTGGGTTTGCAAAAAGAAACAAACTGTGTTGTTCTCTACGATACTTTTACTTTCCGAATGAATCCCTTAGTATGAATTAATTGATAGGCTGTATATTTTGCGTGTTTTTGCTTAGAACATTTTTTTTTCTTTTGTGCCTGTTAATTTCTAAAATAAAAAGATACCACACACGCCTCGTTTTATAATTAAGAATTCCATCCAAATTTATTCATTTCCACTGGAGTTATTGTGCGAAAAATTCTGAGGAACAAATCTCGCGCATGTACGCAATGCCCCGTGAATGCTAATAATAACCATTTTCAATAGGATAGGTCCACTATGGGTGCTGAACAGCAACAACGTACCAAAACTTCATCGCAATCGTGTTTTGATTTTACGTAAGTCATCACGCAAAAGAGGGGAAGAATGAATCTCGCTCCCATGTCCTGACCTTTGACCATTTTCAATTGGGATTTGACAAATTAGTGTGGACCCTAACATATTAATTTCGTCGAATCAAGCCAAGACATTTTCATGCGTTAGCGTGCAGAGGGACAAAGCACAATTGGAAAGCATAGAAAACTTACTGAATAACTGACCAGCAAAATAAATCATTGCTGGAGAAGCACTGGGTCGAATGAACATTGATTTTTTTTTTTAAACTTCCTATTATACCGCATTCTTTTGTTAGGTCAAATTCATTGCCAGAGAAGTTACGAAACGATGCACCAAATGCATTTTTAATTTCACAAAACTGGCAGCTTCTGTTTAATTTCGTCAAGTTGGGTATCGATCTGGGCTTAAAAATTCTACAGATTTAAAATCCGTTTGAATTTTTTTCTACGATAACTACGTTCTAGATAGCATTTCGAACTGGGAGTAATAAAAGACACGGGTTCAAAGCTCCAATGCAGGACACCCCCACGCTGCCCTACTGAGAAGGGGAAGAGGGGTGGGGGAGGGGCTTCAGAGAGAGAAAACAAGCCCAGCTGGGGAGGTTCAGCTTACGTGTGGCACAAGGTTTACATTTGAAACACCGGCTGGGGAAGGGGGGGGGGGGGCTACAGAGAAATGTTCCCACAAAACACATGTAACTGAAAAGTTCCTTCCTAACTTACATCACCGCTTCATTTTAAATGGATTAAGTAAAATAAATAGTTTTAATGGTGGGTGCAAAATCAGGAAAAAAATTTAAAATAAAAAAATCTGGGAGAATCAACAAACCCTGCCAGGTATGAAATTCATATTTCCTGACACATACATAGGAATACCACCAGTTTCTTTGTTAGAAGTGGATAATCAATCCATGTGCAACTTTTGGGAAATGACATGTTGTGCTCCAGTGTAACCTAAAAGCAAATTGGGACATTCTATTTCAAATTCAATAAAGGTCACAACCTGACCTCTTTTGATTTCCTTGAAATTTGGCACAATTGTTAAGGCATGTAGACTTATATGCACAGACCCCAAATTTTAGCTCCATAGACCCTTGGTGTTTGATATTACATGACCTTGAAAATTATTGTGTTCTCTGATTGAGAAAGTTGAAATTTGTGTCTTTTTATAGTATTTTATATGGACTTTTACATCATATGCTGAAATTATTTTTGATGTCATAGAAATAACCTTTTACCTTGAATATTATAAAATTGTAAATTTAAAATTTTGAAAAGATTACATGGCATCCTTAAAAGTTGTTAGTACCAGTAAGCCAACTTTCAAGTTGGACAGCACTGGGATCATGATTTACAAAATATTGAAATTTAATACACCCTTGCCACAAATGGTCTTGAAATGACTTAATGAAATGTTAAAAGTGTTTCAACATTATTTTAGTGAATTTAAATTGAGAGGATTCATCAAGCAGGTGTCTATCATATGCTAAGCAGCAAACATATTTAATACCTACCATTTTAAAACTAAAAATGACTATGACATAGTGCAACTAATTATACAACAGTTAATTTTTTTAATATGTAACCAAATGAAAAGATCATTTCTCACTAATCAGTGCCCCCTAAAAATTGTGAAAATTTAGGTCAACCTTAAAGTATTTTGAATAAATGAGCCATATCTGAAATTGAAGTAACAATAAAAAATAAGTTACAAATTATTTCAACTCAGTGGATCTCGCCCCCCCCACCAAAAAAATCAACTTGATACATTAAGTTCAGATTAACACAATTTTTCAGCTTTATAACTGTGCACAATGAATGTTTATCATTCTAATGTACTTTATTTCTGGATGCATTCAGCATCTCTTACCATGATGTGTGTGCAGAGTTGCTGTACATGGGAAGACTCCTTTTGACACCTGCATTTTATGTAGTCTCTATCAGATATTTGGTTTTTCAGGATATACAAATAACATAGATGAAACATTTCAGTGCAAAAAGCTATAACAGTTAAGTTTTCCTTTATTTTATCCTTTTCAGTTGCATAGCAAATCACTATTTTTCATTATACTGTATCTGAGTGTTATGTGCCTGCAGATTTCATGAAGTTAAGGTTTCTTCATGGTTTGAGGTCACACATTCAATTTTACTACCGTGGAAATAAGAATATATTGTTATGGGCATTGGGTGCGCCTTAACTAACTTGATTAGCAAGAGGCAGGGTCTGTAATATCATAGCAGTTATCACTCAGCAAGAATAAACAGCCATTACAGATCACAACCACTATCGGAATGATGGGTTAAGCCAATCTCACTTATTAATCTACAAATCAGCTATATAAGAATACCGGAGAATATGACAACAATATATGACATTATCAGGTGGATGAATTTTTCGTCCTGAACGAGTGGTCACTGAATTACACAACTTAGTAGGTGTGCCAATGCATTGAGAAAAACAAGATGGCAATTGTGATTCAGGTACAGTAACATGACGTTTATCTTTAGTTGGAGAGTTCTGAGGTATGAGCAACCGAACAGATTAGAATCAGGTATAGTGAGCATATGTGTATCATAGTTTTGAGAGTTCTCAAGGGGAGACGAAACTGGTGGGCATGCAACTACAGGGTAGTTTCGGCATGAATATAGCTTTTGTTGGATGAATACACTCTGCATTGCGCAGAAGAATGGTGCCATCCTGAGTGGTAACTAAATAGGAGCGAGGAGTATCCAGCTTTGCAGATATAGTAGCAGGAATCCAGTTGCGATGTGCCATTTTAAGTTTTATAGATTGACCTTGTACCAAGGATGGCGCTTGGTTATGAGTACCAGTTGTGGAATTTATACACTGGTTCGCTCTGAAGAACTGGAGGCAAGCAGAAGTTGATGCCCAAGGCAAACGTGCTAGAGGATGCAACAGGATCATTGTTCGTGTAGGACGTTCAAATAGACATTGAGCTGGAGAAGGTAAGTCACCGCGAGGAGTATTCCTCCAATTCAATAGTGTCAAATGCAAGTCAGATTGTTCTAGATCAGTACGCTTTAACATTAACTTAGCGATTTGCACATACTGTTCTGCCAAACCATTTGACTTGGGATAATGAGGACTGGATGTGAGGTGTAATCTTCCAGTCTCTTGTGAAATTACGAAATGCTTCAGAGTTATACTGTGGACTATTGTCAGTTTCTAAGATATCAGGAATACCATGAGTGGCAAAAGTAACTTTTTAATACTTAATCACAGCTTGAGACGTTGGTTGACTTAGTTTTTTTATAATCAAAACATCCGGAGTAACTATCAACTACAAGGAAGTAATGGTAACCCTTGTAGTCAAATAAATCTGATGTTATTCGTTGCCATGGAAAACAGGGGATAGGTTTTATCAGCAATGGTTCTGTTAGGAGCACGAGCAGTTTGTTGACATGTTGAACATTTTTGAACAAATAGTTCAATATCTTTAGACATTCCATGCCAAAATATTATTTCTCTTGCACGATGTAAGGAAAGGACAGTACCCAGATGACCCTGATGGATAAGTTTGAGATATTTAGATTAAAGTATTCTAGGAATAATCAGTCGTTCAGCCTTGAACAACAGATTTTCATATAAAGATAATTCTTCACGATAATTTCAATACTTGTATAAAGAAACAGGCACTTCCTTTATTGTTGGTGGCCAACCTTCAAGGATACCTCTCTTGAGTTGTTTTAGTTCTTCATCAGCATTAGCTGCTGCAATCAGCTCTTGAAATGTTAATGAGGGAAGCGGTATATCGAGTAATGTTTCAAATAGTTCTGGATCTTCACCAGCTGTCTCCAAAGACACTATACTACAGTCACGACTTAGAGTCAGGGATTGGAATATCAGTACCACATTTAAATATTATTTTTGGCGAATACTGAAGCTCATCAAAAATTAATCGCTGTAATCTAGGTGGAGCTGTATGTAAGGGTTTCTTCGCGACAACCTCTAAAGGTTTGTGATCCGTTTCAATAGTAACAGACTTGCCATAAATATAATCATGAAATTTTTTACACCCATGACGAATAGCAAAGGCTTCCTTCTCAATTTGAGCATAATGCGGTTGTGCAGATGTTAATGCTTTGGTAGAATATGCTACCGGTCTACCATCTTGGAGAAATACAGCACCAACTGCATGAGAACTGGCATCCACTGAAACAACCACTGGCTTGTTTACATCATAATAAGCCAACTCTGGGGTATTTTGAAGAGATTCTTTTAACTTACAAAAGGCTTTTTCTTGGTCAGAAGACCACTCCCATGTGACATCTTTCTGTAGAAGTCTGCACATGGGTTCTGAAATACTTGAATAATTAGGTATGAATTTAGAAACAATTAGTCACACCCATAAATCTCTGCAACTCAGTAACAAGTAGGCACATGGTTTAAAACTCTGGCATCACGCGACAATAACACATAAACATATAAAACGAGCGAAACACACAGTCACGTACAGTAAAAGGTTCATTTAGCGGTAGCTTTCGGTCATCCTACGACCTTGATCACCCGCGATCAACTGGATGGGCTGGTTGCCAGAACTACAATTTGAAGTTGGGGTGTTGGAACTGTTGCCAGATTTTAAAAGAGATCCAAATAAATGAGATTTGGTGAGGGGTCTCTGAATTGCAGTTTTTGGTGAATAAAATTTCAATGCTCTCTTGGAAATTCAGAGATGCCTTGTTGATGAAAGGGGCAACTTTTTTGGTTTCTTTCCAAATGGGAACTGCAGAGGTGTCTTCAAGGGTTAGTGCAGATAAAGCTGTCTTTGGAAGACCATTGGAAACATCTTTTTTGTGTTCACCAAGTCTTGTTTTGATGCTTCGGTATGTGCTTCCAATATACACTGAGAGACCAGAGGAAGTTGAAATGGGAAAAGCATAAACTCAAGGGGTGTCCAAGGGTAAGACTGAATCCCTGTCTTTAAGCAGGCACATTATTGCAGAAGGGTTTGGTTTCACTGTGAGAGTGTAGCCCATAGTTTTGAAAAGTTTACACATCTTATAAGAGAAGGATCCATGGAAAGGGATGAAACCAATGAATGGTGGTTTTTCCATTATTATTGGTGAGAGAGCAGACAGATTTTTCAAGTGGAAATTTTGGAGAAATGTTTGACTTGTAGAAGGTGGAAACTGAAGGGCTTGGGCAATTTTCTTTATGGTGTCAATTTCTTCATTGAAGGAAGATTCAGTGTTGCAAACAATCCTGGCATGATTGCCATAAGTTTTAAAGGCTGCAAATGTTTCAACACCCAACTTGAAATTGTAGTTCTGGCGGTCGATCGCGGGTGATCAAGGTCGTAGGATGACCGAAAGGTACCGCTAAACGAACCTTTTACCGTACGCGACTGTCTGTTTCGCCCGTTTTATATGTTTACGTGTTATTGTCGCATGATGCCCGAGTTTTAAACCATGTTACAAGTCAACACAACTTTCAGGCAATCAGTTATCAACTGGAATCAGGACTGGGCATGTTTCCGTAATCGCCGCGTACACGTGGCAAAACTCCTTTGTCAACTATCGTTTCTGTTGAGCTGCAAGTCTTCAATGGCAGACTTGCCAACCTTAAGAAGAGAAAAATCCTGCAAGCTTATTTTCGTATGTTTGAAATATCAATGGACATAATTTGAAGCACTAATGTTACGTTAAGGTATATAAAAAATGTAAAACAATTTCTGTTAACAAATATTTAAAAAAATTATGTTAAGTTATGCATCGATCTGGAGGATAACTCAAATTAAGACGGAAAAGGAGAAATTCTTCGAAGCCGTCGGACTATCATGCCTAAAGCGAATTTTTTTTTGCCGTCGAATTTCCGATTTCGGAAATTTTTCCTCCATTTTTAAACTGAAATACAAATATTTATGGAATAAAATGATATATAACAACAATACTGGACAAAGGCAGCATCACAGGAAAAAAAAATATTGATTACGGAGATAACCTTTATTTCGTTTACTTCAGTTTCTGTACCGTCCCGATGCGCATTTTTATGAATTGGTAAAATTATTCGCCGCATAGTTTTACGCGCGAGAAAAGTTCCGGATGCATATTTTTACGCATCGAGAAAAGTTCCGGATGCATATTTTTACGCATCGAGAAAAATTCCCGATCCATATTTTTCCGCATTGGTAAAATTTCGATGCATACTAAACGCGCAATTACACATTTTGGCGAACTCTGGTCGGCACATCACTTGAGCACACTCCCGTGGAGAGAGAGAGAGAGAGAGAGAGAGCTACCGCACGATGTCACAAAGCCAGCGAGTCAAAGATGACATGATCGTGTAAGGTCTGTTAGAAAATCTAAGTGGATGGTTGCAGGGGTTGAAATATTTCGATTGAGCAATCTAAATATTAAAAAAATCTGTTAAAAAAGATCTTTATCCATAAATCAGTAAAATTAAGCAGAAATCCGTAAAAGTTGGCAAGTATGCAAGTCTATTTTTGAAGATTTCCCCATTTCGGCAACAATGCACGACGTTTTTGTCCTGTCACACATGCATATGTTTTTGAAATGTTACTATCTGGGAACATTTTCTTAAAAAGCACACTTGCATGGTCAGCGCAGCTTAAAAGTAAGTTATGTTACACGAGGAATGAAGTAACCAAGCACTCAGCATGGATAATCGCATCAGAAGATGAACTATCTCGAGCAAAATTTAATGTTTTGTTATTTTCCACGCACTTAGAATTGGCCACGTGTTTTTGCGTAAGAATGTGATTAACGATATCTCCTTTGCCCTTGTGGACACGAAAAAGTCACACCTACAAATAGAGCAAAAGGCAAATCGTTGGCGGTTCCTTGATTCGATTATACACGGATAATCTGTTAAACGTGTGCACAAAAATCTCAGAAATTCCTGTTAAGACAGACGAAGTACATGAAACAAACCAAAACACTACCGCGCGCTTACGATAGAAATCTGTGTCAGTACGTACGGTGCGCACCAAGGCCGCTCCTACTCCGTGCGTGCAGCGCCACAGATCATTACCGGACAGAAGAGTAAACATCGCTACCAACGGCAAAGCAAAACTGCTGGCTGCTGACTCGGAAGGGAAAGGTCACTTCTCCGCTAATGAACCGATGCCTAGGAGAACTTCTAACTTTCCCCCTTTGTTACTTTTTACGCTACGGTAATCAACGAAGTTCTCCGATGCCTTGGAGAACTTCGAACTTTTCTCATTACTTTTTAATTTACGCTACGGTAATCATTGAAGTTACCCGATGACTTGGAGAACTTCGAACTTTTCTCATTACTTTTTAATTTACGCTACGGTAATCATTGAAGTTACCCGATGACTTGGAGAACTTCGAGCTTTTCTCATTACTTTTTAATTTACGCTACGGAAATTATGATGGAATCCAGCAATATTTTCTAATCCGGAATTCCGGAAAGTGTCATGAAATCCGGCATTACCAGCCTAAACTCTGAGAGTTGGCACGTCTGAATGGTCTTCCATCAAGTTTTTCAAGTATGTAAACCTATTTTTTCTGGACACACTTCTAAAACCCTCCAAGAAACCAAGAGAAAATTGCTTCGAGCCGTAATCCACGACCTCCGCGGAAACATCGCTAAAAACAAACTCTTTTGCTATTCTGAATACCAAGCTCCAAGTTTCCAGACCCATTCATCTTTGCTAGATATCTTTATGATATGCATCTCTGAAATCGTCCCTTTTCATGGATCCTTCTCTTATAAGATGTGTAAACTTTTCAAAACTATGGGCTACAACTCTCACAGTGAAACCAAACCCTTCTGCAATAAGGTGCCTGCTTAAAGACAGAGGTCTTACCCTTGGACACCCCTGGAGTTTATGCTATTCCCATTTTAACTTCCTCTGGTCTCTCAGTGTATATTGGAAGCACATACCGGAGCATCAAAACAAGACTTGGTGAACACAAAAAAGATGTTTCCAATGGTCTTCCAAAGACAGCTTTATCTGCACTAACCCTTGAAGACACCTCTGCAGTTCCCATTTGGAAAGAAACCAAAAAGTTGCCCCTTTCATCAACAAGGCATCTTCGCATTTTCAAGAGAGCATTGAAATTTTGTTCACCAAAAACTGAAATTCAGAGACCCCTCACCAAATCCCATTTAGTTGGATCTCTCTTCTAAAATCTGGCAACAGTTCCAACACCCCAACTTTAAATTGCAGTTCTGGCAACCAGCCCATCCAGTCGATCGCGGGTGATCAAGGTCGTAGGAAGACCGAAAGCTACCGCTAAACGAACCTTTTACTGTATGTGACTGTGTGTTTCGCTTGTTTTATATGTTTACAAGTAGGTACTTTTAATTTTCTAATGGCCTCAACCTTGCATGGATCAATTTCTATTCCATTTGGCATAAAAATGTGACCTAAGAACTTAACTCTTGTTTTCTCAAATTCACACTAGTCTTTTTTCAAACGAAATCCACTGTCTAAAAGTCTATCAATGACCTTCGAAGTTAAACTACGTAACTCCTTGAGCAAGTTTGCCCAGATCAGAATATCATCCAGTGAGCATTCAGTATTGCCAATGCCCTACAATATTGACTCCATAACCTGTTGGAAAACTTCGGGTGCCGAAGCAAGTCCAAAAATGAGTATAGACCCCAGGGTGTATTAACTGTCAAGTAATCTGAAATACGTTTTGTTACACGTAATTGCCAAAAACTTTTTTGCATCAAGTATGATAAACTATTTTGCTGTTTTTACTCTAAGCAGTTCTATCTTCCACAGTTTTGAGTGGAAAGTGACATCTTTTAATAGCCTTATTTAGATCAGTAGGGTCTAAACACGAACAAATTTTGTCTTGTTTCTTAACTATTACTTACTTGCAGGAGTAGGATTTGCATCAGGTACAAGAATTTTCATCTTCACCATCATGACAATCTCCTCCTTTACCTTCTCACGAATTGCATAAGGTATTCGTCGTGGTGATGTATAGTTAACGAAGCACCTTCTTGCAGCTCTATATCATATTTAAAATTCTTTATACAACCAATCCCTTGAAAAATCTTTTCTGGAATAGGACTTACAACTTCATGAACTTGAATGAAATCCTTTTTTCTTACTATTAAACCTAAGTTCTCGCAAACATAGCATCCTAAAATGCAGTTGAACCTACCCTCAACCACAAGAAAATTAAGTGTAACAGGTTTGTTTTGTATAATACACTTAGTGCTTATTTCTCCCAGAACTCGTGTATACATATTATTTAAAGACCTCAGTCGTTTAACTTGTGAATTTGAAATTTTCGCAGATAGTTGTCTTGCCAATTCTGCAATTATGGCATTCCCTTCTGCACCAGTGTCAATCTTAAAATTAGCACAAATTCCTTTATCAAATAGCACCTTTGTATACCATTTACCTTGGTAATTATTTGAGAAATTAACCAATTCACTGACGTGTAAAGTATCACAGGTAAATGTAGTAATGTTCTCCAAATCATTATCAGATTCACTTATCTCATGAACTTCCTTATTTTGTGACTTAAGGGTTTTCATATTAGCTTTGCATTGGCGCGCATAGTGTCCCTTCCTGGAACAGTAATTAACGTCACACCGAAAGCAGGACACTTCCGAAATTGGTGCACCAAACCACATCACCAACACAATCCTTTCGCTTTGATGTCCGCTGTGGACTTTGATCCTCCGCGTATTTCTGAGCCACTGAATTCTTTAGGAACCCTATGTTTATTCTTAATGACAGGACTTCTTTTTCTTTATTCATCACTGCCCTCATTTCCTCAAGTTGATTCGAAGCCCGTTCACTAGCCCTGCATATATCAATCGCTTTACTCAATGCCAGCTCTCTTTCAGCTAATAATAATTCACGCACTTTATCTGAATGAACACCACACACAATCTGGTCACGCAACAAGCTATCTTGTAAATTACCAAAAGCACAATCACTAATCTTCGTTCGAAGTTTAGTTAAGTAAGAATCAAAATTTTCTTGCTCACCCTGCACCCAAGTGAAAAACAAGTAGCGTACGTACGTCTCATTTAGTTTCGGGGCAAAGCAATAATCAAATCTTCTTTTAATCACAGCTACATCACTCTGCTCTGCCTCAGTCAAATTAAAACTATTGAAAATCATAGTTGCCGAAGTTCCTATTGTTGACATGAAAGTAGTGGCCTGTACCTGCGGTGGTTTCTCAGAAAGCTGTGTAGCTATTGCATAAAATTCAAACGATTTTTTACACAGCTTCCATTTTGTAGCCATGTTGTCAGCAGTCGCTTCCAGCTCTCGAGGAAGACGAGCATTAGTAGAATCCATGTTCATTGAACTATAAATTTAACACAGTTGCCTCAAACTAGTCATAACACCACAAAATTTACGATTCCACAATCTGACACCATGTATTATCAATTCAGTTATCTCTCCCAGAACTGGCGAGAATAAACAGCCATTACAGATAACCACCACCACCACCAGAATGATGGGTGTTGCCAATTTCATTTATTCATCTACAAATTAGCTATATAAGAATACTGGAGAATATGACAACAATATATGACAGGGTCATCATTAATTTTTTAAACAATTTGAGGGTTTGTGGATTCACCTTTGCAAAGAAATCCTAAAAGGAGCTCCTGCCAGTTTTTTTTTGTTTTTTTTTCTGGATGTGGAGTGGGAAGCCCTGTGTTTTGGCGAGCAAAAGCACATGTGGTCCTGTCAACAACAGGGGTTTAGCATCTTACTTCTGCACACGGGTGAGGTAGAGGAAAGTTAAACTGTACACCTGCCGTGAGGAAAGTTAAACCTTTATGACATTCTCAAGGTCTAAGGACAAAGAAATGAAACTAGATATATGATCAGATCACCAAGAGGTTCAACTACCATGAGATTTTGAATGCAGTGTGAGGCTTTTCAACAATCATATTTTTCAGTAAAAGCTTTTGGCAATAGCACTTGACATAAAAGTGTGGTGGCAACAAGTGGAGATAAAAGAGTTTAGTCAGTCCTGTCCTGGGAGCCAAGCACAGAGGTCATGCAGATTGAAGGTGTGTGGCTGAAAACTTGCTGGTGGTTGACAGAGCCATCAGGCAAGGTGAAAAGACTTACCTGTAGATTTTGAGGTGTTTGCAAGAAACACAGAGCATCATGATAGGGGCCTATACCACCCTATCAATAGTTAAAGAAAACCCTATACATGGCTTGTGCTCATAGTTATACGCAGCAATATTTTCCTACAAACACAGACCAGCATATTCTCCATGTTAGAAATGGAAGTTTTGTTCCTTGCCAGGGAGAAGGCTGAAAGTAGCTTTTCTGGATGTTTAGATATGTAAGGGGACTAGGTTGCAAAGTGAATTAAAGTGGCCCAGAAGTGATGATGAGCAGATGTGCAAAGTAGAGGATTGGTTGAAATTCTTTGGTAGCTGCCAATGTCTTTGAAAGCGAAGCAGGACGGAAGTTTCCATCGTTCAGTCAACGACATTGGACCAGTTGTGGAGAGACACAGACACGCCTCTCCTCCAAGCCAAGATCCCAAAATCAAAAGAGAGGAGGGAGGATGAAGCAGCATTCTCCACGTAGCAAGCATCGGTGAATCAACTGATGTTCACGTCTTAACGAAACAACCGTGCAAGTGTGCGTACTAATGTGCTAAGCGGTCAGCGTTTGTGTATCTTTAGTGAACCACTACATCTGGTACAGCATCAAGTCAGCACATGTTTAAATAAGCAGGTAAACATCTGTGTGGATCTTGTGCTGACAACCAGCACAATGAATAGGATTAATCTAAGAACAAAAACTGTAAGTAGAACCCCTTTGGAATTTGACTATTTCACCTGTTGGGGTATAAATAGCACAGATTTCAGTAGGATTCAAACCTGCATAACTTACTGATGATTTGACTGAATTTAATAAGAATTGCTTCAAACATATGACCGTAAATGAACAATTTAAAGGACAAAGCTAAAATAAACAGTCTGTGGACAAAAATTGTAAGTGTGAATACACGCACTTAGTTTATTGTAAAACCAAAATTGCAAAAGCATACATAAAAATTCAAATCAGCACAGCACTGTTGTATATAAAATTGAGGGTATTCAGTGCCTGTTTCTTTCATGGACTAAAGAGGTAGCATCATGTTATCTATTTTTATATTAACCAATTAAATGTTGTGTTAGTGCAAAATCATTGATATTTTTGATTTGAGTGTGGTGTTGCCTATTTGCTCTCAGCCTGCCTCCTTTCTACCCATTCAAGTCAATTCTTCCCAATGCATGATGCACCTAAAATCTAATTCAGGATCAGGCACAACAGCTCTAGGGCTGTCGTGCCTGATAATCAAGTTAGGGTCGGCATAAACACATTTCCGTTTCAATCTTATTTCTGTTCAGAGAAATGAATTCATGCAGGTTTTGAGTACTAATAATTGCACAAGTTTCTGTGAACTGAAAAAGGTAAGGTGTCATAATCTGCTCATTATATGGGCAAAAAGGCATGTCCACAAAGCAGTTAATCTTTTTATTGTTCCCCTAACACCATCACAAGCACCTTTTCCATGAGCAGTTGCATTAAAATGCCATTCAGCACTTAGTACAAAATCTGCCTCTTGCATGCACAGGTCAATATTTTTTACCCCTATCCTTGTATTCAGCAGCTGATCTATGAGAAAAAATAAAATGCCTTCTTTGGTTTGCAGCTGAATTTTTATTTTATGGAATCTATAAATTCCTGAAATAAATACATATATGTAATGTTATGTTATAGTGACTGATATGATTACTAAAGAATTTAATTAAACCATCACCCATGTAATATGCAACAAAAAGATGTATACCTGCACCTCTTCCTATCTAACAAAGGAAGGTTTTGAAAAAAAAAAAACTTTAAGAATTTTCTTATTTTTTTTTCTTTTTATTGTTTTGGAATGCTTATTGCTGTGATGCTATAAAAGAATGATATAACAGTGCTTTTAGTTTCAACAACAAGAAATCAACAAAACACATCTTTAGAATACAGATTTATTTATCCAATAGTTCTGTAGAAAGCAGTTTCACATTTTTGGACTTTTTTTCTTCTTTTTCTTAAAAGTAAATAAATGAACTGACTCTAGGTAGAGCGTATAATTGGCAATGATTATAAATAGGATTTGGTAGAAGTTAAGTAAAACGGCATGTCTTTATTGCAAGTTTGGTGTTTTGACTTATCCTTTGTATTAAAAAAAAAACGTGAAGGACACATTCAGAACTCATGGTGAGTTTGCGGCATCTGCAACTTTTTTTTTTTTTTTTTAATATTTATTCTGTGAATTCTCTTTTACTTTCCACAGCTTACATGTTTTGTTACAGCAACATTTTTCTCTGTTTAACCTGCTATCATTTCACAGTGAAACAGTAACGTACAGTGAAGTGCCAGAAAAACTGGTACACCAGTCTAATGCTTGGTAGGTCCCCCACGGGAGCGCAGAACTGCACAAATATGACGGGGCATGGACTCCACATAGCTTCTGGAAATATGCTGTGGGAAATGCACACCATACTTCCTGCAGAGCGTTCCACAATTCGGGTGTATTCCTAGGTCTCCGATTCCTGTGTTCGATAGCGCGTTGCATGGCATCCCAAATGTGTTCTATCAAGCTCTGACCTGGAGACTTGGGTGTGAATGGCAACACCCCAAACTCAGATGAATGCTCCTCTAACCATAATGTGGCATCCGGACACTTGTGTGGACGTGCATTGTCCTGTTGGAACAGGCCCAACTCATCAGCATGAATGCAGGACATGAACGGGTGCACCTCGTCAGAAAGGATGCGCACATAGCATTGGCCAGTCACAGACGTACCAGGGGTCCCAGTGAAGTCCAGCTAAAAACACCCCATACCATTACGGAGCCCCTAGCAGCCGGTACAGGGTACTGTTCCCTGTTGACAGGTGAGATCCATGGCTTCATGGGGTTTGCACCACACACGAATCCTTTCATCTGCCCGATACAGTTGGAAATGCGACTCGTCAGACCAGGCTACTTGTTTTCAGTCATCAAGTGTCCAGTGGCGGTGTTGCCGTACCCAAGCGAGGCGCATAGCTGTGTCGTGCACCCATCAAGGGGACTCGAGTTGGGCGTCGGCTCCCAAAGCCCAAATCGTGCAGGGTACATTGCACAGTCCGGACGCTGATGCTTGTTGAGGCTCCAGCATTGAATTGCGACGATACCTGCGAGAGTGTTGCATGCCTATCGCGTGAAACGATTCTTGACATCCGGTGATGGTCATGTTCACCCAATGTCTTTTTGCGGCTAAACTGGTATCATAGGTTGGAGGTTTTGCCGGAATTCTTGTAGTCACGGTACACTCTTGCAATGGTAGTCCGTGAAAATCCGAACTTCGTTTCTACCTCCAAAATACTATGGGCCCATCTCACGAGCGCCAACTATAACATCGCGATGAAAATCGCTTAAATCGTTATTACTCGTCATTCTCACACCAAAAACAGCTCTGACAGGTGGCAAGGATGTCTATCGCTTTATATATGCACTGGCGGACGCAACCGAGTATGCACATAGGTGACGTTGCTATGTATTTTGCATAAGCTCGTCTGTACCAGTTTTTCTGGCACTTCAGTGTATTTCACCGTACAGTAAGAGCTATGAGCCCTTTAAAAAAGATATGCAATGCTTGTTAAAATCTCTCTTTACAAGTACTGCTTTGCCACCAAATGGTCTACTTATTCCCAAGATCAAATAAAATCTTTTCAACAGCCTGGAATTTGGGTATGTGCATCATTTTGTTCATTATCAAAATTTAATTCAGATGGGAAAGTTTCATAAGTTTATGAATTGTCAAAAGCAAATGTCCCAGTTTTTCTTATTAAAAACCAGTGGATTTTCACACACACAAATTGAAGACCGAACATATCTTGAAAAAGTGTAGTCAAAGAACAACAGTACATACTTCATTAAAATATGCCCAACTGAAATTTGATTCAAGTTTGAAATACTGCATAAAAGTTGGATACCACTTATTGGACAACTTAATTTATATGTATGCAAAGAAAGAGAAACGAAATACAACAAGATGAATATTCTTTAAATTTTCAGTTTCTGTTCAACACAAAAAAAAAAAAAAAAAAAAACATAACGCTATGACACTGAAGATTTTTATATTCTTGCCTGACATTTTATTATGTTATGACTGATGTAAAGCTGAGCGGGGTAAAAATGAGTCATGCTAATATTTCACAAAGAAATAAAAATCAGCATAAATGTTTCTCCTCTCACCTTAATTTGTGGCTGAAAAGCAGCTTAACTAACTGAAGCCCAGGTGACAGCAGAATGGTAGGCTAAACAGTGGTACAGAAAACAATTCCGCTTTGAAACAAGTGGAAAGCACTTAACTCTTAAGTAACCAGAAACCTTGGTGCATAACTTCCACAATTTTTAGTTTGCTATCAGCACAGAAATTTAACATAAATTACAACTTATACCACTCTTTTGAAGAAGGGGAGGGGGTATATAGTGTTAAAGAAGAATAACTTCATTACATCAAGACTTCATCCAAATCAACAATTTTTACATATTCAAAAATTGCATGGTCTAGTTGTCAGAGTTTATACAGTGAGCTATCTTTAATTAGGTACATGAAGTACTACACACTTTTGAGTCTTGAAAATCATAAAATGCACATCAGAATGGGGGGGGGGGGGATCAGCCCATGGCACACAGTTTCAGTTAGTTGTTCCACCTAATGGTAGTGAAACTTGGGAACTGCAGAAGAAACACAGCAGTCATTTACATGCTAGGGAGATGTTACAGATGGAAGGGGGCAAAGACGTCCTTGTTCACATAAGGATGTGTTGCAGATGTGCGATTGTAAAGTAAAATGCTGTTAGTAGAGTTGAAACAAATATTCTGAGATGTTTTGGCAAGAAAGGGAGGCAGAAAAATGTTAAGGGAATCACAATAAGACTGGATTTAGGAATGCCTGCAAGAGAAAAGTATTAAGGTACAAAAAGCCTTAGGTGAGCAGTGTGATGAATATCTGTAAAGCTCAAGTTGTGTATCCATATCTCTGTAAATGGAGACATTTAATACATATACAGTAAGTCTAATACCATCAGTAACTTTGACCCCTGGCAGGTGATCTTTTTTCAGCAGCTAACCATTAAATCACAGCACATCTTAGTGATAGGTATGAATATAAACACTACAAAAGCGAATCTTTAAAGGTTCTTTTAACACTCGTGCCCCTCCCCAAGCAAATTCCATTGTTTAGATTCAACAACACATACATGAGACTGACAAAGAAAATTGCTGAACTTTTGAACCATGTGAAAAATCAGAACACATGGAGAGAAAGTGTGAATATAATGTAGCACAAGCAAGACTGAATTGTTCACTGTAATTTATTTACATAAATATTAAACTAGAGCACATACATCACTGTATTCACAATACAAAATTACTGAATTCAAAACAAAATGGTTTTAAAAGAAACTATTTCAAACAGGACATGATGATGATGGGCATTGGCGTGATCAAGACCTAAGATGAGGTTGAAAGCTCCCAACTTACAAACTTTCTTTGTAAAAGTTCTAATCTCTTAATGTAACCAGCATTATCTATTTACCTTTATTTGTTATTTCTTGTAACTAAAAAAGACATACAAAGACTGCAGCCAACTGAAAGGAGCCTGGAGAGATGCATGCTTGGTGTAACCAGTAAAGATAAAATGAGGAACTCTTGGATAAGAAAAATGACAAGAGTGGAAGACATCACGATCAGAGTAAAACGGCGTGATGAAGACCTAAGATGAGGTTGAAAGCTTCCAACTTACGAACTTCCTTTGTAAAAGTTCTAATCTCTTAACATAACCAGCATGATCTACTTACCTTTATTTGTCATTTCAAATAGTTTTTTTCTTTTGTTGTTGTACTTGCTAGAACATCAGCTGAAGTTTCCTGTTACAAGCAAGCTTTGTCTCTTCTCAGCAAGTGGCCACAGCTATATTTGTCTTTTGTTGACTCTGCAGCTGCACAACATCCACTGCTTAAATTTTCTTTCTACTAATCTTTCCCTTCCCATTTATTCATTGTCACTTTTTTCTTTTTATACCCTCAGATGAAAAAACTTTTTACCTGAGGATCACGAATGCTTGATATCAAAGTTTTCACTATTTTAAATAATTAGGGTATAACTTTAAGAATATGAATACTTTTGAACACCATGCATCAGGGCGCACAAAACCGCCCATCCTTGGCGGTCAAAAATTCATTGCGGGCGATTAATTTCCTGACCATGACGTCCACGCGGACAGCCCTTTTTTCCGCAATCTTGCAGTATGATTGTGATTGGAACAATTTTATTTTACATTTTTTTTTCTTTTGCCAATTTAAAATTTGTGCATGCCAAGTGCTACAATTTTACAAAATTACGCATTTTCTTAAGCGATTAGCTGTTCTTTGTTTTGGCGAAATAGTTTCGCGGCGACGCCCTCCCTTCCAAAATTTTAACGTACTAAGCCAATGTCCTACTTTCTCATTCCCTCTCAAAGTTTTCCCAGGTGAATTTTACGCCTGAAGGAGCATAGTGTAAGGATAGTGACTTCGCAGGCTTTTTTTCCTTCTTTCTTTCTCTCGCGTCTATCTCCGCCCCTCCCCCAGTCATCCCTTGTTTAGTTTAATTGGTTAATACTGGAGTGACCCAGTATTACCCATGCAACTAAACGGTTGTTTCTTTTCTTCACCTGTGACCTTGACATCTCGCACTTGTGATGCCCGCCGGAATAATGGCTTTCCGTGCATTACCGTTCTCTGCACGTTTCCTGGCGTCCCTGACGGCGATCGTACCTAAAAAGCCTCCCGCATGTGCACTATTCTGTCTCTCAAGTTTTTTTCATTTTTCAGTTAAAAATTCTGGATTTCGTGTAACAAGATGAAGCAACTGCAAAGCATCCTTAATTTTTTTACTAGTGGGAATGATGGTAATAAAAAGGCGAAAACCGAAGACAAAGACAATGATAGGCCATCAGGTGATAGATAAAACAAAAATGTGTTTAGAAAAAGAATGAAAATAGTCAAACTTATGACAGAGAAAACGTACATTTTTGGAAATCTGTAAAAAAATAATTTTCATGGGTGGAGTACACTGAAGAACAAAAAATGTATTGTAAATGGTGCCTAGAAGTTCCTAACTTAGCCGATATAAAAAGCCCTTTGTTGAATGGAAGTGGCGGAATTGTGCAAGGTTTACGTAAAGAAACTCTGCAAACTCATGATGTCAAAAGTGCTAGAACACTAAAATCTTTGGTTTTGAACTTTGATGCCACTTTACTGCAGTGTCATAAAAAGTGCAAAAAAGCTGTTATTGCTAAAGCAAATCCCACAAAAACGGCGATGGCTGTAGCTGTCAGAAAACTGAACATTTCGAATTTTGAGAAAATGAAACATTGTAAAAGAAAACTTAGCTTTTGCAAAATTTCAAGGCCTATGTGAACTTCAAATTAAAAACACTTTAGACATAAGAAACAGTTATCTCAATGACCATGCATGCATGCATGCATGCAAAAAAAAAATCTCTATTGCTCACACACTGAGTAATGAGTTTACTGAAATTAATGAAGCAAATTTCATAACAGTTATAGCAGATGGATCTACAGATCGAAGTGCTCTCGAGCAAGAAGCTGTTTATGTGAGATACATCCAAAATAGGGCATCAGTTACAAAATTGGCAGAATTTGTCCCAGTAGATAATACTAACAGCAACGAAATAAGTGTATTTTAAAAGGTCTATTTGGATATTGGCATTTCTGAAGCAATTCTTGAAAAAAAAAAAAACCTGGTTGGATTAAATTTAGATGGAGCTGCAACAAATGTGGGATTTTACAGTGGAGTTAAAGCAATGATGAAAGTGAAGTATCCACACCTAATAGTAGTGCACTGCATAAACCACATGCTAGAGCTAGGAGTGCTTGATAACAAAGAAAAATGAACCCTATATGGTTACATTTCAGCACACAATAGAACAGGTATTCAGCTTTTACCACTGGTCTCCAAAACGGCAGAGGGAACTAACAAAGGTTGCTGAAATGCTGGATGTAAAATTCATAAATATGGAGAAGTACAAAATATAAGATGGGTTGCTAGTCAAAGCTAGAACACTAAAATCTTTGGTTTTGAACTTTGATGCCACTTTACTGCATTTAGAAGACACTGCTCAATGTGACAAAAAAGAATCAGAGACTGCAAAAAGTTCGTTAAAGACTATGAGGTCAGATAAATTAAAAAAATAATCCTATTGTTTCTTTTAGATTTTTTGGCATTTTGTCCAAGATGTTTCAGGCTGAAAATCTGTTAATACTTGAAGCTACCAGCAAACTTGAACTTACACTTCTACAGTTAATTGAACTAAAATCCCAACCGAGATTGTTCCAAAGGGAACAATAAAAATCTGATAGATGACTGTGGTAAGGATATCAAACCCATTTTTGCAGCCGATTTTATTGACAGTTCTGTTGAATTTTTAAACACTAGATTTAAACAGCTGCAAAAACCTCCTATGTCATCCTTTCGTGTGTTTGATTTCACAGAGTGGCCCATCAGAAAAACAGTATTTAATATCCTTTGGCAACCAAAACTTACAGCTGTTACTTGAACATTTTAGTTTTTTTTTTTTTTTTTTTTCCAGGAGCGGATAAAGAAACAATTTGTCAAGAATGGGTGGCATTAAAACTTAAGATCATAACATCCTTAAACACCAAAAAAACATCAGCCCTTCAAGTTATTAACAAAGACCTAATACAACAAATTGGCCCACAATACAGCAATATACTTCACATGGTAGAATTAATGTTTTCTCTTTCTGGGAGTACTGCATCTGTTGAAAGGGGCTTTTCAGCAATGAACATTCAAAAGGACATGTTAGATACTGGCATTTAACAGGAAGCCTTAAATGCGATTTTGACCATTCACCTAAATGGAACCCCCCCCCCTCCCAGAGAGTTCAGCATAGAAGCCTCTATAAATTATTGGCTTGACCATGGACCTGGCAAATGCCATATATGATCTACATGACTAAATAATTCATCTAAATGATGTAAACTGATAATGTCAAAAAGTAAAGTAAACCTTTTCAATGCTAATGCTTTGAAAGCAGAAATTTATTTATTTTCCGTATGTACATAAAAAAAAAAAAAAAAGTCAGCAAAGTGATGATATTTAAATTCTACGTAGTTATGGTATTTATACGAGTCCAACGGGTTACTTTCAAAGGAGGACGGGTACATTTTTAGACAAACCGTCTTCAAGGACGTGTAAAATTTCAGAGATTTTCCGTGCCCTGCCATGCATTAATTCTTACAAATTTTCCAACTTCATTACTTCCATTTTCGGAAAATTAAACATTTATGGGAAGAAATGACATTTAAACAACAACACTAGAGAATGAGAACATCGCAGGGTGAGGGGTGTTTGATTAGGAGAGATTTTCGATCTGTTCGATTTCAGTTTTTGAAAATTTTTGTCCCATTTTCAAGCTGAAATGCAAATATGGAATAAAATATTTCACAACAATACTGGGAGAGAGCTTCACACCGTCTACCTTCGGTTTTAGAAAGATGGAATTCTGTTGTCTGATGGAAACTGACAACCCCTCCCCACCACCAATCTCAAAATTTTTCTTTGTTCATGGGTGCATCAATCTCGCGAATGGTCCAAATGATAATGGAAAAGCCAGAATTTCCCCAAATCCGTGGAAGAACCTCGAGTCTGAAATTAAATTGCGGAGAAACTTTCATGCTACTTAACTTCAGTTTTTGGAAATCGTGCCCAGTTTCAAGCTGAAAAAGCAAAATGCAAACATTTGTGCAATAACATCATTTTTAACAATACTGGATAGACAGCATCACGAGAGAAAAAAATAATCACAATTACATCTTCACACTTCGTTTAACTTTCTTTTTCCAAAGACGAAATACTATTCCCCAACAAAATATGCCCCCCCCCCGAATTCGCACAAAATTTCTTTTCAGTTTTTCATCAATCTCAAGAATAACCCAAAGGATGCCCCAATGAAAAAATAAAGTAGAATTCTGTGAATCTGTGGAAGAATCTCGCATGCATGACAATAAAAAGTTTTCAGGAACAGCAGCAACTGATGTTCCTGGTGTTTTTGGTAAACAATAAAGGTAGAAGGCACTGCTGTGACAATAGTTTAAAATTAGAACAATCCATAATCCAGTTTTAATAGAAAGAAATAATGAAGCTAAACATTGAACTAGCATAATTATGACACATTACTTAAGCTACTTTCATGCAAAATTAAACAGTTATCTGAAATTAGACACTTACAGTTTGTCCACCTTTACCAATAACTCTTCCAACTTGGTTAGAAGGGATACTAATCTCAACTTTGAGACGTGGTTCTTGATGAGGGCCTGCCATACCTTCATAACCAATTTTCTTGTATATCATATACTGTGCCTGAAGAGAATTGAAAATCAGTATCTTATATATAAAAAAATCTCCAAAAATGTCTAATACTTTCATCAAATTTATTTTACAGCAACATAAAAGTGTACTAATAGAAAATCTAATTGCACGATACAAATGTTTTCTTTCACAGTCAAGTTAACTGAATTTCTCCGACAATTTTTTAGGGGGCGCGCGCAGACACACACGCACACGGTACTTCATAACGAGTGCTGCAGCCTGTTTCTTTTTGTTCTGGATGATAATACACATTATCTACACTGGTGTGCAAAATTAATGCCTGAAAGGCATTTTTAGAAAAAAGGAAAGAAAAATCATGTAAACAGAATGTAGAGAAATTTGGTATAATGATGAGGTTCATAAAAAATTATCGAAACATAACACATACACATTTTGCTCCTGCACGATCACAAGCATATGGGTATCAGAGATGAGACATCAGAATTCGTCCAAAAAGAAGGTTAATAAGGAACATAATCACAACATGATGATGAGTTATGCTAATGAGAGCTCAGGAGACAATGAATTCCCATTCCACAGGGAGGGCAGAACCCAGCTCATGAAGGGTTCCGGGATATGAACAAGCATTATTACCCATAAAAAGAAATTGAGGAGCAACAGCACCCTACAAAAGCCTGACATTGAGGATCTCGTCCTTGTAGTGGCAACAAGTCAGATTGTTACCTTAAAACACGTGGTGTGGTGTATGACCTTTCAGCATAATGCCACCCCAGACTAGCAAACCACTGCCAGCACAAGCATTTCATTCTCTGATGTTAGAAGAATAATTACGGGGTTTCTGGTTTTGTGAGGTGAAATGATGCCATGAATCACTTTGCAAACTGAACCTCAATTCATCAGTAGAAAGAACACTGGTGCACTTTGCTTTTGGCCCCAGGAACACATGCCCACACCAGTTCAAATGAGCTCTTTTGCGAGACACAAACTATAAGTTTTGCATAAAGGCCACCCTCATACAGACGTTAGTACATGAGTTGCCTTAACACAGTTGTCCTTGTGGCTGCAGATAGCTCAGCACAAAGTTGCTTGGCTGTATAGTGGTGGCCAAAATTGTGGACACTTTTTCAAAATTTCATGTGTTGCAACTTTGCAAGCTTATAGGAAATGTTTAACTAAACAAAAATGTTTATATATCAATTGAAAAAGAATTCAATGTTGCATTCAATAAAAAAAAACCAGAATTCAAATATTTGCAGTACAAAAAAAAGTTATGCTTACATTAGTCCAAAAAACAAACATAGGTATGATTCAGTTATGAAGCAGAATGTAAGTGCAAACCCTATTGGGCAAACAGGCCTTGTTTTTGGAACCAATCAAATGCCAGTAGCTGTGATACATCATGTGTCAAGTTGGGAAAAGTCAGTTTTGCTGTTTGTTCTGTAGAAGAAAGACTTATCGGTGTAACTGTAAGCAGGGTTCGTACACTTTTGGGGGGAAAAAATTCAAGGACTTTCCAGGCCTTTTCCAGGACATATACAAAAAATTCCAGAATGATTATTACGCTTTACAGTATCATGTCCAAATTATTTTTTTTTAAGTAATTTCAGTTTTAAGTAATAAAAATGCTGAAAGATGCAAATGGATGAATGTGCTTTATGCAAATGGATCAAGTTTATTAAGCACAAGATTGTAAAGAACGAATTCTGTTCCTATGCCCTGACCGTTGAATTCAAGTTGGACCATTTTCTACAAGGGTAGGTTTCTCCTCCCTGATAACATACCAAAACTTTGTTGCAATCAAACAGATTTTATGTGAGTTAACATTCCTAAGCTTGGAGAACGAATACTGCTCTTATGTCTTGGCCTTTGAATTTAATTTCGACCATTTTCAACGGGGTAGGTTTCCAGGTTGTACCCAACAGCATACTAAAATTTCCCCGAAATCCAACCGCTTTCATGCGAATTATCGTACAGACAAACCCAAAGAATAAACGTTTCTGTAACCATAGTTCCAAAGGGTTAGTAATTTCGAAAATAAAAACATAACGAACAGTGCGAAAACTAGCTCATAAATAGAATATTTGAAACTACAGTATGCACTCTCAATTATTAGGGATGGTAGAGAGGAAGGGAATAGAACTGTCCAAAATTCCAAAATTAGCATGTTTTCGTTGCGCTAGGCGCTTAAGCACGGCTGAATTCCTTCAGATACCCCAAATATTCAAATGATTGAAATGTGCTGATGTTCATGGAATGAAATGGTTGATCAGCTATGATGACCGCATAAAAGTTCGCGCGGGGGGGGGGTCGATTTTTCTTTTTTTAGTTTATGCAACATTTTTCATCACTCCAGTATTTATTTTGTCATCATCAACAATCGCAATGCAACTACCGCTTATTATGATCGCGGATATCGGCAACAGAAAATCTGCCATATCACTAAGTGATACAACACACAGTATCCTGTTACAATGTATTGTAATTGAAAAAAAAAAAGGATGTGGAAAAAAGAAACTTTCAGAAATTAAGATCAAGTCATGCGTTTCAAAAATCCGTTTTCCTTTATAATGTTTAAAAACATGTTTTTGCTTTTTTACCTGTAGTGTATAATAAAAAAAACTGTTGATTTTTTTTTTTATGGAATCAGAAGTCCGTATGTCTGATTGTCTTCATCTGAGTTCATACGTTAGCTACTGTGTACAAGTAGACATTTTTTTCAGCTCAAAAATATGTAGTTTTGTATATATTCACAGTATAATTCATTCCTTATTCCCACAGAACTGAAGTCAGCATATGCAAAATGAAGAACATCAAGACCCGCCCAACACCATGTTTCTGATTGTTTGCTGTTTATATTCAAGAAATGCAAATATGGATCAATGGTGAATGCAGCAACTATGATTTTTATTTATTACCAAGAACAAAAAAAAAAAAAAAAAAGAGAGCCGTGAACCGTGAAAGCTGTAAAGCTGAAACGGATATTTCTCTCACCCCCACCCACCCCCATGCACAAAAACATTCCGATTAAGATCAAACAGCAGGAGGACGCATCCACGCACACACACAACCTTTGGAATGTCTTGATGGAACGGCTTCTTTTCATTTGGCACATCGCCATAAATCACCACCTGCAGCTCAATGAACTGTCAAGTTGCACCCTTCCTCCTTCACTCTAACAATAATAGAAAGTGTAAAAAAAAAAAAATGCTCCCCAATTTTCGACAAAATTACCAAATTTACGTCATGATGTTGCAATTTACTAAAATACCGTTTATCTGCTGAATATCGCTTAAATCCATTGAAAACTTTTCAATTATAGATGATTTTTTTACTAAAACAGTAACTCAGACGTCTGAATAAATATGTATGTTTGTAATTCAAATAGAGTCCATATCATCACAGAAAAAAAATTTAAGGATCACTCTGTTTAAATAAACCATGGCATCTAAAAAAAATAATTCACTTGCTTTTCCCGTAATTTATAATTACTGTTTCTTTTTTCAATCCGATTATGCAACAGAATTTTTTTTTTTTTGCATCTGCTAAAGTTCCTAACGCAATTTGGCGCAATTTGCACTAGAACTTTATTGTGATGTATCTTAACCACTGTAAAAATTTTACTCTGTTATTTTCAAAATTCGGAAAAATGAATTTCTGAAATTTTTTTCCTAGTCCTTTTGAGCTGTGGAAGTGATAAACAGGTGTTAGCTTTCTTCCCAACCAAGGGCTTCAGATCAGAGCTCCCAGCTGTCAATCAACCGTTGCTATGGTAACACCCTTTCTGCTGGAGGCTCACTCTATCCAAAGAGGCACACATACTTGTCCATAATAAAAATTACCAATGCTAACTTTTTAAGTTTTAAACCGATTCAATTGGAATTTTGGAAGTGAGCTCCTGTAATCCAATTATAGTGAATGTAAACATTTCAGCCATTTTCGTGAAAAATTTGCAAAGATAGTTTTCTTATTTTTTATCATAAGTAGCAGAAGTCTCTTGAGGGGAGTGAGGGTGGCATGCACATAAACAAGAAGATGAATGTGTTGTTCAGGCATACTCCTCACTGGTGGATGCCGACTTGGTACATCGCGACCCCCTCCCCTGCAAATGCTAAATGCCTCTTCTTTCCCCTTCCATTCTCAGAGTTGTCCGACGGACATCAAGCTCACCTTTCAAACAGACCTACTAGCAATCATCCAATTTTATTGCACTGGACCGTTGCCGGCGGTTTCTCTGAGAACAGAGGAGAGGAACTTTTAAAAATGAAGGGGTAACAGTAACACGATTTCCTAAAAGGGCATTTTTTAAGCACTAACTTCAAATTTCAAGGCTTTTCAAGACAGCATTAAAAAGACACCGTTTTTCCAGGATATTCCAGGCCTTGAAAACGTAATCATGATTTTCCAGGACTTTCCAAGTTTTCAAGCACGCGTGCACACCCTGTGTAAGTGAAGAGAAATTAAGAGATCGGGT
The DNA here is from genome assembly GCA_039090855.1 of Macrothele yani. Lineage (NCBI taxonomy): Eukaryota > Metazoa > Arthropoda > Arachnida > Araneae > Macrothelidae > Macrothele > Macrothele yani. The sequence continues at coordinate 55,761,534 of CM077017.1, forward strand.
GCATACTTTTAGTATTTCTTAAAATTTATTAAGTGTAGATAATAAACAGAGCAATGACACCAAAGAAAAGAGTTGATTGGACTCCCACGAAAAGAAGCAGAATTGTTGTATTACACGAATCAGGTCTTTCCTACACTGGAATTGCAAGGCAATAGGTGGGACAGTGATGACATCTGGAGTATGAAAGTTGTGTTTACGTTATCAGGAAGCAAAGTCACTGAAAACCAAAGCAGGAAAAGGCCGAAAAAAGTACACAAAATCTATTGATTACAGATGAATAAAAAGGTTGTGTCTCAAGAATAGAAGAATTTCATCTGCGGTCATCAGAGGGGACTGGGTGCAACAGGTGTTTCTTGTCAGTTCAAGAACCATTAGGAGAAGACTCAAATATGGAACTGAGAGGTAGGACTCAGAGAAAAAAAAGCCATATCTGAATCTACAGCAGTGCAAGAAACAACTACAGTGGGCAAAAAACACATTGAATGGACAGAAGATCAGTGGAAGCAAGTTATCTGGAGTGACGAAAGTAAGATATCCTTATTTGGTAGTGATGGGTGAAAATGTGAGACGTCAAGTGAGAGAAAAGCTACATCTTGACTGTATGGAGGCAAATGCAAAGTTCCCAACAAGCATTATGATTTTGGCATGTATGGCAGCAGATGGTGTTGGCCACCTACATGTAATTGACGGCACGCCGAATGCAAGAAAATACACTGACACCATCCTGGAATCAAAATTGCTACCTTCCATTAAGGATCTTTTTCCCAACAATGCACCATTTGTTTTTCAGCTCCCTGCCACTCAGCACAAATACATGCAAACAGTGATTCACAGCAAAGGACATTCCACTGTTGACCTGGCCAGGAAACAGCCCTGACCCAAACCTGATAGAAAATTTGTGGCACTGCTTGAGTTTGAAAACCTTGTACAAATGAGGCATGCACCATATAAAAAACAATTGAGGCTGTAATTGCTTCCTGGCACCACATCATAGCTAAGGCAGAGCTTCAAACATTTGTTGGCCCAATGAGACATTGCTGCACTGCTGTTTTGAACAACAAAGACTACCCTACTAACTGATAGTACATTGCAATCACAAGTATCTGATATCATTTTATCGGATTGCAGTGTAGATTTATCATGATTGCAGTACTCGCACAGCAAAACCTTTTGCATTGCAGATATTTGAATTGTTTTTTGTATTGAATTAACATTAAATTCTCTTACAATTGATATATAAACATTTGCATTTAGTGGAATATAACATTTCCTATAAGCCTGCAAAATTGCAAAACCTGAAATTTTCAGAGTGTCCACAATTTTGGCCACCACTGTATATGCTTTATGATTTCTAGTTGTTCCAAGTACACAGGGTGAGTCAAAGGTTTTGCAATATTTGCATAAATGCATGTGCTGCGGTGGGTATGTCATGTGTTTAAACTAAACTAGCTCAAGTTGCGTATTGCAGTCAGTCGAAAGGGATATAAAGTGGCAGTTGTTGCTGTGAACAGCATTGCATGTCAATGTTCTGTCTGTAGTTGGGATGCCTAAAAGATGAACAGCCACAACTGGCTAATTAGGGAACTTTTGCTTTAAGAGTTTCAACTCGACCATACAATGCTCAAGCAATACGAAACACGTGTCATGCAAAAGGGTAAGGTTCTGTGCCAGATGATTCAAGAAATTTTGCTCAAGTGACAGAAAATTCAAAGATCAGCCAAAGTCACGCAGGCCGAGAACTGTGGATTCGGAGGATATGAGCCAGGCCGTAGAGGCAAATCCGACAACCAGCACTCCGAGATTATCAGGCAAGCTGGGCGTATCACAGACCACCGTGTTTCATCATTTTCAGGACCTCAGCAATGTCTACAGGAGCTGCCACATTGTCCCTCACAAACTGACACCAGCTGAAGCAAACCGCCAAGTGGAAGTGGGCACTTAACTCCTACAAAACCAGGGCGATGCAAGTTTCACCAAGAGAATTGTTACGCACGATGAAAAGTGGGTCTATTTCGGTAATCCTAACATACAACGGAAATGGCTGAGCCCTGACCAGCTTCCTGAACCTGTTGCCGAACGCGGTGCTTCAAGCACAAGGTGATGCTCGGCGTCTCGTGGAATTTCGAGGGGATAATCCATTACAAATTTGATCCAGACGGTTCGACCATCAATGCCAACCTCTATTCTGAACAGCTGGAGTGGATGTATGCCGTTTTGGAGAAGTACCCAGCACTGGTGAACAGAAAGTGTGCTCTCCTACAGCAAGACAACGCTCGGCCTCATACCACGCGAACAACCCGGACAAAACTCCAGGAACTTGAGGGCATCAAACTGATGCCACACCCAGGATATAGTCCAGACCTTGCCCTGTCGGACAATTACTTGTTCCGGTTCAAGGCCCACTTCCTTCGCGGGCGGCACTTCAACAAACATGAGGTGGTGGCAGTTGGGGTGAAGGAGTTATTTGCCTCGAAGGACAAGAACTGGTACCACCGCGGAATCGAAGAACTGGCAGACAGATGGCTAAAGACAGTGCAACATGATTGCCCAGACTTTGAATGCAAGTCAGCTTTCGTCGTAAAGGTACGTATGAAGACAAAGTGATCCAAATATTGCAAAACTTTCGACTCACCCTCTGTAAGATAAGAGTCATCACAAGATGTGGGAATCCTTTGGCAACCCTGGAAAAGCCTTTAAATGGCAAGACTCCAGTATCATTAAATTGCTGCCATAATCCTGAAACCAGCATTGGGTAGATAATAAAGTATTTTGCCACATAAGACTGCAGCTGGCTTGCTTCCAGACTGCCAATGACACTCCACTTACCCTCATATAAACATGCACGGGACAATGGGGATAAATTTTTATCTAGACTTTGCTTACATGTTTCAGCAGATGAGAACTGGCAGTTTTGCAACCCCGGTGGATTGAAGTTGATTAGACTTGCATACTGAACACCGTTGTGCTCTACAATATGCAAATTTAGACGCCAAAGTGGATTTCGCATATTCCATCTAATACAATTCACATAACTGTTATTGCATTTCACTTGGTGAAATTTTCGTTCCAAAAATTCCTTTTGGACACCAATCTATATAACAATGAATTCAATATAATTCAAAGCCCACATACAGCTGTACATTAGTTTTAGACAAAGGCAGCTGGTGTGCATTTTGTGAAATCCATGATATAGGGAAAAGTGTTCACTTGGCAAAAAGACACCCCCCCCCCCATAAACCCATGACAGTTCCAAACAAAATGCCGCAATAATAATAAAAACCAGCCAATACATTTAAAGGATGCATCCAAAATTAAATACATAATTTGCATCACATTTGTAAACTACATTTAAGTTTTTTTTTTTGTTTTTTTTTGGCCTTTCAATTTTTTAACTTACTCTGTTTCACATTCCAGACAACCATTTTTCTCTTTACCTCATTTATTCATGATTTTCCAAAGTCAGTTATAATTACTTCCTGTAGTCCATTATTTCTAAATTTAATCTTTCTTTCTCAAAAATGAGATAAGCTGGTTGAGCTCAAATGCTTAACCAGACATTTCATTAAATATGTGCAGCTCAACAATATAATACAAATGATACGCTTACCTTTTTAGCCAACTTCAAGTTGATGAAGCTCGTTTTATAACATTTGTAGCATGAGCAGGCAATTACAAATTTCCCAGTGGTGCGATGTGTTCAGATTTTTTTTTTTCATTGCTGTGTGCTTTACTGAACACATCTCGCCATCAGGAATTCGTAATTTCCTGCACGCGCTGAAAATGTGATAAAATGAGCAATATAGTATTATATTATTATTTCTTTGTTAACAGCGGTTATCTTTAAACATTAATGGATTCTTATGTGCTGTGAGCCAACACAAATGAAACTATCTAAATACTCAAAAGCACACGGCAATGAAAAAATTCTGTAATTCTAAAACTTAGTAAAAACACGAATGATCACATTAATTAGGATGTCACGAGTATGGCTTTTGGTAAAAGCTGCACGATGAATAGCAGGTGGGGGAGAGCAGAAATTTTTCAATCAAAACAATAGAAGCAGGGATATTGAAAGCAAAGTATAAAGGTATGTTCAGAGTTGTATAAAAATAAAATGTATCTGTGTACACAACCATTGAAACAGAAAACTTGCTGCAAACCCGCGAATCACGATAAAAAAAGAAGGTAATTTAAAGAAAAATTACTAAAACAATAAATAATTGTTAGAACATTACAGATTCCAGTGAGGACAAAATAAGTACATTACAAATGAATGTTCAGCAATGTGTATGAAATGGACCTTTATGGCAAAATCTTGGATTACGAACCTCATAAAAACAAGACTAATTGGAAGTTTTTATATTTAGAAACACAGTTCCATTAATGAACATTCAAAAATTATAAATAGCATTTTCAACAACTCAATTCAAAAATAGTATACTTACAAAATACATAAGGAATAGATTTTCATTTAATAACTGGCAACTGCAGGAGGAACCTGGCAACCAAACTTTTGATAATTTCAAATGCATTGAGAACAGTCCTTAATAAAATTTAGATGCCAGAAACGTTTGTAAAAACAAAAGAACTCAGAAGATGTGAAAAATAATTGAAAGTTCTTAAAAGTTAAAATAGAATTAAATATACTAATCTGAGTAAAGCCTTAAGTGTTTTTACCTCCCAGCAAATAACATTTTTTAAATCTACAGGCAAAAATTATCTGCGAGATCTGCTAATAATTTGGAAACTATCTACGTATGGCGTACAACAACATTCTGCACCTCTGGGTATGTTTATGCCCCTAGTACAAAAATGGTGATTGGAAAAACGTGAAAATACAGTGGAATCCTGTTAGGACGAAGTCCGATATAACAAAAATCTGATACAGTGGATCCCACTTAAGAAGTTCCAGTTTAAGAGGTTTTATTTTTAGAGTCTCGATTTTTCCCCCATAGTGCTAATGTTAATTTTTCCCACTTAAGAAGTAATGATGTTTCAAGTTTCCCCACTTAAGAAATTGTGTCACAAGTTTCTAAGTAAAAACACACGATTTTGGAACTCGTCCAGCAGATAAGTACATGTCAAAGAATTTGGGAGGAAACGTTTCTTTGTTCTCCCCATACATGTAGCAAGCGAAGCCCCTGCCGGCTTCCCACAGTCAATGCATGTTTACCCCCCACACACACACACACTTCTGTGTCTGCCCTTTGTGTACCACAATCGCCTTATCTTTGGGGCTGGGGAAAGGCTGGGAAAGGAAATACCTGCTAAAAGTTAAGTCATTCTGTCAGAGTTAGGTTCAGGTGTTGCACCTCGCATACATGGAGTTAAACGTTTAAGTTTTATTGTTGAAACGCGTAGCTAGAAATATGGCGTCTAAAGGCACAAAAAGAAAAGCTTTATCTGTGGTTGAGAAACGAAACATTATTACGAAAGTTGATGAAAACCCGAATTTAACTAGGGTGCAGATAGCAAAAGAACTAAATTTACCTGTTACAACCCTCAATGGTATAGTGGCAAAACGGGACACTGTGCTTGCAAATGCTTCCCATTCATTAAAAATCAAAAAGATTGAGAAGGGTAAATACGAGGATGTCGAAGAAAAACTTCTTGTGTGGTTTAAACAAGCAAGAAACGCTAACATTCCGATCAACGGGACGATTCTTCGCGAGAAAGCAGAAGAGATTTCCAAGAAATTAAATGTTGAATTTAATCCTTCTAATTGGTGGATCGACCGTTTCAGGAAAAGAGCAGGACTGACTTATAAAACTGTTTGTAGAGAATCAAAAAGTGTTAACGTTGAAGAAGTGGATGATTGGAAATCTAATGTTTTACCAGAACTGTTATCAGCATACGAAGCAAAAGATGTTTTCAACACTGACGAGTGTGCTTTGTTTTACAACCTTATTCCTGACAATACCTACTCTTTCACAGGAAATAGCAGAAATGGGGTCAAAGTAAATAAAGAAATATTGACAATTCTGGTAGGAGCTAATATGGATAGAACAGAAAAGTTGCCTTTATTATTGGTCATTGGAAAATTGAAGAATCCGAGGTGCTTCAAAAATGTGAAAACTTTTCCATGCAATTACAGAAATAGTAAAAATGCATGGATGACAGTTCAGATTTTTGAAGACTTTTTAATGGAGTTTCAGAAGAAAATGGCCAAAGAAAATAGAAAAGTTTTGTTATTTTTGGATAACTGCACAGCCACCCAAAGAGGATCATCTGGAAAATGTAAAAGTAGTTTTCCTGCCACCTAACTCGACTTCAATGTTAAAACCAATGGACCAAGAAATAATTAAAACCATGAAACAATTCTACAGGAAACGTTTATTTTATTGGCTACTGCAAGAAGCTTGAATCAGACTCAAGTTGCACTACATGTACACTGAAATTGAATTTATTAGATGCTATGCATTTTATTGTTTCTTCGTGGGAAAAGGTATCTTCAACGATCACAAATTGCTTCAGGAAAGCTGGTTGCAAAGCTGATGAGCTTAGTTTTTCTTATGAAGAAAACAGTTATGACAAAAATAAAGCTTAGGAAAGTTTGCAAAAAAATAAATAAATAAATAAACTTCAAATCTTCCTTTGAAGAGTTTGTAAATGTTGACAAAGATGTTCCCACTTTTGAAATGCAAAATACCGACGATATTTGCGACATCGAAACGCAAGAGGACGATGAACCAGAAACGCAAGAAGACGAGTGCAGGCCAATTCCAACTTCAGCTGAAGCTGGTAAAGCATTAGAAACTTTTCACCGCTTAAAGAAAGCCACGAACGTGTTCCAGCGGACATAATGAGAAATTTGAGAGAAATGGAAACGTACTTTCGTGAATCTAGCAGAAAAAAGAATGAAACAAACGCTTTTAGATCAGTATTTTTGTAATCCTGCAGCATAACAAATGTAGCTGTCAATCCTCATATGAAAGTTTAAATAAGTAAGATGTGAAATTTTTTGTTACTTTAAAATTAACTAAAATGTAATGTCTGGATTTTATTTATGCAACATTTTAAATCGCTTAAGTCTTACAAAACCCAATCAGACACTTCCCATTTAAGAAGTTTTCATCGCTTCATCCCAACTTCTTAAGCGATATCCACTGTATAACGAAATTATTGCGAATCCCCTACATACATTTCCTTGAAGTAACGTATTTTTAATTTCATTATAACGAAATTAATTTTTACAACTGTTCATTAAAATGAACAAATTTTCTCCATTTCAGGAGGAAGGTAGCATCCTCCGCAAAAATTTTCAGCTCAAATTTCTGTCCTGGTTTTTTTCTTGAAGCACGTGCGGGCAGTCTTAGTGAGAGATGGGTTTGCCTCCTCGGGGCGCTCTGTGGTAACAATGGCATACACAACAGCAACTAGGACCTCTGTGAATCGTGGAGAGGTGCCAGCTAGTTGTGTGACATTGGCGAAAAGACCCCAACTCACTGGGTTTTGTTCCAGAATTCTTAGGTTGAATGACCAACTGGAACAGTCAGCTGTGGGCTAATCCCTTACACTGATGTACTTACCTGCTTAAAAAGTAAAAAAGGAATGCAAAAATGGGCTCAAGTATGGGATATGGTGGACCTTTCACACTTGAGAAAGATGGTCCATTATGGTATCGACCTGGAACAAGGAAAATCTGAAAGAGATCTCGGCTGAGTGAGTGCAAGATTGGTGCATGGAATATTAGAGGTATAAATGGTAAGATGAATGAGGTGATTGAAGAGATGAATAAGTATAGATTGGATGTGCTGTGTGTAAGCGAAACCAAAAAGAGGGAAGGGAAAAGATGAACTTGATTCACTATAGTTGAATAAGTGAGAGAATTCTTTGGATTTGCTTGAAAGTGAAACTTCAGAGAATAGTAATTGTTGTAACGTAGGCTTATTGTGACTCTGAACCCTCCGATAGGAAGGAACATTTCTGGAATGAGCTAAAAGCTGTTTCCAGCCAGTTTGATGCTAAAGAGAAAGTTATATTAGCAGGGGATTTCAATGCTAGAGTAGGTGTGCAGAATGCAATTTCTGACAATGTTTTGGGTAAATTTAATGATCCTTGTGTGAATGATAATGATGAAAGATTAATTGAAATCTGCATTGAGAATGGTTTGTGTGTATCTAATTCATTTTTCAACCACAAGTATATCCACACATATACTTGGGAAAATCATGCTCTTGGTCAAAAGAGTGGGATAGATTTTTTTGTCTACGATCAGCGGTTGAAACACTTAGTTGTTGACACCCGTGTGATGAGAGATGCGGATGTTGGTTCTGATCATTACTTGGTAGTGTCACGAGGGAGCTTGAACGTTGGTCAGAGGAAAAGGAATAAGAAGAGGTGTACTAGGATGGAAAGGATGAAGTTTGAAAGGCTCCCCGAAAATCATCAGCGTTCCAGGGAAGGGAGAGAGAGCCAGTGCCGTAAAACAAACAACATCCATGCCTCACGGGGATCCGAACCCCTGATCAGAAGCCATCGCTTATCACTGCACCACCGGGGCGGCAAAGTACTGCTTACCCTTGTTAAATCAGCATAGTATTAGTCTGTTTAAATAAGTAAATATAAAAATATATCTAAATATATCACAATCTGCAGTTATAAAAAATACCAATCTTTGTGGGTCTAAGTTTAAGTTGTATGAAATGGAAATCATTACCTTTTTTTTTTCGTTTTCATGATCGGTTTGGCAACAGTTTAATTTGCTAACAGTCTGATCAGTGATTAAGTTCCTCAAGTTGTGAAAAAAATTTGCATTTATGTAGCAGTTTTTTAAAAATACAGTACAGCAAGCAATGACAATGCAAACAATATGTTGGTACTAAAATATTCACATGAATATAATATGCATCTTTGATAGCATGCTATCTATATATGCATTAGTTTAACTGCAAAAAATATAAAAAAAAAAATTTAGTCTCCCCAACACACAGCATCACGCTTCACCACTGGTGTGAGAGTTTAATTGTTCCTACTCTGATGTATGGCAGTGAAACCTAGGTACTGCAGAAGAAACATAGGAGTCATTTATGTGCTGGAGAAATGCGCTACTTACGGGGTTGGGGGGGGGGCAAGACACATTCTGAGTGTGTGAGGAATGAAGATGTGTTGCAGTTGTGTGATGTGAAGCAAAATGTTTTTAGCAAGGTGGAGACCAATATGCTTCGGTGGTTTGGCCATGTTGAAAGAATGAGTGATGAGATGCTTACTAAGAAAATCTTTTTAGCCCAAGTGGCAGGAAGGAAAGGCAGAGGAAGCCAAAGGAAGACATAGGTGGATCAAATTCAGAAGTGTCTGCATGAGAAAAAGATTATGAGTATGAAATATAGAAGATCTTGTGTACAGTGTGTAATGGATGTGAGTGAAGCCCAAGTTGTATGTCAAGATTGCTGTAAATGGAGAACTTTGACACGGCAACAGTAAGTAAAAATTATCTAATAGTTTGTATTTCTTTTTGGAGCTAACCTCTGAATATCAGAGAACAGCTTAGTGATATGTATGTATGCATGTATACCTCATAATGAGCCCCCGACTTTAGACTGCATTAGTGTTTAATATTTTCCGCCAAACTGCACTGCTGTTTTACAGCCTACACATCATGGAATTAGAACTGTGAAAATTCACTATCAAACCCTGCCAATGAAGAAAATTCTTTACGGAATTGAAAGAACTGACAAAAGACAAAAAACGTAAAAGAGGCATTGCTACAATCGCAGGAGCATGGTTAGCCAAAAAACTATCGTCAACTGTTGGAAGCATGCTGCATTGATTGATTCTGATCAAAAGAATTCAGCAGAAAAAGATTTGGACATGGAAACATCTATTGAACTTGAAAATTTATGGAACCCTGCCAAATATGAATATATCGGAGGCACTTTCATGCTTCGAAAAAGTGAGTCATTTCGTTTCCTATCAGACAAACAACTCTTGAGGATATTTCTTCTAGTATGCATTCCCTGCAAACCTTTGATTTCTAAAGTCACAAAAGGACTTGTACAAAAATAAATCATAAAAAGCATTTTGAGAAGCAGAATCATCAGAGGCACTTTCATGCCTTGAAAAAGTGCATCGTTTCATTTCCTATTAGACAGATGTCTCTGAGGATATTTTTCAAGTATGCATTTCCTGCAAAACTTTTATTTCTAGAGCCACAAAAGGACTTGTACAAAAAAAAAAAATTACAGAATTTGTGCAAACGGAGGTGATAATTTGTATACGTATGTACGTACAAAACGCAGAAAATTTAATGTCAAATTTCCTAAATTTGTTAAAATAAAATGTCTTGAAAAAAATCCCATTATTACGAAATTTTGTTATAACGAACGACATTAGGTGGTCCCGTCAAGTTCGCTCTAACTGGAATTAACTGTATGTGAATAATCTAAGTGCATTTGTTGTTATACAATTTGTTTTTCAACATGACTTCCAGCAGTGTAGGTATCATCCAAAATATAGGTGCATAAACATGCAACCTAGCAGGGAAAATTTTCAGAAAAAGTTGTAAAATGCACTAAATTTTTTTGTTGTGGTTACAGCCACATAGTGAAGAAATGGCTTCCCTTCACCTGATTTCTGGATCACAGATTTAGTGCCTGTATCATAAGCATCTAGATCACAGATTTAGTGTCTGTTTCACATAAGAATCTACACTTATTGCATTCATTATCAGTCATGCAAGTAACAGTGAAAACTTTAGTAGCCCACTTAAAAAAAAAAAAAACTAATGGCCCACAAAACTGAAAATTACCATACCAGACCCGCACCACCTTCAAAATTTTAATACTGCCTCAGATTAATTCAAAATTTTGTTTTGTGTATTTTCTAATTTGATATGTCTGTTATGCTCATAGACATTGAATTTATACACGAAAAATTTATAAAACAGGCATGCATCTACGTAGCAAAAATATGCTCTTAAAATACAAAAATATAAGATATTGAAGTGGCTTTGAAGGATAAGCTATATAATATGCTGCATTAAATAATATTCATCTTTTGTACCTTCCCAGTGGATGCCTTGAGTAGACATTTAGCCAAAAGGGGAAGGAATTTGTTTAGCAGCAAAGGCTTTCACGCATTGGACATGCTTCCATGTATTTTTAATGTTTCTAATTCGAAACAAGCTGCATGTCCAGTTACCAGTTTTAAGTTTGGATCATGCAATGCAGATAATATTCTGCAAACTGAACAAGATAGAATGAAGTTTATTTCATCTTATTCAAGCCAGCTAAACTTTTTCTTCAGAATTAACCTGGGCATCACAAGTTCCTTACGTTTTTGAAGAGAAGACTCTGGCAAGAGATCTTGGCCCAGGACGATCGACAATAATATTATTGTCCTCTAAACATCTGTCTTGAGAGGAATGCTGCATTTACAAATTTCCATGCATTTAACTTACCAAAACTGACACCTCATTCCTGTTAGAATCTAAGTTGAAAGGTGCAACTTCAGGTGGTAGAGAGACAGGTAGCAGTTTCTTCATTATCATCAAATTTTCACTTTTTATTAAAGAACACCAGACATTTTCATAGCTAATACACTGAGTGGCTACTTTATTACGATCACCCCCTCAGTACTTCGTTTCGTTGGGCCATCTTTTGTATTTAATACTGTGTCGATTCTTCGTGGCATGGACTCCACGAGATGTTGATAGGCAGTTTGTGGAATCTGAGACCATGCTTGATGAATAGCACATTCCAGGAGTGTGAGATTGCAGAGTTGTGGATCCAGCTGTCTGATGGCTCGTTCAACTTCATTTCACAAATTCTCAATGGGGTTGAGATCTGGAGATTGTGGGGGCCACCTAAGCAAAGTAAACTCACCGGCATGTTCCTGAAACCAATCCTGTACAATACGAGCACTATGGCAGGAAGCATTATCTTGTTGAAAGTAGCCATCGCCATTGGGATAAACCATCTACATGACAGGATGCACTTGGTTTGCAACGATGTTTAGATAACATGTGCCAGTCAGACGTTAATCAACACGAATTAAAGGACCCAAAGTGCGCCAGGAAAACATTCCCCAAACCATAACGTTGCCTCCACCAGCTTGAAGGGTTGTAGCAATGCATTTGGAGTCCTTTCATGCTGTTTCTGTAAATTCTCACTCTGCCATCGGCAAGGTGCAACTGAAAACACGATAAATTGGACCACATAATTTGTTTCCAATTATTGACTGTCCAATCCTTGTGCTCCTGTGCGAACTGGAGACGTTTTATCTTGTCAACTGCAGACAGCAAAGGTGTTTGAACAGGCTTTTGGCTGCCATATCCCATCCGATGCAGTGTTGTATGGCGAACAGTGCATGCAGAGATCATGTGAGGGGATCCTTGATTAAGATAGTCTGTAATTTGCTGCACTGTTGCCCTGCTGTTGTCTGTTACCAGTCTGGACACTATCCGTTCCGCCCGAGCAGTCACTAGTCGACGACGACTACACGTTGCACGTAGACACCCAGTTTTTTTGGCTGACAGTCCAGTCTTTAAACACTTTAACAACAGCTGCTCTGGAACATTTCACGAATGCGGCGGTTTCGGTGATACTCGCTCAATGGCTCCGAGCTCCTACAATCATCCCACGTTGAAAGTCCATCAAATCGCATTTTTTACCCATCTCGTCAGCCAAAAATCACTACTATCGCAAGCACTAAGCTTTCCTTTTTTATACTAGCCTCGCCCTCTGGCGGCAACAGCGTGCAGCCATAGCTCATTTGCTTAAAACTGTCAGGTGGTCATAATAAAGTGGCCACTCAGTGTATAAACATGCTCAACACAGTGTTTAAACCTCAAACCATACAAAAATACAGATCAGTTCCAGGGAAAGCTAATGCATTCACCATATATCACACACTGTGTAAGTTAGGCACAAAGATTGTTCTAAAGCACCGAACTGCTTTGTTGACCCATCGGAAGGAACATCCTTCATAGACATCCTTTGAGGGTGCGAAACAGGGTTGGATTACCAATCAAGAAATACCAAGGTGAAACACACTGCTCAGGTAACTAGTAAGCATTGCACTCCACCCCTCTTCTTCAGGTGAAATTTTACTCTTCTCCTTGATGATTAGTTAGTGTTACGTTCATTATATCAGAGTTCCACAAAATAGTCCTTTATTTGAAGAACACATTTACAAGCTCCAGCTTTGTTTCTTTTAAAAAAGATATCAGGCTATCAGTGAGCTGCCTTGTAAAAGCACAATTAGCCATTCTTGCCAATCTTCTCGATGCTCCAATCTCTGCGAGAGGCAAATAGTAAAATAAGTTTGCATTTCATTTTTTTTTCTTTAGGGGAAAAAAACAACAAAAAAAAAAAACAACAACAGAAGTCTGAGCAGGGGACATGTCAATTTCAGCCACCCATAGCAATTCTTTAGTCTTGATCAACGAGCATGCAGCCAACTATTTGCAAGTCTGCTCTATCATATACATTAAACTCTTAAGTTAAAAAAATATATGTAATCCAATAATGAAAAGTCTTTTTTTGTCAGTACAGAATTTGAGGTACAACTCAAAATTATGTGCTCTTTATAACATTACCAAATCAATAAATTGAATAAAATGCTTCCAATAACTAGTCATAAGTCAAAGCTTCAGGATTTGAATCCCATATTTTGAGTTTTCGATATTTTAAAAGTTTTTCTAAATTCCAAGAGTTTCCAATGCAGAAATAAACTAACACTAATAAAAACAAAGATATGTTTCATAATCAAGTACATAGTTCCACTAACCTTCCATTGTGCTTCTGGCGAACCAACAATAGTAACTTTCCTTTCTACTTGGCGATCACCCTGCTCTTCTTTATTTGTTTGGGCAACCTGAAAAGAAATGAAATGTGTATTAAGCAAATTTTCAACAACCATTTCTTTGAAAGTAAATTAATATCTGTTCAAAATGGAAGCTAAAACCTCTACTTTCAATGATCTATAATTGTCAGAATGTTTTTTGTGAGTCACGAAAAATTTCATTTTCAAAGCTCAGTTTGAGGATCTAGCAAAGATAGTGAACTCACTTTATGGTCTTCCATTTCCAAATCTGATCTTGCAAAGCAGTTTCCCAAGTGGCAGTACATATACCCACAGGGGTACATTCAGAAGACCCCCCCCTCCCGCCACACACACGCGCACTTTTCAAAGTGCAAGAGACAAAACTGTGTTAGAAACACCACACCTTTTAATAACTCATTCACTGTAAAATATTGATTATTGTAACAGACACAGCAGACTCAGGGTGTCTACCAGATTAAAAAACATGAAATAAATGAAATATCAATGAGTTTAGGCCCCTCCCATGCTAAATATAACAATCCACAGTAACAGCTTTAATGTTTCAATAAAAGTGGATTTTCAAAAAAAAAAAAAAAAAGTTCAATAAAGTTCTTACAGCGAGTTTACACCTTAGCTTATTTACAATTTATCACACACATTCTTATTTCAACATATTTTTTCTTATCCTGCTCAATACTTTAGTTTCTTTTAGGCAGCTAGACCACATGGTATACTCTAAAATGCTGACATCTTAAATGAGATAGCTGAGGATCAGCATTTGATAACTGAAACATTGATCCGTCATTTTCAATGAGAATTTTTGCTTTCCAATCAAACATGACTGGTGATCAGAACAATGCAATGAAACTGAAATTTGACATGAGAAATAAGCAGTTTTCTCAAGTTGCCCTCCACATTACCACATTCAGTATTCTGCGAAGTGGAGCTAATGTAATTTTGCTGTTACAATTATATCAAAATAAAGTTAATGTGATAGTGCTTAACTCAGGAAGAAAAAAATTGTGAATTCCAAGGTATTGCAATAAAAAATGGGAGGACAAATTCAAGGTATTTTTGTTTCCTTGTTCATTACCCTACTCTTCAAAATAAGAGAGCATTTCTTGAAGCTGATTATATGATTTACTGGACCCACTGAAACACTCAAAAGCTAATTTTTAAGGTTATGTTGGAAAATGAGGAAAAACTTTCAGAGTAGCAACAATGGGTAATTAAAAAAACTACAAAGACAATGGTTAGTTAGTGTCAAAAGTTAAGAAATTATAGACATGATCTGATTAAAAAATAAATGAAGAAAATACAAGAACGTTGATTTATAACACAGGACACATACATCCTTCTGTGTGATCACAGCCACCTAAATATAATACAGTGGACCAGAACAATAAATTCATGTCATAGTTTTTGACCAATGTCTCTTCAAGCTTTCATTGACATTCTGCACTAGGAGATTTTGATATTGACATCACAAATCTAACTCACATGCCTATATAACTAAATGGCTGTGATATTACAGTATAAAGTCAGCGATAACAAGCACTGCAACTTTCTAATAGCTGTTTGAAGTTGATAGTCAAAAGTGATTCCGTTGAGCAAATGTTAGCTATCAAATGGTCTACGCTATGATTCTTCGACATATTGGGACCCCAAGGAATACAGGGTGCATAGGAAAGTCCCTTTAGCCTGGAATAATTTGCGAACAGAGAGAGGTGCAGTTATGCAAGTGAGATAATGGTATAGTAAAGCAACTACGTCCGATCGAATGCAACCGATAGCAGCGCCCCTAGTGGCAAAATGCGGAAGTTAGCCATTGCAAATTGAAAACGAAAAGAGAGAGAGAGCAAAATTTCCAATTACAAATTAATAAGTACAAAATGACATGTTTCACACGGATATGATAAATTGTCGCCTAAATACCCTTAAATGTCCGAAATCTATGCACAACCTTTTGCGTGAACATTTGAAGGGAACAGGCATAGGTATGAGCAAATACACACAATTTATTGCATAAATGCGTACTTATGTCAATACAGTTTGATAACGTCAGACAAAACAAAAAAGGCAAACTGGCGCACAGTGATAAAAAGTTAATGTCAAGTATGTTTGAAGAGTTCGCCATTGCCCACGATACACATTTATATTCGTGAAAGTAACTCTGCATGCACATTCCTCAGCATGGAAGGTGTCACACTATTGCAAGCATCTGTAACACGACGACGTAGATTCAGCAGACTTGTAGATGCTGCAGCGTAACACCTGATTTTTTTACGTAAACCCAGAAGTCCAAGGTCGCCATTCTCACACAGCGTACATAGACCTAAACGTCTGATCAGGGTACATCCTGCTACTGGTTTTTATATCGTAGGTACGGTACAACGACACAATCTGCATTTGCATACGGCTACATTTGCGAAATGTGAATATGCAGATTCTAATTGTTGCGCATCGATTTCAGACATTGTAGGGCATTCAGGCAACAATTTATCTTATCAGTGTGAAACAAATGTCGTTTTGTACTTATTAATTGATGCTCTACAACTTTATAATTGGAAATTTTGCTCCATCTCTTTTCGTTTTCGATTTGCAATGACTAGCTTCCACATTTCACCACTAGGGCCGTTGCTATCGGTTGCATTCGATCGGGCGTAGTTGCTTTACTATACAGTTATCTCACATGCATAACTGTACCTCTCTCCGTTCACACGTTATTCCAGGCTAAAGGGACTTTCCTATGCACCCTGTATATTGAATTTACTGAAACAGAAATGCTCTTTTGTCACACAGGTTAATCTCAGTAGACTGAGGGAGTACTTTATGCCCAAAAAGTCAAGTTCTAGCTCTAGTTTTCTTTAATTTTAGAGGAGGGTAAATTTCATCACAATCACAATTCCTTCATTGTTTTAACACACACTACACATCATCAATATACTTGTACACAGGATTGTACAGCTTATGAGATCATTTATGAATTTGTACTCTTCATAGAACGAGGTCAGATAATGAACAGCTTGTGATTATATTTTATGTAGTTGCATTTTATACAGCATTCAAGTAAAATTTCCCAAGTTTCATATGGCACCAAGGTATCTAGACAACAAGTGTTGCACAATTCTTTTAATATACATTAAAAGTAATATAATAACCTGAAAAAGTTTTACATCATAGCAAAAATTATGATGCTGAAATCTGCGTACCTTAATATTGGCTCCTGAACTGCTAATCATGTCTCGTATAGTGCTTCCTCCAGTGCCAATGATGGCACCAACTGCAGTATTAGGAATATAAATACAAACAGTTTCCTTTGGAATTTCTTGATTTTGCATTGGACCAGGAGGTGAATACATCATAGGCATGTAGGATGAAGGAGTGTTGTACATTCCATATGGAGGAGGTGGTGGGCCACTACGACTAGGTGGGTAACCAGAATTTAAAGTGGACATCATTGCCATGGGGTGCAGCCCAGGAAACATCAAAGCCTGAGGAGCCATGGCTGCTAGATCATTTTCATAGCTTTGGCGCAGTTTATTGCTGATCATTTGCTCTGCTTTGCATATATTATCAAGTTTTCCTTTGACAGTAATTATTCGTTCAAGGTTGAAGCTATTTGAATCATGCAGGCTGAAAAAGAAAAAAAATTACTAGGATTGTCATAATTACATGCTTTATTTTTTTGGTACAAAAAGACAACTGAAATCATGTTTTCAGAATTGCATAACTATAAAAAGATTTTTCTTTTTTTGTATGTATAGTACATTGCATAATCATTTGAAAACTACAATCACACATTTACCATAAACAAAGTAAAAATTTGATATTACATTGAAGGGCTAACTGTTACAAGCCTCACTTATGTATGCAACTATGATGCTGAAATGGCTTTTCATAAACAGCTCATTGAAAAATTAAGATGTTTATAAAGCATAGACAGTAGCAATATGCAAAAGACTCCTAATTTTAATAGACTTTGAAGGAGGCATTATAGCAGTTGCTATGCAGGCAGGTGCAAGCCTCTCAGAAACAGCAAACCATCTCGGCTATGCAAGAACAATTGTATCAATGACGGGCAATGAGTGGTGCACAAACAAATCAAACAGTTGGCAGTCTTCCTATGGGCAAAAATGACTGGTCAAGGTACAAGGGCAACAGCAGCTAGAGAGGATTCTATGAGGTAACAGATGAGCACTATTGCATCAAGTAACTGCTCAGCACAACAGCAGTACTGAGAGAATTTCAGCATACACAGCCCATCACACATTGGTGTTAAAAGGATATAACAGCAGATGTCTCCTCTTTTGTGTACCACTCATCTTTGCTAAAAGCAGACAAATATAGAAAAATAAAAGTTTTCAGCTGTCAGATGGATGATTAGCAACTGCATAAGGAAAATTAATTTTCTACAAAAAATTTCAAACATTTTAAGATTGATGCTATATCTGATAACAGAAATAACTTTGTAGCCAGTTCCTTCCAAATCTATAACACAATTTTTTTATGTGCACACAATTTTACCTGATATAAGTTGTTACAGGTAAAAAATGAGGTTACATCTTTAATTTTGGATAACACATGTTAGAAGAACTGTGTGCACAAATTTTGCTAATTTCTGCCGATGAAATGCAAAGCAACAACATTTATATTTTTATATTTCTGGGACTGTTAATATGAATTTCATCAGCAAACAGATTCATAAACTTTTCATCTAGCAACAAAACTTAATGTTTTCAAATGGCTCAAATGTTTATCAACAGAACTGCAATAGTTTAAAAGCATAAAGACATTTTCTTAAAGTTTGAGAATGCAGCAAATGAAGCATTACAGTTTTTCTTACAACTATAATATGATGATTTGATTTCATAAATAATATGTAAGCAAACAATAGTGTCAGAATCATAATTAAACTAACTGGTTGGGAGGCAAAAGACACAATCTACCCCAAAAGAAATTTTAGAAAAATACACATTTCATTACTAGTCATTTGAAAGAAGGTACTGAATCAGTTATGTAATTAAGATCTCCAATAAATCAACAAACAAATTTTTGTCGTTTGGGGTGGTTCAACTGAAAATTCATCAGGCAAAATGTAATGCATATTCTTCATAATACAGTTAATGCCATCCAGATAGCAAGAATTAGTTTCGTGGATACTGGCAAAACTTCTGATAACTTCAAAATTAATTTTCCACATCTCTTAAAAACAGCTCTTTTTGATCAAGTGTTACCAACCATTTTCTGGCATTTGATCTCTCTTTGGATAATTTTTCATTTACATATGAAGGCACATAGTCAAATATTGTTTATTACACATCAGGTGCCACTTTTGGTCTTACAGGAGTATTTGGGTTGCTTACAGTCTTCACGACGAAAATGATGTTTGCGTACAACAGCACACATAGAAGGGGGGGGGGGGTTCAGTAGCATAAGCTATAAAAATAGCTTCTCCCAATTCTTGGGAAATTTAAAAACTGACATGTAGTCTCAGCAGAATAATTACTGTGACAGCCAGGCACACAGATTTTTTATTTATGGTAACCTTCCTCAAACTTGAAAAACTTTGCTACTAGATTGTATTCTACTGCACAAATTAAATTATTTTTCTTTCACTTCCTCCAAAAATAAACACCTTTTAATGACATTTAATTTTAAGCACCCTTCAAAAAAAATTTAAGGACCTTACCAATTGCACATGCAACAATGACATGTGCACAAATATATTTTTACTTATGACCCAACTATGCAAACTGAAGTATGCTGCTGAAGTCTGCTATATTTCCACATATAATTAGTTTGTGGATGTAATAATTTATAATTTATACAACTTAAAAGTCAGTTCTGCTGGTCAAATCAGTTTTCTTATCTGAGAGAACAATTACATATGCAATAAAGTGTGTGTAAATTGTAAAACTAGTTAAAGCTATGAATTCAGGTATGAATTTTGCACATAATCATATAGTTTAAATTGCAAAACTTAAGTCAAAATTGTGTGTTCAAGACTTCAATTTCACACTTAATTTTCTTGAGGTATAAATGAATAATTGGTATTTACATATACAAAAGTAAAATATCAGTACTAAGAGATGGTGATGGGCTTTGTGATGATGTGGGAAAAATTGCGAGATTTTAAAGTCAGAAAGGTGGAAATAAATCCAAGCTGAGAGATGGGACGCCATTGCTTTTCAGTGAGAAAGACAACAACTACGTCGGCCATGTTGTGTGTCAGGGCCGATGGAAGGAAAAAGGGGAAAAAAATCCTTTCCTAGGTGAATTCTGCGTGGAAGAGAGGCTAGCAGAAAGTTTCACTGGACGCTGGGATGGTAAGAAAAACCAGATGGCTCGATGCAGCGAGGCGCGCGGGCTTGCGATTGGTCAAGCAAAATCCAGGGAGGAGACGTTCAAGGGGGGGGGAGTTGCAACAGATTTTTCACTCTCTTGGATCACAGAACTTAAGCAGATAACACAGTATTTTTTGGTCATCGCTCCGTGGACTGAGGGGGAACAGCTCTAAGAAGGTTTGAAGAGGAAATCGTTCTAGAACCTGAGGGTCACTAGTAGAAACGTCAAGAAATCAGGCCGCGGTCTGAATAAGCAGAGTCCCCCCCCCTCCACCTATGTTTTTCATGTCGAGAGTTGGAAAGCTGTATGGCTTCACATTGTATCGCACCAGAGAACTGAAACCACATATACCACATGCTGGGACGTGCAACTATGACTGTATAAACAATTCACAGGATATTATGGTGAATGCAACTGTGTGCTGAATCTGCTCAAGAGTAAGATACCAATACTCTGAAGTGAAAATTATCCATTTAGGCCAGAAATGTAAATAAAACCGTATATATAGTGTACATAGGTCAGCTGTGTCATATAATTCAACAGATCCTTCACCATGCCTCGGACGAGTGGCTAACAGAAGTAAGGTGACCAGTTTAACCAAACAACTGGTCTGGTGGCAGCTACCAAAAGTATGAAGTGGAAAGGTAAAGTTCATCCACTCGTATATCACATATCTTGCAGTACCAAGATATGTGATAAAATGATGCACCATCATTCAGCTGAGTGGGAGCAGCACAAAATGATGCACCACAGGCTTGTTGAGTGGGAGCAGCTAGATGTGTTTAATTTAGCCCAGGGTCCTTCACCTTTTCAGCAAATTACTTATCTCACAGTGCCCCATGCTTTTTAACAGGCCTTCAGCTGACATCAAACAACGTTATCATCAACACAGCCAACTAGCAGAAGCTCTATGTACTACATTGTAACTTCTGGATGTCATATGCAGCCAGTTCAGAAAAGTACTTTTTTTCCATTTTCAGCAAAAAATAAAGAGTTGTAAGCACCCCAACAAAAAAAAAAAAAAAAGCACTTTTAGATTAAAACCACCTATTGGCATTAGATTTCTGCAGATTGTGTCAGCTACTGTCGGCATCATCCTACAGTGGCAGCGGTTTATCGAGTTGGAGGAAGCGTGCGAGCGTCAATTTGCTTCTGGTTTTCATGCTGAGAAGTTTTGCACGTATTTTCTATATAGCAAAATAGAAGGGGGGGGGGCATCATTAAGTTTTGCTCAGAGAGCACAAATAGTGACTTTATATCATGAAGGATACTCCGAACATGACAGAAGCAGAAAAAAGGTGAATGTGAGCAAGCCTACTATTCATAATATAAACATGAAATATCGAGATACAGGAGAATTTAGCGACCAAAAGAGGAGTGGGTGTCCAAGGAAAACATACGGCGAGTAGTTGTGCGTTCTCCAAGGAGTTCATGCAAGAAAATCAAATCCTTTCTACATTCAAAAGGGTCTGATGTTAGCATCAGCACCGTTTCTCGACGTCTTAGCAAAGATTTTGGATTAGTCTTATAAACTTGCACATAAACCTAGACTAACCTCTGTCATGAAAAAGGAGAGACTCCACAGTTTGCTAAGCATCAACAATCATGGACTGCTGAAAATTGGAGCAAAGTTCTTTTTTCAGATGAATCAACTGTGCGTCAATTTGAATCACATAACGCACATGTTCGACGACCAAAAGGCAAAAGGTTTGATGAAAAATACACTGTTAGCATTGTGAGACATCCACCTAGTCAGATGATATGGGTGCTATGTCAACATCCGGTACTGCTTCATTACCCTTTTTGGCACTACTATGACTGGTCCTTTTTGTGTTGAAATGTTATGTGAGAAGCTGTTAACTCATATGCAAGTGCACAGATGCAGTCTTTATGAATTATGCTGCTCCACCACAGATCAAAGACAGTAAAAGACTACCTGCAGGGGAAAAACATAACTGTGCTTTACTGGCCCGGTAATAGTCCCGACTTTAACCCCATCGAAAATTTGTGGACCATTTTAAAAGACAAGGTAGCAGAAAAACAGCCAAATTCCCAAGCTTTGATTGATGTGATAAAGTACATGTGGTGCAAAGACATTTCAAGTGACTACTAAAAATCCCTCACTGAGAGTATGCTACATCGTATTGTGTCCATTATGAAAAACAAAGGTGGCCACACAAAGTACTGATTTCAGTCTTTTTGTGTTCTAAAGAATGTACTTATTCATCTGTAGTGTCATGTTCTCAAATATCTCTGACGGGTATTAGTTGTTTCTTTGAAAATCTTAATTTTCAATAAATTGACAGGTGGTCTTAAACTTTTGCAAATGACTGAATAAGGAAGGACCTTACAAATCCTGCATTTGCTTTACAGTTACTCTAACCAAGAACTTCTGCTGTCTGTTTACTTCAATCTATTTCCTCCTTTCTAGTATCTGTTGAATTTTAACGACAGATCTTTATGCAAATACTCAAACTGTCACAGTTCAGTTCAATTATGAATGGCACAGACTTTGGAATGACTGACTGTGTGAATTTTTCATTAGGTTTGGTAACTGATACAATGTTTGTTAGGCAAAGGAATGGTAGCTCCTGATTTTTTGTTTCTACAAAAGCTTATTTGGTATCAAAATATACAGAGGATAATTTTTCTCAAACATTTTGGAGATCAATAGGATGGTTCCAGATAATATATTTTGCATGATTTTTGTTTAAAAAAAGAAAGATAACAGGAGGAAGTCCAACCCTTCCCCACAAGGCTTTGTAGTTCTATCTGTATAATAAGTATGAAACAGTGATATAAATTCAGAAACATTATGAAAATCAATGCTTTTCACCATCTTCAGGAAAACATTACCTGCTGGCTTGCTTTTGTGTGTGTGTGTGTGTGTGTGTGGGGGGGGTGTACACTTGCAAATGTCTACTACTCAACGAAATTCTCGATTTATTATGGCAACATAGCTCAAACTACAAAACCAAAAAACAACTGGAAACTTCAGGTGCAAATTATTACTGCTTTTGTGCATGGCCTGAAATTACACTAAATTCTCGTTTGATTCTTGAACCAATCACCGAATGCAATAAATAATTGATAGTCTTTCAACTTTAATAGGTTTAAAGCTAATGATGCAAATTGTAAACGCATACTATTCGAAATAAAATTGAATTAATCAAATTCAAAAAGAATAAGGAAATAACTGTTTAATAACACTGGACTGGTATATGTAAAGACAAAACGCAAATACTCATCACAGGCCATTCATAATTGCTGAGCAACCAATACAGTGGTTATTTTCAGCACAAATGTTATTGATCAGTGATCAACATGACATGAAAACAACTGTCATTAGGAAAACTATTAACAGGATTTGCTGAAACATAGATGTAATTTAAGTGAGTCATTTGCCAAAATGTAGTATCTGTACTTCATGTAAATCAATACAAAGAAACTGGGTAAAAAGAAAGAATCAGAAAATACACTTGAATAAATAAAAAATGCAACAAAATCTGAACCTTCCACTATAACACACAAACTATTACTAGAAATGTAGCAAATGATACAATGGCAAAGATGGAGAAGTATCATATGATAAAAATTTATTTATAAAGCTTTACTGTCAAACACACAATCAAAAGAGTTTGCACTAGCAAATTACCACTTTGTCAGTTCCACTGAACTGTCACTGACAGCATATTACAAATGTGCATAACACGGCCTAAAACAATCTCTCCTGGAGTCAACAAAGAATCTTAGGAGTGCCAATTTTAATTTTCACAAACGAGATAATTCAGTATGTATTTTAAATGACATATTAACTCTAGTTATAAAGGAAACATAGCATGCTATCATGAAACTTCTGCAAGAGAGATTAAGGATTGATAAAACCAGAGCACAAGTAAACTTCCAAGGAGGAATTTAATGAAATAAAACTCCATTCCTTCTCTTAAATAGAAAAAAGACCCTTACATGCTTCCAATAAGTATTAAAAAGTAGAAGATAAAAACCCTGAAACATGATATATACTACTTAATTATAAGAACATTGCAAAAACAAAAACAAAAAGAATCAGACCTGGTAAAATTTTGTTACCATAAAATTGAATTTAAAAAAAGACAAAACTGAAAAACTTCAAAAAATCAAACAGAAAGAAAATTATTAAATCACTTTGAAACTACAATTAACAACTCCCACTCTGAAAAACAAACCGAAGCCCAATGTTGACCTTAAAGACTAAGGCATTAAAAAGGTTTTAGAAATTTTAAGAGGGGATTATTTTACCCTTTCTTCAGAAAAAAAAATATTTTTAATGGTGATAGAATTAGAAAACATGTTATATAACAAAAAGTGAAAATCAAAGAACTGTACTTTTCCCCAAAGGTAATATTACAACAGCCTAAGAAAATTAAAAAAAAATAAAAATATTTTAAAGTATTGTTACGATTTTTTTTAAATATCTTGAAGAATTCAGTAAGTTACAATAGCAGAATACTATGGAAACCCTGGCATGAAAAACAAAGTGCATACAAAGAAGATGTCACAGTTTAACTCTGAACACAGTTAAAAAAAAAAAAAAAAAAAAAATAGACTTAAGGATACAAGGGTAATTAATACCAGCACTGAAAAGAGTCACAATGTGATTCCACATGATAAAGCACAGTGCTTAGAAAATATTTTACCCTAAGCAACCAAATTTCTGCTGTGCCAAATTCATCATTCCAGCAATAATTATAAAACAGTTTTAAAAGGAGCCCCATGACAGAGTGCTTGGATTGAAAACCTGCTGCACCTTTATCAAAGTGGATACACGGCAGGGGTGCAGAAAATTTTCAGGGCCTAATATTTCCCCAGAACGTAATTTTTTTTCTGTCCGAAATTTCCCCCAAAACTGTAGCGGACTTTCATACATGTTTAAGTGAGTATTAGAGCTATATGTTGACGATTAAGAACTAATCCTTAAAGCCTATTACTTAAAAATTTGAACAAAAACAAACAAACCCAATATTTATTTTAGATTCAAAATGTCTGAAACATTTTTGGGTCTAGGTGAAAACAGTGGTGGGGCTGAAAAATAAACAGCTAAAAAAGAGGCTGAAAAATAAACAGCTAAAAAAAATTCTGCATTAACTATAATTTATTTCATTCTAGCATTTCAGGCGTATAATTGTGCCGGATAATTTTAGTGAATGAAATTCAAATTAGACTTAAATCTTTTGAAAAATGCATGGGTCATTCGCTTTAAAATGTGCAGAACCCCTAATAATTTTTTAGATCGGCGCCTACGGCACATAAGCTGCCATTAGTTTCGGAAATTTTTTATTAGCATGACTAGTGGTTGCACCGTACTTATTACTCGTGTCACGCTGTCTACGCCTTGGCATTAGTAAAGTCATTTGGGCTCGGTGAATCATATGCCAGCGGCAGACTGCAGTACGTCACTGTGCTCATAACCTCTTGTATTTATAAACATGACATTTTTCAAAATGATTACCGTGCAGTAAATTACTCTTATCTTTCGCGTTATACTCGTTGTTAATAAGTCAATTTTTTGTTTTATTATTACTACTACTATTATTTTACCCGCAGGCAATAATTTCCCCCGAACCTCGTTCGTGAGTTCGGACAAGTTCTGCACCCCTGATACACGGTACTCCTCCCACTTGTGGCTTTCGCAAGTTTCTAGTGTAACATTTTGTAGATAAAAGAGGTAACTAGTTCCTTCATCAAACCTGATACAGATTTTATTCAGCTCATGTGGACCAGTGAGAAATGTGAACATCTTCAAATGGCTCATACATCTCATAATACACTCCACACCATACCAAATATTACTACTGCAATTTTAAATACACTGCTGACATAAAAATTTCTCTTTTCCCTCCTAATTCTTCCATGTGTAATTTACATTGTCACATCTGCTGCTAAAATGTGCACGACTTTGGCAACTGAAAATAGAGTTAAATCTGTTCTTCACTATTACCATAGATGCTAACTAGTATGGATTTTCTGTAATTTCATGAATTTTTAGTTACTATTATAGAAGTACGAACATACCGATGAAGTTACACAAAATCACCAGTTAATTTTTCTGATATGGAAAACAATTTTTTCATAACCTTAATTTTTTTTTTTTTTGCATAATACAGATTTCTGCATTTTAATTGGTAATCCCATGAGCTATTTATCTACAAAAGGAAATCCAACCACTGAATAGCAGTAGTCGTTTGATGCCGGCTCAGCCTTTCTTTCCCATTTTACCCCTCCCACGATGCCTCCATATCATCCGCAACTATGGACACTGCTGCTTCGGCATTTTTGTTCCCTTACCCCTCACGATTTTCTCCGTGCCACCTGCTGCTACACAGAATGTGTGTGTTGTATGTATGCTGTTCCAATAGCCTTTCCTTTATGCTCTCTGGTCACTGCAGCATGTGCTACTGTTGGATAGAAAAGCATGGCCATCAATGTGCAATTGCAAAGTGTGTTTATTATGATTTAAAATGCTTTCTTGTAGCCAAACTTCACCTAAAAAAAAAAGTGCTTCTTAGAAACACACCAGAGAGACTGGCCTTGTTTTTAGAAGTCACAGGTTTCTGTGAACCATGTGGTTTGCAGCATTTGTAGATGTGATTTCAGTATCGCTCACGATGGGCGGCAGTGGCGCACTTAGTGGGAGTGACCCAGGCCCTTCTCACGAGGCATCACTTGGCCTTTCGTTCTTTGTGGTTATTTGTAACTATTTTAAATATATAATTTACGAATAATTGGAAGTATACTTTAATGCGGTGGAGATATTATCGCTTCTCAATATTTTGGGAGATGTTTACTCCAGGGTATTTTTATTTGCATCTTCAATATTTTGGGCCATAAAGAAATCCTGGGTGCACCACTGGTGGGTGGTGATTGCCAAACGCACCAGAGTCGAAGAAGCATCAACGTTCCAACAAATGATTTGATTTTTTCTTCATGTCTGGTGGTAATCTTTTATATTTTTTTTCAGTACAGTATTTTTAATTTAGCCCCTAGCAAAAAATTGTTTATTATATTAATATTATTTTTGAATAGTTGCTGGGACAAACTGGAATTTGTTGCCGTGTTAAATACCCTAATTCACCAATGTGGAATGGATTATGGGGAAAAAATTTGGTTACTGAAAACTACTTTTAGATGTTGGCATCTATGACTAATAATGGAAGATTCCAATATTTTGAGGAGATACTCAAATGAAAGAAGGCAACACGTTCTTATCAACATCTCGTTTATGTTCTAGGAGATCAGTCACGTTTTCATAAAAATTGTGAAAAAGAAAAAATGACAAACAAAACATGCAAGGAAAGAAATAAGGAACTTAAGCATTTATGCAAAAATAATCTTACTTTACCATTTTCAGGAGAGGAAAAAATGAAATAAAAACATACACAGACAGATTTACACATACCTAGAGACTGTGATTTTTGTGTCTGTCTCTTCCATAACACGCTTGATGGTACTTCCAGCCTTTCCTATTACTCTTCCAATAAGGTTATTGTGTGCCAAAATCTTCAAAGGGATTTCTCTGAGGGGAGAGAGTGTGTCAAGGAATATTCTGTGTAACACAAATTACACAAATGCATAACTGAATTACCTTTCACTATAAAGATGTAAACACATACTATGAAATCAGAAACAATAGATTATTGTCCTACCTTCCAGATATCTAATACTTTTCCTAATTTGCCATTCTCAATGGCCAGTTTAAGCTTGAATTGTCTGCTTTATCTCCTTTAAGATCACATATCTCAACATTAATTGTGTATGTTTCAGTGAAACAAAAGTTTATGACAGTTCAGAACTATCCTCATTTCCTTTCACTCTAATTTTAAAGAAAATTAAAAACAAAACAAAACATGAGTTCATCTTTCCTTGACCCTCCTAATTCTGTCTAAATTCCATGAAACTCAAAAGCTGCTATGCTCCTGGGTGACAATCATTACTGTTTTCAACAATGAAACAGTACTACACTCATGCAACGAATATGACAAATATAATTGCAACAACTATTATGGCCATTTCATGTAAATTTATATCAGTCACACTTTAAAGCAACAAAACTTAATTTCAGTTTCTGTAAATATGGGTAACATTATCAGTGTCTACCTTTTCTAATAGAATCAAAAACAGAGAGAAATGTGGAGAACAAATATTAAATCAGAATATACAAACTCTCTCTCTCTCTCTCTCTCTCTCTCTCTCTCTCTCTCTCTCTCTCTCTCTCTCTCTCTCTCTCTCTCTCTCTCTCTCTCTCTCTCTCTCACACACACACACACACACACACACACACACACACACACACACACACACAATAAAACATCTCTTCTGTAACAGTGACAATTCTTAAAACATGGCCATTTCTTTTCCAGATTGGCCTCACACATATTCAACAGTTTCAGTTTTTTATTGAGCAACACAAAGATCAGGAAGCCTTTAAATTTTTTTTTCTTTTCATTTGTGGGTAACATTACTGCTGCTCTTTCTACATCAGACATTCAGATATAATGGCCCAACCCAACAACAGCATTTCTAATTAAGCTACTAAATATTTCAGGAACTGATTGCAAATGATCAAATCTATTGCATTCTGTCAAAAAGGATGAATCTCACATACTTTTTTACATGTGCAGCAGTTCTTGTGTTTAATAAATGTAACTAGAACTACATTGGCCATTCTCAATCCTAACTTCTATTCTAAGTGCATCGTTCAGTTCAGCATTGTCATTCACACTAAAATAATTCAAACTTATCCATAAGATTCT
Organism: Macrothele yani; assembly: GCA_039090855.1. Taxonomy (NCBI): domain Eukaryota; kingdom Metazoa; phylum Arthropoda; class Arachnida; order Araneae; family Macrothelidae; genus Macrothele; species Macrothele yani. The sequence goes on from CM077017.1 coordinate 55,790,435, forward strand.
TAGATATCTCATTCTGAACATCTACTGTACTCTTCAGATCCCTTGCTAGAACAACTATCTCCCTAGAACCAAACTGGCTCAAAACAACTGTTAGTTCATTCCAGAAATTATCCTTCCCTGTAGATTCACAATCACAAGGAGCATAGACTACAACAATTAGTATTCTTTGAAGCTTCACTCTCAAATACAACAAAGTTCTTTTACTCGAGCAAATACAGTGAATTTAAGTGTTTATCTTTTAACTTGAAATCCGATCTGCACCAACTTACCAGGTATCTCAATCAGCTCTACACCACACACCAACCCATTCTTCCACTTCCTTTATTGTAAATCTGTTTAGCTTCACTTACATACTGTTTTAGCTTACTTGTACTTCGTTTAGCTTCACTTACATACAACCTCTTTAAAAAAGTAATCAGTAGTCTACACGTAGTTCAAAAATAGTCGAATCAAACACCAATTTTAAGAATTGCACAATGGCCTGGCTATTTCAGCTATAGCATAATTATGGTTTCAGCAATACAGCATAACCTCAAATTTGGGCACTTACCACCTTGAATGCCAGAGAACTCAGTACATACAGAATCAAGAAATGCCACACCACCACAGGTTAAATGAACAATTACCTGCTCCATTTATATTATACACTAGGTGAAAAGCCATAAATAATGGTGGGGGAAAAATAAGATATGTAATGTATTTTTTTAATAACCAGGTATTCTTTTTGTTTGTAATGTCCAAATGTGAATGTATGTTTCATGAACATTACAACAATAAAAAAAGTACATTAGTTGAGGCAGGGATTCGACAATTAAAACAGGCAAGTGCTTTTTCTACTGCACCACCTAAGTGGGACAAATAACCAAAGGAAATTAATTATATTGTCTGATTTTTCTTATATATACATAAAATGTCACTGATCCAAAAACTCTTAAATTGTACTTATGTTAAATTTTTCCTGTTTCGTTTATACAATAATTTTACTTAGTCCCTTGGAAAACATAAATGGAGTTCTGCTGTATGTTACAACTCTGGGTACAGTTTATTACTTCCATGGGTTAAACAAATGATCCATTACAGATAACAGTGCTTGTAGTTTTTATACTTTTAATAATAGGGGGGGGGGGGTTACTTTTGGTACATCTACTGCTGCAATTTTTCACAACTTCAGAACACCGACCCAGCATGATCAGCTCAAATAACAACAAATTGTGCTCAACTGAAAAATAAGAACAATGGCACTCCACCATAAATACTTCATATCATCCTTTTTTTTTTTTTTTTTTTTTAACAAAGTATGAAGAAATGCTTTTCACACTTCGCAGTCCATTATCAGTTACATGCCCGACTGGGCGTGTGCAGAATATTACCTGCCCAGGGAGTAAAATCTGGATGCCCAGGAAAATTTATATTTTCAGTTAACAAATTAATAAGAAGCCACATTTCTTTAAGGTAAAAAATATAATAAACTTTTTATTCATCTTTTGCATTGCCATTTTAAGGGTCTGTATTCTAAATGTTCAATGTGCAAAAGCATGCATCTTGCCTCACTCGCTCAAATTACACCAGAGACCAAACTATACCAGCAGCTGTGTGATATCCATATTTCCGTGGTACGTTTTATGAACAGACGGAAGGTCTAGCCATGGGCAGCCCACTGTCACCTATATTATGTAAAATCTGCATGCGTCGATTTGAAGAAAAACTTTTCAACTTGTGAAATTTGACTTATGGATACGATATGTAGACTATACTTTTGTTCTGTGGAAGGGAAAACATTCTGAAATTCCAGAATTAGTCAAACTTATAAATTCCATTGATCCTCACATTCAATTCAGCTACGGAACTTAAAATAACGGATGCCTACCATTCCTTGACGTCCTGGTAACTCGCTTAAATGAATCTCTTGCAACCACAATTTATCGGAAGCCTTTCGCTATTTTTTTTACTTCCACATGCCAAGTCTAATCACCCTTATCAACAAAAACTCAACGCCTTTTACAGTTGCGTATATCGCGCAATACATATATGTTCAGATAAGGACAGTTTGGAAAAAGAACTTTATTTCCTTAAACGTGTTGCAGTACAGCGCGAATACAACCCTTCTATTATAGACAAGGCTCTAACAAAAATCCCGGAAACCGAAGCCTATCTCCACATTAACTCCTGTGATGCACCCATTGCGAGAGAATTTTGTCATTATTCCATTTTCCAGAGACATTGCCTTCAAAATTACAAAAATTCTCAAAACCTTTAATTTTAAGGTGATTTTTAAACCCATAAACAAAATGAGATTTTTAGGATCAAAGGACTATGTTGAAGACAAAAAATTGTGGGGAATTTATCAAATTCCACTTGAATGTGGCGCTTCGTACATAGGACAGACCAGTAGAGAGCCTTGCGTTTTCGATTGAAGGAGCACAAGACCTACATTCGGAATTGTGACCTAAAGAAGTCATCGATGGCTAAACACTGTTACGAAAAGGACCATGAATTTCTCTTTGAAGAAGCAATACTAATTGACAAGCCAGATTCAACCACCAAACTGGATATTTCGGAAGCTTTCCATATATATCAGAAGTCTTCGCAACTTGTTAATGACATGGCATCCACGCCATTTCTATCAAGTGCGTGGAAGCATTTAACCAAAACACGTGACTGTAAACACCATTTATGATGTCATATACAATTTGAATATTTACGTGCCATTTGTCCTGGTAAAGCTAGGTCAATACCCAGCAAAACAACCATGGTCGGCTTGAAAATAAATAATTGTGACAAACTATGTTGTATTACCTTAATGTATATATATGTCACAAGAAGACTGTAGTCTTTGAGATCAAGAATCCAGTTGTCATTTCCCCCTCCACCACATCGCTAAATGTTAACATTTGGAGCAAAACTATATATGTCCCTAATTTCTGGACCTAGAGCATAACATAAATATAAAGAAATTATATTATCCTGTCCTTGGCATTCCATAACAGTACAACTTCCGGTGATTTGCAATGAAATAAAAGATAAGCAACGATAGTCTTTTTTCTTATAGGAGGAAATTTTCCATTTCAAACGTTTCTTTCTGAAATTTAGTTGCCCGGCAAGACAACTAAATTTGTTTTTTTCCTTGCCCAAACCAATAATTTACATGCCCCGGACACAGTATTTTTTAAGCCCTGATTATGAAAATACAGCAAGATCCCCGTATCAGAGGGCGTAATGTTCTAAGACATAGCGCGGATAATAGCAAACGCCAAAATCTACAGGTTATTACTTGGAATATAGCATCATTTTAACTCTATATTCATGAATTTATGAGGATTTAGACTATTAGCAACTATAAATAATAAATGAACATGTAAGCTAATTAATTTAAACTTAAAAAAAAAACATCGTATATTTACATACCATGGATGGAAATGAAATTTACAAAGAAATAAATAAAAGAGTACGAGAAGAAGAGGACATTAGCTATGTACTTATTTCCCTATAACGCATTCAGCCTTTTTCTTTCAGTTGCACAGCACATACGTATGTATTATGATTATATGTATACTATACACTTAACACATTGCAGTACTATCCATAAATTACATTTGACAATCTATAATACATAATGTATGTATGTAGTACTGTATTATTATTTTAACTTTAGTCTAGGATCTATTTTACACTTGGCTAAGCACATTACAGTACAGTATTTGTAATTTAAACTCATCTACGGAACTAATCAGCACTAGCATCGACAGCTGCGATTAATTGATTGATGCTTTTGTGCCATCTTTGGGAAAAACATTGTAATAGGGAGCTGATTTCTCTGTTTTTTTAGTGTCATGGGTAAAAGAAAAAAGTCTGTGCTTATGTTATCGGTTTGTCAGTACGTCTGTAGGCACGATATCTCTGCAACTAATAGTCCAATTTGAAAAATTCTTTTTGCATTAGAAAGCTTGAAATGTATGAATGACGACCCTTTATTATTTTTTTTATGATGCACTATTTTGCCGCTAGAGGGCATAAATGCAGATGATATTGAATTCAAAATACATTTTATTCCATACATTTGTTTCTAAATATTCAATTCAAAAAATTATTTTGCCTTCCGATTCTACTCGTGGTCAAGATTATTTTAGGCATAGTCACTTTTTCAAGTTACGCATAGATTCTCTACTAGGGGACGTAAATTGAGTTTCCTCCAGATATCTCTGCTTCTAAAACTCTGATTTGAAAAAAATATTTCTGCAGCGGATACACCTCCGGATGGAAAATCTTTCACATATAATTTCTAATTTTCGGTATAAAACGGTTTGGCCAAAGTGTTAATTTCTGCTTCTGATGTATTTGCAACAAAATCTGAGCTTCTAAAATCTGGTTGAAAAATTCTTTCGTTGACCGATACTACATCGACCAACCATTTCAGAATATTTCTTTCTTAAAATAATGCATGGTTTCTCCACCAGGGGGCGTAGATATATATATTATTTTGGCAATATCACTGCTTCTAATGGTCCAATTTGAGAAAAAAAAAATGGTCGGATAGTTTTTGGTGTGACATGCTTTTCATATAATTTTAAAATTTTCAAGTAATTCATTGATTTTCCTTTAGAGGGAGTAAAGGTAAATTGCGCTTTCCCAGATATCTCTGCTTCCTAAAACTCCAATTTGAAAAATTCTTCCTGCATCGGATACAGCTCCCGGTGGGAAATGTTTCGATTGTAATTTCTAATTTTTTATAAAATATGGTTTGGTCACCAGGCGGCATAGGCGTTAATTTCTGCTTCACAGGTATTTTTATCAAAATCTGAGCTAAAATCTCGACCGAGAAAATTCTTTCGTGGACCGATACCGCTCATGTCAATAAACATTTGAGAATATTTTCTTCTTAAAATCATGTATGGTTTCTCCGCCAGTTGGCGTAGATGTATATCCCATTTTTGTCAGACAGCGTTTCCGGTGTAAAATGCTCTCTTATAATTTCAAAATCTCTCAACATCCGTAAGTTGCGTAAATCGACGTCTCTGGCGTCTACCCGGCATTCTTATTACTCTGTGCGTCGGCCGGTGCTTTTCGCTTTCATGGGGCATCGACTACACGCCGGTTTATAAAGCTGCCGCTTCGTGCTTGCAGTGTTAGCACAGGGTGTGCACAGTCAAGCACATTCGCACCAAACGTAGAACATTTGCATACCAGCACGCACTCTAGCTATTTGCAAAGTTTTGCGGTTGTAGCAGGCTTTCTTCTAGGTGCGTAAATTTCATTGTCATCGATTGTATACAGTATAGTACAATATTATGCAAGGGGGGAAAAAAAATTACTGATGAGGTTATATGCATAGAAAATCCTTCACCTTAGTACAGAACGATGTCTTCAATCAAATGAGGAAATTAATCAAATGTCTTTATAAGATAACAATGCCGTATGGAAATGAAATCTCGAAGGTTTGAAAAACTTCAGACATGTTTGTTGATAAATGCTTGCAAAAATGTTAGCCATTTTGTACATAAATAAGTTATTCACATACATACATACATATCACTAAGCTGTTCTTTGATATTCAGAGGTTAGCTCCACAAAGAAATACAAACTAGCAGATATTTTTACTTACTGTTGCCGTATCAAACTTCTCCATTTACAGCGATCTTGACATACAACTCGGGCTTCACACACATTCATTACACGCCGTACACAAGCTCTTCTATACTTCATACTCAATCTTTTTCTAATGCAGTCACTCCTGAATCTGATCCCCCATGACATCCTTGGCCTTCCTCTACCTTCCCTTCCTACCACTTGAACTAAAAAGACTTTCTTAGTAAGCATCTCATCACTCATTCTTTCAACATGGCCAAACACCGAAGCATATTAGTCTCCGCCTTGCTAACAACATTTTGCTTCACATTACACAACTGCAATACATCTTCATTCCTCACACAATCAGAACGTGTCGTGCCACAAACCCCCTGTAAGTAACACATTTCTCCAGCACACAAACTACTTCTATGTTTCTTCTGTAGCACCCAGGTTTCACTGCCATACATCAGAGTTGGAACAATTACACTTTCATATACAGACATGTGGGACTCTCTTGAGAAACCATCATTCCTGTGAAACCCTCCCAAAGCAGCCATGATTTTCAATGAAGAATTCACTTGCCTACTAATATCACCATCCAATTTGTTTTCTCTGTCAAACATGCTCCCTAAATACACAAACTCATTCGCCTGGTCAATCACTGTGCCATTTAGACATATATTACATTCGGTACTACCAGTTCCTCTCTCAAACACCATAACTTTGGTTTTTCCCTTATTTATACTCAGTTTGAATTTCATGCAAACTTCGTACATCCGAGACAACTTACTCTGCAAGTCACTTTTGCTCTCTGCCAACAGGACAGTGTCATCAGCATACAGCAATCTGCACACACGGATATCACCAAGACATAATCATGTATTATATATTTTGGCATCACGCATGCACGCATTCATAAATATATTAAACAGTCATGGTGACATTACACAACCTTGTCTGACTCCTGCACCAATAGAAAACTATTTTGATAAAACACCATTTACTTGTACACAAGCTCTACTGCCAGCATACATGGCTTTTACACTATTAAGTAGATTCCCAGTAACACCACATTAATTCAATACCTTCCACAAAAGTGTCCTATTTTCTCTGCCATAAGCTTTCTCTAAATCTATGAAGGAAGCAGAACTTTTCTTACCAACAGCCAGTCAATCATTATGCATAATGCAAAAATTTGGTTAGTGCAGCCTTTACCAGGTATAAAACCACTCTGAACATCCCACACTTCCTCTCATGTAAGACCTTGTACTTTTTCAATAACGACCTTACCAAACACTTTCCCTGCCACACTTAGTAGGCTAATACCACGATAGTTCTTACAGTCAGTCTGATCACCTTTTCCCTTATACGAGGGAACAATGATGGCATCTTTCCAATCCCGAGGGACCGTTCCAAACTCCCAGCGCAACTAGCAAATTTCAGTTAGCCAGTCAACTACAGGGTCACCACCATATTTCAACAACTCGGCAGTTATGTCATCAATTCCCAGAACCTAACCATTCTGAAGAGATTTTAGAGCTTTACACTCTTGTGCTTCCATACTTCACTGTGCCATCATCTATCTGCATCTGTCTCCGATTCACCTTTGCTTTCCTGATCTAATAACTCACAGAAGTATTCACCGCATCTTTCACTTAACTCATTGGGCTCCCATATCATTTCCCCAATCCTATTCTTTGTACAGCTTACAACTTTGTTTCCCCTATTTCCCTTGATTCTCATGTACTTCCTGAAAGTCTTTTTATCTTTCCAAAAAGCCAATTCATGCCTTTCCACCTTCTCCTTTTTATCCTTTGCCTTACTCTGGCGAACCAGCTTAGCTGCTGCATGCTTCTTACAGTTATATTCATCCACAGAAACTCTACCCTGCAGCATCCCCACATCGGCTTCTTTCTCTTTACTGCCTCTTCAATCTCGCTATTCCACCAAGCATCACCTTCTATTGTTACCCACTATTGTGGTGCCACAGACCTCTTCAGCAGCAGTGACAACACAGTTCCTAAAACATCCCCACTTCTTTTCTACATCCCTCTCACAAGACTTTAGTTCCTTCAGTCGTTCTCTGAGTAAGTCAGAATAACGCCGATGATATTCAGGGAGCCTTTCAACCTTTATTCTTTGCCTCTTCCTTTTCCTCCAACCAACATTCAGTTTCACTTGTGACGCTACCAAGTAATGATGAGAACCAACATTCGCAACTAATGAAATGTCATTTTCTTAAGTTGTTCCTGTCTAACAATTTGTTCTACCCCTTTTTTATGAATTAGCCAGCTAGTTTTCTTTCTCTTGTACCAATTCATTTGGTTTTAATTTGCTGTGTATGTTTCTGGAGATATTCAGCTCCATTAGTCTTCTGTTTAGTTCTTCCTTATCTTGCAATTCTTTCTTATATTATGAATATGATGATTTCATATTCTGGCATAAATCTATTTACAGGGTCATGCAAATAATAGTTTTTCTTAAAAAAATTCCAAGGCTGACTTATCCTGATTCAGTAGCTTATATTTCATGGTTTGAGCAGATAAAAATGTTTCAATTTTCATACTGCTGGATCCTTTATCAAGTGCATCCCCCACCATACTAAAGGAACTTTCCACTTGAGAGCCATAAAAACAACTCAATAATGCCTTCACCATTTTTGAGGGCACTGAATTTGTTTAACTTAAAAAGTGCATGTTTTGGAATTCATTGGAATGTACTTATGTAAATATTAAACTGGAGCACATCACTGCATCCAAAATATAAAATTACTGACATTTAACAACAAACACAGGGTAGGGGGAACGCCATGCGAGTGGAGATTACGATTGCCAGTGAAATCTTTACTCCGTCTTACTTCTGTTTTCGGACATTTTCCCTCCATTTTTCAAGCTAAAATACAAATATGTATGCATTAAAATGATATTTAGTAACAATACTGGGCAGAAGAAAGATTGTGAGAAAAAGAAATTAGGATTATGGGGGGAAATCCTCACTCTGTTTAACTTGCATTTTCCAAAGATGAAATACCGTCTCCTGATGGAAAAGACCCCCCCCCCCCAAAAAGAAACAGCTTCTTTTCAGTTTTACATCAATCTTGAGAATAACCCAAATGATGACAGAAAGAGCGGAATTTTGCGAATCCACGAAACAATCTCATGCATGAGTAAGAAGTGACTAAGAAGTGGAAGAACACGAATTTTATGGAAAATGAAAGTGAAAAATCAATACTGTTTTGCTCACTCTGCCGTGGAAACACTTTTACGGTACACTGAAACGGCGCGGATTCCACCACGGACGATTAAACACCAATCTAGAAATTTAATTTCATTTAACAAAAGGGAAAGGGGTGAAAACAATTGCTCTCTTGATTAGTTTTGAATAAGTATGTATTAGAAATAGGGTAACGTGCATTTCATTAGAAAAAATTATTTAAAAAATACAAAGTCACTCCTTTTCACTATTACCGAATATATTGAAAGCGAGGAACATGACAAGAAAACTTCAAAAATAAAAATATAATCAGACAGACAGACAGAGCGGGGGGGGGGGGGGGGGGGCTTGGTCGAAAAGATTTACTTTGAGGAAACGGAAAATGACGTGACATTCTCAACAGCCAAGAAACACTCCTGAAAATGTTTAGCAAGTGTCAGAATCTTGAAAACACGAAAACAAACTTTACACAGATGTTTAATAACATTATTTCACTGAGATTTTTTTATTTCCATAGCATACTCGATGTTTTCCGTCGCCGATTTCCACAGTAACTACGTAAAACCCATAGCACTTGGAGTTACCGAATCTTTCTTCCCACCGCATGGTTTCGCCCAGCGTCAAGCAGAAGAGTGCGCACAGAGAACTTACTGTACCGAAGTCTCGACGATGACGACAGGGCACAGCCATTCTGGAGCACAATGGCGCAAAATTTGCCTTTTGTAGCAAGATGGGGCAAGATTTTTGTTTTGGCACACTTTGGCGCAGAATTCCCATCCCTGGAAGAGGGTACATCATTCCCCGCTGTAACCACTCCATCATTACGATTTTGCTTTCCGGAAGAGGGAGGCATACCCCCCTCCCATAAATTAAAAAAGTGCTCAATCCATTTCAACCTCCGTGTTAATCCCATTGCATGTGCCAACCTCATTCAGCCCGTCATACACAACCCTCTTAATACGGAGGTTGAAACGGATTGAGCACTTTTTTAGTCACAGTTGACAAATGGTTTAACTGCCTGGGAATGTATAGTGTAAATATGTACATAGTGTTTTTAACGGAATGTATGAATGAGTGGTTATAGTGTGTGTATGTGTGGGTTTTTTTATCGTGATGACGAACTATGGGTATGTTTCACATGGCAGAAAGAAACCTGCGTGTGTTGTCCAATAAATAATAGTACGACGTTTCATCCCCGGAAGAAGGAAAATCATAGGCAAAGAGTCGGTTCAACCTCAGAAAGCCAACAACAATATAAGTGACGTGCTTGAAGTGTTACAAGATAAAAAAATGACCAAGATCTTTCGGGTAAGTGAATGGTTGTTTTTATAGAATATCATTAATGAATTGCACGTAAATATACGCACTTTACTGGTGATTGATACCTAAAAAGGGCAAATATTTTGAAAAAGAAGGAAATTGGGGTAGAAGAAGTAAATGGCACGGTGAGTGTGTGGTCTGGAGTATTGGATAATATGAGAAGACAGGCTGGTGTAGGAATGATTTTAAGTGAAAAGATGAACAACTTGATTCACTATAGTTGCTTAAGTGGGAGAATTTTCTGGATTCATTTGAAACTGAAACTTCAGAGAATTGTAATTGCTGTAGTGTATGTTCCTTGTGACTTGGAACCTTCTGATAAGAAGGAAGATTTCTGGAATGAGCTAAAATCTGTTTTGAGCCAGTTTGGTGCTAAAGAAAAAGTTATAATAGCAGGGGATTTCAATGCTAGAGTAGGTGTGCAGAATGCAATTTCTGACAATGTTCTGGGTAAGTTTAATGATCCTTGTGTGAATGATAATGGTGAAAGATTAATTGAACTCTGCATTGAGAATGGTTTGTGTGTATCTAATACATTTTTCAACGACAAGTATATCCACACATATACTTGAGAAAATCGTACTCTTGGTCAAAAGAGTGTGATAGATTTTGTTGTCTACGATCAGCGTTTGAAACACCTTAGTTGTTGACACCAGTGTGATGAGAGGTGCGGACGTTGGTTCTGATCATTACTTGGTAGCGTCACGAGTGAAACTTAATGTTGGTTGGAGGGAAAAGGAATAGGAAGAGACCCAGGATAGAAAGAATAAAGGTTGATAGGCTACTTGAAGATCATCAGCGGTATTCTGACTTACTCAGAGAACGACTGAAGTCTGGTGAGAGGAATGTAGAAAATAAGTGGGAATGTTTTAAGAACTGTGTTGTCACTGCTGCTGAAGAGGTCTGAGGCACCACAATAGTGGGTAACAATAGAGGTGATGCTTGGTGGAATAGTGAGATTGAAGAGGCAGTAAAGAGAAAGAAGGAAGCCTATTTGGAGATGTTGCAAGGTAGAGTCTCTGTGGATGAATATCGCTGTAAGAAGCGTGAAGCTGCTAAGCTGGTTCGCCACAGTAAGGCAAAAGATAGGGAGCAGAAAGTGGAAAGGCATGAACTGGCTTTTTGGAAAGATAGGAAGTCCTTCTGGAAGTACACGAGACTCAAGAAAAATAGGGGAAACAAAGCTGTAAGTTATGTGAAGAATGAGACTGGGGAAATGATATGGGAGCCCAATGAGTTAAGTGGCAGATGGGGTGAATACTTCTGAGAGTTATTAGATCAGGAAAGCAAAGATGATTCTGAGACAGATGCAGATGATGTCACAATGAGGGATGAAAGCACAGGAGGGATCTCAAGAGAAGTGTGTAAAGCTCTAAAATCTCTTCAGAATGGTAAGGCTCTGGGAGTTGATGGCATAACTGACAAGATGTTGAAATATGGTGGTGACTCTATAATTGACTTGTTAACTGAAATTTGCCAGTTGTGCTGGGAGTTAGGAATGGTCCCTCGGGATTGGAAGGATGCTATCATTGTTCCCTTGTATAAGGGAAAAGGTGATCAGACTGAATGCAAGAACTATTGTGGTATTAGCCTACTGAGTGTGCCAGAAAAAGTGTTTGGTAAGGTTGTTATTGAAAAAGTACGGGGTCTTACATCATTGAAAGTGTGGGATGTTCAGAGTGGTTTTATGTCTGGTAAAGGCTGCACTAACCAGATTTTTGCATTACGCACGATGATTGAATAGTATCTGGCTGTTGGTAAGAAAGTTTTTGCTGCCTTCATAGATTTAGAAAAAGCTTACGGCCGAGTAAATAGGACACTTTTGTGGAAGGTATTGAATGAATATGGTGTTACTGGGAATCTAAATAGTGTAAAAGCCATGTATGCTGGTAGTAGAGCTTGTGTACGAGTGAATGGTGTTTTATCAAAATGGTTTTCCATTGGTGCAGGAGTTAGACAAGGTTGTGTAATGTCACCATGGCTGTTTAATATATTTATGGACGCATGCATGCGTGAGGCCAAAATAGATAATAGTGGTTTATGTCTTGGTGATATCCGTGTGTGCAAATTGCTGTATGATGATGACACTGTCCTGTTGGCAGAGAGCAAAAGTGAGTTGCAGAGTATGTTGACTCGGATGCACGAAGTTTGCATGAAATTCCAACTGAGTATAAATAAGGGAAAAACCAAAGTTATGGTGTTTGAGAGAGGAACAGGTAGCACTGAATGTAATGTAAGTATAAACGGCACTGTGATTGACCAGGTGAGTGAGTTTGTGTATTTAGGAAGCATGTTTGACAGAGAGAACAAGTTGGATGGTGAAATCAGTAGGAGAGTGAATTCTTCTTTGAAAGTTATGGCTGCTTTGGGAGGTTTTCACAGGAATGATGGGTTCTCTAGAGAGTCCCGCATGGCTGTGTATGAAACTGTAATTGTTCCTACTCTGATGTATGGCAGTGAAACCTGGGTACTGCAGAAGAAACATAGGAGTGGTTTGTGTGCTGGAGAAATGAGTTACTTACGTGGGATTTGTGGCAAGACACGATATGATTGTGTGAGAAATGAAGATGTATTGCAGTTGTGTGATGTGAAGCAAAATGTTGTTAGCAAGGTGGAGACCAATATGCTTCGGTGGTTTGGCCACGTTGAAAGAATGAGTGATGAAATGCTTACTAAGAAAATCTTTTCAGCCCAAGTGGCAGGAAGGAAAGGCAGAGGAAGGCAAAGGAAGACATGGGTGGATCAGATTCAGGAGTGTCTGCATGAGAAAAAGATTATGAGTATGAAGGATAAAAGATCTTGTGTACGGCGTGTAATGGATATTAGTGAAGCACGAGTCGTATGTCAAGATTGCCGTAAATGGAGAAGTTTGATACGACAAAAATAAGTAAAAATATCTGGAAGTTTGTATTTCTTTTTGGAGATAACCTCTGAATCTCAGAGAACAGCTTAGTGATATGTATGTATGTTAAAAACTGGTGATCAGGAAAAGTAATGCAATAATGAAGCAAATAAACTCATCTAATAATGTAATTATGACCATGATTTGGAACACTAACCCTTAAAAGTCCACAAAATTGGTAAAACATTCTGGTCCCCCCAGAGATATGATAGTAATCATACACGAGACTGACAAAGGAAAAAAAATAAAGCTGAACTTTCTATACTGGTGAAAAATAAGAATATGCAGTGAGAAAAATCAGAATGTGCAAGTGACAGTGAACAATTCAGTTTTGCAACAGCAAAACTGAATTGTTCACTGTAATTTATTTATGTAAATACTAAACTGGAGCACATTGCTGTATTCACAATATAAAATCACTAAATTCAAAACAAAATAAAGTGGTTTTGAAACATTTCCTGGTTTTGTTCCTGTACTTGCTAAAACATCAGCTCCAGTTTCTGTTAGACCTTGGTTTATTTTAATCTTTGCATTCCACATTTTTGTGATGCCATATCAGCAGGAATGAGTTGGTGTTTCCTGCTAAGCCACGCCCTTCGTTGTAGTTGTGCTATTCATTTCCTTAATGGTGGTTGTGTGGTTTTTACAGCCGATTGTGAAATTATTGAGAACTATCAAGGTGTGTGTTTACTAGTGAACTACTACTGAGAAATGGCCAGAAAGTGGTAGTCCCAATCCTTGGGATGAATTCAAGTGTTTTTCTTTTTCTACTTTTAGATCACTGGAATCTTCAAGATATTATTTAGCATATTACTTGTACTATATTTTTTCTTGGTTTCTTCAAGAATATAGTTTATTTTTATACATATAATGGATAATGACTCATTTCTATTACATCCACCAACAGTTTCCTCTTGGGAGCAAGCACTGCTTTCTTCTCAGCAAGTTCCGCAGCCATGTCTTCTGTTGACTGTGCTACTGCACAGCGTCCAGTCTTTAGTTTTTCTTTTCTTACTACTGATAACTTTTCCTTATCATTTCTTCATTGATTTTTTTTTCTCTCAGTCTCTCTTTTTATGGGCCTTGGATGACAACAATTTCATTTATCATGCTGAAAGAACTCTCTGAGAAGAACCATGAATGAGAAAGAACTCTCTGAGAAGAACCATGAATTCTGATTTCAGAGCTTTCACTATTTTAGATAAAGGGTCTGACTTTCGGAGGATGAATACTTAAAAAAAAAAAAAAAAAAATCACACTTCTCCAAAATTTGTCACTTCTGTTTTAGGACATTTTCCATCCTTATCAACTTAATTGCACACATTTATAGCAGGACAGGCGAACATTTAACAACAACACAAGGGAGTGGAACATAGTTGGGATACAATTACAGGAGAAATCTCTGCTCAGTCCGACTTCTGTTTTTGGAAGCTTATGCAACATTTTCAAGCTGAAATACAAACATTTATGGAATAAAATGATATCTAACAACAATACTGGGTAGCAGAAACATTGCACGAAAAAAAAAAAAAAAGTACAACTACAGGAGAAATCTTACCTTGGTCTATTTCTGTAAATTTCGAAGGTTGGAATTCCGTCCTCCGACTGAAAACTACCCCACCACCACCAAAAATTTCAGTTCAGTGGTACATTGATCTTGTGAATGGCCTAAATGATAATTTTTATTATTTTTGGAATTTCTTGAATCCGTGGAAGAACCTCATGCCTGAAGATTACATGGAAATTTTACGTAGCGCCATCTAACTTTCGTTTTCGGAAATCGTTGCCCACACTTTCAAGCCAGAGTACAAACATTTGTGCAATAAAATCATATTTAACAACAATACTGCGAGAGAGAGAGAGAGAGAGAGAGAGAGAGAAAATTACAATTACTAGGGAAAATATTCACTCCATTTAACTTGTTTCCAAAAGTTCAAAAAGACAAAATACCATCCCCAGATGGATACCCCCAAAAAACTCTTCAGTTTTGCATTAATCTCGAGCTGACGCAAATGACAAAAAAAAAAAAAAAAAAAACTTACATGAATCCGCAGAAGAATCTCATGTATGAGTAATACAATATTTGTTAATGCAAATGCTAAAGAAGGAAATATGTAGTGGAACTTGAAAGTGCAATTCCATTACTTCTCTGAAAAGTACAATATACAACCCTTGCATCATACAGCAACAGAACATCAGAACTTAATATAATAATTAAAAAAAATTACCCTCTGTTGGTATTGTTAGCTTCCTGCTGCATGACTTCTAATATTTTCTGACATGCCGATGAGCAATTATCAGGATTTCCATAAATAGTGATTACTTGTACAGAGTACAATTCATCCTGAAAGAAAGAAAACAAATGAAGGCTTATTTACTAGTAGCACTACTGAATTCCATAAAAATTAAATCAGAGCAAATGAGCACATTTGATAAAAATGTTAAGCATTAAAATAATATATAAACATAGAAAAACACTCACAAATAAATATATCTCTTGAGCCTAAATTTTATAATCTGATCATTTTTTTTTTTTTAGACTTCAAGTATGAAAGTAACAAAACAAGGTGTGTTTTCTAAATGAGAAAACATACAAGCTATTCCATTCAGATTAATCTCCATTTGACTAAACCTGTATTTTGAAATTAAAGCTTATCACTTCCTTCCATGTTTTCCTCCAACAATGTACAAAATCATCATTTACACAACATCTCCTTGCCCCGACCCTTCTGTTAAAGCAACTGAAGTGCACCATTTTGTTTTGAATGAAAAGAATTTGAATAATGTACCTGTACCAAGTTTTCCTTTTCTCCCCCCCCCCACCACTTAAAAAATCTTACACCCCCCCCCCCCTACACACACACTTAAGAACTTGATCAAGATAAATTATGGCATAAGCTATCTTCTTCTGGAAGGTTATACGTCAATTCCTCGCAGACAAATTCGCCGTATATTCTGGACTGCTAGAAAATAGAAAAGGTCAGTGTATCCGGGATGTTCCCAAATACACTGACCTGATGACTCTAGTGACACTGACCGACAGAACCAAGCACAGTCGAGTAGTTGCTGTGTCGAGTCTGCCATTCAACACAACATGAAGCATGAAACTAGCGCGCAAATAACTTACCTTGAACACCTTGTCTCTGCTCTTAGAAGGCTTGGGTGAATTATTCCCACCCTCTTGAAAATGTGTGGTCGTGTACAAAATCATCATATAAAGCATTGAACCCATGTTTACAGCTCTGTGTCCATTTTGACACATTTTGGGGGAAGCCCCCCCCCAGCTCGCGAACGCTTCAGGGAGAACATCCCGGATACACTGACCGACTTTAGCAGTCCAGAATAGAAAATTACGGAAGTTGGGGCAGGGCCCCCCAATCACCTCGGATCCCTCTTACAGACTTCACCAAATTTCCAAGGGAAGGGCCATACCCACAAGTAGTCTGCTACTCAATAAAACAGTAAATATGAAAAATAAGGACAAATCACTTTCGTCAGGCTTATACAAATCTCCATCCTGCGATCCCGGAGGTGCCATGGACCTGCAGAACAATGTAAAGTACACTAAGAATAAATCAATGCAATGTAGAAGAGCTAAATTTAATACTGCAAGAGCAACTGAGGGACAGGGACCTCCACAATCTTGAACCACTATTTCCACCAAAGACTTCACCGGGGCCCCGGGAAGGAGGAGACATGTCACATGGAACATGAAAGGTCCACTAGTTACACAACATTCAAAATCGTAATGGCAGCCTACCCCCCAAACCATCTCCTGAAGGATTTTTTCATGTTGGAGAGCTCAAAAACATCTTACAAACTCCAAAGTATTTCACTGAGGGGGTCGAAATACGACAAATTGAGTAGTCGATGAATTTGCCTGCGACTAATTGACGTGAGGCAAACTGACGTGACACTGAAAACTTTGCTAGCTCATCCTACTTATGGGCTCTTTATAAACCTCAAGTAGATAACAAGGGAGTGAAAATAAATTCCACAATTCTAAGGATTATGTTGAGCAAATGACGCTCTGTTTACATGTCACCATAAACCTAGCAGATTGATTCAAGACTTCAAAAGGCCTGGTGGCCATGCAATTAGAAGGTTCAAATCACAAAACTTATTTTTGTGACTAGTGATCTTGCAATCTGCCACACACAATAAATGAAAGAGGCGCAGTATTCCACAAGTTTTGGGACACCTTGTGTATCAGGGCTATTGATACAGGGGCTGGTTCTCAGCAAAGCGCACCTTGCTTCACGACGAGGGAGACTATGACGTAGCTACGGTGCCAGTGCTCTTCATGAGAAGGAATTAAGAAGAAAATCCATGTTTATACCCCAACGAAACCAATGAATATCACTGAAACACATTAAAACAAGAGGAATATTTGTTTTGAAATCCTTAACAGAACATTTCATATTCGAAGATCTAAAAGCTAAATATTGTCAGCAAATAATCATGTTTTTGACCCATGATCAAAAGGATTATCGAAGAATGACCTGTCCATGGATATTTCAAGTTCTCTCAACAACGTATTGCATCATCCCAAGTCAGGAACAACAGCTTTTAATTCAACCCCAGTAGATTCCAAACCTTAAATTATTGAAATAAAATAAAAAAGTGCTAATTTCGTCATTTAGCAGTCAAAGAATATTTGCTGTTTCCATTGCAATAATAATCCTTGGATTAAAACAAACTGAGCTTTCTTGAAAGGGTCTAAAATTTCGTCCATTCTGGTGTTGTAGCGTAGCCTAGAGTCAATACGAATTTCATCAACACTTAAAACACACAGCTTTTCAGGGAGACTTCTTTCACAGCTTTTTTTCATCAACAAAAGGACATGTTGAATGCCTGGATTACAGGTAAATTTTGCACACCATTTTTTCAAAGTGCTTGCACATGGAATGGGACTAAACCTTGATGGGCCGCCCCGGTGGTGCAGTGGTCTAAGCGTTGGCCTCTGATCATTCGTCCGAACGGGGTCCGGGTTCGAATCCCGGTGAGGCATGGATGTTGTGTTTGTCTTACGGCACTGGTTCTCTCCCTTCCCCTGGAACCAGTGACCCTAAATTAGGGACGGGCAACTGCTTATAGCCCATTGAGTTGCTCACGGTGGTCGTTAAACCTCCAATCAAAAAAAAAAAAAACCTTGATGGCTTCCTGGATGTTGTCGTCCAATCTAAACAGTTGGATTTTCGGGAACTTTTCTAGGGGTCCGAAGGTGTGAAAATCGCTTGCCGGCAGGTCAGGACTGTAGGAAGGTTGGGCAAGGAGCTCCCAGCAGAACTGTAGTAGTGTCTGTGTCATTGAATGGGCAAAGTGAAGCCAGATGTTATCATATGGCACTACAATACACGTTAGAGTGCATAGAAGCTCGCTTTTGATGGCATGACAGAGCGACAGGTTGTAGAAGAGTGATACAGTACTTATCGGTATTAGAGGTTGTACCATGAGGTAGCTGATAAATTAGTGATGGATCCTCCTGATAAAAAAAAATAAAAAAAGTGTCAGCATGACCTTGCCTGCACTATTAGAAACACAGGCTTTCTTTGGTGATGGTGTGTGCTTCCACTGCATTCTGTCATGGGAACAAAACAGTGACAAGTTCTCGTTTTTAACTTCCAGGTACACTAAGATGTTCCAATACGACACCCACATGCTCTGCCTTGTGTTCCACCAATAAATAGGTGCTTCAGAACCCACGCTGCACACACCTTTTGACATCTAGGATGATCACAGATGATACTGCTGAGGGATCTTATGCTGGTGTGTAGGTTTTGTGCTAGTTGTCAAAAAACACTGCAGGTTTTCTTCACCATACTGTCCAACATGGCAGTGGTTTCTTGCATGGTGATGCAGTGACATTGCCCAGGCTGTGGAACGTTAGCTGTCCTTTTCATAGAATTCTTTCCACCCTTTTAAACACCACACTGCATGACAAGCAGGTTCCTCCATATACTGCCAGCATATGCAGAAAATGGAGCTAACCTAGCACCTAGAGCGTGGTGGGCCATCTGAAATCAAACTGAAACCTTGTTTCTCTTCCTTGAACACATCCAGGTCATAGCAAGTGTCAAGTAGCAAGAAGCCTGCTGCAATCTCCAGCTGTGATGTGACAACTGATCAACCATATGATGCATTGATCTTCTCTGTGTGAAGTACCACTGCTAATGGTGGCCCAATGGCAACTCCAATGCCGCCAGAGTTTATGTTGCACTTGAACACCCCCTTATAGTAATGACTGACATTTATGTACTAGCATTCTGCTCCACCTCTTCCATCAATCAGCTGGAAATCAAAGAAGGAAGTTTATTCAATGGTTGTCGAGATAATCACCAAAGCATATCTTATTTCATGAGCTCGCATGCACACCTAATATTGGTCTTTTCATTATACTATTTGACTCTCAGCAAGTAAGTTTGTTACAGTTTCAACCTGTCCTACTAATCTAGAGTAGGTCAGTGTTTTTGGAAAGCTGATCATCTAGGGTAACAGTATTAAAAAAAGGTTCTACAAAAATTGGAAGTAAAAAAAAAAAAAAAAATTAAGCGAAGGCATAAAGTAATGTTTCAGCAATTTCAATCTGATCATTCATGCATCCAATTTGTCACACAAGCAAGTTATGCTACCCATATATTTGTATTGCATTAAACTTTTGATTACAGCTACACAAACCAAATATTTTCCTAAGTTTACTATCTGTAATACAGTACCTCATTTCTAAGTATTTTTGCTCTGTTTTAAAACCTGTTAAAGAAGATGTATGAATACAATTCGAACAGGCTGTGTGCACAAGAAAGCCAACAACATGCACTGGTTCCTAAACAATTTTTGTGTTTCTCATGTATCTAAAAATTTTTTTTTTCAGTCATTTAAGACTTAATATCAATTTGCAAGGGAGAAATCTCTAGCCCTAACAACTGTCACATTATTTTCCATGCATCATTCCATACAAAATTATTGTAGTTCGCAAACCAACCCTTACCAATTTTTATAAAAAAAATTCTAACTTGTAACATACCCAAAGATATATAGTTGTGCAAATATTTAACCTTCAACATGCACTTTTTCAACTTATGTACACTTTTAAAATTCCAAAAAATGGAAATTTTTACAACAGAATACTATTCTTCAAAATTCCAACTTTTGACTTATTCAGGGAGCATTTAATTCAGGCTTTCTTCACAGAATTACGTTTTCAATGACATTACTAGATCCCAGAAAGCATAATTAAATTTTTGATGTCATTAAATTTCACCTCTGATCTCAAATATGAATAAAAATAATTCACTTCGATTTTACTCTAGACAGAACAAGCTAACGAGATCAGTAATTTTCATACTTAAATGTTGCAAAATCTTAAACAACTCACACCTGCAGAAAACATTTTAATCAACGGAACCAGAGTAGTTCCATTTTATACAAGAGAATAAAGCAATTTCGATTGTTTTATGCTCAAGCCCCCATTTAAAAACAAGTTAACAGACAACCCTTTCAAAAAGCTATTTCAAAACATTTACTAGTCAATGATGCTATTATTCTTTTAAATTACATTGACAAGTAAACATAGCATGACAGAACAGCCCTAAGCAGCACTTACCAACACATTCAGTAACATGTACATGGCACAATGAGAAGAATAAAGAGCAAGTTGCCAATCATATGTGCAATCCATTTTTAATGGAAATCAGAAGTAGGAATTTTGAACAGACAATGTCAACAATATCAGGGTTCCTACTCAAAAGTAATAAAAAAATTCCCTGACTTTTCCAGGTCCTCCAGGTGGTTTTTAAAGTTTTCCAGAGTGGAATGTTGCAAAGAATTGTTACATTCCATTCCATTCATTTTTTTCACCAAAGCACACACTTGTAAATTCTTTAAGTAATTTGTCTTTATAAAATTACCTGCTTTTCATTAATAACAACTAACTGTGCACATTATTTTCTGTACCAAAGTTGCGTAAACTTTTGTGAATACTACCCACACGGAATTTGTAAATACATTCCCATAGAAACAGGTCATGTGTAAGAAAAAAAACTGTCAGTTGAATAGTTTCAGTTTTTCTATAACACAATGCAGCTAAGCTTAATGATGGAATGGCTCTGTTCAAAGAAACATGTTCCAAGAGAACCAACAGACAAAGGACTTTGATCCATCATTTGGTTGGTTCTCTTGTGAAGTGTTTCTTCAAGCAGGAGCCAGTGTGCCTAATTGTTCCATGTTATAACAACTGCCTGCAGAAATTGAACAAAAGATTAATAACTGGCAATTTTAAAAATTCAATTTTGCATCTTTTTTTGGGGAATAAAGGAAATACTTAATATAACTGAAAGTAAGATCTACCAAATTCTAGGCAGGCAGTAATTGCAAGCAAAAGTTTGAAATCTTGAAAAAATAAGTTTTTTTTTTTTTTTTTTTTTTTTTGGCAAAATAAAGTATCCATTGATTTTTACAAAAAAAAGGGGGGGGGGGTAATTTTCCCTGATTTTTGGAACCATTTTCAAATTCCCTGAGAATTCCAGGTTTTCCCTGTTTTCCAGGTTGAGTGGGAACCCTGAATATTACACTTGAAGTTATGAACTTTTATCCCTGACAACTGCATCTTTTTAAATTGTATGCTTGTCTGACATAATTCCTTGTATCCTTAGAAGGAAATTCTATTAAATTTTGCTATATCAAAAATCCTACATTTCCCATTTTTGCATTTAAACAAGGCGATTTTAACGTGTTGCTACATGTGAAAAAACTCAAGTAAAATAAAAAAAAAAAAATCACTACAAGCAGAGCAAATCTCAAGCATTTTATCACATTTCAGCACAATTTCTTTCCTACAACATCATGCAATCTCACCAAACAAACAAAATCTAGAGTACAGTTATCAGGTAACCACAAAAGTATCTGCCGTTTTCAGAGACAGACAAAGCATAACACATACGTAGTAGAAAAGCAATTTATTCATACAAAATAATTATCATGGACATCAAAAACGTTCTGCCAATGTGTTAACTTATACACTGAGTGGCCACTTTATTATGACCACCCCTCCTCAGTACTTCGTCGGGCCACCTTTTGCCTTTAAATACTGCATCGATTCTTCGTGGCATGGACTCCACAAGATGTTGATAGGTGGTTTGTGGGATCTGAGACCATGCTTGATGAATAGCACTTTCCAGGAGTGTGACATTGCAGGGTTGTGGATCCAGCTGTCTGGTGGCTCGTTCAACTTCATCCCACAAATTCTCAATGGGGTTGAAATCTGAAGATTGTGGGGGCCACCTAAGCAAAGTAGACTCACCAGCATGTTCCTGAAACCAATCCTGTACAATATGAGCACTGTGGCAGGACGCCTTATCTTGTTGAAAGTAGCCATCGCCATTGGGATAAACCATCCACATGACAGGATGCACTTGGTCCGCAACGATCTTTAGATATGATGTGCCAGTCAGACACAAATTAAAGGGCACAAAACATGCCAGGAAAACATTCCACAAACCATAACGTTGCCTCCACCAGCTTAAAGGGTTGTAGCAATGCATTTGGGATCCATGCTTTCGTGCTGTTTCTGCCAAATTCTCACTCGGCCACCGGCATGGTGCAACTGAAAAGATGATTCATCGGACCACATAATTTATTTCCAATTATCGACTGTCTAATCCTTGTGCTCCTGTGCAAACTGGAGACGTTTTCTCTTGTTAACTGCAGACAGCAAAGGTGTTCGAACAGGCCTTTGGCTGCCGTATCCCATCCGATGCAGTGTATGGCAAACGGTGCATGCAGAGATCATTTGAGGGGATCCTTGATTAAGATTATCTGTAATTTGCTGCACTGTTGCCCTTCTGTTGTCTGTTACCAGTCTGGACTCTCTCTGTTCCGCCCGAGCAGTCACTAGTCGATGACGACCACGCGCTGAACGTAGAGACCCAGTTTTTTGGCTGACAGTCCAGTCTTTAAACACTTTAACAACAGCTGCTCTGGAACATTTCACGAATGCGGCGGTTTCGGTGATACTCGCTCCATGGCTCCGAGCTCCTACAATGATCCCACGTTGAAAGTCTGTCAAATTGCATTTTTTACCCATCTCGTCACCAAAAAATCACTTTTACTACTGTTGCAAGCACTAAGCTTTCCCTTTTTATACTAGCCTTGCCCTCTGGCAGCAACAGCGTGCAGCCATAGCTCATTTGCTTAAAACTGCCAGGTGGTCATAATAATGTGGCCACTCAGTGTATGTCCCTGAGACAAAATGCCGGGTCATGGGAAGAGAAAAAGTCTGGGAGGGAAGCATGCAACTCATCAAAGTTGGAGAAGTTGTGTCCACACAAATGATTGTCGAGTGAAAGAAACAAGTGATCGTCTGAAGGAGAGATCCCTGGTAAGCTGGATGACATAAAAGCTCCCATTCAAGTTCTTTGATAGTGTTTCTGGTCAATGAAGCAGAGTGGGCATGAGCATTATGAGAGAGCACGAGTATTATCTTGAAGGAGCAACACTCACTTTCTGATGACTAGTGCCACTTCCTTTTTCAGGTCCTCATGCACACGCTTCAGTTGTTCACAGTACATTGCGGCGGTGATCGTTTGGCCACGCTGTAAGTGTTTATAATGAACACCACCACATGCTGTCAACCATACACACAGCATAACTTTACGTGGGTGTAGTGCTGGCTTCGATGTGTGAAGAATTGAGTCACCGGTGCACAACCAACGTCTGGAAAGTTTTAGGGTGCTGTACTGGACCCAATTCTCAACACATGTGAATACCCTATCCAAAAATGATTCCGTGTCATAATGAGAAAGCAATAAAAGACAAGCTGAGAGACGTTGCTGTTTGCTCACTGCAGACAATTTGTGGGGGACCCATTTAGACAATTTGCATGCCTTACCTATTTTTTTTTATCACACCACCAAATGACTGGGTTAGTTCCTGGCATGTTTGGCTACTGTCCTGCTCAATAGCTACTGTCAGGGCTTCTGTGTCAAGGCTCTCGGATGACCACCCGTCTCTGAACTTCCAAAACCAATTCAGAGTTGTGCGTTCCTTCACAGCATCTGTCCTGAATGCAAGCAAATACGACGAGTTGTTTCTGCAGCAGAAGAACCGAGTTTAAATTCATATAACAAACACCCACAAATAATTTTGACTGATACTGCCCTTGTAATCGCGTGTATTTCCACCACCAAACTGCTTACTCATCTGATTCATATGTGCAAGGCATCTTGGGATTTCAGCTGACGATATATCGCAGACGGAACGCCATCTCTCTGCAAGTTCAATCATTACAAGATGTTTCTTTTACTCCCTCGAAAAATGACCAATACTTTTGTCGTTATGATATATTTTGACTGAATTCAATGAATAACAACTGGTATTACAATTAACAAAAATTCTAAAACATACTTTGTCAAGGGTTCCAGTACTTTCCTTCCTATGCACATCAACTCTATAAAGGGAATCAAAATTTAAAGAAATGAATAAATGCTTCACAGAAAAATACATTCTGACAAAGCCATTGTTCATATATTACAAAACCAAAAAAGAAACTATACTTATACATTTAACAGTTAGCTGATCCTGACTCATTAATTTCTCCCCCCCCCAAAACTCAGAGAAAAACAATTATCATAGCAAACAGATATCTTTTAAAATATAATAAAAAGAGAACATTCAAGGAATAAGTTAAATACAATTTTATTCATTGCACTGTTAACAGGTTATAGTAAAGAATTAACCAAAATTTTATAAGAACTACTTACTGCACCCAGAGAAAAAGAAAGGGATATCTACTTCTAAGATGTCCCTAACCTACCTACCTAAGTCTTCTTTCTACCAACTCAGTACAAATCAATAAAAACATATACAAATGTAGAAATAAGAGTTTCCGTATTACAAACTAAAGGCAGAAAGTTTATTTTTCTACTATATAGGTATATAAGCTTTATTGAAATGCTTTTAAATGGTTTAGCATTAATATGAAGTTAATATCTTCACAATCTATTTTATTTGAATAAATAACTTCAGGCTCATATTCTAAATTAGATTAACAAGCATGCTTTATAATATAATTGAGTTAAAACATAGTCCAGAACCAGCATTTCTTGGGATATAGGACATTCCCAAAGCCTACATTTTACTTGCTAATTATACTTCTGCATCTCTGGCAAAGTGGAATTTACAGTCAAAAATGTGCATGATACACAAGTTTCACAATCAATGATCTATCCAAGTACTAGTTTGTATCAGATCACCAAAAGTGAAGCAGTTTTGGATATGGTCAGTTCATGGAAGGTGACCTCTTAGGAACACTGAAATACATCTGGGTGGCAGCATGAGGTTTAAGGGGACATTGTGCTGAAGATTTGCCCCAATGAATAATCAGAAAAGAACCAAAACTGACAGCTCATGAATGCATATCCACCACTTTGAGAGATCAGCAATACAGAACCCTGTGGGGTTCCACAGGGGTCTGTATTGGGTGCATTATTGTTCATTTTTTACATGAATGATATTTTTTTGTCCGTCAGTTCTGTTCCAATATGTTTTGCTGACAACACTAGTGTTTTTTTTTCTTTGTGTTTTTTTGTCATAACGATCGAGATTCATTAACTGGTATAGCTAATGGAGAGATTCAGAAATATGTAGATTTTTTTATTTTAATTTCTTAACTTTAAATTCTTCTAAAACCAAATGTTTACTTTTTAGTAATGGCAGGAGGTTAAGACTGGATTGATGTGCAGTTTTTGTAGGGGGTGTTGCTGTCCCGCTGTCTCGAGAAACTGCTTTTCTAGGTGTGTTGTTTCAGTTGAACCTTAAATGGGAGCAGGCGAATTCCTTGAAAACGAATTAATCTGAAACTAATTTGTTGAATGCGAATTCATCGAACGAGCAATTTACCAAAAGGAGACTTTTCTGGGGGGGGGGGGGATGCAACGAATTCGTTCAAATAGAGTTTAAAAGACAACTGGCCACTAAACAGTTGGCCAAACGGACAAGTGCAGACACCTACTTTAGGGGCCGTGAAATAATTGCAGTTTCTTGGTTTTAGACATGCGCAAAGGCCTAGGGATTAATATTTAATGCATTAGTAAAAGGGGCAATAATATTAGTCTGTGTTTAAACCTTATGAATCTGAGCACGACGCAATATATTCATGTTTACATAATAAATCAAATTAATAATGCTGCGCTTTTACTTAAGCATCAAATATTAATCAACTGACCTAGGCTTTTTTTTTTTTTTTTTTAACAGTTTTTATCCAGTCATGCTCATATTCATAAGGTTTAGGTACCAAGTCAAGTTAGTGTTATTGCACTTTTACTTAGGTGTTAAATATTAACAAATAGGCCTAGACCTTTTTAACAGGTTTTATTAGATTGTGCTCATATTCATAAGGTTTAGACTCAAGTTACTGTTATTGCGCTTTTACTTAGGCATTAAATATGAATACCTTGGCCTAGGCCTTTTATAAACAGTTTTTATTTAATTGTGCTCATATTCATAAGGTTTATACACAGGGGCGTATTTATGAGATCGCGCAAGTCGCAACCACAAAGGGCCCGGCGCTCGGAGGGCCTTCGATTCACTGTGGAAAGAGAAGTAAAGGAAGGAGGAAACGGGGGGGGGGGGCTTATGTTGTGTGTGATGAATACAATATTTTGCGGATTCAAAGAAAAGCAGTCATGGTTCAAACTTTATATAGTGCTTATTTGTCTGTTCTCTACTTAAGAAAACAGTCCTATACCTGTTCAATAAATTCATCATATCCTATTAATGTAGCCTTCTAATTCCACCTCTGATATGATAATTACTTTATTAGAAACAAACCAGAAAATAAAGAAGAACTAAAAAATCTGAGGAGTATTTTCTGATTCTGGGAAAACGTATTTTCATGAACATAAATGAAAATCCCTTTTATAGGCTATGGACAAGTGGAACAAAAGAAAAAAGAAACTGGTTGATTTTTTTCTGAAACTTGCAAGTCTGTTTACTGCTATGTGTGTCAACTTTCTCCCGACTATAAACAATCATATGATGTTCTTGCTGATAAATTTTCTGATTCGTGCCGTACAGAAAAAGTTTTATGAAATCAAGAAATCTCGAAGTCTCACTTGACAGCCATGCTTACAAGGAGTAAATTATATGGGAGAGTTGATTCTCAACTAATGACTCAGATTGAAAAGGAGAAGGGCTATTGAAGGCAAGTAGTATATTGAGTAGAGGCCACTGTGAAACTACTTGCAAGACTCGGACATCCACTCAGAGGTCACAGAGAAACTGAATGCTCTGAAAATGTAAATAAGGGTAATTTTTTAACTTGTATGGAGTATCTTACAGTTTGAAGACTTCCTGAAAGATCATTTTGAAAAATATGACCACTGTGGTTAAGGCAGAACAAACTATTTGTCTAACAAAACATATGATGAGATATTAACTGTAATAATGGAAAAACTTGTTTTTTTTTTTTGTGAGGAGGTTAAAAATTAACAGTACTTTTCAATTATCGCCAATTCTGCTCCTGACTTAAGTCATGCGGACCAACTGACTTGTTTTGAGGTATGTAAAAAGCTGATGGAAAAACTGTTGAGAGATTCTTTGGTTTCTTTCCCATAAAATCTCACAAAGCAAAGCATTTGAAAGATACTGCCTTGAAAAAGATTTCAGATTTAGGGCTAGATATAAAAAACTGTAGAGGTCAATGCTATGACAATGCTTTGAACATGTCAAGCATATATGTTGGCCTTGAAGCAAAAATAATTGAAAGAAGTCCCACAGCATTTTATGTGCCATGCTCAAGTCATTCTTTGAATTTAATAGGCAATAATGCTGCTGAATACTGCAAATATGCTGAAGCTTGCTTTGATTTTTTTCAAAAAGTATATACTTTTTTTGGGCCTCCACTCATCTTTGGGAAATACTTAAATCCCACAGTCTTCAAACCACATCAACACATTGTGAAACAGCTCAGTGATACTCGATGGTCAGCAAGAGCTGATGCTGTATAAGCCTTGCGAGAAATTTATAGTGAATTAGAAAAACATTAATTAGACTTTGAGTGTGAAACTGAAAAGCCTTTAGGCAAAACAGAGGCAAAATCATTGGTAAAAATGTTTGACAAATATGAAACGGCATTGACCGTCTTGTGGGACCAGCTGTTACAACAAATCGACAAAGTCAGCAAATCCTTGCAGAAAGAAGATGGAAACATGAAGATGGCAGTAGATCTATTTTAGTCTCTGAAACTCTTCTTTGATGATGTACGTAACGACTATTCTGGCATTGACCTGGAAGCCTCGACTTTGTCTACATCTGTGGAGCAACCAGGCAATGATGAGAGTTACAAAAGGAAAATAAAAAGAAAGCTTTGCTGATGAGAAAGTACAGACAGTGAAGTTCATCTGGAGGGAAAAGAAATAGATTCGAGTGGAGATACTGAATGCTTTCTGAGACTACCTGGTAGCTGAGCTGGAGCAAAGAAAAGCGGAGTTAGGATATATCAACCTATTCAAAGGAGTTTTTGCTATTGAAAATGGCCATTCTACAAAATGTGACCTCAGCAATATTTCCAAGGTATATTCAAATGGCATAGATTGAAAACTGTTTCGTGATAAACTTCCGTCGTTTTGTGAATCTCATGGAACAAGATGAATCCTCAGTCCGGCCAGAAGATTGCTACAAATTGTTAGTGGACAATGACAGTTTGAAAGAGACATTTCCAAATGTGGAAACCATTCTTAAAATGTTCCTTACTTTACCAATATCTAATATGCAAGTGGTCATTTAGTGCTCTTAAAAGAGTTAAAAACTATCTACGATCAACACTTTCTCAAGAGCACTTGAATAATTTTTCAATATTGTACATAGAGAGTAATGGGCTGAATCATGTTAATTATGACAAAGTCACAGACACTTTTGCTGCAATTAAAGCCAGGAGGAATTTCTTATAAACATGATGCTGTGTTTATAAGCAAATGAAATAGTGTTTCTCTTCGTTGCAATAAAAAATAATAGAATTATTTGATGAAGAAATTGATTGTAGTCCATTTAAAAATTGTAGTAAATATAAGCAGAACCCGGATGTGTGTCTCAAAACGAGGGCCCCCAAAAGGTTCAGTGAGATGGGCCCCAACAGCATAAATCCGCCACTGTTTATACATAAGGTCTAGTTAGTATAATTGCGCTTTCACTTAGGCATTAAATATTAATACCTTGGCCTGGGCCTTCAAACAGTTTTTATTCAATTGTGTTCATATTCATAAGGTTTAGTTAGGTACAAGGTCCAGTTAGTATTATTATACTTTTACTTAGGCATTAAATATGAATGCCTAGGCTTAGGCCTTTTTAGCAGTTTTATTCTGTCGTTCTCATATTTATAAGCTTTGAATATGAACACGATGGAATAAAAACTGTTAAAAAGGCCTAGACATTAATATTTAATGCCTCATTAAAAGTGCAATAATACTAACTTGACATGGTGTCTAGACCTTATGAATATGAACAGAATGGAATAAAAACTGTTAAAAAGGCCTAGGCATTAATATTTAATGCCTAAGTAAAAGCACAATAATACTATCTTGACCTGGTGTATAAACCTTTCGAATATGAAAACGATGGAATAAAAACAGTTAAAAAGGCCTAGGCCCATGTATTAATATTTAATGCCTTTAACTTGATGTCAAATCTCCGCAAATCAACCAAATCGCTCACTATTCCTTTTAGACTGCAGCTAGAACTGGCACCTGTCAAATGCCATAGCGATAACAGAGCTGTGCATGCCTCTATTACTTCCAAAACCACCCAACCGCCATCGGGTGCCAAAATAAGTTGTGACTTTTCCGACAACCCAATATATAGGCAAGTCCATTAGTGAAAAGTGATTCATATCAGAATTATGTTTTAATTCTACGAGTCTAATATATTTATTTTGTAATGTCTGAAGTTTCTTAAAATTAGCGTTAGTTGTTTATCCCCAAGATAGAATGCAATAATTTAAATGTAACTGTACCAAATAATAATATAGAAGTTTTAGAGTTGAAACTGATAATTTAGTAAGAACATGACTAACAATCCTAATACTTGATGACACTTTATTAATTAAGTAGTTAATATGGTTATCCCACTTTAAATTAGACTATAATTTTATCCCTAGATAAGTGAAGTCCATTACTATTTTTATTGTCTTATCTAATAGTATAGAATTAGGAGGTGTTAGATTTATCTGACTATTTGAAAATATATTTTCCTTTTTTTTTTTTTATATTTACCACAAGCTCATTTGAAGTCAACCAATTGAAGTATTTTAATAATTCAAGATTACATCAGTTAATAATGTCAGAAATGTCTGACCCAGTGAAAAGAATAGTAGTATCATCAGCATAAAAAAATAATGCGTGCATTAGATAATACTGAAAATAAGTCATTAATATAAATATTAACCAAGATCAGACCCAAATTAGAGCCATGAGGTACACCTGAATTCATATATTCTAATGGAGAACAAAACTGGTCGATCTGTGTTAGTTGTTGCCTGTTAGATAGATAATTTTTAAAGAGTGTCTGAGAAATGCCTCTTATTCCAATATTATGTACCTTTTTTAATAAGATTTCATGATTTAATGTATCAAAAGCTTTAGTAAGATCCAAAAATAATGCTATATATAAATTTTTTTTTGTTCCACATTTTTCTGTATTATATTTTGCATACGAAGTAAAGCTGTGGAGTTTGATTTATCAGATTGAAAGCCAAATTGGTTAGGATTAATTATGTTATATTTTTGAAGGTACGAGATAAGTACTGTAAATATAAGCTTTTCTAGAAGTTTTGCAAAAATCGACATTTTTGCAATAGGTCTATAGTTGCTTTCTTGATTCTTCGAGCCCGATTTATATTTAGGAGAAAGTTTCACTATCTTTAGTGCATCTGGATACATACTAGTTCTAAATACAAGATTAAACAATTTTAATGAAGGATTTATTAAGATATCTGCCACATACCTAACAACCTTAGGATGCATGTCATCATAACCAGGAGTAGAATTAATATTAATTCTATTTAATTCAATGTATAATTCATCTCTAGTAATATCAGTACGATAAAAAGTGGTAGATCTACAAGCACTGCGAAGATAACTGGAACATTGAATGGTTTTTATTTTGAGGTTATTTTTAATAAGTTGAGGGATGGAAGTAAAGTAGGAATTTAATTGAGTAGCTATCTCCTTTTTCTCAAATATTTGTTGGTTATTTGCATCAACAAAGATACTCTGGAATAATTGATTTAGTATTATTTCCCATTAATATATATATAGATGTTTCCAAGTTAATCTACAACAGTTTTGTGAAAAAATGTTAATGTAAAATTTCCTTTTAGTAGTTCTAATAATAGAATTTAGTTTATTTCTATATATTTTGAAATTAAGGTAATCCGAGTGCTGTCTAGTTTTAAGAAATTTAGAGAATAGTTTTTTTTTTTTTTTTTTTTTTATTTATTTATCTGATTAAGCATTGAATTAGTTGTCTAAGGTTTTCTGAATTCCCACCCAAGGTTTCTCTGTTGATAAGATTTTATATATTTGATCGTATAACACCTGTAATTTGTTTATAAATTTTTTATATGCTTCATTTGGTGAATCAGCACTCGCGAGAAGATCCCAATCAATGCCCTCCAATCGAGATTTAAAGTTCTCAAGAGTTGTGTGATTAATTGATCTAGTGATATAGAGTTCATGTTCCTGTATTACATTACAATTTTGTTTATAGCAAATAAAAATAGGAAGATGATCACTGAAATGATAATTAATTACACCCGAAATAATTGACTTTGGTCGAGTGTTGGTAATGCACAAATCAATTAGAGTTTGTATTAGAGGTTATTGAAGTTGGTTGTTGAATAGTATTTGTTAAATCCTGAAGATTGTATCAAGTATTTTAGTTATTCTGCCATCGAGTGTGGTTGTGAGATATCTATGTTAAAGTCACCTAGTAAAAAAGTTTTTTTGTTAGATAAATTTGCAAAGTTTAGAAATTCATTTAGAGTAGTTAATAGGAATTGGTCTGCATTTGGTGGTCAATAGCCAACTGATACAATAAAGTTCTGATTTTCTATAGTGAAAATCTCTAGAGCACGAGTTAAGACTGTAAAGCCATGCACTAAGGAGAAATATTTATATTGCCTATTAACATAGATCGCCACTCCCTCTCCTTTTGAGCAAGTTTTATTCAAATGAAAAATATTATAATTATCTAATAGTATAGAGTAATTTTGCCCTGGGAACCATGTTTCAGTTATATATAAAAATATCAATTAACGGGTTAATAGTTTCTAATAGTGCTTAAAGTAATGCAATTTAACTTATCAATGAACCAGCATTGAAGTGGAAAATATTTAGAGTATTAGTAGAGGTAGAGGAGATGGTGTCACTAAATTGTTGTGTAGTATAATATTTATGAGTCATTACAATAATAAAACTGAATCATTCAACCACATAATACCAAATAATATGACACAGGTAATTTTCAGATATTTAGGCCAAATAGCTAAAGCTGATCAGGGGTCTTAATCCTTACCCTTTGAGACTCACCAGTGTGTACCCCAATGCCATCACACATTGTGAGTGCTGTTATTGGTTTGAATGGTTTCCAGAGGGAAATTTTGACCTATCAGACAGACACAAAGGAGGAAGACCAGCAGCAGTGGATATGGACATGAAGACACCTTAGCGCAGATTGACCCACATGTGACCATATGAGAGTTGGCCGTACAGCTAGGAACCCAAACGAGCATTATCAAGCACATGCGTGAACTTGGGAAGGTGCACAAGAGGGGAGTTTTGGGTACCCAATCAACTCATGGTTGAGCAGAAGCAAATTGCACGAGTGCATGAGTTTCCCTACTTGCACATGACCAAGGAACTGTTTTTCCACATTTTGACAGGTGACAAGAAATTAGTCCTGTATGACGATGTCGGTGCCCAGAAACAGTTGTTGGACCCAAAACAAAAGCCCATACCAACAGCCAAAGCCAGCTTACACCCATGTAAGGTCCTGTTGTCTGTTTGGTGGGACATGTGGGATGTCGTGTTTGTTGGGCTGCTGCCGAAAACCACTATCACCAACGATGTGTACTGCCGTCAGCTCGACGATCTGCAAGCATCACTCGCATCGAAACAACCAGCACTGCTTAACTGCAACAGTGTCCTCCTACAGCAGGATGGAGCGAGACCTCACACACCACAGGTGACCTGTTGCAAGATCAGAAACCTGGGTTGGGAGCTGCTGCACCTAGCCTATTCCCCAGACAATGCCCCAAGCGACCACCACCTTTTCTTGGATAGACGGCGATTCCCCAACCAGGACGACGTTGAATGTGCACTTACTTCTCTGTGACCAAGCTGCCACAATTCTACAGGGATGGTATCCAACAGCTGCCCAGACGATGGGAACAGGTTGTTGCAAACAATGGAGACTACATTTTGAACAGATTTGTACTTATATACAGTAATTAGCACTTTTCTGTAGCCTTGCATTTGCAGGCATTACTTTCTTTCCAATCCATTGTACAGAATGAATGATGCATGTATAAAATTCAAAATAAATATGAAACAGGAAAAAATCATTAATCGTTTTTCAGGAAGGAACTGTTAGTACTGAATGCAAGATCAGTCTACATGGTATAGTGTTGAACCAGGAGAATGAGCAACAATGAATATCAAATTAGTTAATTCAGCTTTAAAAGTGGCAGCTACTTCAGAAAGATTTTGCAAGATTGACTGGTTGTCAAAAGTTTCTGAATGACAACATACGAAAGTGTACTTGTTTCTACTCTGAAGTATAGAACTAAAACTTCAATACTGCACAAGAGACATGGGATTACTTGTACAGTTGTAGACAAAAGTCCTGCACCAGTAGACCGAAAGTTAATTTTTTATGTTTGAAGTCAACCTATACAGCGTAATGGTAAAGTCAGGAATACATATGATACATCATTTTAAAGAAAATTTTATGCTGAATTCAAATATTTTTACAGAATGTTATTACCAGTAATAGAAGTGAAGTTAAAAGCAAAAGTAGTGTCTAATCATAAAAAGCAAAAAATAGTGGAATTTGTGAAATTAGTGTATAATGCATTTAACGTAAAATTACTGTACAGTACATTCTTGAAACTTGCAGGACACTTGAAATAACTCATCAACAAACAAAATATGCTTTAATATTTAATTGGATAACCATGGTTTCTTAGTAACAAAGTGCACCTTCTTGGCATGGAACTAATAAGCTTCTCTAGTTGTCCACTAGTGATAACACGGTGCCATATGGCCCCTACAGACTCAATTACTGCTGTTTTAGATGTGGGTCCTTGTTTACGGATCTTTTGCTTCAATCTCACCCACCGATTCTCTATGGGATAAAGATCTGGTGACTGTGCTGGCCACTGAAGTTTCCTCATAACTTTTTGATTAAACCACTCGTCAACCAACTTTGACCGATGACATGGCGCGTTATCGTCCTGAAAGATAAAATTCTGCAAACCCATGTCTTGAGCAGATGGTAGCAGTTTGGAATCCAAAAATATCCACATATTTCGATCCATTCAATATGCCATCAACAGTGTGCAGACGACCAACACCACTGGCTGAAATACAGAACCATAACATCACCGAATGTGGGTCTTGATTGTTGGCTGGATGCAGCATGCCTTATATCTTTCATTAGCCCGATGACGTATACAATTATTTCCATTAGTGCCTTGGCCTAAGCAATTCTTTTGAGCCGTTGTTGTTCAGTAAGGAAAGGTTTTCGTGCAGTCAGTTCATTTTCTTGTAGCCTACGACGAACTGTACGTGCAGTTGCAATAATGCCTACTTCATTCTGTGACTGTCTGGGGTGCCATTTCCTGCGATAGCCTGACATCTCCTGAAAAATAAAATTCCGCAAACTAATGTCATGTGAAGATGGTAGCAGTTTGGACTTCAAAATATCCACATATTTCGATCAATTAAATGTGCCATCGACAACGTGTAGACTGCCAACACCACTGGCTGAAATACAGGACCATAACATCAACGAATGTGGGTGCTTTATTGTTGGCTGGATTCAGCATGCCTTATATCTTTCACCAGCCCGACGACTTACATAATTATTTCCATTATTAGCGGAAATAGTAACAGTTGTTTAATCACTGAGTATAACATTTTCCCATTCATCAGCAAT
Source organism: Macrothele yani (assembly GCA_039090855.1). Lineage (NCBI taxonomy): Eukaryota > Metazoa > Arthropoda > Arachnida > Araneae > Macrothelidae > Macrothele > Macrothele yani. The sequence goes on from CM077017.1 coordinate 55,825,641, forward strand.
CCAATTCTTGTGCGCCTTGGCCCAAGCAATTCTTTTGAGCTGTTGTTGTTCAGTAAGGAAAGGTTTTTGCGCAGTTTTCGTGCAATCAGTCCATTTTCCTTGTAGCCTACAGCGAACTGTATGTGCAGATGCAATAATACCTACTTCATTTTCCCACTCATTTCTTAAATCAGTGGCTGTTTTCAGTGGTTTCAGAAGTGGACTTCACAGAAAATATTGGACATTTCCTGAAAAGATATAAGACATCGGGTCGAAAGAAAATTATACTAAAAATATAAGGATTTTTCCACCTGATACTTCGGACCTTTGAAACATACATCGAATATATGTTTTATTAATCAGAACAGTTACAAAAATAATGATAATTATGACATTGTTTGGTGTCCATCAGTTTGCTTAATTTCTGGTTACTTTCCCCAGCAATTTTAATTTTTTGTTCCCAGCTTAAATTAACACATGTGCAAGCTGTCAACATCACTGAAAGACTTTCTTTTCAAAGCAATCTCAAGTCTTATTTCCTTCTTCAATGACTGATTGTGCTGATGAAAATTCAGTTTAGAATATTTTACATTTTTCTTTTGGTAGAGGAACTTTTTTCTGTACGACTGAAGATGGAGGGTTTCTTTTTTCCAGCACTTTCCATGCTTTACACTTAGAGAATGCTTGTTTGTAGTACACGTCAACATTTATTTGGTAATTTCAGTTTCACTCATTTTTCCTTTATTAATGTAATCTTTGATAAGTCTTAGTCCAGTAAGAGTCTATAAATAAATGAAAAGCAGCCAATAATTTACTAAGCTGTGGCAACTTTATTAGTGATATTATATATTAATAGTATAATTCATATGTAATAATATAATTCGTATTAACTTCCGTTAATTCGAACCATCAGTTAATTCAAACTCTGTAGCAGGACCCAAAAAACTCCCCATAGACAATGTTAAAATCTTGTAAGTAATTTGAACAGTTAAGCCGGTTAATTCAGTAAAGGTTTACATTACGTACACATCTTTAAAAAAAAACAAAAAAAAACGGATATTTTCAGAAGATTTTGGTGTTGTACCTCATGTAAAAATGTATGCATACCTGCCAACTCTCAGAAACCAGAATCCGTAAAAAAAAAAAATTAATCTATATATTCGGTGAAAATTTTAATCGATATATTCGATTATATTACTTGTCGCACATATTGATTAAATGTACCGAAATTATCAATTAAAAAACGATGTTACCCAAATCAAGTATCAAACTTTTAATGTTTGACTTTATCGGCAAATTTATATCGATTAAAATAGAATCTATAGATGATTTCTCATTACTGTACTATCATTATGATCTACAAAGATATTAAAATTTATTTTTATAGAAGTTTGCATCTAAAGGAAAGGATGTTCCACCCTTTGACGCTTAAGTTCATCAGGATCGTATCCCATGCCATCATGGAACATACTAAAATGTTTTCAAAAACAAACCATTTTCATGCTAGGTTTATCTTACGGAGAAACAGACGATGAGACAGTCAAATAAAAAAAAATAAGAGTGACTGAGGGCCCTAATTGGTAAATTATGTTAAACTAAAAACGAAATGAACAAACATTTTGCACGAATCGCATCCAGTTCATTATAACTTTTAACAAAGGAAGTTAATTTCGTATTTTTTTTTCTCACGCAGTCAACATTAGATTTATGCTTGGCACTAAAAATATGATTAGTAACATCATTTTTTCCACCATGCGAAATGCTGAAATTACACCGACACATAGTGCAAAGTGCACATTTTATTTTTTGAAGATTTTGCAATACACTGGAACTCCGCAAAATTTGCATCATGGAATGTTTGATAGTACTGTTTTACCTGTTTTATATTGCTGCTCATAGCGAATCACTAATACTAAATTTACCGACACTTGAAAAAAAAAAAAAACGCAAGTAAAACTACTATAGTAAAACAGTAACAGCTCAAAGAGCTGCAATTCGCAGAGGAAAAAATAACAATTACAGATTATCCAATCGAACTGGTAAGCTAAGATCAACTGAAAGGCTCTTTCCCTTTCAGTTGATCTTAGCTTACCAGCAGCAGCGTTAAAAGTTTTACCAGATCCAACCCTTTTAGCGGCATCATCTGGGCCTATCACCCTCTCGATTTCCCCTTTCTCCTGCAGTAAACAAATAAAATGTGCGTCGCCGGATCAAAATGAACGCTGTCTTTTACACCAAGCGCCGCCGGATCAAAACGAACGCTGTCTTTTACACCAAGCGTCGCAGGAAATGATACAGCCACTTCGTCTGTGATTTCCTCTACATCTCCATCCCCCTCTTCCCTTTGAGGCGTAGCCACGGCACAAAACGTTGGAACTGGGTTTTTTTTTTAATTCAATCTTATATTTCTGCAGAATAAATAAATAAATAAATAATGGCTTAAAATGACAAAATTTAGAATGCATGTATTGATTTTAGAAAATGAAAATCTCTAAAAATCACGCAATTCGGTTTGATAGAAATTATGCAAAAAATGGTGTGTGTTTTTTTCAAACAGATAAAGTTCAAAAAAAAAAAAGTCTACTCCCTTCCTAAATTAAACTAGTGCTGTCAAAATCCAGATATTTTAAAATTCAGAATTGTTTTGTAAAAGCCCCAAATTTCATGCCAACAAAAGGTATGGGTTTGCAAAAGCAACAAACAATGTTCTCTACGATACATTGTTTTTATTTCCGAATGAATCCCTTAGTAAGAATTAATTGATAGGCTGTATATTTTGCGTGTTTTTGCTTTATTATAGAATTTTTTTCTCTTTTGTATCTGTTAATTTCTAAAATACAAAGCTACCACACATGTCGTTTTGTAATTAAAAATTTCATACAAATCGGTTAATTTCCATGGAAGTTATTGCACGAAAATTCTGACTAACAAATCTCGCGCGTGTACACACTGCCCCGTGAATGCTGATAATAACCATTTTCAATAGAATAGGTCCACTATGGGTGCTGAACAGGGTAGCAAAACTTCATCGCAATCTTGCTTTGATTTTACATAAGTCATCACGCAAAAGGGAGGAAGAATGAATCCCGCTATAGTTATAATGTCCTGACCTTTGACCATTTTCAATAGGGATTTGACGAATTAGTCTGAACCCCAACATATTAATTTTGTTGAATCAAGCCAAAACATTTACATGTGTTATTGTGCAGACGGACAAAGCATGGTTGGAAAGCATAGAAAACTTACTAACCGACCAGCAAAATAAATCATTGCTGGAGAAGCACTGGGTCGAATGAACATTGGATTTTCTTTTCTTTACTTCCTATTATACCGCTTTCTTTCTTTAGGTCAAATTTATTGCCAGAGAAGAAGTTACGAAATCATGCCCCAAATGCATTTTCAATTTCACAAAACTGGCAGCTTTTGTTTAATTTCGACATGTTGGGTACCGATCTGGGCTTTTTTAAAAATTCCACAGATTTAAAATCCGTTTGAATTTTTTTTTTTTCTACGATAACTACGTTCTGAGATAGCATTTCGAACTGGGAGTAACAAAGACACGTGTTCTGTGCTCCAATGCAGGACAACCCCACGCTGGCCTACTGAGAAGGGGAAACTTGCAAGAGCTAAACAAGCTCATCTCTGGGGAGGTTCAGTTTATACGCAGCGCAAGCTTTAGCATTTGAAACAATGCAAAACAAACCTAAAGTGTGAGAAAACTTTGGACAAATGTTCCCACATAAACCCATGTAACTGAAAAGTTTATTCCTAACTTACATCGGCGCTTCATTTTAAATGGATTAAGTAAAATAAACAGTTTTAATGGTGGGTACAAAATCATAAGAAAAAAAATCTAGGAGAATCAACAAATCCGTAAAATTAACATTTTGCCCGTAAATCAAGCCGTGTTTCCGTAAATTTTACGGGTAAATCATAAAACCTGGCAGGTATGCTTTATATGTTAATACGATCAGAAGATCAGCACCAATATATAATTTTTTCCCCTTTAACTTCCACTCACATGGCAGAACTTCGGCTTTGTTATACATTTTTCTTTCCAGCAACAATCATTAAAGTTTGTCACAGTAAAAAAAAAAAAAAGAGAGAGAGAGAGAGGCTCTACCTGGCTCACTTGTTGGCAAAGAAAAAAAAAAACTACTCAAGTCTGCGGGAGCGACACATCCTGCATTATATTTCTTCATTGGCAGTGGTGATTTCACACGGAGCAAAACACTAGTTAAATTGTTGAAAAGCATTCAAATTTTATTGCAGTACAATAATGTTTTCTAATGGTAAAATAACCTTCAGATACATTCTGAATGGCACTGCAGCCCGCTGTAAATTAAACAGATGTAAATGCAAAATTAAACTTCATGGATAAAAATATTTAACATTTTAAAATTTGCTTGTAGTAGCAAGACACTACTACAAACAAATTAAAAAAAAACAAAAAAAAAACCTCTATCTTCTTCAGTAAGTTTTTACGTTCTCCACAACACCACAATACTGGGCCCAAATTTGGAAATGTTTGATAGATTTTTAAATATATATAGAAACTAATTCATACTACACTGGTGTGCAAAAATTAAGGACGAAGAGGAGAAATTAGCATAACAGCAGAACGAGCAGGCAGAACGCACCAAAAGACCGCTCAGGAGATAGACTAAGGTCCGGTATGATAGGGCATGCGCATATATGCAGCACGACGTGGGGAGGGGGAGTGTCGGAAGGGTATAAAGCACACGGGCGGTGTACGCTTAGCAATTCGGTGAAAGCTATTGCACGGTGTACATCTGTTTGAACGACGTCGAGTTGCTGCCACAGTGTGATATGGCCAACAGGCAATCCAGTAGACGACATCTGGATGACTTTATCCGAGGTCGCGTTATTGGGAAGTTGGAAGAAAGTCGAAGTGTGACTAGTGTGGCCGAGGATTTCGGGATCGCTCACAGCATCATTTCACAGCTCCTGATGGGAAATGTTTTCCTTATAATTTCTTATATTTGATTTGGTAAAAAATGGTTTGGCCACCAGGGGCATAAGTGTTAATTTCTGCTTCTAATGTATTTGCAGCAAAATCTGAGCTCCTGAAAACTTGACTAAAAACATTCTTTCGTGAACCAATACTGTTCAAATCGAAAAACCTTTTGAGAATACGTTCTTAAAATAATGCACGTTTTTCTCGCCAGGGGGCGTAGGTTCATATCTTATATTTGTTGATATTTCTGCTTCTAAGAGTCCGATTTCAAAAATGTTTCTTTGTTGGAGAGCGTTTCCGCTGCGAAATGTTTCTCATATAATTTAAAACTTTTCTTAACGCACAAGTCTGCAACCAAAGAGCATAAGTTCATGATTCCGTTTATAGTAATATCTGCGGGATTAAAAGCCCGATTAACAAACTTCTTTCTTCTGTCAGATACTGCTTTCCATACTGGTTCTAATGACTTTGAATAGCTGTGATAAATTTAATTCTCGTCAGAATGGATTTAAGACCTGCTCATTACTCCATCTTTCTTGTTTCCTTTTGCTTTTGTAATGATCTTAGACACTGAGTTTTAACACCCTTTCTAGAGACAATGATAAATTTAGAATTATTTTCTAGAGTAATGTAAATTGTTGCAAGATGCAAAGGGCCCCTTTTATCTCTTAGTTTACCGCTCATAAAATGGCCACCGCAGCATCTTACAATATTTGCTCTGGAAAAGAATTCTAAATATATTACTGTTTCTCCAGAAAAGGTGTTAAAACTTAGTTGCTAAATGGATTACAAAAGCAAAAGGAAAACGACAACAACAAAAAAAAAAAAAAGCACGACCGTTACCTTTGTTTTGGTGGAGCTTTGGAGGCAGGCTCGCCGCAGACTTTATTCACATCCCCATGCAGGCAGGTAAATTTGATGATAACATTTTTTTAAATTTGTAGACAAGCTGAAATGTGTTCACTTTTTTCTGTCAAATTACATACTTTAAAATATGTATGTAATTTTTTCACAAAATTTTTAGCTGAATAATTTAGGGCCTTAACTACACCTTTAGCAACTTTTTTTAGTTAAACCAACCAAAAATCTTTGTCAATTCGCGAAGTTTACGCAGTATTTTCTGTTTTCACCTCTTATTAAAACAGCGATGCACTATCGCCGAAATTTACTTTCGATATTTTATTTCAATCTTTTCCATACAGGGTTCGTACTCTTTTGGGGGAAAAATTCAAGGACTTTCCAGGCCTTTTCCAGGCCATATACAAAAAATTCCAGGATGATTACTACGCTTTACAGTATCATGCTCAAATTAGTTTTTAAAAGCAATTTCAGTTTTAAGTAATAAAAATGATGAAAGATGCAAATGGGTGAGTGTGCTTTTTTACCCATTACATTTCTTTTTAATGTTTTTAATTGGCGAATTACCCAATAATGCTTAATTGAATCATGATGCAATTACCACAAGGCTATTCAGAAAATCCTTTCCCTCAATCAGAAAATGATTAATTCAATCAGTCATTTTAGCTGCATCACTATTCTGCACTATCTTCCATGTAATCAGACTATTATTGATAACAACTGAAATTATTATAAAACAAAGTGAGGGCAGATTCAGAATTTAAGAATGGGGAGGGCGCACGTCTAACAGAGGACTGGTAAAAAAAATCTCTGAGATTTATTTCCTCCAAAAAAAAAAAAAAAAAAACACGGTGGTAAAACATGGAGGACCCATAAGGGGGAGATGGGGTGCTTGCCTGTCAGAGTACATCACAAACAGCAGTTCTGAAGTACTGCTGTGTGGATCACTGAAAAGTTCGGGCCAATGTAAGACAAAACGTGCAGTTGCAAATCCATAAGTGAAAAAGTGTGATGTCTGAAAACAAGAAACGTGAGACAAAGCAAAGCACTTATCTACTTACTCACCCCCCCCCCCTTTTTGAAATGGGACATGTGCCTGTTATGCCCACAGGTGGATTCTAGCTCTGATAAAAAGTGTTTCCATACATGGGAATGATTTTTTTTTCTTTTTAACATTCCCAATGACTGCCACTGGTGGATGCATATTGGGATGTGACTTTTGAAGGCAATGAAAATCTTAATTACTAGACAGAATATGTTCCAGACTTGAGGAAAATTTCATCCAATTGTAGTACAGTTATGTTAAATCAAAAAGCATAAGCCACGGAATCACTATGCACCTCAAGAAATGATTCGGGAGTGGACGATCATAGAAAGGTGAACAATAAAGTTTAAAACAGAAAGTGTAATTTTAGGAACATGGCAACAAATTTCAAATAAGTTTCATCATAGAAGTCAGAAAGTCCTGGCCCACCACCCAACCCAAAAGAATCTAACCACCTTTATGTCTACCAGTACACTTGCCTCATATTACTTTCCAAAAATTATTTTTCATATCAAACAAGATTGCCTCAATTTACTTTTTTTTTTAAATCAAAATCACTGCTAAACTAAATTTATGAAGTGCTACCCCAAAATGTGGAACTAGCTAAACTATTTATAAAAACCTTAAACATAAAACAATTTCAGTTTTTTTATTGGTATAAATTAGGATATTCTTAAGTATTTTACATAAATGAAAAATGATGAGCATAAGGAATCTCTACCTCCAGTTAAGCTTCAATCATAACCAGAATCAGAATAACCACTTTTGGTTCAACTCCCAAAACATAAGACAATTATATGAATTAAGTTTTTAAAAGCTTTTTTTAAAAAAATTGAAGTTTGTCAGTTATATAAACCAAAATCTGATCAATGCATTAAGGACAATTGATTGAATTGTTTTGGCCACAAATTCATAGTAAAATGTACAGCAAAAATATGTTTTAGGAGCCCATGAGTATTTACTGTACAAGTATATACAAGGTTTTATATTACTTACCAAAGTTTTAGTCCAATAAGAAGCCCAATTGTGGAAGTTAGTTGCAGAAAGTTATAAGTTTTTGGAACAGAAGAGTTCATTAGTCTATTTACATGAACTTCATATGAAAAACACTAAATAATTATGAAGATATAAGATCAAAACTGGTTTGAAGTTCAACATGCTTCAAAGAAAAAAAAAAGTTCATTTCTATTGTAAATTGTACAAATATAAAAATTTTATGTTTTAGTATTAATTCTCTATATGCTTGGAAGATACCACAAATATGGAGTATCAATGGATGGTTATACAGATTTAAGATTGCTGACTTTGGTTTCAAGTTCCATATCCATTTTTTTAAGTACTGCTCTTTTCTCATGAGCAGTTTTTCTAAAGCTATTAGATTTTACAATGTATGTAATGTTATTTGTAGTTTCAGCTTTTAAAGCTAAATCATCAGCAGAGTTAAGCAATTCTTTGACTTCTCCTTCAATGAGTTTCCTTTTCTTTTCTATGCTATCAATTTCATCTAAAATAGCTTTCCTTTTTCCACATATGGATGCTTTTTCCTTTTCTTTGGACTTATCATCCAAATAATGTATGTATTTTTGCCTTGCAGCTCTAACTGATAACAGAAGGGATTTTGAGATATTTACCTTATCAATACCACCTACATAGGATATATGATCATAAATAATTCTCTGTGCTACAATTGACTCCTCTCTCATGTTTTCTACAATGAGCTCCTTATTGACTGAAAAACCCCTCTCAACAGAAGCTTGCCCATGTGACAACAGTAAAAGAAGTTTCACAACTTTCCACAGTTCACTAAAAGCTTTAGTAGAAGACATGTACTCATACAATAATGTGTCTACTCTTTGTTGTTTATCTTCTGGATCAAAGTTTATGAATGAAGATTTTACTGCTGCAACACTGGTCACAAATTCCTTAAACTGCCATATTACACCATCACATAATTCTGGTTGTATTCTATGAGCATCAACAAGAAGTGTGAGAATGGATGTTAGATTCTTAATACAAGTCTCACTATTTTTTGACATCAACCGAGGATCTAAACACTTCATGTGGCGAACAAGGGAGTACTTAAGTGGATTTTTTCCCAATAGCTTCACAACTAGCTTTTGCAAAAATATTCGGCATTCCATTCTAAACTCCATAAGTTTGCGTTCACTAATGTTCTTAGCACTTAATTCTTTCAATACCTTCTCTGTTTGAAACCCAACATCAATTTCTTTATAGTGACAACACTGAGATGCATCTGTAAGGTCTACTTGTAACAGCTTTAAGGCAGAGTTAGCTTCTGCCATTACGGTTCTTTTAACAAAGCGATTCATCATATTTCTTAGCATCTTTTCAAGATCTGTGGCCATAAAAGGCATCATTGGCTTATCTGACTGATATGCCTTGAGAAATGGTACCAGCTGTTTTGAAACTGAATTGAAGAAATGCAGTTTAGCCAAAACAAAAGGATCTTTAGTGAAAGTTTTGATAGCATCAAATGATACAGTGTGGGGATTCTTGATGCACTTCTTTTCAACTTGGTTAACATAATTTTCAATGTCTGCCCAAATTTCTAATGCTCGCTCGCAGGCAGGAGTATTTTCTAGCCACCTGTGTGGGCAGAATTTTAATGGCATCTTACTGGCTAAAATTATTTTAGAAAAATCTTCCCTCCTTGCAGGTGAATCTTTAAAAAGCCTAAATAATGATGAAAGCAACTTTTGAATTTCCCACCCTGTTGCTGAGGCTCCATGTCGAAAGGCATTGTTTACAATGTGAAGTCCACAGCTCCCTGTGTTTAGGAGTTGGACATTTGAGTCAGCACTAAGTGTTGATTGCAACATATCAAAAAACTTCCAATTAACATTGGGTCCATCCATTGATAACTGCACAATGTTACACAGTGGGAGGCACGCCATGCATTCAAGAAATTTTTCCATCATTATGTCTGCACTAGCATGACCCAAAAACTGATGACAAATATCTGGTTGAAACTGTTCCTTTTTCCCATAAACGAACATGTATATCCATTTGTTTTGACTGACTAAACTTGTTTAAACTTTCGTCAAACAAAATCACAAAATTTTCATTTTCAGTTTTGACTTCCTGAACCAACACTGATTTAAAGTGAGGTGCCAAACCAAAGCAACAAATGTAGGAACATTTTTTTTCGCCACAGCGGAAGTTTCCAGCAATTCTGCTGTCAGAAAACATTAGGCGGAATAAAACATCATTACCTGCACAAGACCTGTAAGAGTAATGGGATTTAACCACTTTTAAACACCACAATGCTTCTGCTTTAATGGTTGCATTTTTTTCAAGAGGAATATGCAGATGATTAGATGTGGATGCAATAGGCTGTACTTGTTTATCACTTGATACACATAGCAATTTATCAACAGTTAGTGGAACATTTTTACAGCTTTCTGTCAACATACTATGTTTTTTTCCTTTCATGTGGCTTCTTAAAGCGGATTCCCCCATATTCGAAACATCTATTATTTTAATGGATAAAAATGCATTTTGCAACATGGCAGTTGCTTTCATCTTTTTTAATCCATCCAGCATATTTAGGATTTATTAGCCAAAGATCACTAAAAGTACACTTACCCATATTTAATGGGGGGGGGGGGGTGAAAAAAATGGGTAAATCAACTGAAACAGTAAATAAAAACCAAAAAAATATCTAAGATCAGGAACCACACAACTAAAAATTGAGAATTTCCCCTGAGTAAGGGGCTACACATGTGACCAATTACTATAGGCCAGATTTTAAGTAATTAAAGAAAAAGGGGTCTTACTGCTATGTTCTTTCCTGCTCCCCTAGCTTTGTCCTTTAGGCAGCCTGGGTTGCAAATGCTTTGGCATTGATTTAGTCTTCATTCAAAACAAGGAAACAACACTTAGTGAAGTTACTGTTTTATGACCTGTATGCCAATCAGTAGACAGAGTGTTGTGCTAAAAGACTGTTACAAAGCATCACCTCTTACAGCTGGGCTCCAAACCAGAGGAAAGGAAATGTTAACAAACACTTAGTGCCTGAGGGAAGCAAAACTTTGTACTGGGTCTCCTCCTCCAAGTCTCAAATCTTTCATACTTACCCAGCTGGAGAGTGGACGTAGGGCTTCAAGCTTGGAGAATGAATACTGCTCTTATATCTATGCCTTTGAATTTAATTTCGACCATTTTCAACAGGGTAGGTTCCTAGGTTGTACCTAACAGCATACTAAAATTTCGCCAAAATCTAACCCCTTTTACGTGAATTATCGTACGGACAAATGGAAAAAAACCAAAGCATAAACGTTTCTGCAACCTACAGTTCGAAAGGGTTAGTAATTTCTAAAATAAAAACATAACGAACAGCGTGAAAACTAGCTCATACACAGAATATTTGAAACTACAGTATGCGCTCTCAATTATTAGGGATGATAGGGGAAAGGGAATAGAACCGTCCATAATTAGCATGTTCTCGTTGCGCTAGGCGCTTAAGCACGGCTGAATTCCGTCAGACCCCCAATGGTCAAATGATTGAAATGTGCTGATGTTCATGGAATGAAATGGTTGATCAGCTATGATAACCGCATAAAAGTTCGAAGGGGGAGGAGGGGGGCGATTTTATTTTACTTTATGCAACATTCTACATTACTCCAGTATTTATCTTGTCATCATCAACAATAGCAATGTAACTACCACTTACGATCGCGGATATCGGCCAACTGAAAATCTGCCATACAACTAAGGGATACAACACACAGGTATCATGTTACAGTGTATTGTAATTGAAAAAAAAAAAAAAAAAGATTTCAGAAATTAAAATCGAAAAAAAAAAACTTTCAGAAATTAATATCATCAAGTCATGGTGTTTCAAAAATCCGCTTTCCTTTATAATGTTTAAAAACATGTAATGTTTTTTCTTTTTTACCTGTCGTGTATAATAAAATGGGTTGATTTTTTTATGGAATCAGACGTCCATATGTCTGATTGTCTTCGTCTGAGTTCACACGTTAGCTACTGTGTGTACAAGTAGACATATTTTTTCAGCTCAAAAATATGTAGTTTTGTATGTATTCACAGTATAACTCATTCCGTATTCCCACAGAACAAAATTCAGCAGATACAAATGAAGAACATCAAGACCCACCCAACACCATGTTTCCGATTGTCTGCTGTTTATATTCAAGAGATGCGAATATGGATCAATGGTGAATGCAGCAACTATGGTTTTTATTTATTACCAAGAAAAAAAAAAAAGGAGCCTGAAAGCTGTAAAGCTGAAACGGATATTTCTCCCCCTCCCGAAAACATTCCGATTAAGTTCAAACAGCAGGAGCACGCGTCCACGCACACTCAACCTCTGGAATGTCCTGACGGAACGGCTTCTATTCATTTGGCACATCGCCATAAATCACCACCTGCAGCTCACTGAAGTGTCTTCCTCCTTCACCCTAACTATAGGAGAAAACGTAAAAAAAAAAAAAAAATGCTGCCCAATTTTCGACAAAATGACCAAATTTACGTCATAACGTTGCAATTTACTAAAATACGTTTATCTGCTGAATTTCGCCTAAATCCATTGAAAACTTTTTAATTATAGATTTTTTTATTAAAACAGTAACTCAGACATCTGAATAAAAATGTATGTTTGTAATTAAAATAGAGTCCATATCATCACAGAAACAAATTTTAAGGATCACTCTGTTTAAATAAACCATGGCATCTAAAAAAAATAATTTGCTTGCTTTTCCCGTAATTTATAATTGCAGTTTCTTTTTTTGAATCCGATTTTGCAACGGAAGATTTTTTTTTTTTTTTTTTTTTTTTTTTTGCATCTGCTAAAGTTTCAAACGGAATTAAATGAAATTTGCACTAGAACTTTATTGTGATGTATTTTAAACACTGTAAAAATTTTACTGTGTTATTTTCAAAATTCCGGAAAATGGATTTCTGAAAATATCTCTTAGTCCTTTTGAGCCGTGGAAGTGATAAACAGGTGTTTGCTTTCTTCCCAACCAAGGGCTTCGGATCAGCGCTCCCAGCTGTCAATCAACCGTTGCTATGGTAACACTTTCTGCTCAAGGCTCACTGTCTAAAGAGGCACACATAATAAAAATTTCCAATGCTAACTTTTTAAGTTTTAAACCGATTCAAATGGAATTTTGGGAGTGAGCTTCTGTAATCCAATTATAGTAAATGTAAAATTTCAGCCACTTTTGTGAAAAATTCGCAAAGATAGTTTTCTTATTTTTTATCATAAGTAGCCGAAGTCTCTTGAGGTGGGCCGGAAGCAAGGGTCTTAATGCAATAAACAAGGAGCAGATGAATGTGTTGTTCAGGCATACTCTTCACTGGTGGATGCCAGCTGACATGGTAAACACGCGACCCCCTTGCAAATGCTAAATGTCTCTTCTTTCCCCTTCTGTTGCTCTCAGTAGTTGTCGGACGGACATCAAGCTCAGGGCTAGAGAATGCATCAAGCTCCCCTTCCCTAACAGACCTGCTAGTAATCATCCAATTTTATTGCACTGGAAGTAGTGCTCCCCCCCCCCCCAGCCAAATTAGGATTTGGGCACATCCGAAACACCACTGTAGCCGGCGGTTTCTTTGAGAACAGAGGAGAGGAACTTAAAAAAATTAAGGGGTAACAGTCAGTAACACGATTTCCTAAACGGGCATTTTTTTTAAGCACTAATTTCAAATTTCAAGGCTTTTCAAGACAGCATTAAAAAAATACCGTTTTTCCAGGATATTCCAGGCCTTGAAAACGTAATCATGATTTTCCAGGACTTTCCAGGTTTTCAAGCACGCGTGCGCACCCTGTCCATAGCTTTCATTCCTTCCAGTTATCGGATAGCTAACAGAGAATCCCACATTTAACTGATCTATTTTTAGAAACCAAAAAGGGGGTTGAAATAAAGCATTGGCTGAGCAATGTAGGAGGATTTCATTACCCTTGAAACAAAGGTGAACGAGTGAGAGAGGAAACTCTTCCTACCTGCAAAAGGGGGAAAGAAAGTTGATTTGATTTAGCTGGAGTTGTATATAACTCTGAATCGGAATGTCAGTGAAGTGTATCATATAGTATGAAGATTTATAAAAAAATTCTTGTTAGAAACAGTCACTAAACTTGTCTAAGATTCTATTTATTTTAAGAAAAGGTGGGTCAAAATATTTGTACATAAAAATTTCTGTTAGAAAATAGGTTACTAGGCAATTCAGTTTTACTTGCTAGTCATACAAATGTTTTGCTAGCAAACTATTTGGTCACTAGCAAAATTTGCTAGTGAGCATAAAAGATGAAATCTTGCTCTGCATGTAGCACTATCAATGTTTCATAAAACCACTCCTCTGGAATATCACTGTCAGTAAGAGATAATCTCCATTCATCTGCAATTTTACCTCTACTTGTAACTGATACAGATTTTGGTAGCATAACAGCTAACCTCTTGTTATATGTTATTGTATTAGCATATGGCTATTTCCTCATCAGTGGATGCAAAGCTTGCAGACTTTAGCAGCTTATTTTTTAGAGGGAGTTCTTTAAGCAAATATAATGTGATATCTATGTAGAACTTTTTTTATATCAATCATGAAATACCCTCTATCTTCTTCAGTAAGTTTTTTTACATAGTTCCTTAGCCTCTGATCCCATTTCAACATTTTTTGTTTTGTTTTGTTTCATGGCTTCATCTGTAACTTGAACTGAAAGCAGTTCCTCTCCATGTAGATTTTTTATTTTCTCAAAGTCCAAAAAATGAAGCATTATTTTCCATACAAAATTATTGATTTCATCATATAATAGATGGATAAGTGTATTTTTCCCTTGCAAAAACCTTAAAAATTCTTCAAATACAGAGCCAATGCTGATTAAAAAGTTCAAATACACAGGAAATGTATCATTTTTAAGATTTTAAGACTATTTTGTAATTTTTTAAACCTATCCAAATTCACCAACCTACCTCTTGTTTTGTTTATCAGACAGCAAATCAACTAAAAAATACTGCTTCAAACTTAGCAGTAAATTCAAAATTCTCTGTAGAACATGAACAATTGATAGCCATTGGTTGCTGACATGCCGTAAGATATGAATATTCATTTCCTCTGAATCGTCACAGTTAAGAAAGGATGACTTTTAAGTCTTCTTTCCAAGAGGGGTATTTATTAAACCAAGTACGAACATCTTCAACGAACTCAATGACTTCTGCAAATGATTTTAAGTCCTTGACCAAACGCATTATGTACAATATGCAAGTTGCACGTACCAATGTTCACTAAACCACCTGCTCCATTATTTTAAATACTGCCAAATTCACATTTGGACCATCTGATCCAAGCATCAGCATATCTGCCAATCGTATGGCCTAGCAATTCGCTACCAATATATAGCGTTCCACAATATGGTCAGATTCAGTGCTCCAATATCTAATAAAAATGTCAAGTTGTTTATTTTTGGCTTCATTCAGTGTTTCATCATAAATCAATGTATACAGAGAGCGAGACTTGTTGACATTGTTTTGCTTAAAAAATATGGGCCAAGACCATGTGAAATTTCATAAGCAATTTTTCTTGATTATAACTTTAGTTCCTTACTTTCAACACACTGTGGAAACATTCGATGAAACAAGTCACTAATGCCATCACAGGATGAAAAAGAATAGTTGTTAACTGCAACATGAAGGGTCCAAAGTATTTCTGCGCAACAAATTCTTTCCTCATCTTTAATACCCAAATGGGAATAATTCTTGCTGTACTGCTTGAAGCTGGCCCAGGATGCAAAGTAATTCCACGTGTGCCACTACTACTGGTAACAACTTTTTCAAATCTAGTCTGGGAATTATCCAAAATTTCCTTTGATTTATTCTTATGTTTACTAGAGTTGGAATGCTGCAGTAACTGACTTTTCCCACTGTTTCCTACGTTACATTTGCAGTAATTACGATAACAATGATAAAATCAAAATACCAATGTTTACCACAATCAAAGGTTTATTATATATTGACTATAGTTTTGCAGAGCTATTGGCTCGGCGTCATCAGGACGAATGATGCTGAGCCAATAGCTCTGCAAAACTAGTCTATATATAATAAACCTTTGATTGTGGTAAACGTTGGTATTTTTATTATATCTCAAAACCACAAGTTTTGTAGTCATAAATTATAAATAACAATGCTAATCATCTTTACCTTTTATACACCAAACTTTTATCATCATTCCATTTGCATCCAAATCTTCAAGCCAATGAGCACAATATTTTGTTTTTCACGGCATCGTAGGGAAATATTAATCAGCAAAACAGTTTGCACCCTTCCTTACTCTTTTCACTGTCCTTTGTTTAACAAAGCCGAAAACGAAAACACATTGCCCTTACCACACAGGTGTGCTGTGAAAAAATTATAACTTTCAGATTTTGCTGCAGATCTGACACAGTTTGAGCGATTTACCCTCTCCACAGCTTCTCTTCCCGTCGTGAGGGCGAGTCAACTCTGGGGGGGGGGGGTAGACGGATGCAAGTGAAGATTGTACGAAGTTCTTATTGCATCACCTCATGCGTCTGCATGGGGTGACATAATGCCACAAAGCATCGGTGCAGCTCAGTTGGAGGGGCCCGGTCGAGGGGACGGAGGGAGGATTCTTCTTCTTCTTCTATTAGTACTAAAGGTATTGTGAGAAACTGATGGATGTCAGTGAAGATCAAGATGCATGCCAAGATTGCTGGTACAAGAGATATTTATACACCAACAGTAAAAATCTACCCCATAGCAACTCTGGTTTGGCAGTTCTTACTTTAAGGAGCTAATTTCTGAAACTCAGGGAACAGTTTAGCAATACATATGTATCACATTTAAACTCCAGCCATGCAATTAGACAAAAATACATTCATAAGATTTAATGTCTTGCTCTTCAAACTAACGTCAATCAGAGGTGTTTGCAAGGCAAGGCCCGAAACCCTGAAATCATCGGCGTCTCCCAACGGTGCCAATGCATAAACTCGAGACATAAATGAACATGTGAGGGTATTTCTTTATATAAAATAAGTAAATCGTAATTTATCGAAATCTTACATACTGGTCTTGTTTTTCTCACGAGGCTGCAAAAAATTTTGTTTTGCTTTTGAAACTTCAAAAAGCGTTCTATTGTGGAGGAAGGAAATCTACAGTCTATCTCAATCACAAAAGATAAAATAAACCTTCATTGGACATTGTGATGTGCAAGTTTATTATTACAAAGGTCAACTCATTTATTATTTTGAGCATGTTTTCCTTCAGCTCCGAAAGAAAAATATCTTCTTGAATACTATGTATGAGATTTTTTTTTTTGTATTGGAGGTTTAACGACCACCGTGAGCAACTCAATGGGCTATAAGCAGTCGCCCATCCCTAATTTAGGGTCACTGGTTCCAGGGAAGGGAGAGAGCCAGTGCCGTTAGACAAACACAACATCCATGCCTCACCGGGAGTCGAACCCGGACCCCTTACGGGCCAATGATCAGAGGCCAGTGCCTTAGACCACTGCGCCACCGGGGCGGCTATGTATGAGATGTTTACAGTTCACATAATTGAGACTTGGTTGATTCAACCATTTTTCTGATAAGAGGAATGTCCAGTTTCTCCCTTTGCAACTATTTATAGAGGGAAAATAACATTTAACAATAATTCAGGACAGTGGAAACATCGCAAAAAAAAATTACGATTACGAAAAAATCTTCACTCCGTCCGACTTCCGTTTTTGGAAATTTTCTCTCCATTTTCAAGCTGAAACACAATCAGTTACCAAAAAAAAAATATATTTTACAATAAAAATGAGCAGAGGAAATATTGCGAGGGGGAAAAAATTATGATTACAGATTAAATCTGCAGTTCGTCTAACTTCCGTTTTCGAAAGTTTTGAAAGACGAAATTCCGTCCACAGCCGGAAAACGCCCCCCCCTCCACTGCCACCACATACACATACCACCGGTGTAATCACAGATTATAAAAGGAAATTGCATATAGAAAAACAATGCGTAAAAATACGCATTTCTCAATTTTACTGCGTATTCGGCGTTTTTAAGGCGTGAAATACGCGTGTAGATGCGTTATCGCAATCCCTGTCGTACTCCATTTATATATATGCAGAAACATGACCCAGCTGTTACAATTTTCGGACACCATTACCTAGCTTTCTCCTTTTGGGGTGTCTTTTCTTTCTAGCCAATTCCACCGGAATTTATTTTTGACTGAAGCTTCTAATGTCTTGAGATCGTCAGTTTTGGTTAAAAATTCCATTGTTAATGACGAAATTAACTTAAATCGTGTAAACTTTCAAATTCCTAAAAACATTCAGACATCACACACAAACACACACAAAAAAAAAAAAACCCATCACTTTTGCCTAAACAAAAAATCACAAATGTTTCATCAGGGAAACAAAGACACCTCCTCTCCGTCACTGACTTACTTATACAATGAAGCAGGCTGCTCACGCGCGTAGTTGCAGACACGTGAGAGACTTACTTTATTTGCTTTAACTCGCTCCCACCCCCGCCATCTCCAAGTTCCAATCCCACATCACTTATCAGAGCGAAAATCTGTTTTTTTGCATCGAGGAGCAGAAGCGCCGACGAAATGACAGAATTTGGGCGCATGCCCTTTCCGCAGAACAACGGACAACCACAGCACGCAATGCCGGCTTCGTGTGTCAAGCTCGAGTCAACTGCATCGGTGAGGAAGACATTATTATCACATTAATTCATTGGTGAAAAGCAATTTTTTTTTAAATACTTTTGCCATGAATCGTTTTAATTTCCCCCCCCCCCTTTTTCGCTTATTAGAACTCAAAATTTAACAGTCTTAAAAATGTCTTCAAAGCTAAACATCCGGAATTCCGGGCATGATAGATCGCCCAAACCCGGAACACAAACAACGGCCCTGGTCAATAACCTGCTTCAGTGGTGTACATTAAATCATCTCCAACTGTCATGCAGTTTCCTTTTCGCAGAAAAGAAACCAAATTCTTTTTTACTACAAAACTGGCGACTATTCTCTTAGCTGGACAAACGATATCCAGGACTTGGGAGTCACATTTGAGTCATATAAAAAAAATTGTACTTAGTGTGTACAGAAATCTTGGATTTATCATGCGACATTCCAAGTATTTCTCAAATACTCAGACACTTATCCGCATTTTTGAGACTACAGTAAGATCCTCACTGGAGTATGCGGCGATCATTTGGAGCCCTAGCCTTGTAACTCTAGTAAATGAAATTGAGAAAGTTCAAAAAGATTTCTTAGACACCTTTTCTACAAATCAACTGTTTATATAGTGGACATCCTGGTGGCTGACCTTCTTCAAGATGACCTCTCTCCAATCGAGAACGAGATGGAAGGCTCTTCAAGTCAAGTTCCTGTACTGTATTATCAATGGAGAGATTGATGATAGTCAAATTTACCAAGAACAAAATGTGAACTATTTGCAGTGCCATTTTCCAGAACTGATGCTGGAAAAAATTTGTTATGCAAAATGTATAGGCTTCACAACTCACTTGAAGAATGTCTGGATGTTTTTAATGTAAGTAATTTTTCTTATAAGGCATGTTTTGCAAGATTGTAAATATCACTATAGCAATTCCGGTAACTAGACTAGATATACCATCTGTAGGGATGTGCTTACAAATAAATAAATAAATAAAAAATAAATTCTGAAGTTTACAAGTAATTGTTGCACTTCAAACAAATTTTACATTTATATTTCTGAGAAATCGCCCAAACAATTCATAAATGTTATGTTGATATCCTACAAATGCCACTAAATTTTGCACGTAAGAGTAATTGAAAATATTTAATTTCCACATGTGCAGTAAGTAATTTTCATACCTTGCTCTAGATTGCTGTGTTATCTGCTTAATAGTTCCTCCGGCTCTGCCAATAATTGCACCAACCATATCACTATTGACCAAAATGCTGTAAAAGAAAAAAACTGCTGTTCAAATGTTTCATTAAATGTAAATAAAATACATGGCAACCATCAAAACCAAAGGGAAATTCAAAATTTCTACAAAATATTCTGAAATTACTCTAAAACTAACAACTATTTTATGCAATACTCAACTATGATGCAAATTACCATTTATCAATCACATTAATGCAATTTCTAATGGATTGTCCCATTTATTTTATTGTAATCTTGGTTACACAGTTTCATTCTTAACAATAGCATTCATTTTATGTCTTAGGCTCACAGAACAAAGTGCTCAGGATTTATTTGCACTCATTCCATACAGCAAACAAGCTGTATAATGAATAAATGACAGTTTGGTTTAGTATACCAAAGTTAATCAACACATAGTTCCCCATCACTATTATTTTTATTATTTGTTAATCCCCTTGTACATTAAAAAAAAAAAAAGGAAATTCACAACCCTTTTTTGATCTGACAGATGACATTATTGTCACAGAATTTGTTGGCATGCACAGAGAAAGTAAACAGGAAGCAGAACTACCTTGTCAGTGCATTAAAAACATCTTACCTCACAAACTTTAAAGCTGATGAAGATTAATCTAAGATCTGGTAGCTGCAATTCCTTAAATATGTGTTAGCAGAAGATACTATTAATGATACACTTTGTACATTTTAAGGGAAAGTGGAATAAGTTAAAGTGAAATCAATTTCCATATATAAGAGAAACTAAAGATTTTACAAAGATGTAAACCTAAGACCAAATTCAAGGAGTTTCACTTTGGATGTGTATTTCTTTGAATGTGTAAAATATATACTTAAGCCTGAAGAATATTTTGCTAATGTTGGCATTTCTATTTAATTTTTGGCATATGTAGTGAACATAAGAGCAAATCAGAAAAATACTGACATGGAAATTAATGTTTTAGTAAAAATACAAAATGCATTTAATCCACAGCAGAAGTTTGATGTTTTATTATATTCTTAGGCTTCTTACTGACATGTGAAATAAATTGTTATACGAATCTTTTTCATTTTACAGTGACCAAAACTAGAAGTTACAATTAAAAGAGCAAAGCTATAAAATCTTTTATAAGACAAATGCATATACAGTCGAACTCTGTTAAGACGAGCTCTTCGGGATCGAACAAATTGCTCTTTATATCCGTTACTCGTGTAATCCGGGAAAGACCCAAAATATCAAGGAAATCATTCAAAAAATAAATTTCGTTATCAAATATAGTACATACAATGTTTAGTGTTTGGAAATACATAGCACTTACGTTTAGTTGAAATTACCGTACAATTTTTCGGTTAGTTGTGGAATTCTTGAAAAATGTGTACGTACAGTACTACACACACACAGAACTATACGTACCATTTTACATACTGTAGTACATACATATGTAAGTACGTACGATGTGATGCAGATTAAGTTGAAATTCTTGAATAACGGCCATGTAAACTACATACGTACTTTATGAAATACAATATGTACTATACAGTATTGTAATTTTTGTACCATACAGTACTATCTGCCCAAGGCACATATCCTTTTTATTTCGTATGAAAAAATTTGTTTAATTTTAGCTACGTTGTCCTTGACTTCAACCGAAAATTCATCACACTGCGCTTAACAACTGATAATGCACTGAACACACACTCATTGCCAGAATTAATTTCATAAAATCTAGTCAAAACATCCAAAGCATTTTGTGCTTGATTGTAAGTCACAACTTCTTGTGTTTCTGTAATGTTTTCGCCTTCACTTTCGGTTTCAGTTTCTTCATTCACCGCAATGACTTCTTGCACAATTTGTTCCTCTGTTAAAATTCCAGTTGTTAGGACCGCAGCGTCAATGTCGATACAATCATCAAGAGAATTGCAATTGTTAAAGGTGCTTAAATCACTACTTTTTAACCATTCTGATAAGGGGAGATCATCGTCATCAATCACTTCAGTGCTTTCTACTAAAGTCTCCTTTAGAAGACCAGCCTTCCTTTAAACAATTTTTAATGGTTGTCGGAGTGACACTATCCTAAGCTTCTCTCATAAGACGAACAAGCATCCAATACGGAAATCTTAATTCCTAGCTTCTCCATTTTGTGGATTAATTGTACGGTTAGAAATCGCCGAAAATGGCACTTAAAGCTCTTAATAATCCCTTGGTCCATAGGCTGTAGAACTGATGTTGTGTTTGGTGGTGAGACACAAGTTTGATATTTGTCAAGTTTTCTACTTTGGGATGTGCTGGGCAGTTGTTTATTAACAGCAAAATGTTTCTGTTTTTCTTTCATAGTTCACGATCTAATTTGTGAAGTTCTCCCGTAAATATATCTGATGTCATCCACGCCTTTCTGTTTGTTTTATAAACTACCGGGAGATGCTGAACATTATTAAAACAGAGGCTTTTACGATTTGCCAATCACCAATAATTTTGTTTTTTTCATTTCCTACCATGTTCGCACAAATTACAACGGTTAGCCGATCCTTTGCCAATTTACCTCCAATGCATTTCTCGCCTTTAAAGGTTAGTCATGTCAGGGGTTACCTTGTAAAAAATGCCCGTTTCATCAGCATTGAATATGTTCTGCTCACTGAATTCAGAAATGAAGCTGGGCCAAACGCTTTTTAGCCATTGACTTACAGATTCCGTATCCGCAGACATTGATTCCCCTGACATTTTTGCGTAAACGATATTGTGTCTGTTCTTGAAGCGATCAAGCCATTCATTGCTGCATATAAAATTCTCATGACCAAATTGTACTGCAAATTTTTCCGCTTGCACTTTTAAAATCGGTCTATTGATAGGAAAACCAGCATCACGTTGAACTTTAAACCAACAAAGTAAAGCTTCATCAATATCATTTTTTTCACACTTTTTCATTTTTTTTTGCAATCTGTAAGATTGTTTTCAAATGCTGACAAAACTGTATCTTTGTTCTTCCACAATTTAGATACGGTAGATGAGGAAATCCCGTACTTTTTGCAAACAGCTGAATTTTTCTTGCAGTTCCTGAATAATATCCATTTTCTCCCTGATGGAGAGAGCCTTTCTTTTAACACCAACCATTTTGCTCACAATATCAGTCCTAATAAAAAAAAATGGGGAGGAAAAGCATAGGTGATGTCGCAAGAGTAGGGCTGCGTGCGACTTTCTGATTAAAAAAGGTTATGATATGTCCCGTGCGAAGTTGAAATACTGAATGCACTAAGAAAACATGCGTGGGGGTTAGACCATTGCAGCCAATGAGAGAAAGCGAATTCCAGGAACCATCTCGTAAACAGTGGCAAAGGAAAGGGTGGGAAGCTTTCCCCACAAAATGCCGCCCCCACTTACCCTTGGGCTGAAATGCAAGACGTCATAAAACACTTCCCGCTTTTTCTCGAAGCAGGTGACACACAGACGGCCACCTTTCAATGCTGCGCTATCTTTACTGGGTGTAAAAAAATAAAATAAAAGAAAATTTGAAGGTCTTGCAAATTTGCTCGCTATAACAGAGTTGATACTCGTAACAAGTGGGATAATTTAACACTAATTGCATACGAAACCAAACTTCTTCTGGCATTTACTCTCTATAGCCGGGACCTCGTTATACCCGAGCTCGTCTTAACCAAGTTCGACTGTATTCAAGATTTTATTTCATCAAAGGAAAGCAAAAATTTGCATATCTTTCACTTCATTTAAAGAAAAATGCACATTTCATATTTTTAGAAAACTTGGATTTGAACTGATAAGCCAAAAGTGAACAATTAGGTAAGTAGGTGGCATCAAGCAAGCAAGCAAGCAAGCAAACAAACAAACAACACACACACACACACACACACACACACACACACAGGTCATTTTTAAAATACTTTTCGTGCCCAAACAATTCATAAATGTTATGTTTGTCCTGTGCCAAGTAGCATGTCATGCACATTGCAAGAGCAAATTCTAGATTATTTTTTTTTACAGATGCTGCTTGGGTTTACTTATCCAAGTAATTGAAACCCGAAATTGTTACTCTGAGGAAAGGAATGACCCATTTAACAATTGCACACTGTGATACTTTGATACTTTTACAAGTAACTTTTTAAACAAATACATACAAGTATCTGGAACACTACAGTAGAGCTAATTTATTCCACTTTTACATCTATCAATCTGACATTAACTTAATACAACATTAGATAAAAAAAAAAAAAAAATTCAGGTTAAAAAAAGTGTTCCTTTTTTTGGATTCATAGAATCTATAATGCATTCACTTAAGGTAGATATATTAACTTATATGGGTTATTAAGAAAGGGCACTGTACCACCCTTTGAGAATCAAGCAAGAGGGAAGAAAAAGAAAGAAAGGAAAAAAAAAAACATACAGAAGCAAGAAAGTTGTGGATTTACTAACTACTCAACTCATATCAAAACTACAATAAGTTAAGTTTTTAACAGAAGTATTCAAGTCTTAGTTTAACTTCATTCGTTACACCCTCTACTTTCCCATTCCCTATACTTTTATAAGGCTCACAGGTGAGGAAAAAGGAATATATATGGTAGTGGGTCACTTTAGGATCTATTCCACTACATTTTCTCTTTCCACTTAAATATTCTCATGCACACACAATAAAACCACTCTTCTGTGGCACAATTGTTAAAATCCCAAAGAATGGAACACTACATAAATAAGCACTATCTCAAAAAATAGTTACTACATACCGAAGAGGGAAATCAGAAGAACGAAGTGGTGGTGAGCTAGCATTTCCAGAGGAAAATGGAGGAACAGATCGAGGAGCACCATGGCTAGCAGAGCGAGGGCTCTTGGAACCACGTCCTTGTTCCATATTTACGCTGATTTGTATTCCTTTTGAAATTGTGTACCCGTCTAAATTCAAAATTCCTCTGTAAAGAAAAACAGCAAAATTAATAAAAACACAGAAATCGGTCAATTTTTTTAGTTTCTTCAAAAAACGTTAAAACCTACACAAGAAAAAATCAAAACATGACAGCGATACTGGCCAGGGTTTTTCACCTGAACTAAGTGTACTACTGGCCCCACATTACGTGTGTGTGTACACACACACACACACACACACACTGAGTCCAGTCACATTATTGTGACCACTTCCTACTTTTGACAACAGCGTGTAGCCAATGAAAGAAGGCACGTGTTGTGAGCTGGCTTGGAGGGTATATAAGTTGTCCTGTAGGGATTCTAAAAACATATCACTAGTTGCTGTCATGGATAAAAGGAGCGATTTATCAGATTAGCAAAAAGGGATGATTCTCGGCTTTCTAGCCAAGGGTGGCAGTATTTCTGAAACAGCGCAGTTTGTGAACTGTTCGCGTGCTGCTGTGGTTAAAGTGTATCGTGATTGGAGAAATGGCACCATTGCAAATAAGCAATGTGGAAACTGCGAGCACCACGTGCCGTTGATGTCAGAGGTGAATGTTGGCTGCAAAGGTGCGCGAGGGCCGATCGACACGCTCCAGTGGAGCAACTCACTGGCCGAAAGAACCAGGGAACTACCGGAAGTGTGTCTAAAACTACAGTTCAGCTAACCCTGCTGCATATGGGGCTCCGATACAGACAGATGGTCACTGCACCTATGCTAATGTAGGTGCATCGGCAGAAAAGGCTTACATTTGCATAGCAGTATTGGAATTGGACCTCCACTGATTGGCAAAGGATTGCCTTCTCCGATGAGTCACATTTTCTGTTTCATCGAACGGATGGACGTTGGCGTATAAGGCGAGAAACATTGGAGAACAAACACTCTTCAACCATTGCTGGAAGAACACAAACTGGTGGGAGTAGCGTTATGGTCTGCGGAATGTTTCCATGGCATTCCCTAGGTCCAGTCCACTCATACCTGTGGAAGGCACTATGGACCAAATTCATTACGAATCCATCTTTGTAGACCACGTACACCCATAAATGCCGATTGTCTTCCATGGGGCGGATGTGATCTTCCAGCATGACAATGCGACATGTCACACATCTAGAAATGTCCGAGGGTGGTTGGAAGAGCACAATGAAGACTTCAAAGTATTTCCCTGGCCCCCTAATTCCCCAGACTTAAACCCAACTGAGCATCTGTGGGACCACCTCGATCGTGTTGTTCACTCTATGGATCCTCCACCACACACCCTCTAGCAGCTGTCAGATGCACTGCAGTCAGCATGGCTCCACATACCTGTGAACTCCTTTCAGCACCTTATTGGGTCACTCCCAGCCAGTCTAGCTGCTGTCTGCGCTGCACATGGATGGGGTTGCCCTGGATATTAGCTGGTGGTCACAATGTGACTAAACCGTGTATGACAAGAACTTAATTAGAACTTGGGCTTTGCACAGTTTTACATTTAATATCTGTACACTAATTAGGCGAGTGCTTTCCTTTAACATTAAGTTTCTATGTATTTAAGTGGACTGGAACACCAATGCTTTTGCCAGTGTCCAACATATTCACTGACTTACTGAAAAAAAACAACTCCTGCGCAACTTTTTTGTTGCTGAGCATTCATTTTTTTCTGCAATAACTGCACTTCCATTCTGCTCTTTATTATTAGCTAACCTGATTAACAGAATACCCTTAAAAACAGCATTTTTTTTTAAAATAAAAAGGCTGGCTCATTTTTAACATAAAAACATAGTCAGGATTTAGTTTAATGCTTCAGAAAGTAGTTACCTTGCATGAAGCATTTATTTGAACATTTAGAAATGAATACCAATTTAATGCATGACTGTTAGCAATGCATTTTACTAATATTTTTCCATTTTTGTTTGTGTTCATGGTTTAATGTCCACCGTGCAGGACAGAACTGTGGACATCAGATCAGATGTAGAGGATTTTAGGAAGGGAGTGTCTGACCCCAGGTCTTAAACAACCCTTAGAAGTAGGAAGCTATGAGATTTGGGCTAGTGTGCCCGATAGGAAAGTGACATAAAAGCGAGGTAGAAAGGGGGAGGAATACACCCTTATTTATTACTGGGGAGGCCAGTACCTGGAGACCGACGGCTTAAAATGCCCATCCGACGCATGGCGGATATTTAGCGGTTCGAGTGTTTATACCTGCTCGGGATCGAGCCTGAGGTTCCTCTGTGGAAGTCACAAATGTTGACTGTGGACAACAGCATAAAAGTCTTCGTATAAATATATATTAGACTCCAAACAAAACCCCACAAAAAAAAAAAAAAAAATAGAAAACCATTAAAAATCTAAATGTGCAGACAGCAGCACAGAAAAATTCAAGAAAAATAATTAAAAGAAATTATGCCAGAAAAACTACATATATGCCTTAAAAATGTTAGGATGGAGAGAGGGATTTTCTTCATCTTATTAGTTTACTTCTGAGAATGGCGCTTGAGCCTTATATACATATGTTATCGCCGTACTGTGCTGTGACCAGAGAGTGGTACATTGAGACACTCGAGAAGTCATAAGAAAGAAGAAACTGAACAAGAATCTGAGAAGGATCCACATTCACCACAACAATGCGAGACCACACACATCTTTGGCAACAAATCTGGCGATCAGCAAATTAGGCTAGTCGGTGGTCCCCCATCCACCATACAGCTCAGATCTGGCGCCCTCCGACTTCCACCTGTTTGGTCCACTGAAGGATAGTCTCCGGGGACAACGACTTGATGACACAAATGAGGTGAAAGTGGCTGTGAAGGAGTGGGAACAGCAGTCCACACCTGAAGTGTTTCATAGAGGATTTAAGAACTGGGTTCAATGATGGTGCAAATGCATTGCTTGCGATAGAGGCTGTTGAGTCTCCATCACAAGCAACCTTTGTATAGAGGAAGAGCTACTCTACCAACATGCCAACGTGAATGACTTCTTCTCAGTTAATAGAAAAGGTTATGCCCACTTTTGCATTACTTTCGGTACCCCCCCCCCTCTCGTGTGTGCATGTAAAATTTAATCATAGCTGTTCCTGCACAAAAATAAAAAAAAATTGGCACTTTTGGAAGAGGAAAAGTTAGTCAGGTCTACAAAATCTTAACTTACCAAGAACTTTATTTAAAAAAAAAGTTGCAGCTGTCAGATATTAACCACTTCTTGTGGGCAAACTATTTACTACTGCTTTTCTGAAATTTAAACACCTCAGGTACTGCACATGATAGATGCCTTCTAACATTCATTAAATTACTTGAAAACAGGGGATGTCCGCATATGTTGAACTATCGCGCCCGCACGTGGCATGCATCGTGCAACAATTCTTCACAGCCCACCAGGTGTCACTGCTGCCGTGGCCCGCCTGTTCTCCCGATATGTCGCCCATCGAACATGTCTGGTCGCTGATTGGCAACCGAGTGGCCCGGCAAGCACCACCCGTAGCTACGCCTGATGAACTGTGGCAATGTGAGGAAGCAGCCTGGACAGACATACCCCAAGCCCACATCCAAAGCCTCTTTCGTTCGATGCCGCGGCGTGTAGCGGCCGTTATTGCCAGCCATGGGGGCCACAAGAACTATTGATGTCTGCGTGTTCCGCAAGTCACACGGGCCTGTAAGCTCTATCGTTCTGTCTTTGTATCTGTTGTTATGTGTCCAGTAAATCTGGCTTTGCTATCTCGTGTCCTTCTTGGTGTTGCATTTTTGGGTGGCCAACAGTGTATTATAAGCTTTAAATCCTGAAACTTTTAGAGTGGGATCACAATGGGATCAGAGTTTTAAAATCTACATAATACATCATACTAATACATAGTCAAACATAAAACAAGGGAAGGATAGTCCCAACATGCTAAAAGTTTTACCTGGTAAAATTAATAATTTTTTTTTTTTTTTAGTTAGCACTCAGTCGTTACACTAAAATAGTAACCTCTTAGTTCTTCTTTAATTTAACAAATAATTTCTTGTTTGCCTTTTTGGTTTCTGAGTCTTAAGTCGATAAACTCTTCCTGTAGCTGTTGTAGGATCAATTTTTGTTAAAACCTCACTTTTATGCACAACTAGTATGTCAGTAAATTGTGGGTATTTGAAAGATGGAGAAGGGCCATGTGTTTCCAAAACACTTATTTTTACTTCATCTCCTTCTATTCCTAACATACAACCTAACCACCACTTGTCTGAGTATTGGCATGTAACAAAGCCAACAATGTCATTAATGTCCAGATCATCATCAGTGTCATCAGCTGAAACTATTTCTACACTTGATTCCTCTGAAAATGAGTAGCTTTTCACTAAAACTCTAGTCTCATTCACAGGACTGTAACTGTGAAATTGTTGAGTACCCTTTATTGTTGTTGCTGCTTCAAACCTACTCTTCAAGGTCTTTTCCTCTGCCTCATATTCATCTGTAGTGGGATACAAAAAACTAATGTTGACAATATTTGTCTTTAGCCCAATCATAAAGTTGGCAAGGGGTCATAATTTGATCATTGTAGACCATTCTTAGACTGGCCAATGCTGCTAATCATTTAACAGTTCATCCGACACCATCACATGCATTTTTTTCCATGTGACGATGCAAAGAAGTTCCATTCCGCCTTGATGCCAAAATCTTTCTCATGATGGCAGAGATTGAGAAAGTTTGATTTCTTTTTGTACTGTGATGATGCTCCATCTGAAAAGTAATTCAGCTTTTCGAGTTTATTGGGCAGATTCAGTTTAAGAAAGTCAATCATGAGGCGTTGAAACAAATGAACAGTAACTGTATCATGCACCATACAATCAGAAAGAATAACTAAGCTCAGGTGCACCAACTTTTGGTTTCCTCATCAACGTAGTATATAACAAACGGATGTATTGTTGCTTGAGCATTGTTTCAATGAAAGCCTTGTGCAGAATCTTGAAGCACAAATGCATAATTTTCAGCAAAATCACAAAGTACAATGCATTGGTTTTGAGGTAGCTTTTCTTTTAAGTGTCGCAAATAGGAAGACTGTTGAGTAGCAATGAAAGAGTGTCTTAAAAGTTTTGGCAAACTCTAAAACAAATATTCCAAAAACTCTTGTCGGTTTTATAATAGTTTCCAGGACACACTTGTTCTGCATCCATTGTTTGAAACTAACATTTTCAATGCTATTAAGCTCAAAAGCTTCTTCAAACCGAGCCTTCAAATCATCACTTCCTGGGCAATTAACACAATTTGCGAAGTAACATTTAGATGTTGGAGTTTTGCAAATTATATTGCTTGCTACATCTTTGTATGTTTTAAACAGGAGTTCACCATTTGTCAATTCAGGTATTTTACATTGAGCCATCATTAATTTGGCATTCTGATGTATTGTGCAAATGCACACAAAATGTGTCCCACTGGACCCAGGAAGAACACAATGCTCGGGACGAAGCTCACAAAATTTAGAAATTCCAATTCTCTGATCAGCGTAGCACTCTTTAAATAGTACACGATTCTTTTAATGTACTTAGAATTAAATACTTTTGAACATGTACAAGTTTGCCATCTTTTTTGACTGAAAGTCTTTTTTACCAGGCATTTGACGACTAACCTCATCATTTTGATAGAATTCTTTGACTAGGGCTACCATTGCAGGGTTTGGTAAATCATTATCTGTAACAGACCCTAATGTAAATTGGCTACCTTATAGCCAATGTATTTTTTTTTTTTTACCTTACAAGAGTTAAAGGTAGCAATGTAGCCCTAACTGGTATTTAAAACAATACTATTGGAACCATAACTCCTGATCCCATTGAGATCCCACTCTAAAAGTTTCAGGATTTAAAGCTTATAATATTACAAAAAACATGTTTTTCAAAAATTTTAAAAAACACTTAAAAATTTTTATTTTTTCTTAAATCTAAAAAAAATGTTTTTTTTTTCACCAAGCATAGTCAAGTTGCATATTAATTTAAAACTTATGAAATTCTCTTTAAAATGAGGGGTCAAACAACTCTCTGGGCCTTAAATAACTTGAGAAATTCAAGATTGAAAAAGTTTATGCAAGCCAAAAAACGATTTTTCAAAATTTTAAAAATTAACTACATGAAAACCCAGCGTGATAAAAAAAAATTTAAAAATATATTCTCATTTATATCACTCGGGAGAATGATCCCTGAAGGTTTCATTGAAATCTGAAATGGTCAGGTTGAGTGACTGGTTGTTTTTTGCATGGGAAATCAGAAACCTCTCTGAGAAAAAAAAACTTTTGAAGGGGAATAAACAGATTACACATAAATCCCCCCTACTTCTGTCCCCCATAGCAGAAAGTTCCTGGGTCAGTCTGCGACAGATATCATGGTGCCACAAAATAATCTGCCGGTGGTCACCAGGCAAAATAACTAGTTACTAAATGCAAAAAACAAAAATTGAAGAGACTTATTTTTCTACCTAAAAAAATGTCTAACCTTAGGTACTACAGCAATTGCAATGTCAATAAGATCAAAAACATTCTGGCCCTCTGTATCTGGAATTTTGCCAGTATTTTCAAGCTGAAACACAAATTTATGGATTAAAATTATATTTAACAACAATAAAGCGCAGAGGCATCACTACGAAAAAATTGCCATAAGAGGAAAAATCTTTGCTCAGTTCGTTCTACTTCCGTTTTTGGAACATTTTTCTCCATTTCCCATCTCAAATGCAAACATTTATGTAATTAAATGATAATTAAACAATAATACAGAAGCACGGCGGGTTATTAGAGGAAGAAATTTTCTCTCCGTACAACTTTCGTTTTCAGAAAATTTTCCTTCATTTTCAATCTTAAATACAAACATTTATCTAATAAAATGATATTTAATGACCATATAAAGCTGAGGGAATATCGCAAGAAAAAGAATTCAAGAACACTGGGTTCCGTCAAACTTTCGTTTTCGAAAACTGTTGCCCCCATTTTAAAACCAAAACAAAAATATTTATGCAATAAAATGATATTTTACAACGATACCAGATAGTCCTCCCTTCAAGCATCGAGGGAACGTCGGGAGAAAAAAATTACGATTACAGCGGAATCATCACTTCGCCTAACTCCCATTTTCAGAAATTTTGAAAGGCGGAAAAAACTTGCATCATAGGGAGTCTGCAAGATGGTTTAATCATGTTCTAGGGATGTTTTTGTCTGCAGGACCAAAATAAATCTGTGATATGAATCAGCCATCGCCACGATTCTGCTACGAAGATTTTAGAAAATGCATAGAGCAAAAATGATTTAAGTC
The DNA here is from genome assembly GCA_039090855.1 of Macrothele yani. NCBI lineage: Eukaryota > Metazoa > Arthropoda > Arachnida > Araneae > Macrothelidae > Macrothele > Macrothele yani. Next base: position 55,857,531 of record CM077017.1, read on the forward strand.
TAAGGGTGCAATGTCCAGGGAGTAAGCCGGGTGCGATAAAACCTCCCAGTGTAACTGCTCAAGGGTTGATTTCATGCTGAATTCAATACAACAGCCATTTTTTTTTTAGATTACTGAAAAATGAATCATCATTACAGCAGGAAGTCTAAAGTTTATGGATAACTGATTTCCTGTAACTCATGGACCATTCGTTATTGTAACCTGATATTAATATCAGATATTCGTATCAGGTTACAATAACTAATATATTAATATCAGGTTATGATATTATTAGGGGTATGCAAAAGTTTCTGCCATTTTAAGGAGAAAGAAGACAGGAACAATCAGGAAACCAGTACACATTTATTCAACAAAATATTGGCCGTTAGCATCAATGATCTTTTGCCATTTTTCAGGTAGCAAATGAATGCCCCTGTAATAGAAGGATTCTGGTTTTGAGCTGAAGAACACAGTGATGAAATTTTCCACCTCTGGAACTGTAGCAGGGATCACAGCATACTTCTGGAAAATTTTAGGTAGGAATTTTAGGACTTTTTAGAAAAATTTTAGGAAAATTTTAGGAGTGTATTTCAATAAAAACTAGATGTATATTTGTATACATCTAGTAAAACAACTTTGTATACATTGTAAAGAGTTTGCTTCACACCCTTCAACCATATATACTGATAGATTGCGCATGACATCAAAATTTTTGGCTCCAACATAAAATCACATGACATCAGTCAAAAAGATGGGTTACACCTGCTGTGCTTATGGTTGCTCTGAGCGATATAGTAAAGGAAGTTCTATGATTTTTCATGGGTAAGAAACGAATTAAATACCTAAGTCAATAAAGTTCAATTACTTAACCAGAAACTTGCAGCTATTGATATAAAAATATAGTAACTTAAGAAAAAAAATGGAATGCATGTTCCAAATTCTTCGCAAATGTTCATCACATTATAAATCACAAAATGTAAACAACCCGATCATGCATGTATATAGCTCATAAGTAAACTTACCTGAAGAGTTTTCATTATATATGAGGCACATTCACATAATACACCGAAAACACTGAAGTTCTGCAGCGTAAATTAGTAATCATAACAGCATTTTTGTCTGATGATGACGTGCCCAATGTTTGAGCCATGGCGGCTTTGATGCAGCTATTGCCGATGCGCAGTCCATTAGTATATATGGTCGAAGTTCACACCCAAATTTTTTGCATAACGTCTAATGTCTAAAGTTTAAGTATGATTTACTTCTAATGTTCAGTTCTTATCTTTTCATGTGTTATTATCATATTCAAGTATATTTACCACGTTCAAGTTTCACTTTGAACATTAATATGCTGTTGAACCAGAAGCAATTCACGATTTTCACAGTAAAGTTTTCAGGTTTCACATTAAATTATATCCTAAAAAGGTAATTGAAAACCAAGAACTATGTACAATTGTTCACTGAATTACTTTTTTCATATTATTGTTTTAACCTTTTCCTGATAAGCCTATTTTTTTTCTGCTTCCACCACAACTAATTTACTTTCAGTTTTCTTTATTTCAGCTGAACCTTGTATGATCAAGTTAGAGGCAACTGCTATTTCAACAGTATTTTGTTTTTCTGCAGCTTTTCTCATTCTTTCTGTTCCCTCTTGAATTACTGCTAGGGAGGCTTCTTTATCTTTTTTAAGCCTATTTATTTCTGCATCATTTTCTTTTATTTTGTCATCAAACTCAGCTTTTCTTTTTTTCTCTAGCTGCTTTTCCTTATTTTCCCTCTCTTTCTGCTTCCTTTCTTTTACCTTTTTTGATTCTTCTTCCTTCAGCTTATCAACATACTCTTTATAAAATTTATGTGAATCACGAACACTAACAAATTTCTTGTTATGGGAACTTTACTTACACATCCATAGTGTTTAATGGCCCCTTTCACTATTCTTAATGATGTTATAGTTGAGTCTTTTAAGTTAGCCTTGTCCTTCCTTAACAGAGCAGTGTTAACCGAAAATTCCCTTTCTGCATCAGCATTACCATGAGGTAAAACTAAAATTGACTTGATGAGTTTAGCAAGATTTGAGTATTTTTCTTTTCTGCTAGAGTTTTTAATACTAAATATATTACGCCAGTAATGATCAATCCGCACTGGAATATGCCCTTCCTCTGAGAATTTCACTAGTTCATCTAGAGTTGGCTTATCGCAATTTAAAAGTTTCCACTCTTCTCTTACTCTATCAATTTGTTCCTCAGAAAGATGCAAAACACTTGAAATTCTGGTTATTTCTGAAAGTCCTTCAGTGACTGAAAGTTGAGTTGACTCTTTCTTTGGTTCTTTTACCTTTAAAACTTCTATGTCTCTTAGCTTTTGATTGCAGAATGGCAAATTTGACTTTAAATATTTTGTGGTTGCAATTAGTGATGATCTTACATCTAAGAGAAATAATTTCTGCCTGGTCTCCTGAACATTCCTGAGGAGATTTTTTGTCTTCATACCAACTTCTAACTTCCCTAGTTTTTTCCATGAATTTTTGTTTTCAAAATCTATATTCTTTAGGTCTTCTCCAAATTTCCCTGCAATATCATCATCTGGAGCCATAACATTCCTCATTAAAGTATTTAAATCAGAATATAACTGGTGTATTTTTGGTTCTTTACTCTAACATAATGAAAACTTTTCAAAATTTTGGTGTGAAAATGAAATTAATGCTAAATAGCAAGGAGTTAGCTCATTTTTCAGGAAACACTGAATTCTTTTATACCTTGCCGAATTGCGTAGTTGTTTTTCAAATATTTTTTGAGATGGCAAGTAGTTTAAAAAATATTCTGTAATATTTAGACATTGATCCAAGAGCCTCTGGGCTACAGAACCAACGGTTAACCATCTGTTGCTGACATGACGCAAAAGAAATTTGGCTGTGACCAATGTTATATCCTCGACAGATTTATAATCCTCTTGTCTTGCAGCACTACTCTTTAAAAAGTAATGCATATCAGTAGCAAATTCGTCAAAATCTATATTTAAGCTTGTCAAAAAATTTTTAAATGCATTACTAACAACATGCAGGTTGCAAAAACCTAGTTCCAAAGATTTCTGGCCCGTTTCTTGTTTTACAACTTCATTGAATTTGCGTAAAAGCACTTATTTACATTTGGGCTGTCCATGGATACACAAATAATTCTGTTCAACGAAATATTGAAGGATAACACATCAAGAATTTCTTTTAGCAAAATAACTGCTGCTGCATGACCCAGAAAAACGCTTGTTAGGTATCGGCAAGAAACTGAATTTATTTCTGAAGACCAGTACCTGAGATACACATCCAACTGCCGTTTCACTGGTGTATTTGTAGTTTCATCAAATGCTATAGTAACCTTTCCTGGGCTACTAGATGCAATGTCTTTTTTCAAATCCTCTTCAAAATATTTTGACAATCCATGTGATATCACATAAGCAACTTTTTTTCTTTAAGTTGCATTTTTTGGCTGCAATAGCAGAATCAGGAAACATTTCTTTGAAAAGTTCAACTGTTTCAGTGCATGAAACAAAAGACATATTGTCCTTAGCAACTTTCATGGCCCATAATGCTTTGGCTTTAGCCAACTGTAAATCATGACTCAGTACTTCACTAATATTTGTTTTGGGCTGAAGATCCCGTCCTCCAAAGGCTTTCAGGATGGACTTATTTTGAAATTTACTTTGAAATTTCTGCAAATGTTTTTTTCCTTTATGATGCGCTTTTACTTGTGAAAAGCCACTATTAGAAATATTTAAAATTTCTGAACACAATATACACTTAGCAGAAAATATTGTTTCAGTTGCAGAACACCATTCTTTCAACTTCACTCCGTCCAATTCTTTGGCGAGCCACGCATCTTGAAATTTCGTTTTGGATTTAGGCATCTTAAACACTTGTATTACTAACCAGAAAATGAAAGGGAAGTACAAAAACACGTTCCAATATTGCAAAACCCGACAACTTCCCGAAGTTTGGCTGCGAGAACGTCAGAAGATAGAAAAAAAAAGCAGGTCACCACTAGAGAACTGAACCTGCACACAGCACAGAGAACACCATAAAAGACGCAAAACCAGAAACTATCATACGCATCTCACGCAAGTTCAGTCAAAGCGAGTCGGAGCCGAGATATATTGCGTATCAAAGATCGCTGTCGCCGAAGCACGATCGAAAGTCAATGATCACGTGCTCTACTGCCTGCCACGATAACACTCAGCTACCATCCCATCGTCATTACCGGAGGTTACGGAAGGAGACCACGTTTCCTCTTTGCTTCCACCCACCTGCGGTTTACAATAACAAAATATCAGCAGAAAGAGGAGGTTCCACAAGGCATGTACAAAAATAAAGTACGATCTTCTGCGTGCCACGGAGTTCGTCTGCAAAGCGCAAACCAGGGGTGAAAATGACCCCTCCCCTTTTCCCTTAGATCTTGTTACTCTCAAAAACTGTCCGAAGGCACAAAAGTGGAGCGCCCGCCCCGAAGCAAGTGCATCTCGATGGCGTCATTTACCCTCCGTTCAGCAGCACAGCATATAGGCAGTGTTTCTACAATAACAGGTCTTTTTACCTTACCGTAATGGTAAATTTATTGGCGTTAATAACGGTTGTATTTTTAATAAATAAGCTTACGAAACTTTTAGGAAGAATAGCAAATTTTAGGTATAATTTTAGGAATTTAAGGAGGGTCACAAAATATTAGGAATTTTAGGAGGAATGCGATCCCTGTGTAGTGAACCGCTGTTGGGCTAGGACATGTTGCATAGAGTGAAAAGATGAAAGTCTGAGGGTGCAATGTCCGGGGAGTGAGCAGAGTGCAGTTAAACCTCTCAGTGTAACAACTGTTCAGGGATTGATTTTGTGGTGGCATGGACATGTGGTCTGGCATTTTGTGTAACAGGATGACTGGGCAGTGTCCTTTACCTGTCCATGGGCCTTTTTTCTCGATTGCGGCGTTCAGTTTCATCAACTGATCGCTATATACGCGTTGTGCAGGGATTGTTTCACCCGGTTTCAACAGCTCGAAGTACAGCACTCCGTGCATAACCCACCACACAAACACACAACAGCACCTTTTTTTCGTGGATATCCTGTTTTGCAATGGGTGTTGGTGGCTGGCCTGGGTCGACACAGGATCGCTTGCGTATGGAGTTGTCGCAATAGACCCATTTCTCATTCCTAGTGGCAACCTTCCATAAGAAATTCTTGCCTTAAAACCTCTTCAGCAACACCATGCAGATGCCCAATCGTTCACCAATATTACGCTCCGTTAAAGTATGCGGAACCCACTTACCAATCTTCTGGACCTTTCCCAAGGCCTGTGTAGACGCCATACCACTGTCGATTGAGCCACTTTCAAACGTTTTGCCTGTTGTGTGGTCAATTGTGTGGCATCCCCTTGCAACAGTGATTCCAGCTCCTCGTCTGCGAGTTCCTGCACATGGCTTGTCGTCTTCCAAGCTCAGATCACCTTTCTTTAACCTGCCAAACCATTCTTGGCACGCCCACTCACCCACAACCATTTCGCCATACACATGACATATTGAACTGTATGCTTCACTCCCACTTTTCCCTAAATTAAACATGAATAACAAACAGTGCCACAAACAAACTTTATTGACTGCCATGCTTGGCTTCATGTACGAACTGAAAGCACGAGTCGCCCGCTAGCGGGGTCGGCGGAAAATTTTGCATATTCCTAATACATTGGGCAGTTTTCCTTCAATATGTGTTCCACATCTTGTATTTTATTTGCATTTCAAATTTTGTTTATATTTGTTTCTCCAATATTAACTATATGCAAAAAAAAAAAAAGAAAATTGTAAAGATTTAGTTCATAAGAATCAAAAAGTAAGAACACATAATCACACATGGTTTGTTATACAAGAATATTTCCTCATGAGATGTACTTGGAGGTGATATGTGGTTTTTTGCATATTTCAAAGCAATGTAAAACAAATATTCTGACTTTGACTTATCTATTGATTGAAAGCAAAAAGCACACTACAAAGCACTAAAAACACTTAGCTGTGAATAAATTATCATGAATTAAATTCTGTAAACTGTTGATGCAATACTCAGTAGAAAATTTAATCATGTAAAAAAAGAAAAAAGAAAGAAAGAAAGAAAAAACTCACTCTGTTGCTTCTTCTAAAGTTTCATATGTTACAGATGCAGAAAAGCTGTGAGGTGATTTGAATTGGCCTACAGAGTAAAATTAAGAGAAAAGGCATTAAAGATTTTAAAATAAAAAGTGCTGAAACAATCCTGTAACAGAGAATATTGTTATTATATTTGCACTTTTAAGGTATTAACCTCTTGCAAAGTGCGCATAGTTTACGTGCAATTCATAAATGAAAAAACCATTAGAAAGAACCACTCACTCACCATAAAGATCATGGTAACCTCCAATGACAACACACTTCCAACACGTCATTCATCGTGATGTAACTGGGCTTCCAAGGTTTACAGACTTCTTGCTTACGCTTCTTATTTCCAGGTGTGAAACATCGTATTTTTTTTTCTTTTCCTTAGCCTTATGAGATGTTACTATAATGCTTGTCAATTCGATAAAAAATCACACATACAACTCATTCATACAATTCAAGTAAAAACTATGTACATAACCTTACATTCACAGGTGATTAAACCTTGGTCAACTGTAATTATCAAACTCCTTCTGTTTCACAACCTCTGCCACTCCCACTGCAAGTGTCACACCCATTCAGCCCCGCACATCCAATCCTCTAGTACTTTCAACAGGCCTCTGTCATCTTCAGGAGGCAGGTGTGTCTCACCCGCCCACCACAGCTCAAGTGAGCAGAGCCATCGAGGCCTGGGTCCCAGTCGCTATCTCTGAATCGTTGTGTCTCTGGCGCCATCTATTGTCCCTGCTGCTCTTTTTTCCCTCTTTCTTTTTACGCTGCTGTTCAATTTTTATTAGGGCTTTCCATTGTTCGTTTAGGTTACTTGGCTCATTAATGTTGCATAATCTTGATCTGTTTTTTTCAATTAACACTGATTCTGCAATTCTTAACTGCTTTTCGTTTTTACAGCTCTTAATAATTTTAATATCTTCAAACCTTGGACATTTTTGATTTTCCATACAGTATTGGGTCAATGCTGTCTTAGCTTCTTTTTTATTCCAATTATTAATATGCTGGTTCAATCTATACTTTAATTTATTCTTGGTGCTGCCTTTGAAGATATTAAACTTTATTTATTCTTGGTGCTGCCTTTGAAGATATATACTTTATTTATTCTTGGTGCTGCCTTTGAAGATATTAAAATTATTAAGAGCTGTAAAAACGAAAAGCAGTTAAGAATTGCAGAATCAGTGTTAATTGAAAAAAACAGATCAAGATTATGCAACATTAATGAGCCAAGTAACCTAAACGAACAATGGAAAGCCCTAATAAAAATTGAACAGCAGCGTAAAAAGAAAGAGGGGGGAAAAAAGAGCAGCAGGGACAATAGATGGCGCCAGAGACAACGATTCAGAGATAGCGACTGGAGCCCAGGCCTCGATGGCTCTGCTCACTTGAGCTGTGGTGGGCGGGTGAGACACACCTGCCTCCTGAAGATGACAGGGATCTGTCGAAAGTACTAGAGGATTGGATGTGCGGGGCTAAATGGGTGTGACACTTGCAGTGGGAGTAGCAGAGGTTGTGAAACAGAAGGAGGAGTTTGATAATTAGAGTTGACCAAGGTTTAATCACCTGTGAATGTAAGGTTATGTACATAGTTTTTACTTGAATTGTATGAATGAGTTGTATGTGTGATTTTTATCGAATTGACAAGCATTATAGTAACATATTATGAGGCAAAGGAAAAAAAAAAAAACGATGTTTCACACCCGAAAATAAGAAGCGTAAGCAAGAAGTCTGTAAACCTGTGGAAGCCCAGTTACATCACGATGAATGACGTGTTGGAAGTGTGTGGTCATTGGAGGTTACCATGATCTTTATGGTGAGTGAGTGGTTATTCCTCATGGTTTTTTCGAGAATATTGTTGTTAGCTTTTTACTTTGGTGACTAATCAGTTCTTTACTATAGCAAATTACATTCAAAATCAATGAACTTCAAAATGTACAAATATTCATTAGTTTCTACTGCATTTCTATGTTAAAAAGAATAAGAAATAATTTTCCCAATATCAACTGAATTTCTTTTTTTACTGCATTTATGCATTAAAAATAGTTAGACTAATCAGATCAGAACATATGTAAAGGATTTTAGGAAGGGAGTGTCTGACCCCAGGTCTTAAACAATCCTTATAGGAAGCTGGGAGATTTGGGCTCGAGTGCCAGATAGGAAAAAGTCACACAGAAGCGAGGTAGAAAGGGGAAGGAAGACGCCCTTATTTATTACTGGGGGCCAATACCCGGGGTCCGACGGCTTAGCGTGCCCATCCGACAGATATTTAGTGGTTCGAGCGTTCGTACCAGAGGTTTCCCCATGGGAGTCACAAACGCTGACCACTGGGCCATCCTAGGCCCTAAAACCGATTAGGAAATAATTTCTGAATATATATTATCCACAGAAATATCACAGATTCAGACCCATTTTTCCTCAATGTAGGCTTAGGTGTTGCTTGTGGCGCTTACCCGTTTTTCTTTTGCATATTAATGCCCTTTCTATTGTAACTATTCCAATATACACTTTTGCTAACAGTGCCCCTTCATGAATCTTATACCCTGATTAATATATCCCCAATAAACAACAGTTGATTGGTTTCCAAGTCAGTCATTATATACAAGCTGTGAAGCAGATCAAATTTTAATAAAGGATTCTATGGCTATTCTCATGTTTCAAACATTTCAGAAAATAATTTACTTTGAATCAATAAATTGTTTAACAAAAATTCATCCCACTCACAAATCAAATTAAAAAAAAAAAAAACCACAAAAATCACATACCACAAAAGGCATTTTTGAATCAGAGAAAAAAAAAAGTAAAATATCACGTTATGCTTAGATCAAAAATCAATAATTGATGAAAAAGTTCTTTCCTGGCTGCTAAACAAAAAGAAAGGAAATTCTTCAACAAGTAGTTTACACCATAATGTGAAACTTACATACAGGCTGGTAGTCAAAAACTATGCTATCACAACAGAAATAGTTTTAAAAAAGGACTCAATGAAACGTAACAGCCATTCGAGATATGAGTTATGAAACGTCAACTGTAAGTTAAGAAAACAAAACAGCCAAGTAGAAAACACGAAGCTTCATGATCACATGGGTTGGTCACTTCCAGAACAATGGCTCCTAATTCTTAACTGTAAAGTAACAGTGATGCCCAGGAGCAGAAAATACTTAAAACTGTGACGTGCATCGCAGAACAAAGTCTCCACCACCTTGCAGAACATTTTCTTTTTAATCTTAAGATTTCAATGCCTTGCGATATATATATATATATATATATATATAAGAGCAAAACTGAAGACTAAGGAAAAACTTTAGAATTTAAAACGAAGGTTGCAAAATAACCTGAAGATCAAAACGCGCAACGCAGCAGTTTTGAAAATTCAGAATTCACATTCTATAAAGAAGATACCTAAGCAAAAAAATACATATAAAATTTTGACTCACACCTAGTACAACATAGAAAAGGTTATGTATCTACCTGTGTGAGTAAAAGGAGAAAAGATAAAAAAATAAAATAAAACTACTGAATGTAGAAGGTGTCGAGAATACTGAGCCTTGGCTTTATCAAGGACCAGCAAAAACTCTGCATTTTCTCACTTCCACAAAGACCTAGTTGGAAATGGGTTTCTGCAAGGCCATAGATGCAAGTAACATTCCCACCTAAAATAGTTTAAAATATATATATATGTCATGTCCTCCGTAGAGTTGCATGACCTAGCACTAGTTAACAATTTCGCTTGCATCCATTAACCTTCCTGGCCCGACCCATGCTCTTCATCTGTTACTATTAAACAGAGAGAAGAAGATTAAAGAGAACTCAAGCTGTGAGAGTGACATAATAATTAGAAATGATTTTCAGCCATAACGAAATGCCAAGTTCGTTTGAGAGAGAATTTAAACCTGAAAATCAATGCAAAAGAAATCCAAATTTTTTACATTGCAATTAAAAAAGGAAATATTAATTTTTAACGAACAGATTTTTGAAAGAAAACTTGAGTCTAAAACCCCCTACTCTACAACTTATGACAGCACGAAAACGAGAATAAGTTAAAGATAATAATTAACTAAAGAAAACTTTGTGAAAGTTATATACCTTAAACAGTTAGTTGCAATATGTACAAAGTATTTCGGCAGTGCTTTAAGTGCATAATTAATTAGTTATTAAGAACTTAACTACTTTGAAAAAACAGCGCATAGAAAAGGAACAAGCTTAGCCATCTTCTGTTCCTAGGTACCCCAAAAGACGCTCAAAGTTACAAAGAAAAGAAAGAGTTAAAACCCGCAAAAATGTTAACAGACAAACCAATGCCTAAAAGCTGAAAAGCTAAAAAACAACAGAGAAAAAGTACATGAAATACAAACATTGAACTTATAAAACCTAGAACCCAAAAACAAGGAAAAGAGCTTACCTCTTGTGTGACAAAAACTTTTCTCCTCACAAGAGAAGAACATGGCTGACCTCTTCCGCCACTCCCTAGTTGCTGGGGGCAGTGAGGGTAAAATATCCGCGCGTTGGTTTCTTGCTGTATGAGGAGGCCATCAGCCCCACCCTCACTGCCCCCCAGCAACTAGGGAGTGGCGGAAGAGGTCAGCCATGTTCTTCTCTTGTGAGGAGAAAAGTTTTTGTCACACAAGAGGTAAGCTCTCTTCCATGTTTTTGGGTTCCAGGTTTTATAAGTTCAATGTTTGTACTTCATGTACTTTTTCTCTGTTGTTTTTTAGCTTTTCAGCTTTTAGGCATTGGTTTGTCTGTTAACATTTTTGCGGGTTTTAACTCTTTCTTTTCTTTGTAACTTTGAGCGTCTTTTGGGGTACCTAGGAACAGAAGATGGCTAAGCTTGTTCCTTTTCTATGCGCTGTTTTTTCAAAGTAGTTAAGTTCTTAATAACTAATTAATTATGCACTTAAAGCACTGCCGAAATACTTTGTACATATTGCAACTAACTGTTTAAGGTATATAACTTTCACAAAGTTTTCTTTAGTTAATTATTATCTTTAACTTATTCTCGTTTTCGTGCTGTCATAAGTTGTAGAGTAGGGGGTTTTAGACTCAAGTTTTCTTTCAAAAATCTGTTCGTTAAAAATTAATATTTCCTTTTTAATTGCAATGTAAAAAATTTGGATTTCTTTTGCATTGATTTTCAGGTTTAAATTCTCTCTCAAACGAACTTGGCATTTCGTTATGGCTGAAAATCATTTCTAATTATTATGTCACTCTCACAGCTTGAGTTCTCTTTAATCTTCTTCTCTCTGTTTAATAGTAACAGATGAAGAGCATGGGTCGGGCCAGGAAGGTTAATGGATGCAAGCGAAATTGTTAACTAGTGCTAGGTCATGCAACTCTACGGAGGACATGACATATATATATATTTTAAACTATTTTAGGTGGGAATGTTACTTGCATCTATGGCCTTGCAGAAACCCATTTTCAACTAGGTCTTTGTGGAAGTGAGAAAATGCAGAGTTTTTGCTGGTCCTTGATAAAGCCAAGGCTCAGTATTCTCGACACCTTCTACATTCAGTAGTTTTATTTTATTTTTTTATCTTTTCTCCTTTTACTCACACAGGTAGATACATAACCTTTTCTATGTTGTACTAGGTGTGAGTCAAAATTTTATATGTATTTTTTTGCTTAGGTATCTTCTTTATAGAATATATATATATATATATATATATATATATATATATATGACATCTCAGTAAGGGAAGAAAACAGATTATGGCACTGAGAAAAGAAGATGGTTCTGTAACAAGAAATAGAGGCGAAATCTTGACAAGAGTGAAAGATTTCTACTCCAAATTATATGAAAGGGATGATATATGCACTCCAGACATCATGAAAGATACCAGTACCAGAGTTCCTCCAGTCCTTCCAGCAGAAGTTGCACATGCAATCAAGAACATGAAGCGAGGAAAAGCTCCAGGAGAAGATGGAATTACTGTAGACATCATACAAGAAGCAAGTGGAGAAATCGAAACAGTACTCGCCCAAATTTTCACTCGATGCCTTAATGAAGGAAAGATTCCTGAGGATTGGAACACCGCTACAATGATCCTGCTACATAAGAAAGGTGACATTGAGGATCTCGGAAACTACAGACCTATCAGCCTCCTATCAGTAGTTTATAAAATCTTCACTAAAGTTCTTTCACACCGCTTGAAGGTAGCACTAGACATGGCTCAACCGAGAGAACAAGCTGGATTCAGGAGTGGCTACAGCACAATAGATCATATCCACGTGCTGAGAGAACTAATTGAAAGAGCGAGGGAATATGAACTTCCATTGTGCATGGCTTTTATCGATTATGAAAAAGCCTTTGATTCGGTGAAACCGTCAGCAGTTACAATGGCTCTGAAAAGCTGCGGTATTGAAGATGCATACATTAATATTATTAATAACATCTATGAAAATGCAAGTGCAAAGATTAGGCTGTTTGAAAATACAACACACGTAAAAATTGGAAAGGGAGTGAGACAAGGTGACACCATATCTCCGAAGCTCTTTAATGCCACATTGGAGGGTGTTTTTCAGTCGCTGAGCTGGGAAAACAAGGGGATAAAGATTAATGGAGATTATCTAACCCACCTTCGTTTTGCTGATGACGTAGTCATTTTTGCAACTACCCCATCAGAGCTGCAGAGTATGATCCAGGAACTTGCTGACAAGAGTAAAGAAGTGGGATTAAAAATGAACTTTCAGAAGACAAAAGTGATGTTCAATGCTTTTACAAGAAATGAAGATTTATCGATTGATGGAGAAAAGCTGGAGATAACAGACACATACGTTTATCTTGGACAACAGATATCAAGTGAGGGTCACATTGATGAAGAAATTAATCGGCGTACAAAACTTGCCTGGAGAGCTTTTGGAAGAAACAGCATAATTTTCAAGAGCAATATGCCATTATGTCTTAAAAGAAAAGTGTTTGATCAATGCATCCTTCCAGTGCTTACGTATGGTGCAGAGACGTGGACCTTAACTAAAAGAGACATACAAAGGCTGCAGACAACTCAAAGCAGCATGGAGAGGTGCATGCTTGGTGTAACCAGGAGAGATAAGAAGAGGAACTCGTGGATCCGAAAAATGACAAGAGTGGAAGACATCATGATCAGAGTTAAATCCCTGAAATGGCAATGGGCTGGACATACTGCCAGAAGGACAGATCATCGATGGACAGCCGAAATTTTAGATTGGATTCCAAGGGACAGGAAAAGACCCAGAAGAAGACCACATGGGAGATGGGTGGATGAAATTCGAAAGTATGCAGGGGTGACATGGAGGAGACTAGCACAAGACAGACCGTTGTGGAGGAAACTTGGGGAGACCTTCGTCCAGCAGTGGATTGATAATGGTTGACAATGATGATGATGATGATGATATATATATTCTATAAAGATACCTAAGCAAAAAAATACATATATAATTTTGACTCACACCTAGTACAACATAGAAAAGGTTATGTATCTACCTGTGTGAGTAAAAGGAGAAAAGAAAAAAATAAAATAAAACAACTGAATGTAGAAGGTGTCGAGAATACTGAGCCTTGGCTTTATCAAGGACCAGCAAAAACTCTGCATTTTCTCACTTCCACAAAGACCTAGTTGGAAATGGGTTTCTGCAAGGCCATAGATGCAAGTAACATTCCCACCTAAAATAGTTTAAAAAATATATATATAAGTCATGTCCTCCGTAGAGTAGCATGACCTAGCACTAGTTAACAATTTCGCTTGCATCCATTAACCTTCATGGCCCGACCCATGCTCTTCATCTGTTACTATTAAACAGAGAGAAGAAGATTAAAGAGAACTCAAGCTGTGAGAGTGACATAATAAATAGAAATGATTTTCAGCTATAACGAAATTCCAAGTTCGTTTGAGAGAGAATTTAAACCTGAAAAACAAATTTTACATTGCAATTAAAAAAAGGAAATGTTAATTTATAACGAACAGATTTTTGAAAGAAAACTTGAGTCTAAAACCCCCTACTCTACAACTTATGACAGCACGAAAACGAGAATAAGTTAAAGATAATAATTAACTAAAGAAAACTTTGTGAAAGTTATATACCTTAAACAGTTAGTTGCAATATGTACAAAGTATTTCAGCAGTGCTTTAAGTGCATAATTAATTAGTTATTAAGAACTTAACTACTTTGAAAAAACAGCGCATAGAAAAGGAACAAGCTTAGCCATCTTCTGTTCCTAGGTACCACAAAAGACGCTCAAAGTTACAAAGAAAAGTAAGAGTTAAAACCCGCATAAATGTTAACAGACAAACCAATGCTTAAAAGCTGAAAAGCTAAAAAACGACAGAGAAAAGGTACATGAAGTACAAACATTGAACTTATAAAACCTAGTACCCAAAAACAAGGAAGAGAGCTTACCTCTTGTGTTACAAAAACTTTTCTCCTCACAAGAGGAGAACATGGCTGACCTCTTCCGCCACTCCCTAGACGCTGGGGGGCAGTGAGGGTGGGGCTGATGGCCTCCTCATACAGCAAGAAACCAACGCGCGGAGATTTTAACCAGAGAAAAAAATATATAAACTCCCTTCGTTTTAAATTCTAAAATTTTTTCCTTAGTCTTCAGTTTTGCTCTTAAGTATATATATATATATATATATATATATAGGGATGTAAGGTCAGGTGATGCGTAACATCACAGCCTCTCCTTGACAAATGTCAACCCCGCCTTCTCGTGGTGCATCCTGTTCCCACTAAAGGGGCTCTGACGACCGCAAATAGCGGTATAACTATACCATCGGGATCAGAGGAAATGCTATCCCACACTCACCAACCCGCTTGGCCAGCGTGGTGAGTTATGGCCAAACACCTCCAAAATGACTCTACAACTTAAATCTTGGCCCTCAGTCTCCGGCAGCTGGAATGTACCTGGCCAAGGCAGCGGCCAGTGCGACATGAAGGCAGAGGGTGCTAAGAATCCCCGGAGGACCGGACTAGGCTGCCATTTGATGCTGACCTTGGCAACGTACAACGGACGCTCCCTATCTTCTGATTCAAGGCTTCTTGAATTGGAAGAGGAACTACAAAGGATCAAGTGGGACATCGTCGGGCTGAGTGAGGTAAGGAGAAAAGGAGAAGATCTCATTGAACTGAAAAGTGGACATCTCTTCTATTATCGTGGGACAGATACTGGCAGAACTAGTGGTGTTGGATTTATAATAAACAAGAAACTGAAGGATAAAGTGGTAGAAGTTGAAAGTTCCTCTGACAGAGCTGCACGACTCGTTATCCAACTATCGAGAAGATACCAGGCTCAGATTATTCAAACTTATGCACCCACCACAAGTCATCCTGAAGAAGAAATTGAAGAATTTTATGAGGAAATTCGTCATCTAAATAATAAAGGTAAGCAGCACTTGAAGATAATTATGGGAGATTTCAATGCAAAAATAGGGCACCGGCAACAGAATGAAACTTCAGTAGGTAAATTCGGTCACGGCAACAGAAACCAGCGTGGAAATACTCTCGTTGAGTTTGCAGAGGCAGAAGGATTTTTCATCTTGAATTCCTTTTTCAAGAAAAAGCCACACAGGAAATGGACATGGAGACATCCAATTGGGACGACAAGTGAAATTGATTTTATTATGTGTAACAAAAAATTCGTCATCGAAGACTGCAGTGTGCTAAACAAGTTCAACACAGGTAGTGACCATAGATTGGCGAGATGTAAGATGCACCTCAACACTAAACTGGAACGTGGCAAGCTCATAAGACAAACAAAATGTATTGACATAACCAACCTTAAAAAACACCATAATACTTTCAAGTTGGAACTGAAGAACAGATTCTCTGCTTTAGAAGGCCTAACATCGGAAGAAGTGGATATTTCTGAAGTTAACAGAAAAGTAACCAAAGCTCTTATGGAAACAGCAACAAAATTAGCTGGGTCTAAGAACAAGTTGCATGTAAACAAATTATCAGGAAAAACCAAAATGTTGATGCAAAAAAGAAGAGAGATGAGGACAACTAAAGAAGATGTGACTTCCAAAGTGGAATATATAGAGCTATGCAAGACAGCACGAAAAAGTATCACTGAAGACGTAAGGAAATTCAACTGTGAGCTAGTGAGGAAAGCAATTGAAAACAACCAAAGCCTAAAGATAGCAAAGGGACATCTCAGTAAGGGAAGAAAACAGATTATGGCTCTGAGAAAAGAAGATGGTTCTATAACAAGAAATAGAGGCGAAATTTTGACAAGAGTGAAAGATTTCTACTCCAAACTATATGAAAGGGATGATATATGCACTCCAGACATCATGAAAGGTACCAGAGTTCTTCCAGTCCTCCCAGCAGAAGTTGCTCATGCAACCAAGAACATGAAGCGGGGGAAAGCTCCAGGAGAAGATGGAATTACTATAGACATCATACAAGAAGCAAGTGGAGAAATTGAAACAGTACTCGCCCAAATTTTTACTCGATGCCTTAATGAAGGGAAGATTCCTGAGGATTGGAACAATGCTACAATGATCCTGCTACATAAAAAAGGTGACATTGAGGATCTCAGGAACTACAGACCTATCAGCCTCCTATCAGTGGTTTATAAAATCTTCACTAAAGTTCTTTCACACCGCTTGAAGGTAACACTGGACATGGCTCAACCGAGAGAACAAGCTGGATTCAGGAGTGGCTACAGCACAATAGATCATATCCACGTACTGAGAGAACTAATTGAAAGAGCGAGGGAATATGAACTTCCATTGTGCATGGCTTTTATCGATTATGAAAAAGCCTTTGATTCGGTGAAACCATCAGCAGTTACCACGGCTCTGAAATCCTGCGGTATTGAAGATGCATACATTAATATTATTAATAACATCTATGAAAATGCAAGTGCAAAGATTCGGCTGTTTGAAAATACAACACACATAAAAATTGGAAAGGGAGTGAGACAAGGTGACACCATATCTCCGAAGCTCTTTAATGCCACATTGGAAAATGTCTTTCAATCACTGAACTGGGAAAACAAAGGGATAAAGATTAATGGAGATTATCTAACCCACCTTCGTTTTGCTGATGACGTAGTCATTTTTGCAACTACCCCATCAGAGCTGCAGAGTATGATCCAGGAACTTGCTGACAAGAGTAAAGAAGTGGGATTAAAAATGAACTTTCAGAAGACAAAAGTGATGTTCAATGCTTTTACAAGAAATGAAGATTTATCGATTGATGGAGAAAAACTGGAGATAACAGATACGTACGTTTATCTTGGACAGCAGATATCAAGTGAGGGTCACATTGATGAAGAAATTAATCGGCGTACAAAACTTGCCTGGAGAGCTTTTGGAAGAAACAGCATAATTTTCAAGAGCAATATGCCATTATGTCTTAAAAGAAAAGTGTTTGATCAATGCATCCTTCCAGTGCTTACGTATGGTGCAGAGACGTGGACCTTAACTAAAAGAGACATACAAAGGCTGCAGACAACTCAAAGCAGCATGGAGAGGTGCATGCTTGGTATAACCAGGAGAGATAAGAAGAGGAACTCGTGGATCCGAAAAATGACGAGAGTGGAAGACATCATGATCAGAGTTAAATCCCTGAAATGGCAATGGGCTGGACATACTGCCAGAAGGACAGACCTTAGATGGACAGCCGAGATTTTAGATTGGATTCCAAGGGACAGGAAAAGACCCAGAAAAAGACCACATGGGAGATGGGTGGATGAAATTCGTAAATATGCGGGAGTGACATGGAGGAGACTGGCACAAGACAGACCGTTGTGGAGGAAACTTGGGGAGACCTTCGTCCAGCAGTGGATTGATAATGGTTGACAATGATGATGATGATATATATATATATATATATATTATCTTAGATTTCAATTTACTTGTAGGATATTTTTATTTCTAGAACATATTTTGTTAAATCTTAAATTTCAATCCCTTGCATAAATTTTTTTTTATCTTAAATTTGAAAGAACAGCGCTCGCTTACGTACCAGGATCTGCCGGTAACTCCTCTTGTCTACACTCCCCGCCTTCTGCACGGAGCACCAAACAATCCCCCTCCCCGCTGGTATGTTGTGAAAGTGGGAGGAGCCAAGCCGTGTTAAACCACATATTGATGGGGATAGTGTTTGTTAGGTGTCCATCTTGTAAAAAATTACCATAAGTCAACAACAGCAGAACACGCGGGATTCCCGCCCAAAGTATTAAACTCCCGCCGAAAATTTTAAGGGGAAAAAAAATTATTTTTTGACCACTCACAAAATTCAAGCTTTAAAAATGTACCCTTCATAAAAAATATGTGCATTAAAAATAAATCCTTCCCAGAGTTTCCGAAAATGCAGTCGAATACATCATTCATGTTGGGAATATAATCAACTTATGGACACGTGAATCGGCTTCCATACATAGCCTGGACAATTCATTTTGCATATCGCCGACTGTTACAAATCAGGCACGAGATTCTTTAGCAGAATTCCACGTTTTTGATTATTTAGGATTGATACAAAACTCGAGAGAATTTGGGGAAAGGAGATTAATATGTGTTTGTGTGTGGGGGGTCATTTCCCGTCTGGGAACAGTATTCCGTTCTTTAAAACTTAAAAATTTTCCCTGCAATTGTTTTTCTTCTTCTTGCAAAGTTGCCTCTGCCCAGTATTGTAGCTAAATATCAGCCTATTGCATAAATGTTAGTATTTCAGCTTGAAACTATAGGCAACAATTTTCCAAAAACGTAAATTCGACGCAGCGAAAGTTTCCCTGTAATCTTTAGGCACAAGTTTCTCTCACGGATTTGGGAAATTTTGCCTTTGTTATCATTTGCGCCATTCTCTAAAGCGAAGAGAATTGGGAAAGGTGGAGGCTGCACTGTCTAGCTGTAAAACCGAATTCAGTCTTCCGAAAACGGAATCTAGACAGAGTGACAATTTCTCCCGTAATCGTAATTTTTTTCTCGTGATTTCATCTGTTTAGTATTAATGTAAAATATGATTTTGTTCAATAAACGATTGTGTTTCAGCTTCAAAATAGAGGGAAAATGGAAATCAGACTAAGCGAAGATTTCGAAAAAACTGCACTCAACTCAGAATAACTCTGACATAGCTCCCTTATGTTGTGATATTCAATAACAGGCTACATAGCTGATCTATTGAATAATAAAGTGTATATTTTGAAAATGAGGCAATTGTAGACATAATTATAAGAGCAGGTATTTTATTGAATTTTGAATAATTAACATTTCCAAGAACTCGTGTCAGTTCTGAGCAGAAGAAAGAATTTGAAGATCTTTCCAATTTCATTAAATTTGTAAAGGTTTTTTTTATGTTAAAAGATTTATTCTTTGAGTACACTGTTTTTGTCACTTGATCTATAGAAATATGCAAGATAGTAGGACAAGTGGAACATTTTTTCCAGATTAAAGCTCTCTTAAAACAAGCTCTAAATGAAATGAAAGCAGAGATTCCAAAATTTATTAAGTAACCTGCTTTTATTCTTTCTCTGCCTGCCTCAGAGGCAAATCTTGGGTTTCAGCAATTGACATATTGTATAAGTAAAAGACACAATACTAATGACGGAGATGATGTTATAGTTGGAACAAATGATAAATCACTGTTTATAATGACAGAGCACAGTTCGGACATAAGTCAGTCCGAAAAATACTGAAAGCTGCCCTAGTTTCAATGTATGGACCAACACTTTGCACATAGTTCATGTGCAACAATGGCACACTATTTAACTTCTAAAGTTATTAACAGAATATCAAATTCTAAATACATAACCTGGTTCTAAATAAATTTATTTGATTTAAGTAACAGGTTTATGTATTGCTATATTTAACAAGGGGTTTCAACTGATGGTAATTATTTAATGTTTGTTTTACTGTGATTTATGCACTTTAAAAAAAAAAAAAAAATTAAGAGATTTGGTCAAGGTATTTCATGCTTTGCCCGCAGAACATTTACAATCTTTGGAAGTCATGTTGCAGAACACTGAACGTAATTCAGCTCCTGGGCAGTGAGTGGTGGACATCACAAACTATTATTTGTAACCCCATTGCAAATCGCTCACCTTAATTATCACAAAAGTAAATATCACTGTAGACTTGATGAAGTACTATTATATACACTTTGTAAATTAAGTCTTAAGAGTTACAAAAAACAACAACAGTGAAATTTAAAAAGAAGCTGGGTCATTTCCATGCCAAATCATCACGAAAAAGGGGACTTTCTACCCATCTCTGATTTTCATAAAATTTGGTAGGATTGTAGAGGACATGAAGTAACATACATACACAAAATTTTAGCCCTCAGTGACGCATGGTATTCATACAAGCAGGGTTGCCAACATGACAAAAAATGCAAAAATTTTGCTTACGAGCTTAACAAAAAAAAATTCATAACTTTGCATCTATTTGAGATAGAAACTTCATGTTGGGCTTGTTTTGAAGCTAAAGGAACATAGTTTTCATTAAAAATAGTTTTATGCAGCTCCGGTGGCACAGTGGTCTCAGCGATGGCTTCTGATCATTCGTCCGAAAGGGGTCCGGGTTCGAATCTTGGTGAGGCATGGATGTTGTGTTTGTCTTACGGCACTGGCCCTCTCCCTACCCTGGAACCAGTGACCCTAAATTAGAGACGGACGACTGCTAATAGTCCATTGAGTTGCTCACTGTGGTCGTTAAACCTCCAATGAAAAAAAAAATATTTTTATAGTAAAATATTGAATTTTTCACTTCAAGGTCACATCATTTGACCTTGAATATCTAAAGAAGTGTAACTTTAATTTGGGGGGGGGGGGGGGGGAATATGTTTTACAGTTAAATGCAGTCTCTCCTTGGTATAAGTTTCACCTTTGGATAACTTTGGGAACAAGAGTAAAAAAAATTATAAAGTATGGGTGGGTAGTGGTTAAATGCTTTTTGATCCAAACATGCATCAGGCCTGGCCTTATCTGACAGTCTCTGTGTGTAATTTTCTGTCCGTTTTGCTAGAGCTTCTGGTGTGGGCAGGTGCAGCAGACCTACCAACTTCTACGATTCAACGGTGAAAATTACGGAATTTCTACTCTTTTTATGGTTACTTTACAGAATGACTTATTTTATGATTTTTTTTTTTTTTTTTTTTTTTTTAACTCACCAACCCGCTTGGCCAGCGTGATGAGTTATGGCCAAACCCCTCCAAAAATGACTCCACAACTTAGATCTTGGCCCTCAGTCTCCGGCAGCTGGAATGTACCTGGCCAAGGCAGCGGCCAGTGCGACATGAAGGCAGAGGGTGCTAAGAATCCCCGGAGGACCGGACTAGGCTGCCATCTGATACTGACCTTGGCTACGTATAACGGACACTCCCCATTTTCTGATTCAAGGCTCCTTGAATTGGAAGAAGAACTACAAAGAAACAAGTGGGACATCGTCAGACTAAGTGAGGTAAGGAGAAGATCTCATTGAACTGAAAAGTGGACATCTATTATCGTGGGACTGATACTGGCAGAACTAGTGGTGTTGGATTTATAATAAACAAGAAACTGAAGGATAACGTTGTAAAACTTGAAAGTTCCTCTGACGGAGCTGCACGACTTGTTATCCAACTCTCGAGAAGATACAAGGCTCAGATTATTCAAACTTATGCACCCACCACAAGTCATCCTGAAGAAGAAATTGAAGAATTGTATGAGGAAATTAGTCATCTAAATAATAAAGGTAAGCAGCACTTGAAGATAATTATGGGAGATTTCAATACAAAAATAGGGCAATGGCAACAGAATGAAACTTCAGTACGTAAATTCGGTCACAGTAACAGAAACCAGCGTGGGAATACTATCGTTGAGTTTGCAGAGGCAGAAGGGTTTTTCATCTTGAACTCCTTTTTCAAGAAAAAGTCACACAGGAAATGGACATGGAGACATCCAAATGGGACGACGAGTGAAATTGATTTTATTATGTGTAACAAAAAATTCGTCATAAAAGACTGCAGTGTGCTAAACAAGTTCAACACAGGAAGTGACCATAGATTGGCGAGATGTAAGATGCACCTCAACACTAAACTTGAACGTGGCAAGCTCATAAGACAAACAAAATCTATTGACATAACAAACCTTAAAAAACACCATAATACCTTCAAGTTGGAACTGAAGAACAGATTCTCTGCTTTAGAAGGCCTAACATCGGAAGAAGTGGATATTTCTGAAGTTAACAGAAAAGTAACCAAAGCTCTTATGGAAACTGCAAAAAAATTAGCTGGGTCTAAAAACAAGTTGCCAGGAAAAACCAAAATGTTGATGCAAAAAAGAAAAGAAGATGTGACTTCCAAAGTGGAATATATAGAGCTATGCAAGACAGTACGAAAAAGTATCACTGAAGACGTAAGGAAATTCACCTGCGAACTAGTGAGGAAAGCAATTGAAAACAACCAAAGCTTAAAGATAGCAAAGGGACATCTCAGTAAGGGAAGAAAACAGATTATGGCACTGAGAAAAGAAGATGGTTCTGTAACAAGAAATAGAGGCGAAATTTTGAAAAGAGTGAAAGATTTCTACTCCAAATTATATGAAAAGGATGATACATGTACTCCAGACATCATGAAAGGTACCAGTACCAGAGTTCTTCCAGTCCTCCCAGCAGAAGTTGCACATGCAATCAAGAACATGAAGCGGGGAAAAGCTCCAAAAGAAGATGGAATTACTGTAGACATCATACAAGAAGCAAGTGGAGAAATCGAAACAGTACTCGCCCAAATTTTCACTCGATGCCTTAATGAAGGGAAGGTTCCTGAGGATTAAACAATGCTACAATGATCCTGCTACATAAAAAAGGTGACATTGAGGATCTCAGGAACTACAGACCTATCAGCCTCCTATCAGTGATTTATAAAATCTTTAGTAAAGTTCTTTCACACCGCTTGAAGGTAACACTGGCCATGGCTCAACCGAGAGAACAAGCTGGATTCAGGAGAGGCTACAGCACTATAGATCATATCCACGTACTGAGAGAACTAATTGAAAGAACGAGGGAATATGAACTTCCATTCTGCATGGCTTTTATAGATTATGAAAAAGCCTTTGATTCGGTGAAACCATCAGCAGTTACAATGGCTCTGAAATCCTGCGGTGTTGAAGATGCACACATTAATATTATTAATAAATCTATGAAAATAAAAAATACAACACACATAAAAATTGGAAAGGGAGTGAGACAAGGTGACACCATATCTCCGAAGCCCTTTAATGCCACATTGGAAAATGTCTTTCAATCACTGAACTGGGAAAACAAAGGGATAAAGATTAATGGAGATTATCTAACCCACCTTCGTTTTGCTGATGCCGTAGTCATTTTTGCAACTACCTCATCAGAGCTGCAGAGTATGACCCAGTAACTTGCTGACAAGAGTAAAAAAGTGGGATTAAAAATGAACTTTCAGAAGACAAAAGTGATGTTCAATGCTTTTACAAGAAATGAAGATTTATCGATTGATGGAGAAAAGCTGGAGATAACAGACACATACGTTTATCTTGGACAGCAGATATCAAGTGAGGGTCACATTGATGAAGAAATTAATCGGCGTACAAAACTTGCCTGGAGAGCTTTTGGAAGAAACAGCATAATTTTCAAGAGCAATATGCCAATGTCTTAAAAGAAAAGTGTTTGATCAATGCATCCTTCCAGTGCTTACGTATGGTGCAGAGACGTGGACCTTAACTAAAATAGACATACAAAGGCTGCAGACAACTCAAAGCAGCCTGGAGAGGTGCATGCTTGGTGTAACCAGGAGAGATAAGAGGAACTCGTGGATCTGAAAAATGACAAGAGTGGAAGACATCATGATCAGAGTTAAATCCCTGAAATGGCAATGGGCTGGACATACTGCCAGAAGGACAGGCCATCGATGGACAGCCGAAATTTTAGATTGGATTCCAAGGGACAGGAAAAGACCCAGAAGACCACATGGGAGATGGGTGGATGAAATTCGAAAGTATGCGGGAGTGACATGGAGGAGACTGGCACAAGACAGACTGTTGTGGAGGAAACTTGGGGAGACCTTCGTCTAGCAGTGGATTGATAATGGTTGATGATGATGATATCCATAAGGTAAAGTGCAGTTGTAAGATTAGAACAAACATCAGCTGGGAGTCCTGTGTAGGTGGTAAAAACTTAACAAATCCCTAGTTTTTCTCATTGCGTCGTGTTAAACGTGAAACCAGGCATCAACCAGGGGTCAATCTAAGTTTTTAAAGATGATACCCGTTTTTATGAAATTCAGCTATGTCAGAGTTATCTGAGTAGAGCACAGTTTTCCCGAACTCTTCGCTCCATCCGATTTCCAATTTCGGAAATTCTTCTTCCATTTCATGCTGAAACAATCATTTATTGAACAAAATCATATTTTACATTAATAGTGAACAGAGGGAATTGTGGGGGGGGATATGATAACAGGAGAAATCTTCACTCCATCTAGTTTCCATTTTCAAAAGTTTTGAAAGACAGAATTTCATCCCTCTCCCCATTCTCTGCGCTCTTGAGAATGGCGCAAGTGATTGACAATAAAAGCAAAATTTCCTGAGTCCTTGGGAGAAACTCGTGCCTAAAATATTGCAGGGAAATTTTCGCTCAGTCAAATTTACGTTTTCGCAAATTGTTGCCTACAGTTTCAAAGGTGAAGTACAAACATTTATGCAACAGAATTATATTTAGCAACAATACTGGACAGAGGCGACTTTGCAAGAAGAAATAATGGTTATGGGAAAACTTTTAAGTTTTGAAAAACAGAATGCTGTTTCCAGATGAAAACGACCCCCCCCCCCACACACACACATTAATCCCCCCTCTAAAAAAAATTCTCTTCTGCTTTGTATAGATTCCAAATGATGAAAAAATATGGAATTCCACGATTCTGTGAAAGAATCCCGTGCCTGATTTGTAACAGTCGTCGACATGCAAAATGAATAGTCCATGCCGCTACGTATGGAAGCCAATTCACGTGTCCATAAATTGATTATATTCCCGACATGAACAATATATTCGACTGCAATTTTCTTAACTCTGTGAAGGATTAGGTTTTAACGCATGTAATTTTGTGAAGGATGTTTTTAAAGCTCGAATTTTGTGAATGTCCAAAATACAGACCCAGATTTTGTATATACATGTATATATTTTCCTTAAAATTTTCTAAGGCAGGAGACTCCTTCCTAGCAACTTCATTTTGGTGGGAGTTTAAAACTTTGGGCAGGAATCCCATCATCCCGACCTGTAACTGTAATCATACATTTGATAATTATCATTTTGTTTTTCTTTTGTAGTGACTTGCAAATTAGTTAACTGGTGCCTTTCAGTTTTGTTATTTTGCTGCACATTTTTCTCTTGTCAAAATTTTGGCCATCTTTAAAAAAAAAAAAAAACTGCATTTACATTTTTTTTTTGCGACAACGGGAGCCAAGCCTGCACCACATCATTTAATTTTTCATAAATGCACCACATCATTTAATTTTTCATAAATAATTTATTTGACCGATTGTCAAGAACATTGCAAAAAAAGTCAAAAAAGCAAACAAATTTCACAATAAAATATATAAATAATACGGGGCTTGCAAAACACCATGCCCAAGATGCCTGGGGCGTGTAAATTATAGGCCTCGCCAGGTAAACAAAAAAAAAGCAAGCAAACTAGTTGCCCAGTCCGGGCAACCAAATTTAAAAATAAAGTTTGGAATAGAATTTCCTACAACAAGAAAAAAAGAAAGACAGTCGTCGCATATCATGTTTCATTTCACTGCTAATCACCGGAAGTTGTATTATTGTTATGGAGTTCCAAAAACAGAAGAATATAGTTTTTTAATTATATTATGCTCTAGGTCCAGCAATTGGAATCATATGTAGTTTTTTTTTTTTTTGCTCTAAATGTAGTTTACAGTCAGCGACAGGATGCATACCTCTAATGGAACTAACCTCTGGTGTCTAGTGACTAAAGGTACATGGCAGAATCGCTAATTTTCTCAAATACCAATTTCAGCATCATCATCTTAAAACTTGACATACTCACTTTTGTGCTTGGAACATTTTGAATACAGACCCTTAAAATGGAAATGAAAAACATGTAAAAATGTCCATCAGATTTTTTAACTTAAAAAAAATGGAAGTTCTGCTTTGTTATTTTGGGTCAACAAGAAATAATGGAGAATGAGAAGTTGCTATGCACAGACAACATGATGAAGCTACGGCAGTAACCAGGAGCTCAAACATTTCATGCTTTCATACTAGGAGCAAGGAATGAATTAATAAGAGAGGTTTTCTACAGAAATAACTAGTGAAGTGCAGCAAATAAATATCTCACATGAAGCATTGCTTTGGAGGAAATAAAAGATTTTATGACTTACAGCTATAATGATGCCTGGTGGTTAGGTTGTGTCATGAATGTGAATGCAACATCACAGGAGGTTTTGATCAGTTTCTTACATCCCAATGGCCCCATCCCCATCATATATGTATCCTCATCAGGCAGCCATATTAAACATTCTGACTGAACAAGGTCTCACTAAATTGATCCACATACTGCAACTGGGCAAACTTACACATTAACAGCTGCAGACACTCAAAGCTCAGAAGAAGCACTGCAAGAGGAAGGCACTAACTTGTTATGATTGTAAATTTTCCTCAAAGTTGTATATGGCATATTTAATTTTCTGATATGGTTATTTTCCATAAACAAGCACCACCTCACTGAATGTAAGGGTATGCTACTTTCATGATTATTTTACTCCTGTTCCCAAAGTCATCCCAAAATGAACTTATACCAAAGAGAGAATGCATTTAACTGTATAACATATTGTTTTCCCCCAAAAATTAAACTTTTTTAAAATTCAATATCTTACTATATATAACTATTTGTAATGAAAACTATGCTCCTTTAGCTTCAAAACAAGCCCAAATTAAGGTTCTAGCTCAATTTGATGCAAAATGGTGAATTTTTTTTTTGTTGAGCTTGTAAGCAGAATTTTTGCACTTTTTGTCATGTTGGCAGCCATGCTGTAAGAATATTGTGCATCACCGAGGGTTAAAATTTTGTATACATATTTTACTTCATGTTCTCTACCGTCCTGCCAAATTTCATGAAAATCTGAGATGGTCGGGTTGGGAGCTGTGATGATTTGGCATGGAATGACCCAGCTTCTTAATTAAAAAAAAAGCTGACTTTTTTGGAAACACAAAAAAAAAAAAAAAAAAAGAAAGAAAGAAAGTCAGCTTTTTAAGTGTTTTCATGTCAAGTACTTCCTTGATAAAAACACTGTACTTCTCTACTTGTTCTTAGTTTGAAGATTTTCTCCAATTTACACTGGCATGTCACATTTGAAAATCTAACAAAAAAAAAAAAAAAACCTTTAAACTTGGAAATATTTAATAAAAAAATTCCCTTCTGGGCAAATCCTCTGAAATGGCACTACATAAGACATACGTTTGTTCCGCTCAAGGAAACGCCAGTCTCATACTTGGGGAAATGCACCGAAGTCAGTTTAAACTTCTTGGTGTATAAAAACAAAGCAATTCACCTGATCACCAGCAAAGAACTCAGTAACTTCCTTAAATCCCTTTCCCACAGACAAGCAGCACTAGTAACCCTTGTCTCAGTTCCTATAGCACTCCAAAGAGTACAGCCTTCAAAAACACATATTTTACAGCCTTCAAAACACACATAACACATTTTTTTTGTGCAACTGGGTAAGTGTCACAAATCAATGGCTTTGAGAAACCCTTCATTCTTATACATTAAAACTTTGGAATTTATAAGGTTACATATTTGCTAAAAAGTTACAAACACCAGTTTTTCAACCAAGGAATGAACTTCTTTCTGTATAGCTCCATGTTTTATTTAATCCAAAAAGCAAAAAGAAACCTATCATGGTGCTATGCATTCTGAATTCTGCCACACCAGACTACAAAATTCACAATATTAGTAACAAAAAATAAATAAATAAATAAATAAATAAATAAAAAAAAATAGTTTTGTTAAAGGTGTTTGTTCTACTTAATGAAAAACATGTATGCCAAATAAATGTTTTTTTTTATTAAGTCACATTACATTACAAAAAGATGGATGAACTGATTGACAAAATAAATCTCAAAACAAGTACATTTTTTGTTTTTGTGTTTTAAAAGTGCGTAATCGGCAGTTTAATGGCAGTTTAAAAAAACAGCAAATTCTATTCAGTTAGTAGGAAAACTTGGGATCAGAAAAAAAATATGGCCAGAGTTGTGAAATCAGGGCTTAAAAAATATCTGAAAAGTTACATGCCCATCAATCAGGGCATGTGCAGAAATTATTTGCATGTCCAGGTAATAAAAAAGCTGGGTGCGTGGGAAAATTTCTTTTAAGATAAATCATTTTTTAAGTTAAAAAATATGACAAACGTTTTTTACATGTTTTGCATTTCCATTTTAAGGGTCTGTATTTTTTCAAGATTTCAAATTTAACGATTCTGCCATGTTCCTTTCGTTGAAGTTTTTGCCAGTTGTCACTAAACACTGGAGACTAGTTCCATCAGAGGCATGCATCTTGTCGCTGACTATAAACATTTGGAGAAAAATTACATATGGTTCCAACTTTTGGACGTAGAGCATAATATAGTTATTCTTCTGTCCTTGGCACTCTGTAACAGTAATACAACTTTCAGTGTTCAGCGGTGAAATGAAACATGACATGGGACGACTGTCTTTTTCCTAGTAGGAAATTATATTCCAAACTTATTTTTAAATTTAGTTGCCTAGACTGGGCAACTAAATGTTTTTTTTACCTGCCCAGACCAATGATTTACATGCCCCGGGCATCTAGGGCATAGTACTTTTCAAGCCCTGGAAGTGGAGGTAAAAAGGCCTTAAAATTAACAGAGCAAATATCTCAAATGAAAATTGTTTATGCCAAAGCCCATGCCTTCAGTGAGAAAGTAGTCCATCTAAGGTATCAGAAGGATTTGTGGAAAATATTGATCATTAGAGTACGCAAAATAAATTTCATAGTACAACATTGCTCAGGTATAGCAAAAAATTTATTTATACCATTTAACAAGAAAAATTTTGAATGAGAACCTCAAAAATGACAGAAAAACTATCACTGTGAAAACAGCGATCACAAATAGAACGAGTTTTTCAAATGAGAACTTTTAGAAGCACAGACATAGTTCCAAATTTAAATACCCTTTATGAGGTAAGGAAGCAGAAAAACTGCATCAGAAAAATCAGGCCCCATAGCAGAATGCTCCTGGTCAGTCTGCGACAGATATCCTTGTGCCACAAAATAATCTGTGGGTGGTCACTAAGCAAAATAACTACTAGATGCAAAAAACGATAAAAATTGCACAGACGTATTTTTCTACCTGAAAAAAATGTCTAACCTAGGTAACTACAGCAATTGAAATGTTAATTAAGATCAAGAACATTCTGGTCCTTTGTATCTGGAATTTTGCCACCATTTTCAAGCAGAAACACAAAGATTTATGGAATAAAATGATATTTAACAACAATAAAGCGCAGAGGTATAACTAGGAAAAAATTGTCATAACAGGAGAAATCTTCGCTCCGTTCAACTTCCATTTTCGGAAACTTTTTCTCCATTTCTCATGTCAAATGCAAACATTTATGTAATTAAATGATGATTAAACAATAATACAGTGGCACAGCGGGTGGAGGGATACGAGAGGGAGAAATTTTCGCTCTGTACAACTTTGAAAATGGAGGAAACTTTTCCGAAAACCAATCTTAAATGTAAACATTTATCTAATAACATGATATTTAATGACCATATAGGGCAGAGGGAACATCACAAGAAAAAGCATTTAAGATTATTGGGTTCAGTCAAGCTTTCTTTTACAGAAGTTGTTGCCTCCATTTTTAAACTAAAATACAAATATTTGTGCAATAAAATGATATTTAACAGCAATATCGGACAATCCTCTCTTCAAGCATAGAGGGAACGTCGCGAGAAAAAAATTACAATTACAGGAGAAATCATCACTCCGCCTAACTTCCGTTTTTGGAAATATTGAATGGCCGAAAACTTGCATCTATGATAGGGAGTCTGCCAGATGATGTAATAGGCATTTGGGGATATGGTTTTTGTCAGCAGGAGGAAAATAAATTTGCGATATGAGTCGCTCTTCGCCGCGCTTCTGCTGCGGGGATGAGTACAAAGTGAATCTGCGACATATGTCGGCTGTCACCGCAATTTTGCTACGAGGAAGAGTACAAAATAAATCTGCGATATATATAAACTATAGTCGATGTTAATAAAACATTTAATTGTGAATAAACATTGATAATTTATTCTAAATCAGCATCACAAGTATGTAGTCTTGAATTATATATAATACGAGAGAAATCTTCACTCTGTTTAACTTAGGTTTTTGGAAATTTTGAAAGGCGGAAAACTTGCATCTATAATGGGGAGTTTGCAAGACAATTTAATCATGGTTCCCACTCAAAAGTAATAAAAAAAATTCCCTGACTTTTCCAGAGTGGCATATTGCAAAGAACTGTTAGATTTCATTCCATTCCATTTATTTTTCTCACCAAAGCAACACTTGTAAATTCTTTAAGTAATTTGTCTTTATAAAGTTACCTGCCTTTCATTAATAACAACTAACTGTGCACATTATTTTCCGTACCAAAGTTCCGTGAACTCTTGTGAATACTACCCACACGGAATTTGTAAATACATTCCCATAGAAACAGGTCATATGTAAGAAAAAATATGTCAGTTGAATAGTTTCAGTTTTTCTATAACACAATGCAGCTAAACTTAATGATGGAATGGCTCTGTTCAAAGAAACATGTTTCAAGAGAACCAACAAAGGCCTTTGATTCATCATTTGGTTGGTTCTCTTGAAGTGTTTCTTCAAGCAGGAGCCATTGTGCCTAATTGTTCCATGTTATAACAACTGCCTGCAGAAATTGAACAAAAGCTTAATAACTGGCAATTTTAAAAATTCAATTTTGCATCTTTTTTTAGAGAATTAAGGAAATACTTAATATAACTGAAAGTAAGATCTACCAAATTCTAGGCAGGCAGTAATTGCAAGCAAAAGCTTGAAATCTAGAAAAATATTTTTTTTTTTTTGGCAAAGTATCCATTGATTTTTACAAAAAAAATAAAATAAAGGGTAATTTTCCGCAAGTTTTCCCTGATTTTTGGAACCATTTTCAAATTCCCTGAGAATTCCAGGTTGAGTGGGAACGCTGTTAATAGGGTTCTCTGAGGGATATTGTTTTTGTCTGCAGGACCAAAAAAATCTGCGACATGACTTTGCCCGTCGCCGCGATTCTGCTACGGGGAAATCAGGCAACATAAACTGAGAATATTTTATTACCTTTCAAATTGCAGTGTCTTTGTTGGTTTGATAGTAGCAGAATGCTAGAATAGAAACCAGATATAAGCAGTATTTTTTTTTTTTTTTGGAAATTCTTACCAACTGGGGAAAAAAAAATTCCACTAGGCAGTGGGAAGGTTAAGTGTTAGGGAAAAAAATTATATAACTTAAAAAGAAAATGAAATTTGAAGGGAAATTAAAAAGTTTAATTACAGATAAAAGTATGTATACATCCATGCTTTGTGGATAAACTACTACAACAAATTTATTTAAACTCTGTTTCATCCTTAACTAGAGATCACCAGCCCATCAAATATGTTGGATCCGTTCCTTTTATACCTGGAGTTACCAACCCCTTGAAAGGTATTTGTAAAAAATATAACACTGAATTCAGGATCAAGACTAATAATATCTCAGTAATTATAAAAAGTGACAGACAGGGTTGAACTGGACAATCAACATGGCATTTTATGCCAAACCACTGAAGGCTTCGCTGGAGGAAGGGCAGAACATGATGTATGTGGGTTCGACCTCTCGTTCCTTGAAATGTAGAGTTTCGGAACACAAATATAACATTAAAACCTCTTCAACTTCTACAGCTCTCTCCAGGTCATATTTAACAAGTATGCATACTCCTATTTGGGAGGCAGCAATTATACTGAATACCCCTAGACATTGTTCTACTATCCTTTTCACAGAAAGTTTACTGATTTGTAAATACAGTCATTTATGCTGCAATGATGACTCTCCTTGTACTATCCCCTCCCTTGGAAACAGTTAATGGACCGGGAAAAACACCCAGTCTCCAAAAATTGAGTTCGACCAATTATTTCCGCACATGCGTTAAAACCTCATTGGACATACGTCACTTGTGACATGACTACCATGGTGTATATATATATATATATATATATAACTAACACCTTGTCGCTTGTGTTTGGAATTCTGTTACATCTGAGGATGAGTTTATTGTAAACTCAAAAGGTCTAGTGTGTATATATTTTAACTTGTTTATGTTTTTAATATTAAATTTTTAAATTGTGCATAAGACGGCAATGTTTTTTAACTCAGATCATTTTTAGCATGAAAATATCATATGTGATCATGCTTAAAAGATGAAAACAATTACTGGCAGATATCTTGCAAGACATCTTAACATGTTTTATGTCGTTATTGAAAAAATATTTGCCTACAGTTTGTTAAATTAAGAATTTCAATTACAACATTTTATCTTGTGATCCAAACTTACAAAACAAAAAAATGTTAAGCCTATTCCTGAATTGAAAAATATACAATGAAGACCTGATTTAACGTTCCCACATTTAGCAAATATATCATTGTCTGCATATAGACGTTGTACATTTTACTGTTTCCCCATGTAGCCACCCTTTAGAAAAATTGAAAATTACATCACTAGGACAGGAATCAAATCCACATCTCCCAATTTATGTTCAAGCATGCTATTGTTACACTGTCCAGGGCAATGAAGTTCCAAGCAACTGAAGCTAAGCAGATGTAGCTTAGGAATCCAAACATTCTGGACGTGCTAATCAAAGCAATCCCACTTTATCATAGCGAACAATTCCTCACCCAGTGTCGATGCTACAATGAAGCAGGACTGCTACAACTAGTACATATTCAGAAAGTTGATCAGATTATTAAGCTACATCTGCTTAGCTTCAGTTGCTTGGAACTTAGTTGCCCTGCGCAGTGTACCAATAGCATGCTTGAACATAAGTTGGAAGATGCAGATTTGATTCCTGTCCTACGGCAATGTAATTTTCAAGTTTTCCGAAAAACAGGGTAAGGAGCTAAGGCGACCTTTGAAAAAAGTGAGAAAGGTGACAATTTTTTTTTTAAAGGTGACTAAAAGAGACTTCTTTGCCAATAGCACAAAACAACAAATATAATTACAAAAAAGATTTTTTTATATTTTTTTTATACTCCCATACCAAAAAAGGTCAGGTAAGATAATAATGGACCATAATAAAGAAATTTATTATGGTCCAAACAGGGTAAAATTTCTTTATTATGGTCCTGGATGGGGTATGGCTATTTTATTGACATTATATAATTTTACAGAAAAAAAAAATACAAAAAATTACACAAAATTCTGAAAGTCTAATGACGTACAATTGCCTTCAATGTTCCAGAAACACAATTCTAAAAAAAAAAAAAAAAACTGTTTGGCTTACTGTTTTCTAGGCATCTCAGCAAAAAAATAATGTAATCATACTTTATTTTATTTTCTCAAAGTTCTTCTGAATGATTTCCACTTTCTTTTCTCTCACTCTTTTTTCCATTTGCATACATTTTACTCCCTCAAGCATGCCTTCAGCTAATTTTACTGCTTTTAAATAATTTTTTCTGAGTGCTTTCTTCAGTTTAGCCGAAGCTTCCAAAAAAGTTCTTTTCTTGCCTCTTTAGTTTGTAGGTGTTGTTTTTTCTTGTCATTCAGATCAGCAGTCTCGCATTCGATTGACTTTTTTATCTTTTCCATCTTTTTCTTATCTTCTTCATAATCCATTCTTTTTTGTTCTTCTTTCTGCTTTTCTTCTAATTTGATTTTCTTTTTCCTCTTACATTCCTCCATAAAGGCAGTGTACTTTGAATGTGCTTGTTGTCTGTACTTAATGAGTTTTGGATTAATGGGTACAAAAAGAAAATTAGAATATTGTTTTTCAAGGCATGCCTCACAGTCAGTGCACTGTTTAAAATCTTTCGGTCATTGCCGATTTATCTTCTCCTAATATATATATGCTTAGAAATGGAAAATCGTCTCTCTATGTCCGCACTTCCATATGACAAAGTAAGAGCTGCCTTTATGACTTTTGCAACGTTTAAAAACTTTATATCTTTTGATACTGAGTCCCTTTTTGAGATGTGTTATTGCCAGTAATCAATAGTTTTGTTTTCAAATGCTGTATCATCTTTTTCCAGTTGCAAAATTTCCCACTCATCTAACAAATAATCCAGTTGAACATGACATGGTGTAATTTTTGCAACTCTCAATATGTCTCTGCAGCTTCTATCATTCATTCTTTCTATTGGGTCTAAAAATCTAAAAATTTTAAGTGATCCATTTGATAAAGCAAGTCTTTTCCATCACATACTTACACATGCAGTAATATAGTGCTTTTGAGCTTCCTTCAGAAACAACTTATCACTTTCTTTCAGTTTAGAAAGCTCATCTGTGACCTTTTCATTAATGACAAGTTCAAGAGGAAGCAGATTACCAACTGTAAATAGTTCGTCAAGATCTACTTTAGAAAAATTAGTGATTTTTCTAATGACAGTGTCAGTCTTCAAAACACGAGCCATGAAGGTCTGAAGAACGTTCTCTATTTCTTCATGCAATTTGTCCATCATGGGTGCTGGGCACTGAAAACATTGTGTGAACTTCATGAACAGTTCTGCTGATGAAATAATGATATGAAGTTCAGTTTTTATTGAAGGTTTCTGTAAGGCAGTCACAACAGCCTTGTAGGATCTGGATTGAAGAGCAGAAGAATTTTTTCTCAGAGGCATGTGCTTAAGGAAATAGAACTGAATAATGTCCCACTGCTTCAAAATCCTGTTAGCTGAAAGCCCCAAGGTAAGTCACATTGTTGTTGCACGTTTCAAAAATTTGTGGTGTGGAACGTTATATTTAGATTGGATTGGATTTCTTTACTCTTCTGAACGGACAGGCCAACCGTCAAAATAATGGTAAATGTTGATCAACTCAGAAGCTTCTTCACCTAAACACTCCAATGATTTTACATATGCATTATGCATTCATTGTGTGGATGTTGCAGGTACACATGTTCAGGAGTGCAGAATATGTCCGAATGCGCAAACAAGGTTCGGGGAAAATTAAGGCAGCTCTGGGGACATTTTTGCCCGGGGGTAAAGTAATAATAGTAATAATAAAACGAAAAATTGACTTATTAACACGAATAACGTGAAAAATAGGAGTAATTTACTTCACAGTAATCAGTAATCATTTTGAAAAATGTGTCGTTTTGAATACAAAAGGTTATGAAAGCTGTGACACTGCGAACTGCCGCGCACAAACTATTCACAGAGCCTAAATTACCTTACTAATGCCAAGGCGGAGACAGCGTGGTGCGAGTAACAAGTACGACGCTACCACTAGTCACGATAATAAATGTCTCCGAAACTAATGGGCAGCCCCGGTGGCATGGTGGTTTAAGCGATGGCTTCAGATCATTCGTCTGAGATGGGTTCGGTTTCGAATCCTGGTAAGGCATGGATGTTGTGTTTGTCTCATGGCACCGACTCTCGCTCTTCCCTGGATCCAGTGGCCCTAAGTTAGGGGCGGGCGACTGCTTATAGCCCACTGAGTTGCTCTAGGTGATCGTTAAACCTTCAATAGAAAAAAAAATAATGGCAGCAAATGTGTCATAGGCGCCGATTTGAAAAATTTGGGGGGGGTTCGGACATTTTAAATCGAATGACCCAGGCATTTTTCAAAGGATTTAAGTCAAATTTAAATTTCATTTAGTAAAATTATCTGGCACAATTAGACGCCTGGAACGCTAGAATGAAATAAATTATAGTTATTTACAGAATTGTTTAGCTGTTTATTTTTCAGCCTCTCTGCCCCAGGTTACTTCTTGATTCGCCTATTCTTCATACGTTGAAAATTAATGGGTTCCACCATTTTAGGCAAGGCAAGAATTCTTGATTCGCCTATTCCTATCTTGCGTAAAACTTTCACCTGCTAGAGGGGAGGGATTCACGTGGAGCACTAAATCTTTCGTGCGTTAAAAAAAAAAAAAAATACAATTTTTTTTCGCGAGAAAAAAAAGCTAGTTATTCATTGGAATAATTTTTTTTTTTTTCATTTTTCCAAATTTTAAAGTAATAGGTTTTAAGGATAGAACTTGATCATAGACAAATACTCTGATAATCACTTAAACTTGTATGAAAATCCGCTACAGTTTTGGAGGAAATTTCGGAGGGAAAAAAAAAAAAATTGTTCTGGGGAAATATTGGGCCCTGAACGTTTTCTGCACCCCTGCCTATGTCTATAAGACTTGTCCTTCGTGTCTCCTGGGCATTAATATTGAAAAGCATTAGGCATCTGTTTTCTGATAAATTGGCCTCAGAAGGTGCTTCACATAGTTTTTTATGCAATGTTTTACAATCCGCTTTACCCAAAAAGAAAGTTCTGAGGTGCAGTGTCATTATGCCCCATTTGCTTTCTGACCAAAATGTGATGGTTGTTTGCAGTGTAGTATGATGAACATTTTCTAGAATAGGATTTTTAATGTTTGATAGCACATCAGAAAAAATACCCTCTTCGGTGTCTGCCACTTCTCCGTGCACTATGATATTCCAATCTATTGCTGGGAACTGATCTTCACTTAGCAGGTCGTTTTTTATGTCTTTGGGAAGTGTTCCTAGTAGGTTGTTGGTGGTATTGTCATCTTCAGTTTCATCATTCATCCCTGCATTTTGCGGTAATCCAGCTTTCTGAAAACATTTAACTGTTGTCGAAATCTGTAAATTTTGCCAAGAAGCCTGCACCCAACGAATACAATAAAAAACAGTGACTGCTTTCGAAAATTCTGTTACACGAAGGAAAATATTTTTATAACAGCCCGTAAGATTTCACTTTTAAATGAAGTTTCTCAGAGGATGAAAGGATAAAATGTTATTGGCTCTACATAAAATGGTATTATCTTAGATGCCCCTTAGCTCATCTTCATTCATCATTGGGGCTTAATACATTTGCGGACAGTAATAAAAATGCAGAGACATTTATGGGAAAGTCATGTTTTCAGCAGGACAGTAAACTTAAAGCAACTGGAACTCCCCATACAATTTTGTCGGCATTTACCGCTTTGTATTTTCAGCGTGAAATAAAGTTGGATGGCATATAGCGTCATGTCACTGGATGTGCAGTGGCATATGCTGCCTTGCCCACGAACATGTTAATTATGAGGCTTTCCTACAATTCTAAGGGTAGGTATAAGAGTACAGAAATAACTACATTCACATAGTTGTAGGCATACTTACAATAATAATTTTTCAACTTCCAGCATCTTCTTTTGAAAATATATTGTTAAATTGTACATTTTCTCCATTTGGTCAAAAAAAGGGTTGAAAAGGTGACCAGCTCCTCACCCTGCGAAAGGTGGATACATGGGAAACGGTAAAATGTACAGCACTATATGCTGGCAATAATACGTATATGCTGTTCATGTGTTTACGTAAAATTCTCTTCAGGAAATTTGTTGCTTTCTATTTATTCCTATTTAGGGGGGTGCACACGCATAGACAAATCTAAGGTGCCTGGAAATTTTCACCTGGCACCTAAGATTTCAAATTCAATTCAGAAAATTTTATTTTTCAAACTTTGGCTTTCTGTTATGAAGCTTTTTATCTCTTGAATAAGGCAACAAATACAATATAGTTTGTATTTTTTGTTGCTGAAGTTTCACTGGGCAACCCATGTACACATCAGGGATGTTCATACCCATGGCACTGATTTTGTGTGGGGTGCTTATAAGTGTATTTTATTCATTAGTATTTTTACTGAATGTGATACACCAGAAGACAAAGTTGAACTTCTTGAAATGAAAACCTATTCTGAAATGCAACTATTAATACAAGTGTATAATATTACGTTACCTAGTTTTAGTTGTGGATTTTGACCTTAATTTTTGAACAATATCTAGGAAATGGTAAATTAATTCCTACACAAACATATTTTCCTGTACTTAGTGTAGAATTGTCCCCACATGCCTCAATTTAAGATAAAGATTTTGATGAACACATAACAGAAAATAACTCAACAATGAAATATGAAAATACGTATCCCGGTTTTCAGACATTCTATTCAAATAAGTGAATTTCTTTTTCCATGTGATTCAAAGTGGAACAAGAAGTGCTACTGTATTTAAAATTCAACTTGACTATTTTTTCCCCCATTCTGGCTCTTGTGCAAAGAAGTTGCTCAAAGTTGATTTATCACATTAAATCTCAACACAGAATGATGAAGTGACAGCAAGGGAAGAGATCTCCCTTTTCCTAACAAATTTCCTGGTCAATAACAAATTAAACAAGAACCAAAGAATTTCCACTTACTTCCCTCCCCACAGTCTTCCACCTACTGTGCACTAACTTCTAGATTAAAATTGATTTCCCAGTATCTATGTTTGCAATCTTTGAGAAAGGTTTTTTTCTTTTGACATACAATAACACTTAAGTTTGCTTCATGTTCCTGCACTGAACAATTTTTAAAAACATTGGAACTTCTGGTAGTCTCCGATTGCAGAATAAAGTAAACCTTATGGTAGTACACTTTTATGTCCCATTTACAATGTAATACTTAAAAACTAAAGCATCTGTCAAAAGTAATATGCCTTTCTTTGGTTAAGGTCTACTGGTGTAAAATTTAAGGCTTTATCTAATGTCTTATTTTTAAAACATCAGTCATTACTCTGGTACTGTATGGTTATAAATTTGTCTAATAACAAAGATTTCACAACAGCAATACCTAAACTTTTCTTTACAGACCATGTTTCTGTACATTTTAATTTCCCTGCCCCCATTCTATTTACATAATACAGTTAATATTAGTGGTTGCAAATGGGCCATTCCAGACTTAAAAGTAACATTCTTTTGTTGTTTTAAAGTAGAAATTTACTAATAAATTTGCTCCCATTAAAAATTAGTGAACACATTTATGCTGCCAAGTTTCTACACAATTACCTGAACATATGATGCACAAATATTATGCATAAGAAGCTGATGTACATCAACACATTTCTGCAACAATAAGCAAAACAGAACTATACAGCACATAAAACAATTATCATGAAAAAATTACTTTCTCCTTCAAAACAAAAACACTGACATTTTAAATTGTTCTATCTAGATGTGATTCATTTGACTCCTTTCACAAAAATCTGATTCATCTACAAGAAAAAAGAAGAGATTAAATACCTGTTTCACAGTGCACCACGGATCCATGAGTTTCGAAAAGCTCCTTAATGAAATCCAAATCAACATTGTTTGGAATATTGCTCACAATCAAAGTTCTGGAACCCCTGAAAAGTGGGGGAAAAATATTCAAGCTTCTCATTTACACAACAGGTTAGATATATAATTGGAATAATTTGATATGTACAAAATATTTCAAACACAGAAGTTTCAGTACATTTATTCATGCCAAATCAATACAGAAAAGTAACATTTTGAACTGGGCACATTTCATTTTTTATCGAAACTTAGTCTTAACTAAATGTAAACATTTTGGGCTTTCTATTTTTGACACCCCCACCCCCTCAGTTTACAAGGTTCCCTATTCCAAAGAAAGTATGCAAATACCTCTTTCTTAGATGTTTTGTAAAGCATAACAGGAAGTTTTTGTTTTCTTTTACAGATATCTGCATCCCCTAAGATTGTATGTACCACCTGACCATGAAGAGTGATTACATTTTCACGGTCACTACTTAGTTTCAACTTTGAAACCACATTATGAGAAAAAGATATGTCATTTCAACTGAGGAAATGCTTTGGTGATTACTTTATTTTTTCTTTTTCCTTGATTTGTGGCTTGTCTCAATTGTTGAGGAAAACAAGGGATCAAGAACTACAAAAAGGCAAGTTACTACTTAAAATTCAAGAAAATAATGTACAATTCAGCATGCTATTTTTTTAAAAAATACAATAGAAAAAAACTTACTTTAAACGTCATGAGACGTGGCAAGTATTAAAAGTTTGTTAAGTCAGATGATAGATGATGTCAGACTGTCTCATGTAATGAAAACTCACATCAAGCTCAGAATGCAACAGACATGGCTTTCCCAGTGGAGAAAGCAGTGTGTGTGCGTGTGTGTGTGTGTGTGTTTTGGTTTGTGGAGTCAAAATCTTTAACAAAAGTTCAGCATACGTTCAGAACAAAGTACAAGAAACAACCGTCGACATAAAGGGGCATCAAATAAGGGGTAAATAAATTCAAAGCAACAGGAAAATTGAAAAGCATTTGTGGTAGACATGCTTAATCGCATCGACGAAGACCCCTACACTCCTTTCACGGATCTGTTTCAACGATAAGTCGACATTTCGTGTTTCTGGCAGAGTGAATAAACATAACTGCCCAATCTGGGGCATGGAAAAATCCCCAGCACACGAAAGAGATAGCCTGAAGGTTAATGTCTGGGCTGGCCTAATGGAAGACAGAGTGATAGAGCCATTTTTCTTCGCTGAACCAACTGTTACTGGCATTAACATACCTGGACATGTCATAACAACTCGCAATTCCACAACTCCAGGATATTCTAGACATTTTCCAGCAAGATGGAGCACCTCCACACAGGTCTTTGGATGTAAGCAGATTTTTACACCACCATTTTCCAGGGCGCTGAATTGGACATGGGGGCTCGACAGCATGGCCACCCCATTCTCCTGATATTACCCCATGTGCTTATTTTCTTTGGGGCTTTATTAAGGACATTGTGTACAAGAAAAAGGTTACATCTATCACTGAGCTTAAACAACGCATTACTGCAGCCTTCCTCCTTGTTACATTTGACATTCTGCAGCATACGTGGGTGGAACTGGACTATTGTTTAGACATCCTCTAAGCAACCAATAGAGCACATGTGGAGACCAACAGACATTTAAAAAAAAAAAACTTTCACGGTTATGTGTTTTGACATTAAAAGTAAGTTGTTATTGTAGTTTTTTTTTTTAAATAGCATACTGAAATCGTATACTTCATTTATGGATACCTTGTATTTAGAATTAACGTGCATTGAATTAAGAAAAGT
Organism: Macrothele yani; assembly: GCA_039090855.1. Lineage (NCBI taxonomy): Eukaryota > Metazoa > Arthropoda > Arachnida > Araneae > Macrothelidae > Macrothele > Macrothele yani. The sequence continues at coordinate 55,898,763 of CM077017.1, forward strand.
CAGTCTTCACCTTCTATGTATCTGCTAAGATTTGAAACCATAGTGAAAAAACAAATGAAGAGACACCAATTTTCTACAGTTTGATATGCAATAGCTGTATTATGATTTTTCCTTTAGTATGTTAATACTTTTTATTTCTGCTGCTTATAACTGCTACCCTGTCGGCTTTCTTGCAATTTAGTCTGTGTTGCACATTTTTTTCTTGTTGTTTTGAAGCATTTAATCACAGCTTAGTCCTCACCAGCAGTGTTTAGTTTAGTTAGTTACTCTGCTTGCTGTATACAACCAATAGCATGTTTTTGCTCTTCAAATCTGTATACATGGGAAATTCTATTCCTCATTTCCAAGTTAAATTATTTTGTAAGTAGAAAATTTGGTGTTTATCAGACAGTGCCATTTAAGCACTTGATTATGGAGATTTAAAACAACAGTATGTTGCAATGCTTTGAAATAAACAAAATTATGACAAACAGAAATATTACAAAATTTAATCCTTGAAAACCTGCACACACACACACACACACACACACACACACACACACACACACACACATGAAACTGACCAAAGCCAAAAAAAAAAAAAAAAAAAAAAACATTTTAGCCCATTGGAAACTCAAACCATGCAGCAAAAAAAAAAAAAATTGTGAGAGAATACATAAAACATTAATATTTAAGTTACCATAAACCATATGAAATTATTCATTATAATTTATGTATGTAAGCACTAAACTAGAGCACACTACTGTATTCACAACAAAATATAAAATTACTGATTTAAAATGAAATAAAATGCAACATGCTCAAAAATGAGATTTAGCTTACATGTGAGTTATTAGTTTGCTAAATTCTGAAGTGAAAAAAAAGTTTGTCTAGGAAAGCTTGTAAAGAGCAATTCTGAAAGACTGCAGAAATAAAAACAAAAACAAAAACACATATCCACTGATTTGTTTTTGGCCAAACATAATTACAGTAGAACCCAGATATAACGAAGCTGAAGGGAGTAAAAAAACTTATTCAATAACCGTAGTACGTATTGTACTACATACAATATGTATTTTGAAACTACAGTAGTACGCACTACAACTGTATGTTGGAACAAAGGTATTTGTAGACGGTCGCCTGCTTTTGGCCTCCTACAACGGCAACCGTTAATTGTTTTTCAACTTCATCCAGTGTTGCAGTGCACATATTTTTCGAGGTCAAGTAAATGCGCAAATTCTCAAGGCTTTGTATAGCAACTTCAATTGGAAATTGTACAGTTTTTTTTTATGTCCGTCTCCATGTCTTCCTAGTCAGACTCTTCCGAAGGGGAATGTTTTACACTTTCGACAATTGCTTAGTCTGTGTTGGCAAGTCCAGTTGCAACACATTTGTCAGCCTTTAGATAATCTCTCAGGAGTACATCTGAAGGGGTAACTCCCATTTCATTCAGATGATCCCAAATTTAGTCTTCCATTTCCACGGCGACCACATGAGCAGCATCATCACTTTTGATGGGAAACCCACTCACATTTCCAAAAGTTTCTGAAGACATCGTTCCAGGCATTTCTTACTACGTCACATGCATGGCATTTTGACATCAAATAATAATTGTTTTTTTTTGTTTTCTAAGTTTATAAAAAAAAATTTCAGCACATTTTTGCGGTAGAACACTCTTAAATTCTTTATTATTTGATGTTGGCAGCCCCGCTGGTGATGTCCATAAAGACATCCATATCATTGTTCCCCGGAGGCTAGGGGATTGTATTGCTTAAAGATGTGCCATTTTGACAGTGATGATCTTTTTTCTGCAAACCACAAACTGTTGGATTGGAAATTTGCAACCCAGATGTAAACTTACACAGCTAAAGTTCATTATAAACATTATGTGACAAAAATGTCATTTGTAATATGCGATACAATTAACAGTAAGTTTCTGCATAAACTCAAGGGAGCAGATAAAAATTTGTTATATACCAAACTTCGCTTTATGCAAGCTAGTTATATCCGGGTTCTACTGTACATGAGATAAGTTTTGTTGGTTTCAGTAACACTTAGACGTTCTAAACTTTTTGTAATAATTTTCTGAGTATGTCCAACAAGTCACAATATTTTTAGCAAATTAAAGTCTCTAATATTAAATAATTTGAATGTATACTTGAATAGATACAACACTAAAAAAAAATTGTAAGACAGAAGGGCTGTGGTTTTAAAGATGGCTTTGAAAACTTTTTTTTTTTTTGGTACTTGCCAGTCCATAAGTTTGAGTTCCCTCTGGTGAGCAGGCCAATTCTTTCTTTTCTGCCAACTGAAAAGCCATATTTGTGTTGTGTTTATACTGCAGCTGAACTGCATCCAGTACTAATCTTTCCTTCACAGTGTTCCTTCATTGTAGCTTTTTTTTTTTTTTTTTTTTTATGTATTCAGATTTTAGCAAAGGTTGGCATCAATTGCTTCTCCCAGATAATCTTTTTTAACTGAAGACCTGAGCTGAAAATTTACCCAGTGCTTTAGTTTGTACTTTACAGTTTGCACAGCGAAATAGGTTTTAATGTTCATTCTTCCCGGGTCTTTATAATTTCATCCACCATGATGAAAGAACTTTCAACCCGAGGACCATGAATGCATATTATAGCTATTTTTTTATAACATGGCATAGTTGGAAAGGATGCCCATTATGTATTAATTCAAATAATTTCCAACTTAGTCATTTTTGTTTTCAGAAATTTTTACCTCCCTTTTCAAACTGAAATGCAAGCATTTATGATGTAAAATGACATTTAATGGCACAGGACAGAGGTAACTTTGGGAGAAAAGGAAATTACAACTATGGGAGAAATTTTTGCTCTAACTACCTTTTTCAAAAAATTTTGCATCCCTTTTCAAGCTGAAATGCAAGCATTCCTGAGAAAAAATAACATTTAACAACAATACATCGAGAGAAGAAGGGGCAAATTACATTTTCGGTGTACACGGGAGAAATTTTTGCTCTTTCGTTTCGGTAATTCACGAGAAAGAAAAAAAAAATCTGATTACGGAAGAATGTTCTGCTCCATCTAACTTACATCTCTAAAAATTTCTGAGAGAATGAATTTCATCCCCAAGACAGAAAACTTTCACCCATTGGTAAATATATACACACACACACATTCACAAAAAAGAAGAAAAGATTAAATATCAGCTACTCACCAAAATTACTCAAGAAAATTTCACTAAATAAACACCATGCAACAGAAAATCAGGAGACACTCTGAGGCGGTCGGGAGTGTGAGAGAAATTACTTAAAATTGGGAGAGAGAGAGAGAGAGAGAGAGAGAGAGAGAGAGAGAGAGAGAGAGAGAGAGACTAAAAAGCAGCAGGGCTGGTGGATATGCTACTCATACGTTCTTTACTTTTTCCACTCTAGGGTATTCCTCACAGCCCAGATTCTCAGCAAGGATTTGTTTGCAGAATGATCCCCTCCACACTCCCTACTCTAAAACCTTTTTCTTCAGTTGTCTCTATTTTGAGAATAATCCATACAGTATCAAACAAACAAAAATGCAGAACTCTGCGAGTTCACAGAAAAATCCTGTGCCTGAAACTTAACAGCTTCCATTATAGACGATAGAATTTAGGCTTTCACTGAAACGTCAACACTGCATTCATGAGTCTTCAAAGCACTGGTGAAAAGGCTTCTGAATCAAAAAAACTGAAAAGTGAAATTGGCAAAAATTGGAAAATCTCAAATGGGGAGGGGGGCTTAACGCTTAACTGCCTAAACAAACTAATACTGTTGTCACCTAAAAGCCAGGCCAGAGAATGAAACAGTCAAACAACTAAATTTCTGAAAACAATGTTCCTCTAAAGCATTAGCAAAACTCACACAGCACACATGATTTGAATTTCCCACAGCAACAAATTACATAATCAACAAACAAATGCACCTTTTCCAGAACATGGAATGCTGCTTAGTCTAACTACAGAAGCCACTGTTACATCACTTTACAGCTTTGTTATCACAATTATGCAAGGTAAAAAAGAAAATTTTTATAGTTATGGTGCATGATAAAAAAATAAATTTAAAATATATTTACTCTCTTGTTTAAAGGAGAGACATCATAATAAGCTGAGTTGATTCAAAAGTCCATAGCATTACAAAGTGAAGCCACCGAAACATAAAAATCATGACATCACAACCAATCACCGTCCGTCTCTGCTGTCGTGTTGGCGAGACGATCGAGACAACTGCTCAAAGTGCTTTAAGTTTGTGACGTCATCCTTACTCCATCTATTCTAACCTCCTTGATTACCACCATAAAATCATGTCCTTGCAAGAGAAAATAATACACAACATAAAACTGAAGTTTATGTTGCAATACCATTAATTACCAGAATTAAAATATGCAATAATTTTAACACCAAGTGCCATGATAAGTAACCCACCACCTCTCATATGAATGTTAAGAATGCTTTTCACTTGAACTAAAAAAAAAAATGTGAATGTCATACATGACACTCAGAACTTTTTAACTGGATTAAGAAACAAAGGGCGGCGAAAGTGCAAATGTAACACAGCATGAACAGGACAAAATTATTCACTGAAATTTATTTATGTAAATATTAAACTGGAGCACATCACTGCATCCAAAGTATAAAATTACTGACATTTAACAACACAGAGCAGAGAACACTTCGCGCGAGGCGGGTACGATTACCGGCGAAATCTTCCTCCATTTTCAAGCTGAAATACAAATTTTTATGGAATAAAATGATATTTAACAACAATACTGGAAAGAAAAAATACCGCGAAAAAAAAAAATTACGATTATGGCAAAAATCTTCACTACGTTTAACTTCCGTTTTGGGACCCCCCCCCCCCAGGAAAACAGCTTCTCTTCAGTTTTGAACTCGAGATGACCCATATGATGACAGAAAAGGCGGAATTCCGCGAATCCACGGAAGTATCTCGTGAAGGGCTCGCGCTGTTTTTTTTTTTTTTAAGTTTTCGGTAACTTATTTGCCAAATTCAAATTTTTTTTTTCTTGCTAATGTATTATAATACCACCAAATGGTAATCGCCAAAACTTTTCCTTCACCGAAACGATTTCATTTTTGCAAATTGAGAAGAATGCGATCGGCAGCGCGACCCCTGTCATGTATGAAATGTGCATAAAAAAACATTAAAAATATCAGTGAGGACACTTCGCCAGAATTCCATTATTCTAAAAAAAAAAAAAACGGTGGGGGTTGTTATTAAACTCGTAAAACAACAAATGTATGTACGACCATAGAAAGATGGAAACCAGGACATACATAAAAAAAAAAAACTTTTGTTGAAAGCTGGTTAACTCACCACAATTTTCAGGAAACTATGATAAGAACACAATTATGAAATAGAAAAACTTTCTGAACTGTACAGAACTACAACCTGAAACTTAACCCCTTAACCGCTTTTCAGTTTCAGCGTCATGTCTGCTAGCAGTTAAGGGGTAAAAGATTGTTTTCTGAATGAATTGAGAATTAACGACGCCTGCTTCTAAGATCATCTTTTACTCCGTTCAGGTTTCTTAACAAAGGCGCACAAACGAAACTTGAATTTCATTACGAGCGATACGACAAGCGCCTGTCTGCCGCTGGCTGACGTCCTGTCTGACTCTGGTTGCGTTGCCTCCGCTCCAGAAGCCAACGCCAGAAAACCACACTAAATTTAGCTTTCGTCAAAACGTTAAGCGTACTAAAAATTGCACCAGACAAAATATCTTTAACTTTTTTAAATGTCTAGATGTGCAAAAATGAATCCAACGTTCAAATATTCGCATCTTCATTCTTCACGACATCTGAACAGAATGCATACCTGTGAAAAATATATTTATGAACTCAGTACAAAAATTACGTATGAAGTAATTTTATCACCGACAACTTTGTTACACGGCAATAGTAGATCTGCGGCCCCTAATCGTATTTTTGACTGAAAAACGTACATGTTCCTTTAATCACTAAAATTTCAATCAGATGTAAGTAACATTCTACATTGACAGGGGAAAAAAATGTATGTTAATTGATTACATGAAATACATTTTAGGGATTTTATTTCTTTTCAAAGATAGATAAAAAAATTGAATGATAAAAAAAAAAAACATGATTAAAATCTGCGGCTCTAGGCAGCCAGCCCCTATTTTGCTCGTCTATGCTAGGCCGTTCCTGAGAGACAAGGAGCTTACGAGTAGAGAGACCTGCAAATCTTTCACCTGCTTTCTTTAAAACCACAGAATTTCAAGATTTTCCAAATTGTACAAACTTTCACTTGCATTGATAAGAAACAAAACTCAGCACAGCTGTGAATTACAAATTACTACATGATTTGTAAAAGCAACGGTCTAAATTTAGTCGTACGAGTTTGTTTTGGTGACACTATCTTTTTTCCCTCCCCTTCGTTCCCAAACACCTGGAAACCCAAATGCTTACGGTTTCAAGTTTCTTCAAAGAAACTGTAATTATACTTTTTCGGGTAGCAATTAAGAGTTTACTACCTGTTACAGTAACACCTAAAACCGAAGAACGTACGTTTCCATTATTTTTGAGTAACGATGAACGTAGTATTCATCCCTAATTTCAAGTGTCCAACAGCGTCTCTAAGACCCTCGAAGAAGCGTCACCTATTCCTAATTCAGGGCTACTCGTTGTGGGGAAGAGTGAAGTAGGAACGAACGAATCACCAATACTATGCCAGAATCAAGGCACAGTTTGAGAAAACAGTGGCAAGCTCCTTAAAACCGCTCGACCATCGGACTACACATTTTTCTCTATTTTGTCAGCTTAATCACGCAACAAGCAGCTCGAAACTTCGAAACACAAGAAAGGAAGGCATACTAATCCAAAAAGGAAATCAAAAACTTATGCGTAAGTCGATTAGAAAAAAAGGTTACACGCGCTATATAAGTAAATGCAGGATGTTATACGAGTGGCATGGATGACATGAACGTTCGAGAAATGGCGCTAGTTCTCCAGGCACCGCTGTGAACTCCTGTGCCCAGCGTGAAATGCGCAGTGACATTTCGAATTGGCGACGCGGTTGGAAATGTCTCAGGTCGACGTGAGGCCACGAACGCACGCGCAGCCGAAATTCGTCGGCAGCTCGTCGAAGTTTATGGTGACAACGTGATGTCTCGACAACACGTGGCAAAATGGTGCAGTTCGTTTCAATCCGGCAGGAATGTTGTGGGGAACCGACATCGCACAAAGAGTGGACGTCTAAGTTCGTTGACGATAGAGATTAACACTGCACGTGTGGACGAAATGATTCAAGACGACCGAAGGGTAACTTTGCGCCATATTGCGCCCGAGCTGGGGTTGAGCTATGGCGTTGTTCAACACCTTGTGGTGAATGCTTTGCAGTAGTCGAAGGTTTGTGCCACCGTTCACTATCCGTCGATCACAAAGCAGCACGAACTACGGCATGTTAGACGTTCCTGCAGCGTTACGCTGAAGACGGACAGAGCTTTCTTGACCGTATTGTGACTAGGAACGAGTCGCGGCTCCACCCCTTCGCTGCCACCAGTAAGAGAGATTCCATGAAATGGAAACACGCTATTTCACTGCCGGGGAGGAAGTTTAAAGTCACACCACCGTCTGCTGGTAAAAACATGGCATCCGTTTTCCGGGATTTCTCGGGTGTGCTTTTGGTGGGCTTCTTACAGCATGGACACACCATCGATGCTGGTCGGTACTGTGCCACGCTGAAAAAATTGCACGAGCGCATCCGACAAAAACGATCAGGTCTACTGAGCGATGGTCTCCTTCACGATAACGCGAGGACGCACACCGCCAACACCACGCATCATTCTGGTGGGATGTGTGGAAGCACTCGGCCTACAGCCCGGACTTGCTCCCATACTTCGATTCACTGTAAGATGACCCTGAAGGAGAAGGTACGTGAAAGCTATCGCCGGGACTATATAGTCCCCCACATTTTCCGTGAAAACCAACGCATTTATTGCCCAGAATCATACTTTATATTGTCCTAGCTCTTTACTTATAAGTACATATAGTTATTTTAGACAAATCTAAAAATGATTTATTTTCAGAAATTAAGTTTTAAAATTAGACCAACACACGCATGCGTAGATATGCAGTGTTTGGGAGACAAGGATGCCAATGAGTTAGTTGATGGGGGAAGTGATTGACAGCTGCTAACAGCAGGACACAGTGGGGAGTGACGCAGATGAACATAATTCTCGGCCGTCCCCGAAGGCTCAGTGAGTGCGTAGGCTTCTTGTACTTTAAACTGCAGTGTCATCTTAGGGTGAATCGAAGTTTCACGTCTTTCCTGTCCTGAGACAGCACCTGTCAGGTACTAGCTTCACGTATTACGACGACGTGAAAACAGCTGCAAAAAAAATGGCAACATCAGCAGGGACATGAATTTTTTGGTCCGGGATGGAAAAGCTGGTCGTGAGGTCCGAAAAATGCCTGAATCGTCACGGTGATTTCACCGAGAAACAGCGCTTCATATTATTTGTCACATCGCACAATTTTTTTTTTTTTTGGATCGATCCTCGTAATTAACATCCATTACGGTCCTTACAGCGTTTCTTGATAAACACGAGGGTACGGGGGGGGGCGCTATGTAAAAGTTCACTATATCTCGATTTTTTTCCCTTATCAAAAATAGTTTGCTATGCAGAGTTAAATAAAATTTTATTTACTGAAATTTTCCTCACAAATCATAAAGTAAATTAAATCATTTCCTACCCCCCCTTTCCAGGATATATCCTAATTATCAACTTCGCTTCGGAAAAAATCTGCCAGTTTCGTACCACCCATACACTGCGAATGAACAAGCTAACTGGAATGTTAACAATGCTGCTCAAGACATTTTAAAGTGTTCATAACGAAAAATACAAAAGGCACAAAATCAACCTCGATCCGAACTAAACTGTTAAACCCCACCGATGTAAAAACAAGAATGCCATCGAAATCTGGCGTTCAGTTAACACGTTTTCGACAGAACTCTGAAGTGTTGTAAGCTAAATAGCAGTGCACAGTGTTTCAAAGAGTGCAACCAGTCGTTTTCTAACACCTGACGATTTCCTATCAATCACGTGGATAAAGGAGCTTCTTCGGTCATGCAAAAAATAAAAATAAAAAAATCCAGTTTTGTGTGGAGTAGCAGTGACACGGTAAATGCAAACGCATATGCAGCATGAAAAGTTTTCATCAGTACATGATGCAAGATTCCTGGAATATCAGTACTATGGTTACAGATACCAAGCCAAACGTGACTTCATTTACACGCCAGCTCCAATGACAACTCTCCTTCACGCACAAATAGGAAATATACCTTCGCTACCGTATTAGATATCGGTTTCAAAAGGAACTTTTAAGCCAACTTGAAACGAAAATACGGAAACACTGTTCGGCCACTAACCGGCAAAGTACTAGTATCTACGAAACGCTGAAAAATCACAGAAAATACCGCTGACAGTTACAGCCGCTCCCGCAATCTCATCTGACTGGCAAATGCAGTTATACTTAATTCAGGTATGCATCTCAGCCATCAAGCAAAAATATTTCCGCCTGGTGATCATAAAGCAATCGGCACTTAATGGAATTACAACTTTCAATGAATGTTTTGCTTCTTCTATTGCACACGTGACAGGAATATTTACGCCAATCGCTGCGCGCACACGCTGCCGGCTTCAAGCTGACAAACACTTTTGCTCATATCTTCGTCGTTCCTGTAAAACTAGCATAGTACAGTTTGCTTCTAGCCCCACCCCGTTTGGAATTTTGCAGCTTCAACTCGGACAGCAATGAAAAACAGTATCACATTTTGGAGTGCCTACCACTATTACTATTTCCAGAAGAGTTATCACATACACACATTATTTATAGATATCTCACGCTGTCAGACTCTCCGCAAGATACAGATGACATTATTTGTTTCACGGGCCTTTTGGTTTTTCTAGATCTGTATCCCAACCAGAACTTATCACAAATATTGTGAATCGTGTTTCCCAATAATAAAGGTTGAACTTCAAGTCTATTACAGTCCTCCCAATCAACAGCACAGAATTACAGAAAACACAGTTCCTACGATATTTCACCTGAGCTCGCTAGGAGAAATGACAAACCCCTTCAGAGGGCTCGCGTGGATTCTTCAAAGTGCTTACTAGAGGAAATATCTGACACTATTTATGAACAGATTAAGAGCAGGTTTCTATCATTCAATAACGTTATTGGTGAAACTAATTAGTTTTCTGAAAAAGGCTTCAATTCATTTAGAAACACGCCGTACTCGCTTTGATTTAGCGAGGTTAGTAAGCTAAGCGTTCCTCACTGTTTTCTGAACAAAGAGGAACTAGTGTCTACAAACTATTCATGCAGATTTGCCCCGTTTTCGTTTGGAATAACACAATCACGAAGCTAAATAAATCATCAACGAAACTGACGAAGAGAGAAAAACGCTGAAATTTTTAACTGGGTAAAAAATCAGAATGCGCAGCGCGACAGTGTGAATAAAACACAGCATGAGCAAGACAAAATTGTTGACGTTAATTTATTTATGTAAATATTAAACTGGACCACATCACTATTGAAAATATAAAATTATTAACATTTAACAACGCAAAATAGAGGAAACATTGCGCTGAGTACTTCCGTTTTTAGAAATTTTCCCCCTACATTTTTCAAGCTAAAATGCACGTATCCATTCAATAAAATATTTAAGAACAATACTGAGCAAAAGGATATTGTAGGAAAAAAATTACGATTACAGGAGAAATCCGTCCAACTTTCGATTTCGAAAGTCATACTTCCGTCCTTCGACGGAAAACGAACCTCCCCAAATTCTGTTCAGTTACGTATCGATGTCGAGTACCACACAAATGATGATGATGAAAAAGACTAAATGCTCGAATCCGCGAACAATCTCATGTCTGAAGATTGCAGGGAAATTTTCGCGCCGTCGAACTCGGAAAAATTTCTCTGTTTTCAAGCTGAAATACAAATATTTATGGAATAAAATGAAGAACCATCAAGAGAAATGAGCATTACGATAACAGGAAAAAGCTTTTCTCGGTTTAACTTCCGTTTTCGAGCGTTTTACGAGATGAAATATCGTTTTCTGACGTGAAATGAATCCCTCTTCCAATTAATACCGCCAAAATTTCGTTTGTTTTGCATCGATCTCGAGAATAACCCAAATGATGACGAAATCCGCGGAAGAATCTCATGTATGATAAATACATTAAGCCACTTAAAAGACATGATTCTTTTTATGGTTTCCCTTGAAATAGTATTTTGTTTCTAAATGAAACTTATTCGCGCAGCACATGACAGATCATTGAAAGTTACCCCGTAACAATTGACTAGGTTCTCTATTCGAAATGTAGATAAATCATTATTTTACAAAGAAGTTAAAGTACCGATGGAATTTCCCCGCAGTTGCTCACTGGTCGATAAATATGGCGTGGGCATCAAATATTTCGTATCACTGGTTCGATTCGTTGATAAGATTCAAATCCTATAGATCACGGAATGCATGTTAATTTTTCCTGCTCTGGTGAATGGTACATTACCAGCAATCGGTTTTCCGAACGGATTTCTTGAATCGGAGATACTCTTTCAAATAGAAATACACACTGACGGACCCTAGCGGCAGATTGAATTATGAAAATGAGGAAATATTCTTCGTAGCGGGAGGTATGCAATGGAAAATGAACTTTTAAATAAGACTTCTAAATGTAGAAATAGCAAACACACGCTCCCCTATAGCAGGTAAACTATTTATTATTTAAAAAGGATAATGTTCACAATCTTTACCATCATACACTGTAAAAAAAATTCTGAAATTCACGAGCCACTTTCCGTCATTTCTTTTGTGAATTTTTTGTCTTACGCCCGTCCCGTAAGACAAACACAACATCCATGCCTGACTTAACGACCACCGTGAGCAACTCAATGGGCTATAAGCAGTCGCCCGTCCCTAATTTAGGGTCAATGGTTCCAGGGAAGGGAGAGAGCCAGTGCCGTAAGACAAACACAACATCCATGCCTGACCGGGATTCGAACCCGGACCCCTTACGGACGAATGATCAGAGGCCAGCGCCTTACACCACTGCGCCACCGGGGCGGCCTTTCGTGAATTAAACGAATTTCTTTCGTGAATTATTTTTCGTACCACGGAAAAATTCTGAATTTTCAGAAACCTTTCCGCAGTTTCTTTCTTATATTGACGGTAAATTACCGTTTTAGAGATGTGTTAACGGAAAATTCTGAATTTTCAGAAACCTTTCCGCAAATCCTTTTTTGTATATTAACGAAAAACTCCGTTCTCACTTTTTCCGTATCCGTATGGCGAGAAATTACCGGTAATAGGAGCGATTGGTTAGAATACTTGGTTTGATTTTTTAAATTCAAATCGTCTGTCGAATTTTGTAGTTCCGTAGCGAGATCGGATATTGTGGATAGCATATCGCATGAATTTTGTTTATTGTGGCACAGGATATTTTTTCTTCTTTCCCCTATTTTTGTGCACCAGCTATTTAATATATATATATATATATATATATATATATATATATATATATATATATATATATATATATCATCATTATCATTGTCAACCATTATCAATCCACTGCTGGACGAAGGTCTCTCCAAGTTTCCTCCACAACGGTCTGTCTTGTGCCAGTCTCCTCCAGCATACTTTCGAATTTCATCCACCCATCTCCAATGTGGTCTTCTTCTGGGTCTTTTCCTGTCCCTTGGAATCCAATCTAAAATTTCGGCTGTCCATCGATGATCTGTCCTTCTGGCAGTATGTCCAGCCCATTGCCATTTCAGGGATTTAACTCTGATCATGATGTCTTCCACTCTTGTCATTTTTCGGATCCACGAGTTCCTCTTCTTATTTCTCCTGGTTACACCAAGTATGCACCTCTCCATGCTACTTTGAGTTGTCTGCAGCCTTTGTATGTCTCTTTTAGTTAAGGTCCACGTCTCTGCACCATACGTAAGCACTGGAAGGATGCATTGATCAAACACTTTTCTTTTAAGACATAATGGCATATTGCTCTTGAAAATTATGCTGTTTCTTCCAAAAGCTCTCCAGGCAAGTTTTGTACGCCGATTAATTTCTTCATCAATGTGACCCTCACTTGATATCTGCTGTCCAAGATAAACGTACGTGTCCGTTATCTCCAGCTTTTCTCCATCAATCGATAAATCTTCATTTCTTGTAAAAGCATTGAACATCACTTTTGTCTTCTGAAAGTTCATTTTTAATCCCACTTCTTTACTCTTGTCAGCAAGTTCCTGGATCATACTCTGCAGCTCTGGTGGGGTAGTTGCAAAAATGACTACGTCATCAGCAAAACGAAGGTGGGTTAGATAATCTCCATTAATCTTTATCCCCTTGTTTTCCCAGCTCAGCGACTGAAAAACACCCTCCAATGTGGCATTAAAGAGCTTCGGAGATATGGTGTCACCTTGTCTCACTCCCTTTCCAATTTTTACATGTGTTGTATTTTCAAACAGCCTAATCTTTGCACTTGCATTTTCATAGATGTTATTAATAATATTAATGTATGCATCTTCAATACCGCAGGTTTTCAGAGCCATTGTAACTGCTGATGGTTTCACCGAATCAAAGGCTTTTTCATAATCGATAAAAGCCATGCACAATGGAAGTTCATATTCCCTCGCTCTTTCAATTAGTTCTCTCAGCACGTGGATATGATCTATTGTGCTGTAGCCACTCCTGAATCCAGCTTGTTCTCTCGGTTGAGCCATGTCCAGTGTTACCTTCGAGCGGTGTGAAAGAACTTTAGTGAAGATTTTATAAACTACTGATAGGAGGCTGATAGGTCTGTAGTTTCCAAGATCCTTAATGTCACCTTTCTTATGTAGCAGGATCATTGTAGCGGTGTTCCAATCCTCAGGAATCTTTCCTTCATTAAGGCATCGAGTGAAAATTTGGGCGAGTACTGTTTCGATTTCTCCACTTGCTTCTTGTATGATGTCTACAGTAATTCCATCTTCTCCTGGAGCTTTTCCCCGCTTCATGTTCTTCATTGCATGTGCAACTTCTGCTGGAAGGACTGGAGGAACTCTGGTACTGGTATCTTTCATGATGTCTGGAGTGCATGTATCATCCCTTTCATATAATTTGGAGTAGAAATCTTTCACTCTTGTCAAAATTTCGCCTCTATTTCTTGTTACAGAACCATCTTCTTTTCTCAGTGCCATAATCTGTTTTCTTCCCTTACTGAGATGTCCCTTTGCTATCTTTAGGCTTTGGTTGTTTTCAATTGCTTTCCTCACTAGTTCACAGTTGAATTTTCTTACGTCTTCAGTGATACTTTTTCTTACTGTCTTGCATAGCTCTATATATTCCACTTTGGAAGTCACATCTTCTTTAGTTGTCCTCATCACTCTTCTTTTTTGCATCAACATTTTCGTTTTTCCTGATAATTTATTTACATGCAACTTGTTCTTAGACCCAGCTAATTTTGTTGCTGTTTCCATAAGAGCTTTGGTTACTTTTCTGTTAACTTCAGAGATGTCCACTTCTTCTGATGTTAGGCCTTCTAAAGCAGAGAACCTGTTCTTCAGTTCCAACTTGAAGGTATTATGGTGTTTTTTAAGGTTGGTTATGTCAATAGATTTTGTTTGTCTTATGAGCTTGCCACGTTCAAGTTTAGTGTTGAGGTGCATCTTACATCTCACCAATCTATGGTCACTACCTGTGTTGAACTTGTTTAGCACACTGCAGTCTTCTATGACGAATTTTTTGTTACACATAATAAAATCAATTTCACTTGTCGTCCCATTTGGATGTCTCCATGTCCATTTCCTGTGTGGCTTTTTCTTGAAGAAGGAGTTCAAGATGAAAAACCCTTCTGCCTCTGCAAACTCAACGAGAGTATTTCCACGCTGGTTTCTGTTGCCGTGACCGAATTTACCTACTGAAGTTTCATTCTGTTGCTGTTGCCCTATTTTTGCATTGAAATCTCCCATAATTATTTTCAAGTGCTGCTTACCTTTATTATTTAGATGACAAATTTCCTCATAAAATTCTTCAATTTCTTCTTCAGGATGACTTGTGGTGGGTGCATAAGTTTGAATAATCTGAGCCTGGTATCTTTTCGAGAGTTGGATAACAAGTCGTGCAGCTCTGTCAGAGGAACTTTCAACTTCTACAACTTTATCCTTCAGTTTCTTGTTTATTATAAATCCAACACCACTAGTTCTGCCAGTATCTGTCCCACGATAGTAGAAGAGATGTCCACTTTTCAGTTCGATGAGATCTTCCCCTTTTCTCCTTACCTCACTTAGCCCCACGATGTCCCACTTGATCCTTTGTAGTTCCTCTTCCAATTCAAGAAGCCTTGAATCAGAAGATAGGGACCACCCAGTACTTAACTTATTGTACAGATGGTTATATGATGTCTAAGTATCAGTTTTTGGACAACTTAAGACAAAAGCTATTATAGCTATCAAATATAAAATTTACATTTTGGAGCTTTTCTTTCGGTGAAATAATACTACAAAAAAATACATTTCACTTTTTTAAAAGATAAAGTCATTGTCAGTTTAAAAAAATCTAGTTGCGAAACATTTTGTTGCTTCGAAAAATCACGATGAAAAATGCTTCATTCGTGAAAAGTCCTCCTACAGGGAGGAAAAATTTATTACAAACCTATTCAGAAAAGAAATAAGCTCCAAGAGAAAACAAAATGACTAAATCACTCGTATTAACGACAAAAATAAAAATTCATTGTCGCGCAATTTATTTTACGATGTACGTGACTCGAATTTCCGAGTGTCTGTGGCTCAGTAGTTAAAGGCGGGCGTTACCTGTTCAAGCGGCCCGGTTTCACTCCTGCCTGGAGCGGCAGGTTGATCTGGGGAAAGAGCTAAAAAATGCAGGGTCGTCGGTTTTGCAGGAATTTCAGTTTAAATATGAAAAAACCTGAAATGGATTTTTCTGAAATAAACGGAATTTCTGACTACGGAAAATCTGTAAAAATACGGAAGTTAAAATAAAAGGGCACTTTTTACGTTTCTACGTTTTTGTCAACATTTCCGACATATGGAGAAAAGTTATACAACTTTGTTGGTGCCATCGTTTGCTAATAAAAGTGTGGCTTCCGTTATTTCAGATTATCAAGGAAGCTAACTTTTCTGTTTCAGTTACGTTCACAGCAAGAACTGTTACTCGGTATTTCCCCCCTTCATACAGCTTTAAGCACTAGTTAGTGTTGTATTAATCAACAATCTAAAAGAAACCCCATTTTTGCATTGAATTCATCATAATTTGGATTAAAAACAGAATATTTACAACTACTTTTTCCACATAATTGTTTTGTGATTTAGTCCATGATATGCAAATTTTAAATCATCCAACTGAAGTCTTGAAAACCCTATTTATGGGGAGTGCTAAACTTTCACCTTTGGCTTTTGGTAGTTTTACATCAACAGAAACTTTTATTGTGCACCATTCACATAACATCTCAAACAAAAGAATAATATATAACCACAGGCTAGAAGTGTTACTTAGATAAAATGGTGGGTGTCAGTTTTCAATACTTATTCTTAACAGGAAAAATATGAGCACATTTTTTTTTTTTTACGTTGCCTCACAAAAAAAAATTTCATGGTGTAGCAGTATTAACTATTTTTTTGAAGTATTTTATTAAAAAGCAAATAAAAGTCCTTTTTTAATGCTGTTATTTCACAGGCAATGGAAAAATATACTCAGGCCAGAAATAATTTTGTTAGTTAATATACCTTTCAGAATTGTTGGACAGACAGCATTGTTATCCGAGTACTTTTCTATGTACTCTGCAAGTGTCTTTTTTTTAATTACCCGATTGGTGGCCAGAAATTGTCACCTTTGGAATATTATTCTTTGGCATTACAACTATCCATGCCATAAATTCAGCTATTGCACTATTCCAAATGGTGGTAATTTCCACACACAGTATATTTTTCTACACAGCAGATCTTCATGCCATTCTCTCTCCTCACATCATCTCCTCAAAAGTGCACTGGCGGCTGATGGTGAAGTACTTGTAAATCTGAATGCTTTTAAAGATCCTCAGTTTTACCATGACTGACTGAAATGTTGGCAAAGGGAACTACAAAACTGAGTTCTGTATAGTCTTTTACAGATACCACTCTTTTTACACTCACACTGATTTGGCACTTACAACAAAAGCATCATTAATGTCCCTCAAAACCCAACAGCTCCAGAAGAAGCCATCCACACTACTTTCTAGTTCAGAGAACAAACCTGGGCATTGCAAAAATAAGTCTTCCACTAATTTTTGTCAACATGCACACTCTCCAACCCACAATAGTATTTATTGCGCTATAAGACATTTACTGCCATTAAGAGGATCACCGATGAAAATTTTTCACTGCAACATTAGATGAAATATACTTCTGTTACCATAGCAATGAAACTGCTTTCAAACCATTACTCTACTTGAATACACCTCTATTTTCTCTATTCAACGAAAATAGGCATGTAAGTCTACTACATTTGAAATATATTTATCCAAAAACATCCATCACTAAAGTGATGTTATATGCATGTTGGCAAAATGTGATTTACAGTGCATGCCACTTATTGTGGTATCATGGATAACATCAAAATCATTACACCTCAACTGAGTGTATATAATATACACACTGAAATAAGCAAATTATTAGGAACACCCAATAGCAATCAGACACGTGCCATCTTCACTTATGTACACAACTATGAGACAGATGCTTTATTAACAACTCACTGCAAAAGATTCAGCCATGTATGAAGCATATATAGCAGCAATATGAGAAAGACTAGTTATTTACATGACTGTGAAAGAGAAATGTTAGTGGGCACAAGCAGGAAGGTGCAATCACCTCAAAAACAGAAAATCTCAGCTATGTCAGGTACAATTGTATCAAAGGTGTAAAATGGGTGGTGAACAAACAAAACAAGCAGTCAGCAGTCTTCCTGCGGCAGACCTGCCAACATCTCAGAACCAAAAAACTTAACACTCAGATAGAAAAATCATAACACGACACATGCTGATAATTTTTTAAGCCTATTTCAGCTATATAAATTCTTGATGATGAGAATGTAAGGATTTTTTCCCTACATCAAAATTTTATAGATAAACTAATTAAATCTAATCAGCAAACAATTTTATGTTGTTAATTATTAGAAAAAAAATTACGATTACGGGAGAATATTTACGATTACGATCTTCCGTTTTCGGAAATTTTGAGAGGCAGAAAACTTGCATCTTAGGGAGTCTGCAAGATTGTTTAATTGGGTTCTGGGGATGTCATTTTTGTCTGCAGGACCAAAATAAATCTGCGATGTGCATCGGCCGTCGCCGCGATTCTGCTACGAGTATTAGTAGAAACTTAATCTGCGATATGTCGGCCGTCGCCGCGATTCTTCTACGGGGGTGGGTACAAAATAAATCTGCTATGTACGTCGGTCATCGCCGCGATTGTGCTACGGGGATGAGTACAAAATAAACCTGCGATGTACGTCGGCCATCGCCGCGATTCTTCTACGGGGACGAGTACAAAAAAACCTGCGATGTACGTCGGCCATCGCTGCGATTCTTCTACGGGGACGAGTACAAAAAAACCTGCGATGTACGTCGGCCATCGCTGCGATTCTTCTACGGGGACGAGTACAAAAAAACCTGCGATGTAAGTCGGCCGTCGCAGCTATTCTGCTACGTGGATGAGTACAAAATGAACCTGCGATGTACGCCGGCCGTCGCCGCTATTCTGCTACGGGGGCGGGTACAAAATAAATCTGCAATGTACGTCGGCCATCTCCGCGATTCTGCTACGGGGACGAGTACAAAATAAATATGCGATGTTAGTCAGCCGTCGCCGCGATTCTGCTACAAGGAAGAGTACAAAATGAACCTGCAACGTACATCGTCCTTCGAGAGAAAAAAATTACGATTACGGAAGAAATCCTCACTACGCCTAACTTCCGTTTTCGGAAATTTTGAAAGGCGGAAAACTTACATTTATGATAGGGAGTCTGCAAGATGGTTTAATAGGGTTCTGGGGATGTTGTTTTTGTCTGCAGGACCGAAATAAATCTACGTCGCCCGTCGCCGCGATTCTGCTACAAGGCTTTTGTCTGAAAATGAAAAAAATGGGGGTAAACATGACTATTTAAAAAAAATCGTATATTTGGCTGCAAAATCGTATTAGCGTACTGCAGCATGATTTGTCGTACTAAATACGATAAAATCGTAACAGTTGGCAGGTCTGCTGCGGGTGGAAAAAAACTGGCTGACGTTCAAGGGCAACTGTGGCTGGATAGGATTGTATAAAATAACAGATGAGCTTCATTGCATCAAATAACAGAATAACTACACAGTACAGCAGTGATATTAAAATGAGAAATTCAAAATGCATAGCTCTTGCACATTGGCATGGCACAAATGGGCTATAACAGCAGATGATCCCTTTGCATACCACTCATCTCTGCTAAAAACTGGCAAATTCGTCAGCAGTGGGCACCAAAAATGGACACTTGGTCATCTGGTTAGGCAAATCATATTTTCAGTTAGTACATGCTGATTAACAGGCCAGAACATGGTGCCAATAGCATGAATCAATTTATCTCAGCTGCCTAACGTTAACTATACAAGCTGGTGGAGGTGGTGTAAGTCTGGGGTCTGTTTTTGTGGCAGACATTGGGTTTTCTGATACCCCTGGAACAGCATATGAATATGAAGAGAACATCATTGCAGACCAAGCACATACATACAGATGCATAGCATTCCCTGATGGAGAGAGATACTTTCAGCAGGATAATGTGCTATGCCACAAGACTCAAATTGTCATAGTGGTTCCAGGGGCATGACAGTGACTTCCTTCAAAGTGCTAAAACGGTCACACACAGTCAGTCCTCAGACTGTGTGACCGTTTGAGATTGCGACAGCCATTTGTAAGAGACCCTTCCTCAGCAAACATTCAGCAATTGACAGATGCCATCACATCTGCTCGACTAAACATACCTGTAGAACTATATCAGCACTTTGCTGAATCTATGCATTTCAAATTGAGGCTGTTTTGAAGGCCAAGTGCAGTCTAACATACTATTAGGTAGGTGTTCCTATTAATTTGCTACTTCAGTGTATAAGAAAAACACTGCTGTAATCAGCCCTTCGTTTATATTATCAATTACCTGACTCTTTCAAATGCACTAAATGTTCAGTAATTGTTTTCAGTAATTGTTTCAATCACTTGAGTGAGAAAAAACATGCCTACAATAAGGTGAAAATGTCATGTGACCCAACTGAAGGCCTTTCTTTCATTGGAAACCAGTCTATTATTCTCAGAGATCCAGAATTAACTAGCTACACAAGCTGAAATCCGTAAATCTAGTAACCTCCAATAAATGTTACATAGAGATCTTCAAATCATTTAATTTGGAATATATAACACAAATCAAATTAGCATCATAAGCAGTATATGAAAACTTTAGTTAACCTAAGGCTTTTATTTAATTTTAGCTGTTTTCTAAGTGTGTCAAATGTTTTAAAGCTCAGCACCCAACTGTTTAGGTAATGTGTATGTGACCAATAAACACTGATACAACACATTTTTTTTTTCAAGCGATCAAAGTTGGCTTTTGTTATCAAACTATCTTTGTTTCAATATGAATGAATTATGTGACATCTGCTGTACATATTTGAAGTAAAAGCTTAATGACACTAAGAATCTTTATTCCTATATTTTAAAAACTGATTATCACAGTGGCAACAATGATTCCTTACTTTTAAAAAGTTGCCACTGAATTCTTGGGAGTAACAAGCACAGTATGGGAATCACTGAAGCCCTGCTTTTCTCTCAAATCTGTGTACTCCAGAATTGTGTATCATCATTTTGTGCAATTAGCAGGGGTGATTGTGAGATGAAACAAAAAAACCCTAACCTCAGCACTGCATACATAAATAATGCATATTATTTATATATTATACTGTATATTTGATATACAATGTACATTGTTTATATATTACACACACACATTAACTAGCTACATAAAAATTTGAAAATTCACCATTAATGCCTGTGCAGCTTAACTTCGAAAAATTTTTGTAGCATTTTTTTCCCTTAGTATTAGAAATCTTTCAAAAAATGCATTTTCAAACTTTATTTGATGGGTTCCATTTCAACTAAGGCAGGGTCGTACCATCATGGTCTCAGATTTCTCTAAAAAAAAATTAAGGGGTGTTCCTTGACTAAAATAAGGAGACCCATATTTTTTTCTTTCGGCAAGAAAAAATTTTCCCTTCGAGATAGAGGGTTTCAAATCTTGCACCGTCAAACAAGCTCTCTAGAGCTTGTTGAAAACTCAAGAAAACGGTTATTTTTCCTAACTTCAGCAAGTCATTGCAGCAGAGTTAAGAGATATCGTGTTCTTGTATTTTTTTACATTGTGTGTATAACATATAATAAAATATGGTGCTAATATTTGCTACACATCGTATGATTAAAATTTTAAAATATCGTAAACTTCGATTTTAAAAAAATTGAATTTTTTCAGTTTTTTTTAAAACAGGTTTGGATGGAGTTTTTTCTATATTCGTTTTTTTGTTAAAGACATACAAATGTGCACTTTATTTGTAATTTTTTGTGTGTCTGTGAAACTGCTAGTTTCCGCGTTTCGGCAGCGTTAAAAACAGCCGATTTTGAAAAATCTCTAACTTTGCCAACGATTTTCTCAAAAAGGCCATTTTTTAAAATTCTGAAAATTAAATCCTTGTTTCATTATCAACAGGAGAATATCTGTGTAAATTTTCACGGACCTAAAAACACCCGTTTCCGAGTTAGACGCGTTTGAATTCGGTTTGAAAGCCTACGATTTCCCGTGTTCTAAAGGCGCCATTTTGGAAAAATCTCAGGCGCAAAGTACGTACGTACGTTATCTCTTACCCGAATCAAAGCGTTAGATATTCTTTTCCCGAATGACGGAATGAGAGCATTGGGTCAGCTGGCCCTGGTTGGATACATCCACCTCACCCTTCCACGAGTGATGACATGCCTATAAGACTGTCGGGGGGGGGGGGGGGGGGGGTAACCAATACATAAAGAAAATTCTTGCTGCTCCACTAACAAAGTTGAGTTGCGAAAGACAGCAGCAGTTGTTTGTTTGTTTACGTATATACTTAAACATCGCATAAGAAAAGACTATGAAAGAGTAGAAAACTGTTGTGAAATAATTTTAAGAAAACGAGTGCAGGCACGTGTACCGTAAGTTATTTTTCGATGGTTATTTTTAGTTGCTAATTGTAGGCTACTGTCAGAAGAGCGGTTGCTGTTTTGTTATAGTTGCTAAAGTTAACCTCGGTTTTTCGTAATAGTAAAATATTCGCTCAGGAGAGTATTGTCCTCTGCGAACGGGGGAGAAGGTGCACTATGCTCTTGACCTCGCTGCTGGGTTGATAGCGCTGGTCGCTACCGAAACTCTGCTTACCTCCTCTCCAAAACGGTAATGGCAATTGTCTAATCTACTAAATAAAAAACACATACGCGTGCAAGCTTATTCATAAAATGTAAGTTGAGTATATTTCCTGTTCAATCAACTGATTTTACAAGTAGAATACATATACAACTTATGCACTTATAATGGTGTAAAGATTTTTATCTATTTAAAACATATTCATAGATTTCAATTTTTTAAAAGAGGGGGAGGGTGATTGTGTTCTTAGTGATTTCCACCTGGGCCACGATAAACCATGCACTGCCTGGAGCGATGGGAGACCAGCGGAGTTTTGACCCCCTCTCGTGGTGGTTAGGTGTCTCAAAGCTAGGTAGCTTTCAAAAATGTTTCAACTTAGTTGGCTGGTAACAAGAGAGGGATTCCATTTCAACTCCGGCAGGGTCGTACCATCACGGTCTCAGATTTCTCTAAAAAAATTAAGGGGGTGTTCCTTGACTAAAATAAGGAGACCCATATCTTTTCTTTCGACAAGAAAACAATTTTCCCTTTGAGACAGGTTTTCAAATCTTCCACCGTCAAACAAGCTCTCTAAAAAACGGTTATTTTTCCTAGCTTCAGCGAGTCATTGCAGCAGAATTAAAGATATTTTGTTCTGGTATTTTTTATTACATTGTGTGTATAACGTATAAATAATATGTGATTGCTAATATTTTTTACACATCGTATGATTAAAATTTTAAAATACCGTAAACTTCGATTTTAAAAAAAAATTGAAATTTTTAAGATTTTTTTAAATGGTTCAAATGGAATTTTTTTCTATACTTGCTTTTTTGTTAAAGACATAAACAAACATGCACTTTATTTGCAATTTTTTATGTGTCTGTGAAACTGCTAGTTTCCGCAGCGTTAAAAAACAGCCGATTTTGAAAAATCTCCAACTTTGCCAACGATTTTCTCAAAAAAGCCTTTTTTAAAATTCTGAAAATTAAATCCCTGTTTTATTATCAACAGGAGAATATCTGTGTAAATTTTCACAGACCTAAAAACGCCCGTTTCCGAGTTAGACGCGTTTGAATTTGGTTTGAAAACCTACGATTTCTCCGTGTTCTAAAGGCGCCATTTTGGAAAAATCTAAGGCGCTAAGTACGTATTCTCTTACTCGAATGAGAGTGTTGGATCCGTCCACCTCACCCTACCCTGAGCGATAACATGCCTAAAAAACGGTCTTGGAAAAAAAAAATAACAAATCTATATATAGAGAGAATTGAATGTATGTCAATTTAAAACCATCAAACTTGGTATACTATCTCATGGTAGCCTAACTTAGACCGTAGACTGTTTTTGGAAGGGGGAGCCCGGGTCAAAGGGCCCCACGCAAAATTTCCGTAAAATCTAGTTTTCAATTTAGAACCATCAAATTTGGTATACTTTTTCTTGGCACCCTAACTTTGACTAGACGGTTTTGGGAAGGGGTCAGAACCCAGGGTCAAGCCCCCACCCCTACAAAATTTTCGTAAAATATTTTACAAAGTTAGGGTGCCAAGAAAAAGTGTACCAAATTTAATGGTTCTAAATTGAAAACTAGATTTTACGGAAATTTTGCGTGGGGCCCTTTTGACCACGGGCTCCCACCCACCCAGGGTTCCGACCCCTTCCAAAAACCGTCTACGGTTTAAGTTAGGGTACCATAAGATAGTATACCAAGTTTGGTGGTTCTAAATTGAAAACTGTAAATTTGTTTAGCAGACATACATTCAAATCTATATATATATATATATATAGATTTGTTATTTTTTTTTCCAAGACCGTTTTTTAGGCATGTTATCGCCCAGGGTAGGGTCAGGTGGACGGATCCAACGCTCTCATTCGGGTAAGAGAATACGTACTTTGCGCCTGAGATTTTTCCAAAGTTGCGCCTTTAGAACACTGAGAAATCTTAGGTTTTCAAATCAAATACAAACGTGTCCAACTCGGAAACGGACGTTTTTAGGTCTGTGAAAATTTACACAGATATTCTCCTGTTGATAATGAAACAGGGATTTAATTTTAAGAATTTTAAAAAAGGGCTTTTTTGAGAAAATCGTTGGCAAAGTTGGAGATTTTTCAAAATCGGCTAATTTTAACGCTGCAGAAACTAGCAGTTTCACAGACACATAAAAAATTGCAAATAAAGTGCACATTTGTATGTCTTTAACAAAAAAACGAGTATATAAAACAAAAACTCTATTTGAACTAGTTAAAAAAAAAATCTTAAAAATTTCAATTTTTTTAAAAATCAAAGTTTACGATTTTTTTAATTTTAATCATACGATGTGTAAAAAATATTAGCATCAAATATTATTATACGTTATATACACACAATGTAATAAAAAATACCAGAACAAAAGATCTTTTTAATTCTGCTGCAATGACTCACTGAATTTAGGTAAAATAACCGGTTTTTTAGAGAGCTTGTTTGACGGTGAAAGATTTGAAACCCTGTCTCGAAGGGAAAAATTTTTCTTGCCGAAAGAAAAGATATAGGTCCCCTTATTTTAATCAAGGAACACTCCCTTAATTTTTTTAGAGAAATCTGAGACCGTGATGGTACGACCCTGCCAGAGTTGAAATGGAATCCCTCTCTTATTACCAGCCAACTAAGTTGAAACATTTTTGAAAGCTACCTAGCTTTGAGACACCTCACCAACACGTGAGAGGGGGGGTGTCAAAACTCCGCTGGTCTCCCATCGATCCAGGATTATCTTCTAAGGGAACAGAAGACATGGGCAGTGCATGGTTTATCGTGGCCCAGGTCGAGATCACTACGAACACAATCCCCCCCTCTTTAAAAAAACTGAAATCTTTGAATATGTTTTAAATAGATAAAAACCTTTACACCATTATAAGCGCATAAGTTGTATATGAATTTTACTTGTAAAATCAGCTGATTGAACAGGAAATATACTCAACTTACATTTTATGAATAAGCATGCACGCGTATGTGTTAATTGTTATTTATTTAGTAGATTAGACAATTGCCATTACGTTTTGGAGAGGAGGTAAGCAGAGTTTCGGTGGCGACCAGCGCTATCAACCGAGCAGCGAGGTCAAGAGCATTGCACCTTCTCCCCCGTTCGCAGAGGACAAAACTCTCCTGAGCGAATATTTTACTATTACGAAAAACTGAGAAGTTAATTTTAGCAACTATAACAAAACAGCAACTGCTCTTCTGACAGTAGCCTACAATTAGCAACTCCCAGAAAAACTCGAGGGTGTTTAGCCATCGAAAATTAACTTACAGTACACGTGCCTGCACTCTTTTTCTTAAAATTGTTTCACAACAGTTTTCTACTCTTTCATAGTCTTTTCTTATGCGATGTTTAAGTATATACGTAAACAAACAAACAACTGCTGCTGCTGTCTTTCGCAACTCAACTTTGTTAGTGGAGCAGCAAGAATTTTCTTTATGTATTGGTTAACATATGCCTAATGGAAATGGCACTTAGTGGGCCAATAAAATCAAGAATATCTAGGAAGTATATCACAAGCTTAGTCATGGTGTCTATTACTGCAGGGCACTTAAAAGTTGAGAACCTGGAAAAGGCTCTAAAACCATGAAAAATGCTGCCAATGCTTTTAGAATGAAAATATGAATGCTTGCCATCAAACTTTTGCTATAAATTGGGGCATTACACCTAATCTGCAAATAATGTTGGCTTAAATGTCTGCTATCCACTGGAATTTTTGAATGTCTTAGAACATATTACGAAAAAAATTTAAAATACTCAATGGAAGAAGAAAAAGAAGTGATTTGCAAATCAATATGGAAAATCAGGGCTCGACAAATCCCGGGCGCCAGGTCGCCCAGGCGCCTAATTTTCTTCTTAGTTGAGATTTCGTAATATATTGCAGTAAATAACGTAATTTCTGTTGTGAAATCCATAGATTATCTATTAAAAGGTTATAAATTTAGGTGCTGCGGATACCAGTAAAAAAAAAAAAACAACGGTGCGTCGTTTTAAAAACTCTGCGAGGTAATTGTCAGTCAGGATAGGTGGTGTTATTGGGAAAGTACCGAAAATGCGGTAACAGAAAAATGTAGCGTAACAGCGAGATAGAAGACTGCAAAGAGATTGTAAGAATATATATTTTTTCTTTTACTTAGAAGTATTTTGATAGAAAATATGACGCAAGGACGGCGTTACTATTTGCGCGTGCAGAAGCCTACGCGGTTTGAGAATCTGCGACTCTCGGGAATCGCACAGAGCTATTCCGTAGCGTGTAGCTGCGAATCGCATCGCTTAGTTTTGGTGCGCTGATTGCATTTAAAGGTTTTTTCGGTATTCAGTTGAAACGTATTCAGAAATAAGACAATGCTATGGACTGTCCGCAATTTCAACAGATTTTTTAGTCGGACTAATGAACTGCGATAATGCGGCAACAGCTAACGATTTTAGTTTTTTTTTACTTAAAAGTAAAACAAAAATACTTCAAAATGACAGTTACTTTTTCAATAAGACGATCATTTTTTTTTTCTTGCATCTTTGGATTTCTGAGTCGGTCCTGTGAATCACAGTTTTCTGTCGGAAATTACGATTCACAATTAGCATGATAGGTGCGGATCACGTGGTGCCGATTATAGGACTGTTATGCATGCCAATTACCACGGTATGTTCGTATTTTCTACCGATTTAGTTGTCTAACTACGGATTCTATTAATTTTCATTTTATGATATACATAAGATTCTTAAGCGGAATCGCGGAATTCTCCGTGTTTTTTTAGTCATCATTTAGATCACTTCATTACTGATGCAAAACTGAAGAGAATTTGGGGGTCGGGTCATTTTCCGTCTGGGACGGTATTTCGTGTTTCAAAGATTTCGAAAACAGTATAGTGAAATGGAGTAAAAAGAATTTGTGTGTGTGGGGGGGGGGGGGGGTAGATGTTCGTCGGAGGATGGAATTCCGTCTTTACGAAACTTTCGAAAACGGAAAGTCGGAGTTCAGATTTTTTCCGTAATCATAATTTCTTTTTTTCTCGCGATGTTGCCTGTGTACAGTATTTTTAAGTAATATTTTACTGCATAAATTTTTGCATTTCACCTTAAAAATAGGAGAAAAATGTCCAAAACCGGAAGTCGGACGGAATTCCCGTAATTGCTACCCCCCCCCTCCCGTAATGTTCCCACTCTCCAGTGTTGTTAAACATATCCCCCGCCCCATAAGTTTTTGCATTTAATCTTGATAAGGGAAGAAGGAAATTCCCGAAAATTGAAGTGACGAAGTTGGAAAATTTGTAAAAATTGATGCATGGTGTTCAAAAGTATTAATATTCCCTAAGTTACACCATGTATCTGAAATAGTTGAAGCTTTGATATCATGCACTCATGGTTCTCAGGCTGATGGTTGTTATCAGAGGGCACAAAAATCAAGAAAAGAAAGAAAAGCGACAATGAAGAAGTAGGGAGAGAATGATAGCAGCAGAAAGAAAAATTAAGCAATCGATGCTGTGCAGTTGCAGTCAACAAAAGGCAGACTAATAGTAGCCTGCATTCTTGCTGTCTGTTTTGATTTCTCACCAGTTAAAATGTTCAGCCCCCCCCCTCTTTGGTCTCATCTTGTCTTAAACTGCAATTTTAGAGCCAGTATAATCATATGGTAAGTGGAGGTTCGTGCACTGCGCATTCACTTGCTTGGATTTCCTGTCTGTCTGGCATTGTGGAATTCTGAACACATCTTACTGATTTTTACTGGTGGAAGTTTCAAACTTAAATCTTGCGATCATGCCCTCGCAGGGGAATCAATTTTGTGTTACTCACGTGCTATGTTTGTTTCATTAGTCCTTGTTTATTGTAACATTTTGTTGGAATACATGTTTTTTACAAAGAGATGGATTGTTTTGTAAAATAGTCTATGTATGCCACGCAATACTAGTTATTAGTAACAAGGCTATTGCCAATGTTGGCAGGTATAGACTTTTTTTTTTTTAATATCATGGTTTGAGACATGCCGCGGATTATGCAAAGGAAGAAATTGTTTTTCTCAGAATTTCCCGATCTATGAATCATATGCTGCTGAGGATTATGTGTAGGATTTTTTTCACAGCCTTTGGATTACATGCCTTTGCAGATCTCATGAAGGAAAAAAAAATGGTACTTTGAATTAATATGTACAAAATATGACATCCACAAGTAGTATTTTAATAAAATCGAAATCTGAAATTTAAATTTTTTGAGATCATCTACTGAAAGAATGAAAAAAGAAAACTGTGAAGCAAATTGGAACTTTATTTATACAATAAGTGGTTTGGGTAAAAAGAAAAAAATTAACAAATATGGTTTACCACTTTTTGTTCCAGCGTCATAACCAAACATGTTTTTGTTCATGCGTTATTGACTTCGTTTCACCTGGCGCCTAAATTTTGGAGCTGGCTCCTAGATCTAGAACATATTTATCGAGCCCTGTCCAGGAAAATACTGATCATGGTTACAGCTCACTGACGAAATAATTTTTTTACAATGTTGACCTGTTAGCAGTTGAAATACAAATTAGAAATCAGAATCTATTATATTTAGTGCACATCTTAAAGAGGGGGCCATGCATAAGAAACTGGTTGTAACTGGAGATAAACAAAACAAAATTGTTCAAACTAGGCCACTAGAAGCAGAAATACTATGCTAATGCATGTACAGATTCACACCACCAAGGCAAAAATTAACAATTTATAGTTGCAGCACCAATCTGATAAAGAAAAATAATATTCCCAATACAACTTTTAGAAACTAAAACACAATGAAAAAAAAAAAATGCTCGCACCACCTAACTGAAAGACTGTGCATCAAGAAATGTAAAAACACCTCAATCATTAACTGTTCTTGAGATCCCCGCCGAGCAAAGAACAATTTCAAACATGACCCATGCATGTGAAGATATCAAATTTAAAAGACTTTGGACAAATTTATGCCAGTCATTGGTGTTTTTCATGAAAAGATGCATAACAACATATTAGATTCTAAAAAACAATTTAGACAAGTCAACATTTTGAAGTATGCAAACTCACCAGCTCTATGTAAGTTTACTTTTAGTTCTTACAATGGCACAATTACAAGTACAGTGGAACCTTGGTTATATATTTTTTATACAGAATTCTGCACTAGTCTTGAGATTTTACTGTAGTTTCTAATCACATTTTTCTGTTCAGTTATACGTAATTCATTTATATGCTTTTTGCAATTATACGTAAAATTTTTAATTTCAGATTATCAAAAATCCGTGGTTTGTGGATACTTTTATACGTAACCCAGCATGCTATACTACCACTTTGAGACACCAGTTTTCATCAGGCTATCAGCCTGATGACCATGAGCACATGAAATCAAAGCTTCAACTATTTTAGATAAATGACAGGTTTCCCAATAGTGTGCGCAGACGCGCGTTTCGCGCAAAGAAATTTGAATTCGTGCAAGAAAAATAAAGTGACGCGCGAAATGGCCGCGCGCAGAAAGATTTCAGTCGTGAGCTATTAGCATGGAAAATCTACGAAGGCGATGCCGTTTCAGATCACGTGTGCCGATTTCACGACGTCACGGTACAATCCTATTGTTCAGTCACATGTGCCGATTTCATGACGTCACGGTACAATCCCAGTATTTCCCTTCCGGTCATGTATATAAACGGATTACGGGATAATCCGCGTAGAGTGGCCGCGGATGGCTTAGTGGTTAGCATTTCAGACTATCGATGCAAGGTTCCCAGGTTCAAGCCTGAGCTGATCTTTCGGAGATGGTGTGATTTACTAACAATCGCTGAATATCCGCCGTGCATCGGACGAGCACGTTAAGTGACAGCCCCCAGGACCCACTGGTTAAATGGGTATCCTTTTCTATGTCCCCCCTGAAATTCTCTCACCCCTTTATGTGCAATATCATACTTGTACGGTGGCACCATCTACTGTACTCTAATCTCACTACAAACTGTTCTGTCAAAGTCGCTAGACTTGCTCTCATTCCTTCCGTTTCCTGCCCAAAAGGCGATCTCGCTGTAGGTGGCTGGGACCTAAACTCTACTCACTGTGGACGGAAGTCCTACAAGAAAATGCCAAATACTATCCGCGTAGAGTGCAACGAGACGAAAGCCCATGCGCTGCTAAGGGTGCCAACCATTACGGTTTCGGCCACATGATTACCGAATTACGGACAGGTTGGAAGAACTGCGGATTTCGATGTATTTCGTAAAAGTTCTGAATTTTGAGTCCTTTTTGCTAAAATCATGGTTTAAACTGCGATTGCATTTTGCGAATATATTTATAGTTTTTTTCGCACAAATGCGAAAACTATTAATTGGTCCCGTTTCTAAGTAAGCGCCTTTGAAATTCAGATATTGGATACATCGGCAAAGCCAATATCGGACGGATATGGAGTGAAGAACGGCCAGAGGATATTGGATGCATTGGCAAAGCCGATATCAGGTGAAGAACGGCAAAGTGATATTACATAATATGCCGGAAAAGCCGATATCGGTGCTATGACGTCTGCATACCTGCCAAGTATTCCTGAAAGTTTTACGGAGTTTTGGGTAGTTTTACGGTCGGATGATAGTTTCTTCCGGATTTTCGCTAAAATGGCTCGAATTTTGTTTATTACTGATGGAAATTGATACGTTGTTATTCTCGCTTAGTGTAAACTCCTGCTTTTATTTTATTATGATCTTATAGCGATTGAGCCTTATGTTATCTCATGTTTCTAGCTGAGAGCGATCGCACACACCCCCTCCCGCCAATCCTTCCAAACTTGCTCTCCCCCAGTGTTGTAATAGCTGCGCGCTAATTGCGCCAAAGTGCAAAAAAATTTAATTCTGCGCCATGCAGAGTTCGCCAAAATGCATAATTACGCGTCTAGTACGCATCAAAAAGTGTGTTTACGCATCGAAATTTTACCAACGCGTAAAAATACGCATCGGTACAGTATTTCGTCTTTCAAAAACAGAAGTAAACGAAATAAGGATTTCCATAATCGTAATTTCTTTTTCCTGCGATGTTGCATCTGTCCAGTATTGTTTTTATACATCACTTTATTCCAAAAATATTTGTATTTCAGTTGGAAAATTTCCGAAAACGGAAATTCGACGGTGCAAAAATTTTCCTGTAATCTTCAGGCATGAGCGTGCAACAGCTTCGAGAAATTTCTCCTTTTCCGTCATAATTGGAGTTTTCCTCGAGATCGATGCATAACTGAACAGAAATTTCGGGACAATTGGTAGCGAAGGAGAATGTTTTTCGCTGGAAACTTTTGGAAACGGAAGTTTCGTCTTTCAAAACTTTTCGAAAACGGAAGTTAGACGCATTGAAGATTTCTCTCATAATCGTAATTTTATTTTTCACGCGATGTTTCCTCTGCCTAGTATTGTTGTTAAATATCATTTTATTTTATAAATATTTGTATTTCAACTTGAAAATGGAGGGAAACTGTCCGAAAACGAAAATTGGACGTAGCAAAGATTTCTCGCATAATTGTTTCCCTCCCCCCACGATGTTCTGAACATGTATCCTGTATTCTTAAATATTCCCCCACCCCTCAAAATAAGGTTTGCATTTCAGCTTGACAAAGAAAGTGGGGGATAAAGATTTTCCCCGTAATCGTAATTCTTTTTCTTGAAAACGAAAGTGAAGAAGCTGAAAATTTGTAAGAATTAATGCATGGTGTTCAAAAGTATTTATATTCTCAAAGTTACACTATTCATCCTTTATCTAAAATAGTGCTATCGTAACATTCGTGATGGATAAAATTGTCATCCCAGGGCATTAAAAAAAAGGCACTGTCTTGTCATTGCTTAAATGAAATAAAGTTTTCTAAAATTGCATCATTCAATTTAAAAAATTCAAAACCTTGAAAATCATCAATTTCTGAACTCCATCTATGAGTGACTGATACAGAAAAATAATTGAATACAAGTATCATCAAACATACTGCTAGCACATCTCATACATTACCGCTCTCCCCTAATAATAGATAATCATAAATTAACAGTTCTGGTACTGTCTCAAATCTTCTTGATTTTATAGTAAATCTTGATTTTTGCAAGCAGTCTTCTTGATTTAGGGAAAAAAAAAAAATTGGGGGGGGGGGGGGGCAATTGTGGTAACATACTTTGATAATCATTGCAAGCGAGTGAGATGCCTAGAAACCAGTTCAACAGGTGAAAATATTGCCAAACTTGTGTCTGAAGAATTTTAGTATCTTGATATTCCGTGGACGAACATCTTGCCTTATGTGATAAGACTCCTGTTATGGTGGGGAGAAAAATTGGTGACTCTGAAAAAAATAGTGTCTCTCTCTAAAAATTGAAACTCATTAAACAAGGTTTGTTAATCTTTTATACTTAAATACCAATTTTTTTGTAAATTTCTTTATTTGTATTAAATAATTAACTAATAAAAAAAATAGAGAAACCTATAATTTTATTATTTATAAAGTGTAAATACGCGCCGCTGAACGCGCGTTGATGTCCCGGTTTTTTATTTTGAAAAGTTGGCGGCTCTGATATTTGTTCTTAACTATAACACAATGGAAAAGTTCCTCATGAGAAAGAGGAAGCGTTCTGCTGGCGATTCTGCAAGTTCGGGATCTAATGCTACGATTTTAAACAGTGAAATATTGCCTGAGAAATGTAGTGAGGCTGTACCTCCAACTAAATTTTAAAAAATCCTTACTTTCAAGAGATATGGCACAAGTAAAACAATTTTGATGTTTTGTTCATTTTCATCAAAACCATCGTTATTTGCAAAAGGTAAGTTAATGCGATTCATTATTTTATCAATATATAAATGGTCTGTTTTTTTTCATCTGAACTCTTTTCTAAAATTTGGCTCATGCTTGTATTGACACTGAGAATTTTTTTTTTTATCCTGTCTTAATTTTTGGGCTAAAAGCAATGACTCATACAGTGTTAAAGTGATTATTTTTTTTCGACGTTGTAAAGGTTACTTTGTTTATTTTATTATTCACTGTTGTGAAAGGAGCCAATTCGCTCAAACGCTTTTGGGATGGGAAGTAAATAGCGTCACCAGTGTCATGCAAATTTGTTTTGAAGTTGTTAGACCACTTCAAAGATTTTGAAGATTTGAAATGCTTGTTGAGTGAATATCCCATATATATTTATTCTGCTAAAAAATAGCTATGCTAGTTTTAAATTTACAGATGTTGCAGAACTTTTCATCTGCAGGTATAAAGATGTGTATCGAATATCAGCAGCAAATGTAACACTAGAAAGCTTTGCATTTCACAAAGCTGCTGAAATATTTAATAACAAAATTAGAAGATATGTATAAAATATTTATATTATTTTCGTGTTTGTTCGTTCCCCCCTAAATGTATGTAGTATTTTTGTCTAAGTTTACGATTGTTTAAAATTCACCCCCAGAAAAAGGCCTGGGGGACATTTTCACCCCTGATTCTGGAACCCTGAAATGGTATAACTTTGGGAATATTAATACTTTTGAACACCAAGCATCAATAATACAACGTGAGAAACAGTAAACAATGCAGCAACTGCGTTGTTGACATGTATGTATAATAAGAATTATAACCACGTAAAGAAATTCAACACCTTGAGGTGTATGAAGAATTGATTGAACCATGCATCAATTTTTGCAAATTTTCCAATTAGTCACTTCCGTTTGAGATTTTCTTCCTTCCCTTATCAAGATTAAGTGCAAAAACTTATGGGGTGGGGGGATATTTAACATCGCTGGAGAGCGGGAACATCGTAGGGGGGGTAGCGATAACGGGAAATATTCCGGTTTTGGAAAATTTTCTCCTGTTTTAAAACTGAAATACACAAATTTATGCAGTAAAATACTTAAAAATATTGAACAGAGGCAACATCGCGGGTAAAAACAAATTACGATTACGGAAAAACATGGGTGCCACTAAAGTACTTATGCCAAGACTGAAAATTGAGACACAATGTAAGGAGTTCGGCTATATCGATCAATAAGACAAGGGGATATATATATAATTAACTACCTCCCTCAAACTTTACAAGCTGATAAGACAAAAAACTGAATACTGCCATTTCGGTGACTGGTACAGCTCTTTTTCACAGCATTTCTCCTTAATCACTGGTTTACTATATCAAGAAGTAAAAGGTGCGAGCATTTTTCCTTTTGTTTAACAAAAAATTAAAGTTCAAAATCTAAACTTCAACTGTCCGTCGCCATATATAGTGATGCGCAACAGTTTTCTCTGCACAATGAGTAAGTAGTGGCATTTTTAAACTTTAATTTAGTTAAGAAAATGGCAAAATGCCTGCTCCGTGATTTGATGTAGCAAGAAATGACTAAGGAATGGCAAAATATGCATTTTTAAGTTAAATTAATTCCAAAAACCGGTACTGCATAGTCACTCTGCCGTGAATATCATTTTACGGGTCATGGAGATAAAACAGATTCTTTCACGGACACATGAACAGAGTTTGAAATATTTCGCTTACAAAAATTGGAGTGTAAAAATGCAAGCCCCGCCGATTTATTTTGAAGCGGAGACTACGAACAAAGTAGGAAAGCAAGCATTTCGTTTAGAAAAATTCTTTAAAAATGCGGTAGTTATTTTTCACGGTCAGGGAAAAATAAATGAACATCATTGGAAACAATAAAAAATGAGGAATACATCCAGGAAGAGAAACAGTAATAATAAAAAGACCTTCAGAAAAATTCAAAAGGTGGAACATTCTTGTGTCTCCTAGACTGCGCATTTACACCAAATTTCTAGAAAATGTGATGAACCCCAAAAAACCCACTTTCAGACTGGAAGAGATTTGCCAAAATCTGGAAAATTTGGCAGGTGTGCAATCGTGATGAACTTTTTAGAACATTTTGATCACTTTTAAAACATTTGGTGCAACTCCACAATTTCAATGATTACAGAAATACACAACTTTCGGAGGAAAATTAAGATAGAATTTTAAAATATTCTAACAATCATAACAGATGTCCAAAATCTTTAAAAGACGGAAGGAAGAATGGCAGCCATGAGGAAAAAAATATGAACTCCGCCGACTTTCAGTTTTCGTAAGTTTTGTGAAGATGGAATACCGTCTTCCAACGAACATCTACCCCCCCATTTTGTTTACTTATGCATCGATCTCCTGTGTGGCCAAAATAATGAAAAACGCGAGTTTTCACAATTTGGCGAGCGAATCTCATGCCTGAAGATTAGGAGGAAATTTTCGCGGCGTCTAACTTCCGTTTCCGCAAATTCTTGCCTAGAGTGTTTCAAGCGGAAATACGAACATATATGCCATAAAATGATATTTAACAAAAATATTAGACACAAACACAACATCGGGAGAGAAAAAATTACGATTGAAACACGAAATACCGTCTCCATACGGAAAATGACCCACCCACCACCCCATATTTCTTCAGTTTTGTATAAATCTTGAGAACGATCTAAATGACAAAAAAAAAAAAAAAAACTGGAGAATTCCGCGAATCCGCTTAACAATCTTATGTATATCATAAAGTAATGGCAAAATATATATGTTTTTTTAAATGAAAATTCGTAGAATCCGTAGTTTAGAGAGTGAGTTCCGTAGTCAGACAACTAAATCCATAGAAACTATGGACATTCCGTAGTAATTGGCATGTATGACAGTCTTATGTAAAATCCACATGTATCATGTTAATCG
The DNA here is from genome assembly GCA_039090855.1 of Macrothele yani. NCBI lineage: Eukaryota > Metazoa > Arthropoda > Arachnida > Araneae > Macrothelidae > Macrothele > Macrothele yani. The sequence continues at coordinate 55,934,875 of CM077017.1, forward strand.
TGAATCGCAATTTCCGACAGAAAACGGCGATTCACAGGACCGACTCAGAAATCCAAAGATGTAAGAAAGAAATGATCGTCTTATTGAAAAAGTAACTGTCATTTTGAAGTACTGTTGTTACTTTTAAGTAAATAAAGAACTAAAATCGCTAGCTGCTGCAGCATTACTGTAGTTCATTAGTTACACTAAAAAATTCATTGAAATTGTGGACAGTCCATCATAGCATTGTCTTATTTCTAAATACGTTTCAACTGAATACCGAAAGAAAAAAAAATCCTTAACTAATACAATTACAGCACCAAAACTAGGCAATGCGATTCGCATTTCACAGATTTAATGAAGGAAATTATGTGAACAGTGTTGGCCAATGCGATCGCAGAATGGTTACATGCTACGGAATAATAATAGCTTTGCAGGATTCCGGATTCTCACAACACGTAAGCTTCCGTAACTAAGCGCAAATAGTGCCTTCCTTGAGTCATTTTTTCTATCAAAATGCTTCTAAGTAAAAAAATATATGTATATATATTCTTACAATCTCTTTGCGGTCTTTTATCTCATCGTTACGTTACATTTTTTCTGTTACCGCATTTTCGGTACTTTCCCAGGAACACAAACTTTCCTGACAATTATCTCGCAGACTTTTTAAAACGCGGTACCGCTTTTTTTCTTTACCGGTTCCCTGCAGTATTCATAACTTTTTAATAGATAATCTATGGATTATACAACATAAATTACGGTATTTACTGCAAATTACGAAATCTCAAGTAAGAAGAATTTTAGGCGCCTGGCCGACCTGGTGCCCGGGATTTGTCGAGCCTTAGAAGTCGCTTTGCAGTTAGGGTTAAAAAGTTGCATGATAAATATGATTAAAGCGGTTGGATAGTCACAATAAGTAAAATGTCAAGCATAAATACTGGAAAACCACACTGATCAGGAATTACCCCTGAAATATGGGGCAAAGTTTTGTATACTCCTATAAGTTAATTTAGAATAGCATAAGAAAATCTTAAATTTTCTTTTAGAAGCTGTAATATGATAGTTTATAATTTTACCAAAGAAGAAAAAAATATTAAATAATTAAAACTTTATTAATGACAAAGATCTTTGCTTACGCCAATGTTATTTTACAGAAACTTAACTAGGTTTAACAAAAAAAAATTCCATAATAAATTTCAACTTGAGGAACAAGTGAGTTATGCATTGCAAAGTAGAGTGTTCAAATTGTTGCCATGATTTTTTTTACTTTGGTGAAGTGTTATTTTGATTTTAAAAAAGTATGTGACCAAGAATTGCTTCAGAAACTTAGTGACCGGGAATTACCCCAGGTGACGATATATTTATTGGGTTGTCGGAAAAGTCATGACGTATTTCAGCCATGTTTTGCAAAGATCATTTATTGATAGAAAGAACAAAGATAAATCAATGATATAATGCCCGTTTTGTTCGATAACCTTTTGCCATCTTTCAGTGAGCTGCAGAATGCCTCGTTCATAGAAGGACCTGTCTTTCGTGGAGAAAAACTGTACAAGGTGCTGATTTACAGCCTCATCTGAATTGAACGTTATACCACGCAAGGACTGTTGAAGAGAGCGAAACAAGTAGAAGTCTGACTGCGCAAGTTCAGGCGAGTATGCTGGGTGTGGCAACACATCTCACCCAAGCTCCAATAATTTTTGACGGGTGATCAAACTTGTGTGTGGTCTCGCGTTGCCGTGATGGAACACAACACCTTTACGATGAACGAGCTCTGGACGTTGGATTCGTTCAAACTGTCCAATTGCGGACAGTACACAGTCGAATTGATTGTGTGGTTCCATGGTAGGAGCTCGAAAAACAAGACACCTTCAAGTAAACACACTGAGACCAGAACCTTCTGATGATGAATGTCTACTTTGGATGTCGTTTGAGGCGAAGCAGCACGTCGGGACCAAGACCGTTTGCGCAGCACATTGTTGTACACAATCCACTTTTCGTCACCAGTTATTAGTCGCTTCAAAAAAGGATCGTTTTCCTCACGTTTAATGAGCATATCGCAGATGTTTATACGCGCCGTCAATTGAGCTTCTTTGAGTTCATGAGGAACCCACACATCGAGCTGCTTACGTATCCCAGCTTCTTCAGGTGGTCGTGAACGCTTGAATGATGGATGTGCAATATGTCTGCAATCTCTCGTGCTGTGTAACGTGGATTTGACTTGATCAATGCCTTGATTTGGTCTTCATCAACCTCTGCTAACCTCCCGGACCGAGGAGCATCGTTGAGGTCAAAATCACCAGAACGGAATTTTGCGAACCACCACTGGCACTGACGTTCTTGTAGAGCATTATCACCGTACACTTTACGCAACTTTTCACAAGCTTGACGTGCGTTCTTCCCTTTACGGAAGTAAAACAGTAAGATATGGCGAAAATGCACAGTTTGGTCTTCCATCTTCAACTTTATGTCAAATATCTGCAAATCAACCAAATTCTTTTAGACTGCAGCTAGAACTAGCACCTGTCGAATGCCATAGCGACAACAGTACTTCCAAAACCGCCCATCCACCAAAACTTTTTTTTTTTCAAAAAGTTATTACTGTATTTTTGTGTAAAACACGAGCTTTTGACATTGACGAACTTGCTATATCAACAGACCAAGATTTTTATTTTTAATTTACTGGCTATTATTACACGAGTGTTGCTACTCTTGTGGTAATTAATAACCAGCCTTTCTGTTTGTTAACTGTGGCTCCTCGTCTTTCACTTTGTAGACCTTCCAACTTCCTTTTCAGAAAATGCTGTTGATGGGATAGAATTTTTATGGAGTTTCAGTTAACTGCCTGGCGTCTTGAAGACATTTCTTACAGCAGCTGTTCAAAGTGGTCTCCCAGTTTTACGTACATAGTTGTTCTCACAATTGCAGTTTAGAGAGGGTTAAAATTCAAATTTGAAATGGAAGGGAGTCTCCCCAGTTGTGTTTGTAAATGGAGGGGATTGAAACTTTCAGGTGGGGAGTTTTGAACATGTGACTTAATATTAAAAGACTGGGAAAACAGTAGTAATTTTTCAAACAATATAAGCTATACTTGGTTCTTAAAACAAACAGGTGAATTAGATCAAAAAATTTACTACAGTCAATCTAATACAAATTACAGTGATTCATTTTACAAAACTAGTTGTTCGTTTTGCAGTACGCTGATATCATAAACTTGCTTCTGAAGTATATGTCTGTCTTTCATTCCTTGCCACAGTTAGCAAGCTTTAATCAGCTGTTTTATTTCTGAGGGTTTATCTGGCCTAATTTCAGAAATATGCATTAAGATTTTTGTTGCTCAGTGAATTTCTAAATTTTGATTGAATTTTGTTTTGTGTGTGCTAAAGCCATGTTCACATGGCACATTTGTTAAACGTAACACAAGACTTACCTGCAGAACCTTTTGACACTAATGGAAAGGTATGGAAATGTGTGCAGATGGTTGCTTATAAAACTCTTAGAAATTTTGGACATTGGCACATAATACTTTTCATTTTTTACAGCTATGTTTGAACAGTAAATATTCCATAACTGCATCTTCATTAATTTAAAAATAAAATAAAAAATGGTCTGCCAGGCTTTTTAAAGACCGTAAAAGAGCTCCATTGTGGAAGAAGGACATTTACAGTCTATCTCAATCACAAAAGATAAAATAAAGCAAGTTCAGTATTACAAGGGTCAACTAATTTATTATTTTTGAACATGTTTCCCTTCAGCTCTGGAAAAAAATATCTTCGTGAATACTATGTACATGAGATGCTTACAGTTCACATAATTGAGACTTGGTTGATTCAACCATTCTTCCAGTAGCGTAAACTAGGACAAATAATTGTTCAAAATAAAACAAATCATTTTAAGAAATCATCCTCTCATACATCGCAGATCTGCATCTGCTGTGAGTAAATGCGCCTGTCGTGTTCGTAATCCTAGGTGACCGACTGTTTTCGCACATCCTTCACGGAGAATTCCCACATGACTTCGCACTTTTCCTCAGCAGCACAGAAGGCAATTGGAGAGTGATCATATTATTTACAACCCACTGCAGAGCAATTGTATTACATGCCGGAGCCAAAGGGCGGAATAACTTCAATCTGTAGGGTATCCAGTCAGTGGCACCCATGTGAGTACTTTTAGGAGGAGGGAGGGGGGGCTAAGAAAAATCCTTACTTCCTTCAAGGCTGTTAAACATTTTAGTTAAATGTACAAAATACTTAACTACAACAAAAATAATTGATTAAATCAATCAGTAATATCTTATTATTTTTAAAAATGCTTTAAAAATAAGTTTCGTCTATTTTAGTGTTTTAAATTTATCAAAAATTTGGCTATACCAACGGCTGGGGGCTTTGCTCCATGCTACTTCAGTTTTCAGAAATTTTCACTTTTCAAGCTGATATACAAATGTTTATCAATAAATTGATATCTAACAATAATACTGAGCAGCAAGATATTACGAGAAAAAAATTACTATTTCAGAAGAAATCTTCACTCAGTCTAACTTCCATCCTCCGACAGAAAATGGACCCCCCCGTTCTGTTTGTTTATGCATTAATTATGAGAATGTCAAAAATGGAAAAATCTCGTGCCAAAAGATTACAGGGACATTTTTGCGCCTTCTAACTACCTTTCCGGAAAATTTTCCTCCGTTTTCAAACTGAAACACTAACATTTGTCAAATAAAATGATATTTAGCGCCAATACTGGGCAGAAGGAGCATCGCTAGAAAAAGAAATTACAATTACAGGGAAATCTTTATTCTCTTTAACTTCTGTTTTCGAAAGACGAAATATCCTTCCCCAACAGAAAACAAAGCCCTCCTCCAACTAATCCGTTCAAAATTTCTTTTCAGGTTTGCATCCGTCTCAAGAATGATTCAAATGATGACAAAAAAAGTGGAATTTCACGAATTCGCAGAACCTCGTGTATAGAGTTTACAGTAGGAAGCATTAAAATTTCGCATTGAATAGAAACAAATGGGATGCAAATCCATGGGAGAAATAATTCTTCAGAAATATGTAAAAGACGTACGTATAATTGTCGCCGTATAGATGCTGTACATTTTTGCTGTTTCTCATGTAGCCAGCTTTCAGTGGTGCAATGGTAGCATGCTCAAGTGTAATTGGGAGATCCGAGTTTGATTCCCGCTCCAGGGCAATGCAATTTTCAAGTTTTCTGAAAGATGGTTACATGGGAAACAAAATTTTATGGCATGGATATGCTGACAATTACACATTCATGTCGAAATTAGTATATACGTACAATGTAAAAACAGCATGAAAGGTGAAGAAATGAAAAATATGTCCTCTGCAGCAGTGATTTACTGCAGGACAAACATCTCCAAAAAAAATTTAAGATTTTTGACCTGAGGGTATTTTTTTTTCCTTCTTGATGACCAATTGGGTGATCGTTGAGGTTTCATGGCACATGGGGTAATAAGTGGACAAAAGACACTAGGCTCAAAAGAAAAATTTCCATATTGTCTCAATGAGCTGTCAAATTATATTTATCCATCTATCTTATATTGTTTTTAGTTCTTCTAGTTATCAATTCATGTGTTGTGTGTAGTAAAAATAGATAACAAGAATGCACACTGGAAATTTGCTCATGGTGTTTGTGTATGTTATTTGCAGTTGCAATTTCTGCTTGCTCCCTTATGAAATTTAAGCTATGAGCATCCATGACTAGGTTCAATCATTGACAGCATCTCCTTTTGAGAGTTGACTCTAGCCACCACCCACAGTTCTGCAAGTTCGTGGGGTACCCACTTGGCACAGATCTTGAACTTTTAAATGGTGAATAATCGTTTTCATGATGCCAGTCAATACACTGACACCTAAACTTATTACCTGAACAGTGATGTGTTAGTTTTCCATACGAGTTCACAAACAGCAGCAGCAGCAATGGTTCTCTCATTCACAGGTTCCTTCAATCTTACAACATATGGGAAGTCTTCAAAGCTCAGCCATCCATCCCATAACATTGCCATATGTACAGGCACAATTCTCGTACAGTAGAACTCCTATGATCCGGACTCCAGATATTCAGAACTCTAATTATCCGGATCGCTTGTTCTTTTCTTTTAAGGCCAAGTAAAATTAAGATTTTTGTACATTTATTTACGTGTTTTCAGTTTTTTCATTTATCTAAATAATACAAAATGATAAAGCTGTACAGTAGATATTTATTTTTTAAACTGTATAACATTTATTATAAAATATGATAAACAAAAAAAAATTAAAATCCCCTCACTTCAATTAATAAATACGTATTTGGCCTACAGAAAAAAGGTAACCTAATTATCCGGACTTTCCAAGTATCCAGATGGGCTATGGGTCCGAGTTAATCCGGATAATTGGAGTTCTACTGTACTTGTAAAAAAAAAAAAAATTGTGCTGATTTATTGCTTCTTCCTCAAACTGTTTTCTTTGAAATCTTTTCCCTGTCTTTAGTGGGCTTCGTAGCAACAACACACAGATTTCACAGACCTAACATGACACACCACCAATGAAAATAAGGCCTTTATTTTTAAGACAATAATGACATGCTTCTAAATAAGTCGTCGTTCCGCTAGCTGATTTTATTATCTTTATCCCATTGAAATAGTTACACTTGACAAAAAAAACTTTGAAGTACCAGTCTACAATATGCATAAACAGACACGCAGGAGATTTTAGTATATCCTGCAAGATTATTTTAATCAGAATTTCATGTTTTTACAGATTGTTAAATTTTGAATACGAAGCGAAAAGGCTGGAAAAAATAGTCTGCTTAATGTGTGAAGACTGGAAAAATTCAAATTTTATCTCAAATACACAAGCCATGTATTTTAGTTCCAACTGAAATACACTGATGGAAAAAAATCCCAACACCAAGAAGGGATTGTGTTAGATAAACGACAGTTGGTAGGCGGTGAGAGTACATCTGTAAGATGACGTCTATGCAAATTTTGCGCTCGGCGCATACGTGTGGCGCTAGTAGCGCCCCTCGGAACATGCAAAGCAGGTTTTCTGTAAATACGCGCTGTAACGTTCGTGAGCGTTAGTTATCGTTGAGATTCGACGTAGGGTGTTGATGTTAGTCAAGAATGCCTTTAAGAAGACGAAGAAGCCATTATCAACAGATCACGGAGTTTGAACGAGGTCGTGTAATAAGGGCTACGAGAAGGTGGATTTTCGTTCCGCAATATTGCAGAACGACTTGGCAGGAATGTAGCCAGTGTGCACGATTGTTGGCAGCGGTGGTCAAGGGAAGGTACTGCCTCAAGAAGAAAGGGTTCCGGTCGGCCACGTGGCACTACTGAGAGGGAAGACCGCCGTGTACGGCATATCGCCGTGGCGCATCGTACCGCGTCTGCGGCAGCAATTCGAGCTGCAGTTACCACCATAGTGACACAACGAACTGTTACAAATCGGTTACTTGAAGGACAGCTCCGAGCCAGAAGCCCTGTTGCATGCATTCCACTTTCTCCAAACCACTGCCGTTTGCGACGTCAGTGGTGTCAAGCTAGAGCTCATTGGAGGACGGAGTGGAGATCTGTTGTGTTTTCTGATGAAAGCCGATTCTGCCTGGGTGCCAGTGATGGCCGTGTGTTGGTTAGGAGGAGGCCAGGTGAGCGCCTGCAACCAACCTGTCTGCGGCCGAGACACACTGGACCTACACCTGGAGTTATGGTCTGGGGAGCAATTTCCTATGACAGCAGGAGCACTCTTGTGGTTATCCCACGCACCCTGACGGCACAGTTGTAAGTCTGTCTGGTGATTCAACCTGTTGTGCTGCCATTCATGAACAGCATTCTAGGGGCTGTTTTCCAACAGGATAACGCTCGCCCGCATACCGCTGTTGTAACCCAACATGCTCTACAGAGTGTAGACATGTTGCCGTGGCCTGCTAGATCACCAGATCTCTCACCAATCGAGCACGTATGGGACATTATTGGACGACAACTCTAGCGTCACCCCCAACCAGCATTAACCATCCCTGTATTGACCGACCAAGTGCAACAGGCATGGAACTCCATCCCACAAACTGACATCCAGCACCTGTACGACAAAATGCATGAACATTTGCGTGCTTGCATTCAACATTCTGGCGGTTACACCGGTTATTAATGTGCCAGCTAGTGTTCTCCCTAGCGTTTTTTTACAGCTGGGTGGCAAGAAATTTTAGCTGGGTGGTACTTTAAATGACCCCTTCCTCAATGGAAAAAAAAAGAAAGGATGTTGTTTTGCTTAACATGATTGCACTTATTAAATACTTACTGATAAATCATGTTCAACACAGATTTCAGTCATTTCCACCAATACTTATGGTGTACGTGGGAGTAAGTTTTTCACTTTTACTATTATGTGTGTTGTGAAAACATTCATTACAGGAAATTTAGCTGGGCGGCAGAGAAAATTAGCTGGGCGGGCCGCCCAGTTAAAAGGCTCTAGGGAGAACACTAGTGCCAGCATTTCACATTTAAAATGGCTCTTCTCGCACTTACATTAAGCTGTGATCTTGAAACCTTAATGGATTAAATATGTTACCTATACAAATGTATTGCCGCCATTTCCTTCCTCTACAACTATTTTTTTGTGGTGTTGGGATTTTTTTCCCCCGTCAGTGTATATATGGCGAAAGAAACATATGAGAATGCAACAATATGCAACTGATAAACACAGAAAATTAATCATATATCAGAATAAGAAATCTTAAAAATTCTACTCTTGCTATTTTCTGTTTCACAGCTAAAAGAGCTGCAAATTAAACATAATACACAAAAAGAATTATTTACATTACTAATTTTCAACTCACTACAGGAACTGCCCAATTCTACATAAATTTGCCCTTGCTTTACTGCACCACAAATTTGATCAAGAAACAGAATGACCTCTCCTACAAATAGGTCTCCAGTTTTGACTGTTTCAACAACACATATCACAACATACAAGTTACCTGACATGGCACACAAATGAACTAGGATTATGTATGCCTGCATATGAAGATATTGATTTGCAGCATTATTTGCTACCTTCAATGCAGCATTGAATTGATTGCCACAAAGCAGATGTGTTAATTGCATCCAATACACATTATCTTGCAAATATCATAATGCACCTAGATTTTAAAGGCCAGTTTTGGGAAAACGTTTTACGATTGCCAGCTAAATCCTTGAAAAAATTCTTAATCCCCAATACAAATGAAAATAATTTATTTGTATCAGCTAATCCCTGAGATGCAAATGAAAATTAAACATTTCACAATTTATTAATCAACCCCCCAAAAGTTGCTGCATGTTACAAACATGCCTGAATTTTAGTATAATAGTAAATGCCTTCTGGTGGGTGCAGACAATTAAAAAACACACTCTCTCTCAGTACTATCAGCAAAAGCGTTCCACATATTTACTATTTCATGTTAAATATAGCCAGATTTTTTATCGTTTGTAACCAAACGTTTGCCACAGTTTGAATGGATCTACCTAGAGATTCAAGAAAAAGCTTTCAATAATATGAATTTCGGCACTTTTTTGTAAATGTATAGATTCAATATATTGATCAAACTAAATCCAATTACTGGAAAGGACTGAACTTTCCCTCCCATATTTATAAAAGTTATGAAGACAACAAAAATTAACAGACCTCCACGCCTTAACGCATAGTGACCCCTATTCACATACTAGTTTTTGGTACACGCCTAATTGATCAAGGCTTTATGGTACTAAATGACAACAGCAAAACTTGAGTTTACAGAATAATCATCACTGAACATATGACTATGCAATATAACGCAGCAAACGTAGTCTTCACAGTTCCTTACCTGAACACCCGAACATCGCCATTTTATTTTCTCCTTCAATCCGCAGATGCCACTCGCTAGTACCGGTACGTTCAAGGCTGCGCTCCTTTCATCATGAAGGAAAGAGGGGGACTTTGTGAAGGGTCATTTACCCATGGCGCGCGCGAGTGTGAACCCTCCCCCTTCACTCGAATGAAGGGCGGAGCCAAAATAACACATACACAGAGCGCCACTCGCTGAAGCGAGTCTTTCTGCCCAAACCCGCCAACCAGAAAACCTTTAGTTCGCTCATTTCTGCTAAAAAATGACAGTGACGTAAGGGGGCGACTAGTCCACTCAAGGCCAATGCCGCAAGCCTTTCGAACGTTATGTAACATTTATGTTTTAACAGATAAGAATAAGAAAAATGAAAGGAAAGGGCTGGGAGCAATATTCGTCACGTCACAGCGCTTACTTTGTGGGATCCAACATGCATCTTTTTACTGTTGCGTAATTCACTCCGTTCATCAGAAGGTCCAAAAAATACTTTTGATTGTCAATAGCATTTGTGCAGGTCTAAGTGAAGCATATCAATATATGCCACCTTATAAATATTCCCTCACGTGCTGACCCCGCTTTGTATTTACCTGCGCTACAAATGTGAAAATGCTCTACATAAGTCATAATTTAATTATACAAAGTTCATCCCTTTTTTTTTTTTTTTTTGATTGGAGGTTTAACGACAACCGTGAGCAACTCAATGGGCTATAAGCAGTCGCCCGTCCCTAATTTAGGGTCACTGGTTCCAGGGAAGGGAAAGAGCCAGTGCCGTAAGACAAACACAACATCCATGCCTCACCGGGATTCGAACCCGGACCCCGTTCGGACGAATGATCAGAGGCCATCGCTTAGACCACTGCGCCACCGGGGCGGCGTTCATCTCTTTTAACGCGTCCTCCGTTCGCAATTGTAAAAGAGAAAAAAATCCCCACAAAACAATCATCCGTTTGGGCAGAAAGACTCGCTATTTCTACTTGCAGTACTTTTTTTCCAATGAGGCTTTCACCTATGAGCCAAACCCCATAAGACATTTCCGGCTACGCTACTGGCGTTAAACAAAATGAAATAAAAAAGGCTGCAAAATAAAGCTGCGACTTGTGTACTTACCTGTTTTACGTTAAGCGAATTTTTTTTAATTAACCTTTGATGCTTTAAAATTTACAGGTAAAATGGCCAAGTATTTGAAGGCCTCTCGTAAAAACGAAACACAGCGATTCAGTGAGTTAATAATCAAAGTTATAACTTACCAACTGTACCCCGCATAACATACGACGGATTACCATCACTACTTGTTTAACTGAACAGTAACCACACTGATAGTTTTATAAATATTTCTTAATCAATGGCTTTTGTGAATAGTTATCAATTATCAGCTTTTTCCGAAATATATTAAGGAAAATTACTTTACTCCTGACAGAGCAACATAAAACTGACCATGTGTGAGAACAAGATTCGGTAAGTAAAACAGAATTCTGTTAGAAAAGCTCAACCTCCTGATTTACTGAACGTCCATGAAAAAAACAAATCGTACAGGAAATTGCTTTCATTTGACATGAATAGTAAATTTGAATCTTGATACAAAGAGGCATGGGCGTCACTCGAGGGAGGGGAAAATGTTTTTTTCAAATATTTTTGAGTACCCACCATATTTCTGATATTGCAATGCATTCAAATTATTGAAATGCATTCAGATATGCATTTATTCAATACACTTAGAAGGTTTGCTGTCCCCAGTACATTTTGAAAAACTTTTTAAAAAACAAAGCAATCGGCTATTATTGCACGCTTGCCCCCTCCCTATTCCCAACGATGCCCATGAAAAGAGGGCTTTTCTTGGAACAATAACAGAGTTCAAAGCACCCATATATATTACTTTACGTAAGTTTGTGTTCATTCCAGTGGCAATGTCTTACGGCATTTTAACACTGCTTTTGGTTTGGTTTCTCCAAGAGTTCATTCAGGCACCCTCTTCAGCTGCTTAATTTAATATTTTCTGTACATGCTATGTTCAATCAGAATTAAAGCGTTGGTTTCTTTCTTTGGTATCTGATTTTTCACTTTATATGGTACTGTAGTCTGTTTCGAATAATCCCTGTCACGGAACGAAGTCCTCTGAAGAAGAGAAAAAATCTACCTGAACTGAAAGGGAAGTCTGAAGTACAACTAGAGCACCAGCACTTTGATGAGAGAACAAAAAACTGCGATGTTATACTTGGCAATTTCTTATGCAACTGTAGTCTGAAAAGTGCTGAAATTGTTACAGAAAGCCCTAGGTATGACTGTGACGTCTTATCCCAAAACGTTAAATTTAAAAAACGTAGCGAAACACACCAATTTGTTAAAAAAAAGTATTTTTGCTTGACAACAGCTCTTAAATTACTATTTTGATTTTTCTTTTCTCATTGGAAGTGATGCGTCCGTCGCTTCGATGAGTGTCACAACCTTTGTTTTTTCACTTCCTGGAACCTCTTAGGATGTTTACGTCAGGAATTTTTGTTGTTGAATAAAATTTCCATACCGAAAAACAGAATTTGAAAAAAAAAAAAAAAAAAATTAACCTTTCTGTTAATTGTGAAAATTTGCATCTGTCATTTTAGAAGACTGCGTAATTTCGGTGACATTAAATTTTCTGCAATGCAGTTGATCATAGAAAGTGCTGTTAGAAACAAAACTCGCCGAGTACTTTTCTTCAACAAGAAGAAAAGTACATAATTACTTTTATTACTGTTTTAAAGCGTATTCACAGTTTGTTTTTTTTAAGTTGTTCATTTTGGAGATTCAAATTTACATAACTAAGAATGCTGTGTATCAAATATGACATAATATCTCCACCCATGGTGCAAATGAGAGCTTGTGCAGAAAAACTTTTTTTTTTTTTGTAATGTTTCAAGCAACATCACCCAAGTACTTTCATTTCACCAACACATCCGTAATTATTAGAAGTCCGCAAAATGACGGAAAAGCAACTTAAATTATTTCAGTGCATGACAAAATGCGACTGTTAATCCCATAATATTACTTTCAATTAAAATTCCCGAAAAGAAAAAAAAATATTTCTATTGCTGCAGCATCACGTAATCTTGCATTTAGCAGTGTCCCGCTAAGCACTGCTGTGAAACAAAACAAAAAATATTTTTAAATCTTCCTCAATTCATTTTTACCACTTTAGTTTATCACTTTGCATGAAATTTCACTTTAAAAAAACTGATTTATTCACAAAAACTGTCAAGTGATAAATTCGACAACTGAGCCTTATCAATAATTAATAAAAAATAAATTCCTGTTTTGTGAAATGTTTTTAATAATAAAACGATAAGTTATGCTTCCATCTTTACTCGAAACCTAAAAGGAAAACCTTCATGCAAACTTCCTTAATTTTTTTAATTTTTATCAGTAATAAAATTTATGAAATACTGTAAAAAATATATACATATATTGTTGAAATTTGTTGTCAGGTACTAATTACATAAAAAAAATACAAATACAGTAAACCTTCCACAACTTGAATCTTCAAAGGAATTATATAACACTTCGAAGTATACATAATTTAAGTTACAGAATAAATATCCCTGTATATTCAAAAATTAAAATTTTCCTAAATCAACAATTCTCGGTTGTTGTTCCCCAATGACATGGCATTTTTTTTATATTTAAAGTAAAAAAAAAAATACAAGAAATAGATTTTTATTTATTTAAATTTCTAATGAATGTAAAATATATAGTACCTTTGGCATTTGTTGAAAGAATCTGTTAATTTGGTTTGTCGTTTTGACTTCAGGATTTTCTTTTAATATAAAAGCATCTAAATGTGCAATTGTTTAAAGAATGCTATACAGATTCTTATGATTTCCCAAAGTCTTTACAACATTGAAAGCTTTCTGAACTAGCGGAAGTATGGAAGGATTAAAACAATCTGGAGCACCATCTTCATCTTCATTTAAAATCAATTGAACGATTTCTGTGCCACTACCATATGATGAAACCTCCAGTTTATAATGAATCTTAACATAACTGTCAAAAGTTACATCTTCTTGTAACAAATTCCAGTCACAAGTGTTTGACATCAATACCTGGGTAATCAGGGCTTGAAAAATACCATGACTGAGATGCCAGGGGCATGTAAATTATTGGACTGTCTGGGTAAGTAAATTAAAAATCTAGTTGCCTGGCCTGGGCAACTAGATTTAAAAGTTTAAAAAATTGGGAATAGAATTTCTACTATAAGAGAAATGACAAGCATGTTGTGTTCCATGTAATTGCTAATCACTGTAAGTTGTATTATTATCAGAGGTTAAAATTCTGGTCGGGAAGGCGGGAAATTTAAGCTCCCTCCAAAATAAAGTTATAATTTCGGGGGGGGCTTAAATCCTGCCTTACGAAATTTTAAGAAAAAATACATATAAATATAAAATCTTGGGTTCGTTTTTGGACCACTCGCAAAATTCACACATTAAAAACGTATCCTTTGTATAAAATAAAATAAAAAAATATGTGCTTTAGAAACGGCCCGTTCAGAGTTCCAAAAATTGCAATCCAATACATCGTTCATGTCGGAAACATAATCAGTTTATGCACCCGTGAATCGGCTTCCATGCAAAGCCGCACGAGCATTTTGCATATTGCGAACTGTTACGAATCAGGCACGAGATTGTTCCTCGGATTCGCGGAATTCTGCTTTTTTTCGCCACATTTCGGTTATACTCGAGAGATCGATGAAAAAAAAAAACAACTGAAGATAATGCTTTATTTTTGTAGGATTAGTGTGTGTGGTGGGGGAAGGGGCGTTTTACGTCTGGAACGTCCGAAAACAAAAGTATTTTTAAATGGAGTGAAAAATTTTCCCACAACTGTATTTTCTTTTTCTTGCAAAGTTTCCTCAGTACAGTATTGTTATTAAATGTTAATTTGTTGCATAAATGTTTATATTTTAGCTTGAAAGTGTAGACAACAATTTCCGGTAACGAAAGTTCGACGGAGCAAAAATTTCCTTGTAAACTTTAGGTACGAGTTTCTTCCGTGGATTTGAGGAACTCTTGACTTTGTTGTCATCATTTACATCGTTCTGCAGAACGATGCAAAACTGAAGATGATTTTTTGGGGAAGGGGTGCTGGTGTGTGTGTGTGGACGTGGAGGGGTTTCCCCGGCTGGGGACTGAATTTCGTCTTTAATCTGTAATATTAAATATTTTTTTCCACGCTATTTCTTGTGCTCAGTGTTATTGTAAAATATAATTTTGTTTGATAACAGATTGTGTTTCAGCTTGAAAACGGAGGAAATTTTTCTGAAAACAGAAGTCGGACGGAAAGAAGATTTTTTTGTAATCTTAATATATATATATATATATATACTTTTTTTTTCTTTTTTTTTGCGATGTTTCCACTGTCCTGAATTATTGTTAAATGTTATTTTCCCACTGTAGTTGCAAAGGGAAAAACTGGACATTCCTCAAATCAGAAGAATGGTTGAATCAACCAAGTCTCAATTATGTGAACTATAAACATCACATACATAGCAGAGTTGGGCGGGACTGCATTACAAAGTAATGGAAGTACAGATTACAATTAACGTGCAATGCATTACAAGGTAATCCCAAGTATGGTTTGCACAAGGTAATGGAATTAATTTGTAATGCATTACAATGAAGAGGAAATAATTCAATTATTCAATAATGCCATTCAAATGGAATTACCTGGTAATGAAATTACACAATTGCAAATACAGGGTTCCCACTCATAAGTAATAAAAAAAATCCCCGACTTTTCCAGGTTCTCCAAGTGGTTTTTAAAGTTTTTAGAGTGGCATATTGCAAAGAATTGTTACATTTCATTCCATTCCATTCATTTTTTTCACCAAGGCACACACTTGTAAATTCTTTATGTAATTTGTCTTTATAAAATTACTTGCTTTTCATTAATAACAACTAACTGTGCACATTATTTTCTGTACCGAAGTTTTGTGAATACTACCCACACGGAATTTGTAAATACATTCCCATAGAAACAGGTCATATGTAAGAAAAAATATGTCAGTTGAATAGTTTCAGTTTTTCTATAACAGCTAAGCTTAATAATGGAATGGCTCTGTTCAAAGAAACCATGTTTCAAGAGAACCAACAAAGGACTTTGATCCATCATTTGGTTGGTTCTCTTGTGAAGTGTTTTTCAAGCAGGAGCCATTGTGCCTAATTTGTTCCATGTTATAACAACTGCCTGCAGAAATTGAACAAAAGCTTAATAACTGGCAATTTTAAAAATTCAATTTTGCATCTTTTTTTAGAGAATAAAGGAAATACTGAACATAACTGAAAGTAAGATCTACCAAATTCTAGGCAAGCAGTAATTGAAAGCAAAAGTTTGAAATCTTGAAAAAATAAGTTTGTTTGGCAAAATAAAGTATCCATTGATTTTTACAAAAAAAAAAGGGGGGGGTAATTTTCCCTGAGTTTCCCTTGACTTCTACAAAACAGAATAATTTTCCCTGATTTTTGGAACCATTTTCAAATTCCCTGAGAATTCTAGGTTTACCCTGTTTTTCAGGTTGAGTGGGAACCCTAAAATAATAATTACATACTAATAGCTTATAGAAATGTACGTGTGCCAAAAGCTGTCACATAGCAGACAAACCGAAGTGTCATGTAGAATGTTCTAGAAGCAGCAAGAATGGGTTAGACGTTTGTAGAATGTTCCAGAATGATCACGCAGTGGGAAGTTGGAGAGCTTTACGTAAATCAAAAATATTCCAGAAGGTTCAGATCCTGTCGTGATGTATATATATTAAGGAGGAAGTCGCTAGCCTGTTCAGTTTTCGTATCAGACAAGTAACGGACAACACTTGAGAAGTACGGCAAAAATGTCAAGAGTTCGCAAATTTCTGTAATATTCGACAGTGCGCTCCGAGTTGCTGAACTGTGAGTGTAGTGCTAATGTGTGCTTGTGGCTATAGTGAGGTAATTACATATGTAATGGACAAGAATACTGTACTGGAGATGGACGAAATGAGTATTTCGGCAACAGATTGTAGCAATCTGTCAACCAGAGGCAGTCACATGGGATCAATAGCTGATATCACAGAAGCTGTGAGTAAGTATCCTAGTTGTATATTAAATGGTCATTTTTTTAAATAGTGGAAAATAAATGTAGTGAAGACAAGTTGTAGCAAAGTGTACCAAATGTAACATTGAAGTAAAAGGATCAAGGTGTACTTCAAATTTTACAATGCATTTGAAGAGGAAACATGGACCCGGTGTTGTAGAAGAGTGCCACGAGTATTTGAAAGAAGTGAAGAAACCACGAAGAACCACTAGCACATCAGGGGAATCAAGTCAAAGTATTCAAAAGAAAATATTATTCGCAAAAAGAAGAGTTCCACAGGGATGTGCTTACATATTTTGTGGATTCCACGATATTCCTTAGATGCATTGACAACATACACTGAAGAGCAATTAAATTAGAGACAGCTGGCATTATGCAAACGTGGCGCTGTGGGCAGCCCTGTAAATGGAAACGATATGACGTATGCAGCGATCCGACAATATAAGAATTGATGCGACAGGAATCAGTAACAGTCGGGCACAGTATGGGTAAGACGAAGGATCTAAGCGCATTTGATTGTGGGCAAATTGTCGGGGCCCGATGAATGGGTCACCCATCTCGGAAGTCGTGCAGGCACTGGGATTTTCACGAGCCACTGTGTCACGAGTGCACCGCGAGTACATCGAATCTGGTTAAACCATCCCTGCAAGGGCCAACTGCCGTGGACAACAAACAGCGTATGGATCAGTGGGGTCATCGTCGGCAAGCTTGCATTGTAACAGCGGATAGACGGGCCACAGTGCAAGAAATCACTCTGCAATTTAACGCTGGTGCACAAAAACGTGTAAGCAGCCACATCATCCAAAACCATCTCCTCGCTATGGGGTACAGAAGCCATCGTTCCAAAAGGGTACCGCTGCTGACCGCACATCACAGGGTGCAAAGATTAGCATGGGCGCGGGAACATCACCACTGGACCCTAGACATGTGGAAAAATGTTACCGGGACTGATAAGTCGAGATTCACGTTGGTACATGCGAATGGCAGGATAAGAGTACGGCGCAAACCACATGAAGTGATGGATCCTTCTTGCTAGCAGGGTACTGTTCAAGCTGGTGGGGGTGGCATTCTCGTCTGGGGAGTGTTTACGTGGACTGAAATGGGACCCCTGGTACGTGTAACATAGTCCCTCACAGGTCAAAGCTACCGGGATAGGGAGCACATGGTCGTCCAGGACGACCATGTGCTCCCGTTTGTGCGTCTTCAACATCCCACTGGGGACCTAATCCTACAACAAGACAATGCACCGTGCCATCGCTCCCGAATTGTATCCGAATGGTTGGATGAACACTCCACCGACGTGACCTCGCTTCCTTGGCCAGTTAGGTCACCTGACCTCAATCCCATCGAGCACATCTGGGACGCCATCGAAAGAGAGGCTTGAGGCTCTGACCCCTCCATCAAATCTTCGTGAACTGTGGGAGTTTGTTCAGGAGTCGTGGATCCATATGGCTTCCCAACGCTTCCGGTGTCTTGTCGAGTCCATGCCGAGACGAATCGCCGCCGTCATCAGGGCAAAAGGTGGTGCTACACGTTACTAGACAGGTATCTCTAATCCAATTGCTCTTCAGTGTATATTTCCACAAAATAATCAAAAAACTGAATGGTGATTCCAAACATCTGAAAATAATAGTAGCAGATCACTTGGCCACAAACTTTCTGATTATTATAAGGAGCAAGTGGCAAACATAAAACAAGAGTTAGAAAACACAGAATTCGTTTGCACAACAGTAGATATCTGGTCAGAACGACACTGAAGTTTCTTGGGTGTAACGGTACACTGGATTGAGTCACAGACATTAGAAAGAGTTTCCAGAGCTTTAGCTTGTCAAAGATTTAAAGGAACACATAGTAATGATAAAATATATGCAATGCTTCTGCAGATGTACAAAACGTTTGGATTGGATTCTTCTAAACTAGTGGCTGTGATTACTGACAATGGAAGCAATTTCGTTAAAAAATTTCAAATATTCGGGATTCAAGTGGCAAGCATTGTTAAGGATGATGTGGATTTTGACTTGGAAAACAGTTCAGGTAGTTCCAATTATGATACGAACGCTGCCTTGGCCTCACCTAGTGATGATGAAGAGCATTTGTCAGCTACATGTATACAACTTGGGGAATGGTTACCCTTGCATTTCAGATGTGCGTCACATACACTCAGTTTATGTGCAAATACAGGTACTCAAAGTACTAGAAGACCGCAATACTGCTTTTTCCAAAATGCATCAACAAGTGATGAAAATGTGCAATACCTTGTGGAGAGCTGTAAATCGCCCGAAATCTGCAGAAATTATCCAAGCTATCTTAGATCGCACACTTAGCAAGCCAGGTGTAACACGGAATAGTTTATACGATGCTATGAAACAAATTCTACGCATAAAAGACAAGTCAACTATGTTGCATAAAGTATTGGACTTAAAAGAGTGTACTGAGAGATCAAGACTTCAATTATATGGAAGAATATGTTAAATGTACTGAACACATCGCCGAGGCCCTAGATACCACCAAAGTGAAAATTACATGTATTTTGGCATCCTGCTTTCAACTTTGTTATCAATAAGGTTGGTTGGTTGGTTGATTTTATGGCACAAGGGTTATGGTTGGCCAAAGAGCACCAGGCCCAAGACAAAAAAACAAACAGTATTAAAAATATGGTATAATGCTTAAAATCTGGCTGATTCAGGAAAAGTGAAAAATGAGAATGATGGTAGGGCTAAAAAATCTAGATATGTTTAAAAAAGTCAATTTGTTTTAAAAATGAAAAGACAGCAGCTGTATCACAGTGGTCATCTAGGAGCCGCTGCAGCGTTTGTTTGGTTCTAGGAGCCGGTGCAGTGGTTTGTTTGGTTGGTTGATTTTTATGGCGCAATGGCCATGTTTGGCCAAACAGTGCCAAACACAAGACAATTAAACAAACAATATTAAAAACATAGTATAATGATTAAAATCTGGCTGATTCAGTAAAACTGAAAAATGAGAATGATGGAAGGGCTAAAATCTAGATACGTTTAAAAAAAGTCAATTTGTTTAAAAAATTAGAAGACAGCGCAGTATCACAGTGATCATCTAGGAGCCGCTGCAGCGTAGTGGTGTCCTAAGTCAACAAATGAGAATGAAAGCAATGAAAACGCACATCACTAAAACGAACAAAGCTACACAGAAGATGAGCGACGGTGAGTCGGCAATTGTACGTCTCACACATCAGCGCAGTGTCGCCACACAGCAAAAAGCGGTGAGGGAAACGACAATGCCCAAAGCAGAGATGCGCAAGCACAACTTCCTCCCTACAATTCCGATGATATGAGGATTTCCAGATTCTAAGAATAGGTTTAATACCATGTAGTTTATTTTCCACCTGTTGGTCCCCCACAGACCCTGCCACGTTCGCTTGATATGATTGTGAACAGGAAAGCGGAAATCCCGGTGAAACAGTAGCAAGGGTGTGACGACCAAAAAAGAAGATCTAGCAGCCGCATCAGCACACTCGTTACCCGAAATTCCAACATGGTCGGGAATCCAGCAAAATGTTATATGGAAACCGGCCTGAAGCAAAGTACGCAATAACCGCCTCACGCCAAAGAGGAAAGGGTGCTCAGATATAACGGCAGAAGAGAGGGCCTGCAGTACACTCAAAGAATCCAAATAAATGATAGCTTGATGATGAGTGCTCGACTGTAGATGACAAAGGGCGAGATAGACAGCATGTGTCTCCGCCGAAAACACCGTGGCCTCATTTGGGATTCGCGCTACAGAGACGTCATCAACGCAAACAGACACGGATCCAACGACTCCATATGCATCTTGGAGCCATCAGTGAAAATGGGAGTGTATTCTGAATTGAGGGAATGGTGCTGAGCGAAGAGCTGCTGGTACACTGATGCAGGGGTTGAGGATTTATCGAAAGATGTAAAAGTGGTATTAACCATGACACCAAGTGGGTGCCATGGAGGATCCCCAAAGCCCCTGGTCTCTCCAACAAGTCGAACCCTGCATCATGAGCTACGGCCGCCATACGAAGACCGAAGGTTGGAATGCATGAGGGCCGGTTCTTAAACAAACTAGTATGCTGGGGATGGAAAACTGCATCTTACAAAGGATGGCCAGGAAGAGATCAAAGTTTCCAGTAAAACGGAACAGACAGCTGCAGACGGTGAAATTCAAGAGATGGTTCGTTCGTGTCAGCGTAAAAGGCTGGGAATCGGAGATGTTCGAAATGCTCCCGTACAAAGACGCAGCGCTTGACGGTGAACAGTATCCAAAGACCAGAGCGTGGAAAGACGCACAGAGCCATGCACGATACAACCGTAATCCAGTTTTGACCGTATTAATGAATGTTAAATGCGAAACAAAGACATCCTGTCTGCACCCCACGAGACTTTGGAAAGTATCTTTAGAATAGACAGAGCATGCAGACAGGAAATCTTGAGCCGCCGAACGTGCGCACGGAACGTAAGAGCACGGTCAATGGTCAGTCTAAAGAACTTGGTCTCCGGCAAAACTGGTATGGCTGCACGGTCTAAATACAGCTCTGGGTCAGGATGGAGGCCACGCCTCGGCAGAAATGGACACAAGCTGTCTTGTTGGGAGAAAGAACGAACCTATTGCTATTGGTCGCTTTAAAGATCTGGTTAATCGCAGACAACTGCCTTTCAATAAAATTCATGCTTGACGACGAGCAGAATATGTGCAAGTCATCGACATAAACAGTAGTCAAAACCACAGGAGGAAGATTTGTGAAAAGACAATGCGAAGGATGAACAATGTGACAGATAAAATGCAACCTTGAGGAACACCTTGTTCTTGATGGAACGGTGCCGAGAGCGTCGTACCCAGGCGCACCTGGAACACCCGATTGTGAAGAAAATTTACAATGAAGGTCGGAAGATTTCCTCGCAACCCGCATGCGTGGAGGTCACGGATAATCTTGTGCCGCCACGCTCGATCATAGGCTTTCTCAATATCAAAGAATACAGAAACCAGGTGCTGCCTACGCACGAACGTCTCGCACACAGATGTCTTAAGGTGCAGGAGATTATCGTGAGGTGAACGACGACGGTGAATGCAGCTTTGTGATGGTGAAAGTACTTGATGTTGTTCTAAAAAATGAACTAACCGGGAATTAACCATGCGTCCAAGAACTTTACACAGACAGCTAGTGAGAGCAATTGGACGACAACTAGAGGGAGACTTAGGATCCTTGCCAGGTTTGGGAAAAGGCAGAACAAAAGCTTTTAGCCAAGATTTCGGGAAACTGTGCTCCAACCAAATGCGATTGTAGAGGACTTAAAGATTCTCGAGAGACGACTGCAAGAGATTGAGGACTAAAGATTCTTGAGAGACGACTCCACTGAAAGATTGAAGTCATGGTGAAAAGTGAGATGAAAAAGGAAATGCTCAAATGAGGTCAGCCTCCATCTCCTTTGACGAGTGGTCCCCCAGATTTGCAGGCGTGTGGGGCCAAGATGGGAGCACGCTTTGTCCTAAGTGTCTTAATGGGATGCGCTCGTGGTTGAGTAGTTTGCTGAGATTTTGGAGAAGAAACGTTCTTGTTATCCTTGGCTTTGGTGTGTTTGCCAGAAGAAGTGGCCTGAGTTCCCTTGCTGGTGGTGGGGTGTGTATGCTTCGGCGAAGTGGTGGGTGCCGCTTTCAGACCCCTAACTTGAGACTGGAGTGCCTCCAGCCTAGCTGCGATGATATCGTCCAGCTTGTATAGACATTTAGGGGGGATCTGAATGTCGGTTTGAATGCCAACCGTAGATTTAGCAACCACCACTGATGCATATGATCGCCGATCAGATGAAAGAGGAACTACTCTCCTTCTGGCCTCAGGATAGGAAATATTATCCACTGTTTTCAGCCTTTGGATTTCTTTCTCCTCCTTTCACTTGGGACAATCTTTGGCTGACGCCGAGTGTGAACCCTTACAATTCACACAAAACTCAGCCTCGGCCACACATTCTGGTAAATGATGGTCTGTGGCACCACAGCGTCCACACCTAGGAGTGCTCCTGCATGACTGCTGAGAATGGCTGTACAGCTGACACCTAAAACATCTCAACGGGTTATGGATGTACAGACGTACCTCAAGGTGAAGATACCCTGCCTTGATGGATGTAGGCAGGGAAGGGCTGTCAAATGTTAAAATGATGTTGCAGGATGGGACGGACTGCCCATTCCGCCTGAAAAGAATATGCCGCACACCCATAACGTGTTGACTCCTCAGTTCTTCAAGTAGTTCATTCTCAGTACACTCAATAAGGTCCTGAGAGGAGACAAGACCTAGAGATGAATTTAGGTATCCATGTGGTGTTATTTTGACCGGAGTCTCAAGCAGCATGGTGGTGTTAAGAAGTGTGGAACTGTAGGTCACAGTGGACATCTCTACAAGAAGATCTCCAGATTGGAGTTTCTTTACGCTCTTAGGAGAGCTTGCAATGGATTGAAGTGCTTTATTTATCCAAAATGGACTTTTGGCACTCAAAGGCTTTGAATGGTCCAATAAGTGCACAAAAAAGAAAAAAAAAAAAGAAAAGAAAAGAGCAGTCGAAGAATCAGGCACATGCTTTTTGGCGGAAGGAGCTAAGCCTTCCTCGATACCTTTTTTGGTTGTTGGTTCATGGGAAACAGTATTGATAGCCATGAAAAACAGGAAGAATTCGTCCGCCGAGTTCCCCACCCACAACCGAGCCCAACGAGGGAGAGCTGGAGGTCTGCAAGTCCAAGTGGACGCAGGACACTGCTCTAGGTAGGGATAGCAAGTTGATAGGGCAGACGTGCGCTTGGCGTGCACCCAGACTTTCCCGTGCCTGGGTAACACCCCTTTGGCACGGCCACCCTATCCCCAGACTTACCCTGCTGTACGAAACGACAAGCCGTTAGAGGTCTGGACGCCACTTGGCCACAGACCTCATTGACTAGCAGTGGGTTAGTTCCTAGCTGCCCGTTTAAGGTAAAGCAGGGGGCAAAGAGTAGTGTTGGCAACTGGCAACAACACCCCGGCCTCCAGCATTCCCTTTATCACCTTACAGGTCACCGCACACGGCAAACGTGCAGGTAGCAAAAACAAAGAAGGGAACATAAACTGGAGATGACAAGAAAGAAAAAGAGAAACTAAAATCCGGAGCTGGCGCATAATCACAACCTCAGCAACCTACAACTGAGGCGGGTGCGTGTCAAAAGAACGAAAAACATAAAAGTGGGAAAATCATCACAAAGTACATGTCAGCTCGAGCCGTGGGGGCGCCACTCCCCATCAGCTGGATGAACAGCTGTCTCTTCGGTAGCATCATCATTTCAAGAAGAAATGACCAGATGATCCCTCACGGTCCGTGGGGGCGCCACTTCCCAAATAACTGGAAAACCAGTTATCCCCGTGCAGGGTTATCATTAGGGCATAAATTGCAAACGTTATTGACTGGAGACCTCACGTATTGCCGACCATTAGCCAAAGCTTATTTGGAAGGTCAATAACGAAGGTTTAAGGAATACTTCACACTGTCATCTCCCCAGGTGGAAAAGGCTGCAATAGCAGCTTTGTCACCCTAAGTTCAGTCAATTTAAATGGCAATCTTGTATTCCTAATTCCTATTATATCAAAATGAAAACATTGTTCATAAATGAATTGCCAAAAGAAATTAAATCGCAACAAACATCTCATGGATGCACCTTCTACCAGTTGCCAAGTCAACGATTTTTTCCATATTGATTTCAATTCTGAAGATGACAGTGAAAACAAACATCCAACAAGGAAAGCTGAACTCATCTATGCACATTTCAGCCTCGAAGAACCAGGAGATTTACATGTGTTACATAATTATAGAGGTAAAACATCTGTTTGCGCAGTATAATACACCTCTGCCCTTCTCAGCGTCTGTCAAAGGTTGTGCCCATATGCTACTACAGTAAAGCAGGTGGGCTGGTCCAATGAATCACAACATGTACTGCATTCTTCCGACGGTAGTCTGTATTTGGCATCAGCAGTGTGAGGCTGTGGATTCCTCATGCACAGCATTAACTATCCAAGCTAGTTGTATGATATGGGGCATGTTTAGCTGGGCATGGACCCATTTGGACTAACATATGGAAGTTGGCATAGACCCATGTGGACTAACATATGGAAGCTGGCAACTATCAGGGACTGATTGCAAACCATGTACACCCCTCACCCAGGGAGCGATGGGTTCTCTTAAAACAATAAAGCTCCATGTCATCCCGCACGCCTCATGAAGGAATGATTCCATTATCATTGAGCTGATATGAGATATCTTAAATGGCACCCAAACTCACCTGATCTATAAAAAACAAAAAAAAAAACTTATTGTGGAGTGGCAGTTGGGCACACCAACATGCTCCATATCATAGCTGTGAACAGCAATACAAACAGCTTGGTTGCAGATTCCTACACAACTGTACTGATACCTCATGGAATCCACGCCACGACGAGTGGCGGTCATTCTTTAGTCTAAAAGAAGGCCCATGAATAATCGTTGTTGTGCTGTGTGCACAACAATGATTATTCATTTGGAAGACTTGGGCAGTCTTCAGGACATGGATTCAGAACCCCAGATGTTTTCATGTACACCACCATGGCCCAGAGTTGCCAAGGAGAGATTCCCCAATTAAAGCAGAGTTCCTTATATTTCACTTCCACTGTTTAACCCCCTTCCTAAAAAAAAGTGCAAGGTTTACACTTAATATATCAGAATGTTGTTTAATTTCACTGCATAAATTCCATGTAGCAAAAGTGCACTGCTGTATAAACAAGTGACAAACTGACAACAGCTTTAAAATTGGAGTAAGACAGGTGCCTCTCTTTCTTTTTGACACAAATTCTTGGAAACTAGTCAATTTGCAAAAAAACTGTGCCACAATACAGCAAGATAGGGATTTAAAGTCTGAACTCACAACAAATAATGATAAAAATCATATAACTTCAAATCAATCTGTGCCATACCCTTACACTGGCAGTATTGCTGAAAGTGCTTATACGAAGTATGTGTTCCCACTGCAAAATAAAGCATGCAACTGTGACAACACAAATACCTTTCAGAATTCTTGTTTCATTAATTACTTACACATAAAGCATCTACCAAATATTTGCTTTTTGAACTTGAAATCCTGAAACTGGATTAGCTATCTTTTTTATTTCATTTTCACATGAATCTTAACTCTCATGTGGTTATGTATGATACGCTATCATGACAAAAACCTATTCAAAGGTTCTTAATACAAAGAGTATTACTGTGAAGAGAATGACAACCAAATGTGCCAAGTAGCAAAGAGAACTAATTCTTTTGCCATGCACCTCTGACCATGCAGTACAATTGTGAGAACTTGCAGAAAAATGAACAGTAATCACAGCTTTTGTCCTACTTTGAAAATGATACATGGCAAAATACACAGCAAATTTCTGGAATGCAAATCGCAGCAAACCATTCCGATATAGCAGTTATGACACCTGGTTATTTCTTAACTTCAAAAAGCATTTACAAGGAGCATTCTCAAAAGAGCTGCTATGCTTTTTTTGAGAGCATTCTAAGAAATGCCTGGCGCCACACTTTTGGGAAGTTCATACATTCATACTGGAAGTGATTATTGACATGTGATGATAAGACCTATCTGGAACATGTCAGAAACATCTGGATTACAATTTCCTGATACTGTAAAAACTGCTGTGTCAGTACAGAGCCTGCATACTGTGAAGTTTTACATATGATTAAGGTTTTATAGGGCTCTTGAGGTTTGCCACTAAACACAAAAAAAAAAAGTCCATTCTTCATGACTTAAGAATGTTTTTTATTTTTTACCCTGCTCTCTTTTGGCTTGATATTGACATTGTGTTAAAACACACATACACAAATAAGTTTGAAGATGCATTGTTGAGTGTTGCTTATGAACACATGAACTGCATTTACAACAATAAGACACTGCTGGTGAAATTGTTTTTTAGTGACTGTTCAGTAGTTGTTAGTTGATGTTCAAGTTGAGCTAATCAATAAAGTGTGTTCATGCCATTTACCAGAAATTATGAAAGCAAGAATATGACTGAATGTTACAGTAAATACATGGAGTAAGTGTACCAGCTGCATTTAAGAAGTTAATATTTATTACACTGAATTTCATCCATAATTACTAACATCAATTAGGTACCTTTAAGGGAAGAACATTAACAATTACAGTCAAACCCCTATTTAACAGAATGTGATTTAACGAATTCCGTGATTTTATGGTCTCTATGGAATCGCATTGAAATTATTGCTTGGCGTTTCCCGATTTAACGAACACATTTTCTCAATTTAGCGAACATTTTTAAAAAAATTTTAAACCACAAAACTATGTTAACCAGCATTTTCACATTAAAAGTTGCCCAAATGCAATCCCTTGATGATGTTTTTTTGATGAAGCAGAACTGAAAGTTAGCTGCTTTAGTGATGCTGGTAACAGCATCACTAAAGCAGCTAATGTGCTAAAAAGTACTTTATGCCCTTCGATATTAATCATGCACTTCATAAAATTGAAGCTGCAATTTATAAAGCTAAACGTTCAGAAAAAAACATAAGCAATCTTCTCTAAAGCATTTCTTTTCTACAATGTACAAAAGTAATCAACACATACTGTTCTTACAATTTAATTAGTACTAACTGATGTTCTGTTTCATGCAGTTTAGGATACTGAAATCATTATTTAAGAAGCTAAATACTTGGAGAAAAATCAACTATCGTATTTTTCTTGCAATTTTAAAGTACGCTTAAATTTCGATGCTACATATTGAAGTCTAATATCTACGAATTATGTATTTAATATATAAAATAAATGTGTATGTATTCCAACATTTCTTATAAAAAATTCGTAATTAAAAGTACTATACATAATTTAAATGTCACTGATAGAAAGAGAACATAGCTGCCTACGTATTCTACACTCACGGACAATGAAATTTGCACATCTAGAAGAAAACATGCTACAACCGCGAAACTTTGCAAACAGCTAGAGTGCATGCTGGTATGCAAATGATCCATGTTTGGTGCAATTGTGCATAACCGCACACCCTGTGGTGGCACTGCAAGCACAAACCGGCAGACTTATAAGCCGGCATTTAGTTGATGCCCCATGAAAGTAAAAAGCACTGGCTGACACAAGCAAGAGTACAGAGTGACAAGAATGCCGGGTAGATGCCAGAGACGTCGATTTACGCAACTTACAGACTTTGAGAAAGGCCTGATCATCGGGCTGAAAACCACAGGGTGGTTGGCGAGCGTATAGCCCACTATGTGAATCGTTCTGACCATACCGTCCAACTGTGTTGGGAGCAGTGGACACATGACAGCCCTGCCACACAGCTGAGCGGATCCGGACGGAGAGGCTCCAGACGGAACAGGAGGACCACTGGTAGAAAGGATAGACAAATTATGTGCCAGGCACGAACGGATCCCACGGGATCCCGGTCCACTGTACAGGCAGATGTAGCGGCACCTGTGTGCCCACGAACCATTTCCCGACACCTCGCAGAAGCGAATCTGCGATACCAGCGCCCCTTACGTATGCTGCCATTAACACTGGAACATTGCCAACTCTGTTTGCAATGGTACCAGGCCAGAGAGATTAGGAAAGCCACAGACTGGCAACATTTAGCGTTTAGCGATGAGTGCCGCTTCGCTTTGGGCACAGATGATCGTGTCCCGGTGTGGAGGTCCCCGGGTCAACGGCACAATCCCAACCTCGCTATTGAATGCCACACCTACCCCACTGCAGGCATTATGGTATGGGGAGCCATAGCTTACGGCAGCCAATCAGCTCTAGTAGTGGTACGTGGATCATTGACAGGCCAGTGGTATGTGGATAAGATCCTACAGCGGCATGTGTTCCCATTTCTGGCTGGGATTCCAGGTGCGCTATACCAGCAGGATAATGCCCGTCCGCACACAGCTCATGTTGCCCAGAACTGCCTACGTCATGTCCAGACACTTCCATGGCCTGCCCACTCACTGGACATGTCCACTATCGAGTATGTGTGGGACCACTTGAAAATCCAACTGTCACCGTGCAGCACTATCCGGGATTTGGAGCACATTGTCCAACACGTGTGGGCCAGTCTGCCACAGGAAAACATCAGGTGTCTGTTCACCTCCATCCCAGACCGTATTGCAGCATGTATCACCGCACGAGATGGTGTGACACACTATGGAAGATGGCCAGACTGAGTGCCACAGATCCCTCTGCAATTGTCCTGCAGCTCTGTTTTTGCCATCATGTGTATCATTCATCTGTATCATTACGTCCATAGAATTTCAGTTCAGTCCGATGCTTCCTTCTTGGTGCACAAATTTCATTGCCTGCGAGTGTATTATGAACACTAGCTTAATTTGAATGTTTCATTCAAAAGGCTTCCTCGATTTAGCGAATTCTGTGATTTTATGTATAAGACTGTTGGTCCCTTGAAGTTCGTTAAATTGATTTTTAACTGTATAATGTTCACATCTCCTGACTATATTTTTTGATTTTCTGCCCATTTTTGTCACAATTATAGTCAGCTGCAGTTTGTCAGCAGCAGCTTTGTTCATCATCAATTTCACAAAACAGCCAGATTCGGATACAGGGAACCAGAAGCTACCATACAAGCACCTCCACCTGACCACTGTGAACAACAGTGTGGTGTAGAGAGTGCAGAAATAACTTCCTATGTCAATTATAGAAGGGACACTAAAGAAGCCTAAGGCCATGAAGTGAGAGAAAAAGATAATTTGATGTGCTGTGGATGTGTTCAGTAGTGCTCAGTTGAATTCTAAAGGGGTCACCTAGGGAAACAAGAGAATTTCATTTTTGTTTTTTTGATGAACTAAGAGGGCATGGTGTGTGTGTATGTAGTAAAGTTGAATAATACATCAAGTGGAAAAGTTATTGACCATGAGAATAAAAGTTCCCACTTAAGAATATTTAAGAACTGGGGAACAACTTGAATAAACTCCTAACACTATTTTAGAGCAGATTTTGCCATATTGAAGAAAATATGCTTCAGTGGGAGCTAGTGTACCCACATCAAAGCTGTAGCATAAGGAGAGCATGTGCATCTAACTTTAGAAAATTTAAATGTGAGGGCAGGTCTATGATGGGGCAACATGAGTGGTAGACTTAATGGAGTCTCTACGAAATTCAAAGTGGAAAAACCAAGCCTGGGAGACCCCCAGCTTTAGAAATTTTAATGTAAGGGCAAGCCTATGACAGGGCAACAAATATAAGCCTGGGAGGCTTAGAACTCACTACAACATTCAAATAGAAAAAACCAAGAGCTTTACAAACAAACGCACACACTGTTATACACCTATCAGTCTGCTGCAATTTGTTTTTGTGAGGAAGTAAAACCACAGCAAAATGCTACCAATGTAGAGAACTAATTATGCAATATTCATGTATCCACAAAAAGATTTGGAATATTTAAACTAATTTGAAATAAAAGAGGACTTCGCTTTTAAAAAAATATAGCATCTGGTCTTAAATATGCTGGACTATTTGTCGTAGTTTATTATCAGCAGTGGTTGAAGAGTAATGCATAAAAAAGAAAAAATTGTTATGCACTCAAAAGATCCAAATTTTGTGGCATTTACAGAGCATCTGCTTCCAAGAATTGTCTCCCCCAAAAGAAAAACATCAGCTTACATTTTTTAGTGCCCCAAAGAAAAATTCACTTTTTCATTCGATTGAAAAAATGATTTCTTCCCTTCAATACTATTTATGAACAAAGACTACTTTGAGTTGTTTAAAGTAGTAATATGCAGTTTTTCCTCTTGGGAGCGAAACAGTAAATTAGGATTACACCGATATCTCTGCTTCTAAAAGCCCAATTTGAAAAATGCTTTTTGCGTCAGAGTTCCAGGTGGGAATGAACTGCACATAATTTCTAAATTTCAGTCAAGTCAATATAATACTAATGATAAGCTTACCTTTAGCCAACTTAAAGTTGCTGAAGCTCATTTTATCACTTTTCCAGCATGTGCAGGCAATTACAAACTTCCGGGAGGAGAGATGTGTTCAGTTATTATAAATAATAATTCTATTATCATGTGCTCATTAACTTACCTTAAGAGAATATTTAACCCATATAAACAAATAATTCAAAGTCATAACCCAATTATTTACTAAAGCTAAAAACTTGAACCCTAACCTTAACTTTCACTTCGTTAGTTATCTCTCAAACATTAATGTACATTTCTGGTAAGTTAAAGATCTGTGCAGCATGAGGTGTAATGCTGGCGATACAGATCTCTTGACGATCTGTATCTGTGAAGATCGTCGGAGAAGATCTTCGACTTACCCGACAGTATGAAGACACTTGGTTGCTGGCAGCCAAAGTGCTTACAACTCTTTCCTAAAGATGACCACAGCAGCTGGGTGAAAGTATTTGAGAGCTCCTGAATGGTTTTGATGTGTCAGATTTTTAACTTCAGTAGTATTTCTTCCTCTTTATTTAATATCTTTAACATTCCAGAATTGTAAATTAATGTTTCAGAGATAATTAAGGAAGTGGAAATTAAGGTTAAAGTTTTTAGCTTTAGTAAATAATTGGATTACAGCTTTAAATAATTTGTTTATATGGGTTAAATATTCCCTTAAGATGAGTTAATGAGCAAAGAATAAGAACAGAATTATTATTTATAATAACTGAACACACCTCACCACCAGGAAGTTTGTAATTGCCTACACGTGCTGGAAATGTGATAAAATGAGCTTCAGAAGCAACTTTAAGTTGGCTAAAGGTAAGCTTATCATTAGTATTATATTGATTTTCAGCTGCACGCATTAAATGAAATGTCTGGTTGAGCATGAGCTCAACCAGCATATCTCATTTTTGAGTTTTGAAAAAGTGTTGTTTTGCCATCAGGGGGAGTAAGTGTTTATTTCTGTTTCCGATGATTTTTCAGCAATGTTTGTACTTATGAAAACTCAATGGAAAAAACTCCTTTGTGACCAGATATTCACCAAGGAAAAACCTTTTTGCACATATTTCCTGATTAAAATGCAGTTTCTCTTTATCTTTATTTCTAACCATCCAATTTGATTTGAAAAATTCTTTGTTGCACAGCATTTTCTGGTGCGGCGTGTTTTGCATATAATTTAATTTTTTTCTTAAAGCTCATGTTTGCCATCAGAGGGCATAAGCTCATGTTTTTGTTCACAGAGTATTTGTGGCAATATCAGCATCTAAAATCACGATTGAAAATGATCTTTTTTCAGTCCAATACTTCTTCTACCTACGAAAACACTTTCTGCACATTTGTGCCCAAAATAATAATATGATTTCCCTGCTAGGGAGAGAACCTTTTAACATGTTCGCTGCCGCCGTAGTATATCAGCGGCAAGCACATGGTGCCAGTATGAAACCCATGCAAATCTCCCACGGCACTACGATTAAGCTTTTATGTGTTTGGACCAACCAGCCGTGTGTTCGCATATCATAGCTTTGCATGACTTAGTAATTCTAAAATACAAGAAAATTTATCCATAATTGACATTCGTAATTATAATTCTGCCAGCAATTAAATATTATTCCGATACTGAAGTAGACATTTACTGGATACATATTTTGAACATTGTTGCATATAAAACAAGAGAAATAATACTTACAAACGCTAAAGAATTCCATAAATAGTGCCATGATGCATAACTAGATAAATACAAAATCCATACATTTTGATTTGGGTAGGGTAAAAAATCCCACACACACAAACATGCAGTTCGACTTGGAACACTTTTTTTTTTTTAGCAAAATAGGAAGACAAAATATTTATCCCTTATCTACGATGATATAATTCGAAGCATGGCTGAAAGCACAGTGCAGGATTTTCTGGGCACTCAAAAGCAAAACTACCTCTCCATAAAACTATTGATTCATCAATCGTAAGTTCTTTTCCAGGATAGTATATGCTCTCTATGGTATCATTAAATAAATCCAGTAAAGGCATTATTTTTGCAAAGCGGTTGGTTGTAATCGCTTAGCCAGGTTGAGGATTTCTTGCAAAATGAAGGCACCGCATGATCACAAGGAAACGATTCCTGCTCATATTTGAAGAAAAGCAGTCCATTTTGAATAATGGATCTGTTTTCTAGCATATGAAACAGAAGGCAAGAAAAACTTTCATCTCATCTACCGACGCATCCTTCCATTTATTTATTCGTGAATCTTCACTAACTCCTGAGATAAAAACTTCTACAGCATATGCATTACTTTCCCTAACTAATAAATCGTAAAATTCCTCATTTGCAAAAAGATTTAAAAAAAATAGATTGGCTCAGTACCTATCATATTAATTTTCAGTCCTGGTACACCAGTGAACAGAATTCTTCTCATGATATCAGGACCATCATCACACCAATGTGTAGCCAAAATCCGTTGAGGCGGAGTATGAGAAAGAATGCGGCATTCTCACTTTCACTGCTGGTTGTACTACTGATAGTAAAAGAATAAGTTTCTGTACTTGATGACAGATTATCGGCATCATCTCCTATTTTCACGGAAGAATGTGCCCACCGAGGAACTTTTGGTTGAGAGGGACCGGCGATAGTACGTCCGAATATATCCATTGTTTCCGCAAAACTAAGCATTGAAGTGAATATGGGTTTCTTTGAAATCCCTTAAGCCTCCTCAATGAGCCTCCCTGTGACGTATAAACTATAAGTAGCAAATGCTAATTATTGCCACTCAAGCATTTATTTATTGATAATTCCCTTCACCGCAAAATCAGTGACGTTCAAAGGAAAATGAACACTGCAGTGAAAAGCGCGCACTGTGCTAAGTCTATGCGAAGTCAACTTACTTTCCCTTCCCTAAACCATGTGGGGAAAATCCGCTATCCCCAAACCGCGGTCACTTTTAGACAGTTGGAGACTCGTTTTCAGTGTCAGTAACAAAATAGACAACTCTCTTCAAGTGCCGAAGGTTTTAGGAAGCGAAATATGAATCTGTTTTTCTCAATATCTCTGCTCCTTCAAGTTCGATTGACAAAAAAAAAAAAAAAAAAAATATTTAATACCAGATATGCCCGGTGGAACTTTCTGCATGTACATGAGGGTTTTCTGTAGCTCACAGTTTTGGCACTAGGTGGTATTAGTGTGTATTTCTGATTGGAAAAACCTATAAAAAAATTAATAACATTACTTATTTAAATTACGCCCCCACCCCTCCCAGGTGGTGTAAGTGTATTTCCTTTTTCACTGAATTTTTAGATTTTCTAGAAATCTGCTTTGAAATACTTTTTTGTGCTGCAAAATATTTAATAAGACTTGCTTATTACAACCGATAATTCGGTATCATCCTTCTTGTTTTGGGGTTCAACAACCACTATGAGCCATTTTTAAGGGCTATATAAGCAACCACCCGTCTCTAAGTTAGAGCCTGAGGCATCGCCGCGGATGGCCTAGTGGTCAACGTTCGTGACGGCCACGGAAAAGTCTCAGGATCTATCCCAGGTAGGTGCGAACGCTCGAAACACTTAATATTTACGCCGTGCATTGGATGAGCAGGTCAAGCCGTCGGACCCAGGGTAACACCCCCCCCCCCGCTAAAACTGTACCTCATTAACATATGTAAATTTCATGATCGTCCGCCAATTCCTTCTTGGTGTTCTTTTTTCACTTTCCGCCAGTGTAAATAAGGGCGACTTCCTCCCCATTTTCACAACGTTAAAATCTCACGATCTATTTCCAGCCAGATACGAACGCTCGAATCACTACACGCCGTGTATTGGATGAGCACGTTACGTCGTCGGATACATCCTCCCCATTCCTACCTCGCTTCCGTGTGACTTTCCTGTCCGGCACCCTAGCCCAAATCTCCTAGCTTCCTACTTAAGGGTTGTTTTAAAGACCTGGGGTCAGACAATCCCTTCCTGAAATCCCCTGGATAAATCTCTAATTTAGATTCACTGGTTCCTGGGAAGGGCGACAGCCACGCCGTAAATCAAACGCAACACACATGAATCATCTGAGACTTGGATCAGGGCTCACTCACTCGGATGAACAATCAGGTCAGAAGATAGCGCTCAGGCCACGACGCCAATAAGGCGGGGGCCTACTTTTTCGCTCATGTATGACAGTATATATATATATATCATAATAGATATCTACTACCATACATCTAATATATTTTTATTAAACTAAGAGGAAAACTTGTTGTATTTGTAAATTAGGGACGACTCCCCTCCCGAGCGCAAAAAAAAAAAAAAAAAAAATTGACGCACGTTCAGGTTTTACGCATTCATTAAATGCTGACATTAGCATACTGAGAGGGGGGGGGATAACACTTACCAGGAAATTGATAATTATTAATTTAAATAAATGTTCACTGTTCCTATGGTGCAAAAGGAATACTGGCACTAGGTACGACAAATTAGAACTTCCACGTGGGCTTGAGGAATTACAACACAAAGGCGTGAGCAGCAATCATGCTGAGAAACGAAAATGCGCAAAGACCCACTTTTTGTGCTGATTGATGAAATATTTCGATGAATACTACACTACACTGAAGCACAAAAATCAGTCTTACCTCCCCACATACACTTGTTTCTTGCTCCCCCTCACCTATTCCTAAGTAACTTATGCGTGTGTTAACGAGGCAGCACAAATAAATGTGCAACTATAATATGCTTTCTAATCACAAAAATTTAATAAAAGACGACGAATGACAATCGAACTGGAACCCTGCCTCAGCTAAAGCGAAAAACCGGGGTCACTGACAATTTGCAGTAATGCAGTTTAAAAATACCCATCTCAATATACACTAAAAGATTCGTCAACAGCAAACCGCAACCTTGGCAACTCCGGATGTGGCAGGATAAGATTATGCGAAGGGGTCTTTCACCAAGGTTCAGGTACGATCAGAAGGTGGGGAGGATGCAGGGCGGTTAAGAGCAACAACGATAAAAGACACGCCAGGAGGTTCTCCAAGGTCAGATACAAGCATCAAACCAAAGGGAAGACCCAACGAATTCGGTACTTTTCCGCCGTCCTCTTTTCAAGGTCAAAATATTTCTGCATTTTTCCAAAGAAAATTCTCACAACTGGAGTAATTCAACAGCAATAAAACGTTTGTACTTCGAAATACACACGCAAAATTTAAACACAGCCTTTGCTGTTCCCCATGATCAAACAACTACAAATGCACAAGCACTGAAATTCATACGTGGTTCCTGAAGTTCTCCGAATGCCGAAGCAAAGTCATAAAATACTAGAAGACTGCTTTAAAACTTAATACCGCATGGTCGGATATCGCCATACGAAGCAGAGTGACTGATACTCGAATAAGAAAAAATGAAAAACAAAAAGTTAATGAATTGAACATACGGGGGCAATGGTGATGCAACTCAAAACCATGTTTGGACGTAACTAAATGTGCTGCGGTGAAAAATTCGAAGTTCGAGCTTGCAGCGCGCTGGAATGTTTTTGCTTTTAATATACACTAATGTGCGTTGTTAATTCGTATCAGAATTAACAACGCAAATCAGTGGGACTGGCATGTAAACCGATGATAAATCGCGCTCTCAGTGTATGTTTGGAACTTAAGGTGGTTCCACCTAAAATCTCTGCCTTATGTTTCCAATGGTAAACCTTCTGTACATATTTTCTTTGCTATTAATGCATTCCCAAGGATGATGAAAATTTGCACATCGATGGCTTCATTGAGAAATGTGTAAAATAAACACCCAAGAATTTTACCAACGCGTAAAGATATGCATCGGGACGATATTTCGTCTTTCAAAAACGGAAGTAAACGAAATAAAGATTTCTTCCGTAATTGTAACTCCGTTTTCCAGCGATGTTGCCTCTGCCCAGTATTGTTGTTATATTTTATTTTATTCCATAAATATTTGAATGTCAGTTTGAAACTGAAGAAAAAATTCCGAAAACGTAAATTCGGCGGCGCAAAAATTCCTCTTTAATCTTCAGGCATGAGAGTGCCACGGCTTCGAGAATTTCTCCTTTTCCGTTTTAATTTGCGTTATTCTCGAGATCGATGCATGACTGAACAGAAATTTTGGGGCAATTGGTACTGGTGAAGGATGCTTTCCACCTGAAACTTTTGAAAACGGAAATTTCATCTTTCAAAAAACTTTCGAAAACGGAAATTAGACGCACTGAAGATTTTTCCCGTAATCATAATTTTATTTTTAACGCGGATGTTTCCTTAGCCTAGAATTGTTGTTAAATATCATTTTATTTCATAAATATTTGTATTTCACCTTGAAAATGGAGGAAATGTTCGAAAACGAAAATCTGACGTAGCAAAGATTTCTCCCGTAACTGTTATTTTTTCCCCCCAACGATGTTCTGAACATGTGCCTTGTGTTCTTAAATATTCCCCCAAAAAAGTTTTGCATTTCATCTTGATAAGGGTCAAGGCAGAGGCGGATTGGCGGTTGCAAAAGGGCCAGGGATAATTTTTGCAAATAGGCCCGTTCAGTTGTGGTTCTGCGGTACTATTGTATAACAATTGAAAATCACTTTTTTTTATTTAGGAAACAAAACAAAAAGTACAGTTGCTCTGGAAACAGTGGCAAGCATAGTACTTAGGGGGGGGTTAAAAAGTACACCCGTTCATTCTTAAATTGAAGAGTGTGTTCCGAAAAAATTTTCATCAGCCCATGCCAAGATTTTACTGCAGAAAAATTGTACTGCAATTTTTCTCTTGTGGACAATCACAGTTAGAAATTTCAAGATATTTAAATACAGTGGCAAACTCGATTGACGTGGAAAGAGCAAATAACTAGGTTTAAATCACTGGTTTAGTTAGGTATGTACTTGCGCTGGAGAAGCTTCTAATTTTGAACACACTCAATATTTATATTTGTTTAAAATTTTCCCTTAAGAATGCTGAAGAACATTAAAAAATGTTTTAAACAAAATTGCTTATATAGGCTTTTCATATTTGATAGATCGTATACGACAACAGTAAGTAAAAATATCTAGTAGTTGTATTTCTTTTTGGAGCTAACCTCTGAATCTCAGAGAACAGCTTAGTGATATGTATGTATGGAAAATAATCTTGATTTTCATACCTTTGAGCTTCCAGTTTTTAAATTTTCAACAAAGTGGGCTGAAATTCCAGCAAATATTTGAGAGAGAGACAGAACTGCTACTGCCAAAATAATGTTACAGTTGTACCAAAAATCCTTTCGCATAAGACACGATTTTTAAATTTAAATAAATGAAAAAAAATACAGAACTTTTACACTGTCAAATTTTCTATTTGTAATGCAATTTTTGTAATTTTTCTATTGTGGGCAATCACAGTTGGAAATTTAAAGATTTTTAAATATTGTGGCGAACAGATTCTTCATTTGGTGATCATATATTCGTGTGTGTTTCAATTACAAAACATGCTTTTATGCTGCGGTTATGTATTGTAAAGAAGCCTTACGAAATAACGTAAAAAAAACATTTTGCAACTTCATGTTGAAATGATATCTCCGTAAATGCCTTCATCTGCAGCATTTGTCAGTTATTACAAGGAGCGTAGGCTACGTAGGTAGCGCATTTTGGGGGAAAGGGATCGTATATGAACACCCCCACAAATAATCTTAGTCATTTTAAAATAAGTTCTTGATATTATTAGCTTTCACTCTGAATTCTGTGTTGTCATATAGTGGATAGTACATCTCATAATGACCATTATCTGGCATTGTTCTGCAACTTTATCAAACATGGGTGAGTATTTTCACTACTTTAACTAAAGTAGTGAGAAAAATTTAGCCCTGTTAAACCGCCACCCCAATGCTGTTAACATACATTTGAATTACATTCACTGTAAAAAAAGGCGGATTGTGCTTCATGTGCTTTAAACTAGAGAAGGTAGAACGAAAAAGGAAATAAAGCAGAAAATCCATTAAGATACATCACGAGACAGAGAAACAAATGGTGCAGAAATATACACTAAAATCTCTAATCTATGAACACCTTGTGTTTTTCCCAACGCTATTTTCTTTTTCTTTTTTTAACTTAACTGATTTTTGGTGCTTACCTACATTCACTCAAATACTATACAACCGAGTATTTTACATTTCACTTTCCTACATGATTTTCAGTTTTAGATATAAGAATAAAATATTCATAGAGTGGAAAAATTCTAAGAAAGAAGAATACAATATTTAATATTTTTTGTCTGGGTAAAATATGATAATTGATTAGATTCACAAAGGTAGAATTTATAGAACAAAAATTTTACGATACCAACTCTCATTGGCCTTCAGAAATATGATGCATGTAAAAAAGTATCAAATTAACATTGTCTAACTATGGCTTTACCTCTATCCTTAATTACCTGAACTAATGTAATAACGTGGAATTTTTAAATGTTACATTCGTTGAAATTTAGTCATTGAACCTGAAGTAATAACGAATATAAACTGTGGCTACTCACCCACCTGTCTAATCTTTTTTAGTGACACATTTTACAG
Source organism: Macrothele yani (assembly GCA_039090855.1). Taxonomy (NCBI): domain Eukaryota; kingdom Metazoa; phylum Arthropoda; class Arachnida; order Araneae; family Macrothelidae; genus Macrothele; species Macrothele yani. The sequence continues at coordinate 55,974,246 of CM077017.1, forward strand.
TTTAAAGAAAAGTTCTTTATGCAACAAAGCACTGTTTTTTTTTTTTGCCACTTCATTGATAACACTGTCACAATCTATGTTATATAGCACACCTTTTTCAACAGCCATCAGAAGTAATGCTTCTAGATGAGTGTCCGCCAATGTACTCTTTAAAAGTGTTTTTACAAATTTTAGCGAGGAAAATTATCTTTCGCAGGCAACTTGAGTTATTGGCAACGTTAAAAGGTATTTATACGTAGTTCCTAAGGCACTGTAAGCTGTGCTGAACAAATTGTACTTCACCAGAACATGGTAGCAGCAAATACAACAGTTTTTGCATGGCGTTACCTTTTGTTGACTTTCTCTAAATCCATCCTGTTCCAGTATTTCATGTTGGATAAACATTTGTTGTTGTTCTTCAACCAATTTTTGAAGATACTCCTAATTTGTAGCAAAGATACAACTGATACAACACTACTTTCCACCAGACTTGCATAAGATGTTTCAGAAGTTGACATATCAATGGATGATTCCTCATTATCCATAGAAACATTTTGAACACAGCAACCATTTTCACTGTATTTGAATAAAACTATAACCACTATTTTTAGTCGAAAATGTAGAATCATTATCCATGAAAAAATCCTTTAGTTTTGCACATTTTTTGGCATCTGATTCTAACAGCATTTTTTTTTTCATTCCACCTTTCTTCAGCGCCACTTTTTTTTTTTTCGTTCATTTTCGATTAAAAACGAAAAACACTCTGATTATGACAGGGCCCTTCCTTAAGCCTGAATTCTTGGAGAAAAACTGTTCTTGTGTGTTTCCCAAACTCAAATGACTGAACATATCTCTTTTTCTCCCCCCTATCTCCTTCCCTCCAACACAAAAACAGTTTAGGATATTGGTGGTGCCTTTCTGTTTTGTTTTATGGCCATTTAGTAAAGAAACAATGCTCGAGGTTGGGTTAAATCTCGCATGTTTCTGACTTCAGAGAACACCGGGTACTTCCCTCGGAATAATCCGCAAACGAGCTGTTTGATCCTTTTGGAATCTATTATCTAGGGTAACCGGTCTCATTTTTTCATGAGAATGTTTTAGCAGCATCACCATGTGATTGAGCCAATGGGCACAGCACTAATGCTTCCTACAACCAATGGGAGTAAAATTAACTATACCTCCTCTTTCTTGGGGAATATATAGAACATCTTCTACACACCCTCACCCTCCCGCAACGTATGGCACATACATTCTTATTCCTTAGCTACTAAGTGAACCCAGAAGTTTGCAAACACACATGGCCCACCTATTATAGTTGGGATTCTAGCAGTGCCTAGTGAGGTTTTTTTCCCAAATTAAAAATACCCCCCCTCTCCCCGTTATAATTACATTATGTGTATTTCGTTAAAAAAAGTGTTGTGGTTCAGTTGTGTGTTTAAAACAACTGAACTGAAAACTTTTTTAAGAAAGTAAGAAAGAAGGAGACAAAATATACTGAAGGGGCCCCACCGGGAAATGTTCCGGGGGCCAATCCGCCCCTGGGGGAAGGGGGTCTGAAAACGAAAGTGATGAAGCTGAAAAGTTTGTAATAAATTGATGCATGGTGTTCAAAAGTATTAATATTCTGAAAGTTACACTTTATCTTATTGAAAACAGTGAAAGCTATCATGCATTCATGGTCCTCACAGACTGAAAGTTTTTCAGCATGATGGATAAAATTGTCATCCAAGGGCAATAGAAGAAAAAAAAAGTGACAAGAAATTGGAAAAGTAACAAAGATATCAGCAAAATGGAAATTTAAGCACTGGATGCTGCTAAGCTGCAGAGTCAACAAAAGACAAATGTGGCTGTGGTACTTGCTGAGAAGTTTATTAGATATTTTTAGATGTCTATAAGAATCTCAAAAGTGCAATGTATTCACTTCTTGAACACATTGCTGTTGCATGTGGTCATTACAAAACATGATCAATTTAATGTTATTGTTTTAAAATATGAATATTATCTTTATTACTGAAACAAGGAGCAAAATGGATCCAAATTCTAAAGACATTGAGTTGTAGGGAAATATTTTTTATTATGAAAACAAATTTGGATTGATTTTTCATAATCACCCAGCATTTTTATTTCACACACACCTGTTAATTTTTCTAAAATACTCCCCACTTTTAAAAATCACTCCCTAAATTTTTTCAAAGGGGTAAAAATACTCTTTTTAATTTTCTTTTCGCCAAACTATGATCACGATACAGGAGGGAGAGCACTCACTTCAAACACCAACAGCCACATTTTCCCTGGAAGCAGCCGGTTTGATCAAGGTTAGAATAAGACTTCCAGAGGGGCCTTGGGTCTCGTAACCGTAAGCCACAAAGTGTAGGAATTTTTTTTTTTTTTTTTTTTTGATTGGAGGTTTAACGACCATCGTGAGCAACTCAATGGGCTATAAGCAGTCGCCCGTCCCTAATTTGGGGTCACTGGCTCCAGGGAAGGGAGAGAGCCAGTGCCGTAAGACAAACACAACATCCATGCCGCACTGGGATTCGAACCCGGACCCCGTTCGGAAGAATGATCAGAGGCCATCGCTTAGACCACTGCGCCACCGGGGTGGGGTGGCTTTGATGTTGTTTACATGATACCCATGCAGTTTCAGCAGTTGTATTTTTGAATTACGTGGGTTGGGGTTACAGAAATGTGTTAATATCAAACCGGAATGAATTATACTTCATACACGAGTAAAGTTTTTTAACGTTAAGTTTTGTTTTGAACTTGCACTAAACGTTTCATGAATTTCAATTTAAAATAGAAATGGGAAGGTGACTCAAAATAATTAAGAATTTTATAAAACCAGCATTTTCTAATGCATTGGCAGCAAGTTACAATACAAAATTAGAAACATTTGCAACAAAAGAATGTGATTCGTCCAAAACAAAATGCATCGCAACACAATGCCTTGAAAACCACCAGCTTTCCCACATTTTAATGGCCACTGCTCACGGTTATAGGCTTTATGCAAAGTGGTACTGTTGTTCCATTGATGAGGGCATCTCCAGATATCTTATTCTAACTTCCTTGGTTTTGATGTAGCCCTGGAACCCCAAAAAACAAGATGACACCGAATATTCAGTTGTAATGAGCACGTCTTTTGAATCCTTTCAGACATGAAACAAATATTTAAAAATCCTAAAAATTCAGCTAAAAGAATATGCTTACACCACCTAGGAAAAAACTCGCATAATTTAAAATGTGCAACGTGAGCAGGGTTTTTCATAAGGAATGGAACAGGTTACGAAAAAAAGGTATGTGTTACCTAAAGAAGGAAATGGGAGCAAAATACTCTTCATAATGAAAGGTATTCTATGAAAAATGGATTATTTTTATGGGATTTTCAGAATCGAATAAAGTTTTTTGCATAGAAATATACGCTGACACTCCCTGGTGGCAGAATTTTGAATAACAGAAAATATGTTAACATTATTCTTTACAACAAGAGCTATTCTATTTTTCTTTTCCTTTCAAATACGTCTTCTCAGAGCAGAGATAGCATGAAAAAAGTTAACATTTACAACCCCTAGTGAGGAAACTGCATTATTTAGAGGATAATATTTCCAATCTTCACTGTAACGAATGGCATATATTAAAAAACAGAATTCTTCAATAGGATTTTTAGAAGCAGAGATACAGTTGCAAACAAAATTACACATTACCACCACCTAGTGCCAGAACTGTGAACAACAAACCCAAGAGTACGGGAAAGATGTTTCACAAAGTTAACGGTATTCGATGTTGAATGAATTTTTTAATCAGGATTCTGAAGAGTTATCCGGAAAAATAAATTAAATATTTGAGCTCCCTAGCAGGAAAATTGTGTATTATTTTGTGCAGGAGAAACACACAAATGGATTTTTTCAATCACGTGTTTAGACAAAGATATTGTAGCAAATATGCTATCAATGGAAACATGACTTATGCCCTCTAGTAGCAAATTTGTACGTTAAAACAAATTTGAAATTATATGCAAAACATTCCACATCAGATAATCAGTCCAACCAAGAAATTTTCAAATCAAACTGTTAGAGACGGAGATGCAGAGAAAAATAAGATATACATCTATGGCCTAGGCAGAAAAACTGTGCATTGTTTTAAGAAGAAAATATGCGCAAATGGTTTTTCGTAATAAACGGTATCTGATTGCAAAGTCTTTTTTTCAATCGGGTTTTCAAAAGAGCAGATGTTGCTGCAAATACTTCTGAAACATATACACTTACATCCCCTAGTAGTAAAAAGTTCTTTAACAAAATTACAAAATATATGAACGTGTCCAACCAGAAACTATCTGACGCAAAACGTTTGTCACTTTTAGAAGCAGAGATAATGGAGAATCGGCAATGAAAAACTACATTACTCAAGCAGAAACGCTACTCAAAATTGTCTTTGTTATTTATGTACTGAAGGAAACAAAGAATTTTTTCCATTGGATATTTAGAAGCGAAAATACGAAATAAAACGCATTTTGAATTCAATAGCAAAAACATGAAAACATTTCAAATTCTATAGTGTCTCCACTTCCACTCTCTAGCAGCAAAGTTATGCATCAGAAAAGGACCTGGAAGGATCATCGTTCTCACATTTCGGGATTCCCAATACAAAAACGAATTGTTCAAATTGGACAAGCAATTTGCAGAGACATGGTGTACAGACAGTCAGAGTAATACTATAACAGGGTTTGAAAATACTGTGCCCTAGATGTCCAGGGCATGTAAATTATTGATCTGGGAAGGTAAATAAAAATTCTGCACTGAGTAAGTTATTATTGTCACAGAGTGCTAAGGACATAAGAATATCACTTCTTTAATTATATTATGCTTTAGGTTTAGAAACTGGAACCATGAGTAGTTTTGCTTTAAATGTTGTTTATAGTCAATGATGGGAACATATTTCATATTATACAATTTAATTACCAGTTTTCAAATACATATTTTATCATCATACCATTTAATACCAATTTCAGCATATCATCTTAAAACTTGAGAGACACGCTTTTGTGCATTGAACATTTTGAATACAGATCCTTAAAATGGAAATGCAAAACATGTAAAAAAAAAAATTGGCCATATTTTTTAACTTAAAAAAATGAGGGTTCTGATTTGTTATCTTGAAAGATAAATTTTCCTGGGCATTCAGCTTTTACTACCTGAGCAGGTAAATAATTTCTGCACATGCCCAGCTAGTCATGTAACTTTTCAGATATTTTTCAAGCCCAGCTGCTTAAGCATGTGTTGTTTTTATCTTTACAAAAGATGTGCTAAAAGGGGAAAAAAAAAAAAAAAAACGTGAACTAAACGGTTTCTTGTGACGAAGATGGAGCATCATACCTTCCTTGAACTGACTACCCCCACAATTGAACTTTCTCAGATTGACATGCTAACCAGTGATCAGTCATGAGAATGCTATACAGAAAGTAGGTACTTGACCAGTTTGTAATCAGCAGTGAGCTTTGGCTAGCGGAATCACTGTGGAAGGCTAGGGTGGGCAGGTTTGTGAATGGGTACACAGACCTTAATTTGGAAAGCCCGGCATGACATGGCACGGCTCAGAGGCCCCTCCCGTTTGAGACTTTCCTTAAGTGTTCACCACTAATTGCAAATAACGCAAGACTTTCTTCAGAGCAAGAGTTTGCAACTAATTGCCTACAGAGCATTTTTTTTTTAATGGTCTGAGAAATTGTCCACAGAGGAAATTCTAAAATGGAAAAATAAATATCTGGTACCCCTTGGGTACATGGACTTTGAAATCCAAGAACTGTTATGAGCTATGCTACGATAAATTATATAATTGAAAATTTTTAAAGACTACTAAAAAATGTAGGCATATCAGGTACCTACTTCGGAATTCTTGGTAGCATGGATATTAATGTTAACTGCATTGTTTCTTTTTCCAAAAGTTAAATTTTAGGATTCAAAACCTCTGAAATAATCAATTTCATAATAAGCACTTGAATTTTTACTCTTCCTTTTCATGTGGCCCACAAGTGCTACTTTGTCATTTGTCCACGATTCAAAAAAGGTTGAAGATCTCCTGCTATACAGAAAAACAACTACCTCAGTAATAAAAAGAACGTAATGCAGAGAGACATGCCATTTATCATAGAAATTCCTCCCACACAAGTTGCAGACCAAAAATAGCTTTTCCCTCTTCTACACTTAAGTATACACAATGTAGCCCTCTATCTCCAAATTTATATACAAATACATTGAACTTCATCTCCTTATAGCAACGAATCGCACCAGAAGCTTGTTTTGGTTTTGTGAAACTGAAAACTGTTTAATGCAAACACTTCTTGGAAAAGTAAAAAACCACATTTTCACAGTTGCTAAAGTCAATGAAGTTAAAACAGAATATCAACCTTTAAAGAAACATAATGTCTCACTTCAGCAGTGCCAATTGTTAAACTGCCTCAAGAAGTTCTATTATGTGGAGATTTAAGTCACCTTCAATACCACTATGAAGGATCACTCACATTTGATCTCTAGGGAAAATCATCTACTCTTAGGCTTGAAGGGAGAAGGCTATGATGCTAATGTTGACCTTGCACTGGCCTATCTCCAAGTTTGAGTTGATAAAGAGTCTGCAGAAGCACAGACCATTGTTATTCATTAAAGAGCTTATAAGTGGCTGCAATACAGAATAAATGTAGCACTAGGATTATTTCAAAGTGTTATTGATCATTTGTTTGCAGGATTGCCAGGAATTAGCTGCAAGATTACTCACATTCGTACATGGGTTTGAGAAGATAGATTACATGCTAAAGAAGAAATACTACCTTTTTGACAGATGGAGGTCATCAAAAGAACAACAACAAAAAAAAAAAAAAAAAAATTACAACCTTTTCTAGGACTTTTAAAATTTTAATCAGTTTCCAAAAAGACAAGGCAACCATTACTGAACCATTACATAGATTATCAGCAAATGACATTCCATATGGCTTAAGACTGAATAGTACAGATTCAGTCTTAAGCCATTAAGCTTTCTGGTTATCTGCTGGTAACTTTTGCCTCGGGGGCATTGACATCCACTGAAAGCACTTGCATACAAATCAATAAAGCGCTTACTATTATCACAAGGATAAATAACTTCTATTTTCTGTATGAACATACTAGTATGTTCAAAAAGTTCCGGAACTTTTTGAATAAGAGCATCATATAACCGACCAGCCAGAACCGGTTTGATCCAGATCCAACATGTACAGCGTATGTGCATAGTTCGTGATTACAGGCATTCGAGGCTCTCCGTCGTGAGGACAACAATGTTGAATTTTTAACAGCGTTCAAGTGTAAAATTTTGTTCTGCTCGGAAAATATTTCGCCGAGACTTTTCAAATCATTAAGTCAGCGTACGGTGAGAGTGCAATGAGTAGAACTAGAGTTTATTAGTGGCATAGACGATTCGAAAATGGGAGACAGGGTATCGAAGATGATGAGAGGTCAGAACGACCTTCAACATCCACAACAGATGAACAAATCGCCATTGTCAAAGAAATTTTGAAAAATTATCGTTGAAAAACTGTCGCAGCGATTGCAGAAGTTGCCCGCATTTCAGTTGGAAGTTGCCATGCCATTTTAACAGAGAAACTGGACATGCATCACTTGTGCCAACAAATTGTTCCCAAAAACCTGACACAAGAAAAAATGGACGAGTGCATGCAAGTTTGCGGGGATAACATCGATGCAGTGGATTCAGATCCCGATCTTTTGAATCAATTGATCACTGGCGATGAGACTTGGTGCTTTCTGTATGGCCCCCAATCCAAGCGACAGTCAAAAGTGTGGAAATCACCGTCGTCACCAAGACCAGAAAAGTTCAAGGCTGACCGCTCCAAAGGAAAGGTCTTGTTAACAGTTTTCTTCGATTGCAAGGAGGTCGTACACAAGGAATTCCTTCAACATGGTCGTACAGACACTAAAGAAGAGTACGTCAACGTCCTGAAACGTCTCCGAGAATCAGTGAGACACAAGCGACCTGATCTTTGGAAGACCAACTCATGAGTGCTCCATCACGATAATGCGCCGGCTCACAGATTCCTCCTGGTGTTCGATTACCTGTCCAAACATCACATTCACGTTATTCCACAACCAGCTTCTTCCCCTGATTTTGCCCTGTGTGACTCTTCCCTTTTTCCCCGGATGAAGAATTTGCTTAAGAGGCAACACTTCTCAAGTATAAACATATAAGACGAGCGAAACACAAAGAGTCACGTACGGTAAAAGGTTCGTTTAGCGGTAGCTTTCGGTCATTCTATGACCTTGATCACCCGCGTACGACTGGATGGGCTGGTTGCCAGAACTACAATTTAAAGTTGGGGTGTTGGAACTGTTGCCAGATTTTAGAAGAGAGATCCAAATAAATGGGATTTAGTAAGGGGTCTCTGAATTGCAGTTTTTGGTGAACAAAATTTCAATGCTATCTTGAAAACGCAGAGATGCTTTGTTGATGAAAGGGGCAACTTTTTTGGTTTCTTTCCAAATGGGAACTGCAGGTGTCTTCAAGGGTTAGTGCAGATAAAGCTGTCTTTGGAAGACCATTGGAAACATCTTTTTTGTGTTCACCAAGTCTTGTTTTGATGCTTCGGTATGTGCTTCCAATATACACTGAGAGACCAGAGGAAGTTGAAATGGGAATAGCATAAACTCCAGGGGTGTCCAAGGGTGAGACAGGATCCCTGTCTTTAAGCAGGCACATTATTGCAGAAGGGTTTCGTTTCACTGTGAGAGTGTAGCCCATAATTTTGAAAAGTTCAATCATCTTATAAGAGATTGCTCCGAACCGCAATCTGCGACGTCCGCAGAAACATCGCTAAAAACGAACTCCTTTGCTATTCCGAATACCAAGCTCTAAGTTTCCAAACCCATTCATCTTTTCTAGATATCTTTATGATACGCATCTCCGAAATTGTCGCTGCAGTGACTGAAAATGGAACCTCAAAACACTGCAAGAAATTTCAGTTTCTACTCAACAGTGTCCCGCCAAACCTCCTATCACAGCTGCAAGTCCCTCCCCCCCCCCCCCCCGCTTCGTGAATCTCTTGGATACTTCACTTTCTCCAAAACTTTAAGTTTTCCTTTCACTTGGACCTAAATTCACTCCTGAAACTAATCTAAATCTAAAAGCCACGATCTCCATGCTAGAAGCAGCAGTTCACTGCACTAACATCCCCCAAAGTTCAACCAATCCTCCGTGCCAAGGCAGCACTCTATCTTGCAACAGTGGGGGCTTTTCAGGTGAAGCGCCTCTTCACCTATTTCATTTAAAATAAAATTTTATTCAGTAATTTTGTGTATATATTCTTCTTTGCCTTTATTGAGTGCCAAAATGCTCAAAATTCTTATTAGATCAATTCACAATGGGCGTTCAATACGGAAACTAAGTCTCTCTACGCAAAACAGTTCAAGTGAGGAGCCAAAATGAGAATGCTTGGAAGTCTGCAGTTATTGGCCGAGTTACCATGGTAAGCGTGACGTCACCCTCTCCTATCTGCCGGGCAAGTGAAGAGTTTCAGCTTGAGACACTCAGGCTCTGCACCTGGAGTCGTGACCTTCGGAAGAGATCGCGGAGGAACGGGACGAATTGCCCAGGGTACCTTGCAATCCACTAGGGTTTTCTCGTTGCGGTACATGCTTCCCGAAAGAGATTTGTTTTTTCGTGCTTTGTGATTGTTTATCCAAAACTTCGCCTGATACTTAAATTTCGTGTACAGTTTAACTGATAGTTTTAAGTTTTTAGTATGTATTCTGTGAACGGCATTGTAATTTATTGCAAACTCCATTTGATCGATGGAAAGATGAAGATAAAAGAGACATTTTACTTCAAGGAAAAATGTCTCTTATCTTCACGGATTCACTGACAATTGTCGCCAAGAAAGAAATCAGGAAGAGCGGTAAATCTTACAATTTTAATTGTAAAAACTGTCGGTTTACTGAATATCTTCTTTGTCATGACAGAAAATGGCTTTGTAGAACTTCTGTGTTACAAAAATGATTTTCTTAGCCGTGTTACTTTATAGTAAAAAACATTCGGCATGGAATAAAGACGGTTTCTCAGATTTATTAAATATAACACGGTCACTTCATAAACATTCGGTCATTTCATAAACATGGTGATTCTAGCGAACACCTGAAATGCGAATAAAAGTTAAGGAATTTTGAAAAAAATTAGAACACAAGGGAGAGTGCTAGGCTTTTGAAAAGGCATTTCAAAGGAAACGTTCGTTTAAATAGACTTTTCCTGCAGACAGCGATTGATTCAGTACTGTATTTGAGCAAACAAGAACTAGCATTCCGTGACCATGACGAAAGCATCGACTCGATAAATCATGGAAATTTCACGGAATTACTTTTATTGATATCAAGAATTCCTTTAGAAATTCAAAATCAATACGAAAAGATAAAAAATGTCTTCACAAGTGACTCAAAAACTATTCAAAATGAATTAAGTGAATGTATTTCTGAATATATAAACGATCACGTTAAAAATGAAATAAATGAAGTTGAATGCTTTTCTATTCCAGTAGATGACACCGCAGACATAAATTAGACTTCTCAGTGCTCTTTAATAATAAGATTTGTTGTTCGGAAGGCGTATTGGCTGAGCGATTTTTGGGTTTCCACGAAATTTTGGAACAGTTTGATTATCAACACAAATTAATAGGACAATGTAACGATAGGGCAAGTGTAATGTCTGGACACTTGAATGGACTCCAGAAAAAAATCAAGGATAAAGCTTCTCAAGCTGTTTTTGTTCATTGCTTTGCGCATCGTTTGAAACTTGTATTACAGCAGAGTTTTTCTAAAATTTCTAAGTGTCGAATATTTTATGCAAGTCTCAGTGGAATTCCTTCGTTTTTTTACCACTCAGCGAAGCGATCTTATACACTCGCATCAACAACCGCAGAATGCATATTAGCCATAACAGAAACTCTACAGTCCTCCACTTCGAAGTTAGTAAGTGTTGAAGACTGGCATAAATTGGAGGAAGCATTAGAATTTCTCACAAACAGTGAACAATCAGACAAGAAATCAATTCAACTTGCCAAGGGGTTTTTAAATGGTATGAACACTTTTGAATTTACATTTATGGCAATAGTATTTAATTAAATTTTTGGCTCCACCGATCTATAATTCAAAATTTTGCAAAACCATCACTAGACATAAAGTACTGATGTGTAACTCAAATTAAAACAACTCGTGAAATTTTGAGCCATAAAAGGAACGATTAGTAAGGCAACCCACTTTGTGCAAATACAATTTTAGAGGATTTAGTACTTAATTTGAATAAGTAATATATATATATATATATATATCATCATCATTGTCAACCATTATCAATCCACTGCTGGACGAAGGTCTCCCCAAGTTTCCTCCACAACGGTCTGTCTTGTGCCAGTCTCCTCCATGTCACTCCCGCATATTTACGAATTTCATCCACCCATCTCCCATGTGGTCTTTTTCTGGGTCTTTTCCTGTCCCTTGGAATCCAATCTAAAATTTCGGCTGTCCATCTATGGTCTGTCCTTCTGGCAGTATGTCCAGCCCATTGCCATTTCAGGGATTTAACTCTGATCATGATGTCTTCCACTCTCGTCATTTTTCGGATCCACAAGTTCCTCTTCTTATCTCTCCTGGTCACACCAAGCATGCATCTCTCCATGCTACTGTGAGTTGTCTGCAGCCTTTGTATGTCTCTTTTAGTTAAGGTCCACGTCTCTGCACCATACGTAAGCACTGGAAGGATGCATTGATCAAACACTTTTCTTTTAAGACATAATGGCATATTGCTCTTGAAAATTATGCTGTTTCTTCCAAAAGCTCTCCAGGCAAGTTTTGTACGCCGATTAATTTCTTCATCAATGTGACCCTCACTTGATATCTGCTGTCCAAGATAAACATACGTATCTGTTATCTCCAGTTTTTCTCCATCAATCGATAAATCTTCATTTCTTGTAAAAGCATTGAACATCACTTTTGTCTTCTGAAAGTTCATTTTTAATCCCACTTCTTTACTCTTGTCAGCAAGTTCCTGGATCATACTCTGCAGCTCTGATGGGGTAGTTGCAAAAATGACTACGTCATCAGCAAAACGAAGGTGGGTTAGATAATCTCCATTAATCTTTATCCCTTTGTTTTCCCAGTTCAGTGATTGAAAGACATTTTCCAATGTGGCATTAAAGAGCTTCGGAGATATGGTGTCACCTTGTCTCACTCCCTTTCCAATTTTTATGTGTGTTGTATTTTCAAACAACCGAATCTTTGCACTTGCATTTTCATAGATGTTATTAATAATATTAATGTATGCATCTTCAATACCGCAGGATTTCAGAGCCGTGGTAACTGCTGATGGTTTCACCGAATCAAAGGCTTTTTCATAATCGATAAAAGCCATGCACAATGGAAGTTCATATTCCCTCGCTCTTTCAATTAGTTCTCTCAGTACGTGGATATGATCTATTGTGCTGTAGCCACTCCTGAATCCAGCTTGTTCTCTCGGTTGAGCCATGTCCAGTGTTACCTTCAAGCGGTGTGAAAGAACTTTAGTGAAGATTTTATAAACCACTGATAGGAGGCTGATAGGTCTGTAGTTCCTGAGATCCTCAATGTCACCTTTTTTATGTAGCAGGATCATTGTAGCATTGTTCCAATCCTCAGGAATCTTCCCTTCATTAAGGCATCGAGTGAAAATTTGGGCGAGTACTGTTTCAATTTCTCCACTTGCTTCTTGTATGATGTCTATAGTAATTCCATCTTCTCCTGGAGCTTTCCCCCGCTTCATGTTCTTGATCGCATGAGCAACTTCTGCTGGGAGGACTGGAAGAACTCTGGTACCTTTCATGATGTCTGGAGAACATGTATCATCCCTTTCATATAATTTGGAGTAGAAATCTTTCACTCTTGTCAAAATTTCGCCTCTATTTCTTGTTATAGAACCATCTTATTTTCTCAGAGCCATAATCTGTTTTCTTCCCTTACTGAGATGTCCCTTTGCTATCTTAAGGCTTTGGTTGTTTTCAATTGCTTTCCTCACTAGCTCACAGTTGAATTTCCTTACGTCTTCAGTGATACTTTTTCGTGTTGTCTTGCATAGCTCTATATATTCCACTTTGGAAGTCACATCTTCTTTAGTTGTCCTCATCTCTCTTCTTTTTGCATCAACATTTTGGTTTTTCCTGATAATTTGTTCACATGCAACTTGTTCTTAGACCCAGCTAATTTTGTTGCTGTTTCCATTAGAGCTTTGGTTACTTTTCTGTTAACTTCCGAAATATCCACTTCTTCCGATGTTAGGCCTTCTAAAGCAGAGAATCTGTTCTTCAGTTCCAACTTGAAAGTATTATGGTGTTTTTTAAGGTTGGTTATGTCAATACATTTTGTTTGTCTTATGAGCTTGCCACGTTCCAGTTTAGTGTTGAGGTGCATCTTACATCTCACCAATCTATGGTCACTACCTGTGTTGAACTTGTTCAGCACACTGCAGTCTTCGATGACGAATTTTTTGTTACACATAATAAAATCAATTTCACTTGTCGTCCCAATTGGATGTCTCCATGTCCATTTCCTGTGTGGCTTTTTCTTGAAAAAGGAGTTCAAGATGAAAAATCCTTCTGCCTCTGCAAACTCAACGAGAGTATTTCCACGCTGGTTTCTGTTGCCGTGACCGAATTTACCTACTGAAGTTTCATTCTGTTGCCGTTGCCCTATTTTTGCATTGAAATCTCCCATAATTATCTTCAAGTGCTGCTTACCTTTATTATTTAGATGACGAATTTCCTCATAAAATTCTTCAATTTCTTCTTCAGGATGACTTGTGGTGGGTGCATAAGTTTGAATAATCTGAGCCTGGTATCTTCTCGATAGTTGGATAACGAGTCGTGCAGCTCTGTCAGAGGAACTTTCAACTTCTACCACTTTATCCTTCAGTTTCTTGTTTATTATAAATCCAACACCACTAGTTCTGCCAGTATCTGTCCCACGATAATAGAAGAGATGTCCACTTTTCAGTTCAATGAGATCTTCTCCTTTTCTCCTTACCTCACTTAGCCCGACGATGTCCCACTTGATCCTTTGTAGTTCCTCTTCCAATTCAAGAAGCCTTGAATCAGAAGATAGGGAGCGTCCGTTATAGGAAGCCAGGGTCAGCATCAAATGGCAGCCTAGTCCGGTCCTCCGGGGATTCTTAGCACCCTCTGCCTTCATGTCGCACTGGCCGCTGCCTTGGCCAGGTACATTCCAGCTGCCGGAGACTGAGGGCCAAGATTTAAGTTGTAGAGTCATTTTGGAGGTGTTTGGCCATAACTCACCACGCTGGCCAAGCGGGTTGGTGAGTGTGGGATAGCATTTCCTCTGATCCCGATGGTATAGTTATACCGCTATTGGCGGTCGTCAGAGCCCCTTTAGTGGGAACAGGATGCACCACGAGAAGGCGGGGTTGACATTTGTCAAGGAGAGGCTGTGATGTTACGCATCACCTGACCTTACATATATATATATATATATATATATATATATATATATATATATATATATACAGTATATATGTTTCCTCATCATTGATGAAGAAATATATCATCATCATTGTCAACCATTATCAATCCACTGCTGGACGAAGGTCTCCCCAAGTTTCCTCCACAACGGTCTGTCTTGTGCCAGTCTCCTCCATGTCACTCCTGCATACTTTTGAATTTCATCCACCAATCTCCCATGTGGTCTTCTTCTGGGTCTATTCATGTCCCTTGGAATCCAATCAAAAATTTCGGCTGTCCATCGATGGTCTGTCCTTCTGGCAGTATGCCCAGCCCATTGCCATTTCAGGGATTTAACTCTGATCATGATGTCTTCCACTCTTGTCATTTTTCGGATCCACGAGTTCCTCTTCTTATCTCTCCTGGTTACACCAAGCATGCACCTCTCCATGCTACTTTGAGTTGTCTGCAGCCTTTGTACGTCTCTTTTAGTTAAGGTCCACGTCTCTGCACCATACGTAAGCACTGGAAGGATGCATTGATCAAACACTTTTCTTTTAAGACATAATGGCATATTGCTTTTGAAAATTATGCTGTTTCTTCCAAAAGCTCTCCAGGCAAGTTTTGTACGCCAATTAATTTCTTCATCAATGTGACCCTCACTTGATATCTGCTGTCCAAGATAAACGTACGTGTCTGTTATCTCCAGCTTTTCTCCATCAATCGATAAATCTTCATTTCGTATAAAAGCATTGAACATCACTTTTGTTTTCTGAAAGTTCATTTTTAATCCCACTTCTTTACTCTTGTCAGCAAGTTCTTGGATCATACTCTGCAGCTCTGATGGGGTAGTTGCAAAAATGACTATGTCATCAGCAAAACGAAGGTGGGTTAGATAATCTCCATTAATCTTTATCCCTTTGTTTTCCCAGTTCAGTGATTGCAAGACATTCTCCAATGTGGCGTTAAAGAGCTTTGGAGATAGGGTGTTACCTTGTCTCACTCCCTTTCCAATTTTTATGTGTGCTGTATTTTCAAACAGCCGAATCTTTGCACTTGCATTTTCATAGATGTTATTAATAATATTAATGTATGCATCTTCAATACCGCAGGATTTCAGAGCTATTGTAACTGTTGATGGTTTCACCGAATCAAAGGCTTCAAATATATATACTTATATATATATTACTTATTCAAATTAAGTACTAAATCCTCTTAAATTTTATTTGCAAAAAGTAATTGCCTTAACGATGAGGTATTTGAAACACTGTTTGGTTGGTTGGTTAATTGATTTTAATGGCGCAAGGGCCATGGTTGGCCAAAGAGTGCCAAACAAAGGACATCAAAACAAAACAAAATCAATAAAAAACGTACACAAGGTTAAAAACAGGCTGATGTGGTAAAAATGAAATATGATAGTGAACAAGTTAACATCTAGATGAGTTTAAAAAGTAAATATCTTGTAAAAACGAAAACACTGCTTTCATGTTGCAGGCTTCACCAATAATAGTTTGCAGCGTAGCTGCTCCTTCGTCCAACAGATGAGAGTGAAAATGACGAAAACGATGATTACAAAACCGAACACAAGTACACAAAACATGAAGGACAGCGAGACGACAGTTGCACGCCTCACACACCGGGACACTCTCGCAACACAGCAAAAAGCGGCGAGTGAAACGACAGTGCCCAATGCGGAGACGTGCAAGAACAACTTCCACAAGACGGTTCTTCCGCAAACTAGCCTTCCATAGCCCGATCTGTGGTTTGATAGAATGCAGCTTATTGTTGCCCTGCTGAGACTATAGGGACTGCCATTTGTCCAGGAGAAATGTCCGGATCAAAGGTCCAAAATCGCGGAAAGACAGTGGCAGCCGAGCTGGCGACATGGAGGAAACAGACCTGGCAGAGAGATCTGCCAGCTCGTTGCCCCGGATCCCAACATGGCCAGGAACCCAACAGAATCGGACCAGGAAGCCATCACCCTCCAAAGTTCCAAGACGACGACGGACATCTCCGATGACAGGTGAGTCCGTGTCCTCTGGAGAAGATAAAACTTGGATGATGGACTGGGAGTCAGAGCAAACCACAGCGCGACGATGTGATCGAGACTGTATGTGGCACAAAGCGAGGTGTACCGCATGCATCTCTGCCGAAAAGACGGTGGATTCAGGCGGAAGCCTCTCAGCATGTGAGGCATCGCCACACACAAAAGCGGATCTAACGACATCCCCGGATTTCGAGCCATCAGTGAACACAAGCATGAAATCCGGGTAGACAGACTGTTTTTCAGCAAAGAGCTGCTGGTACACCAGAGCAGGAGTGGACGACTTGGGCCACACACAAAGAGAAAGGTCAGCCGTTGCTTGAACGGGCTGCCAAGGAAGTTGGTTAAAAAAGGTGGTCAAACCAATCCCAGACAAGTTTAGACCTGCATCGCGCACTATGGCAGACATCCGAATCCCGAACGTCGGAACACAGGAGGGGCGGTTGGAAAACAAGCAGACACAGTCCGGTTGGAAGATGGAACCATACAGTGGATGATCAGGAAAAGATTTCAGTTTTGTATAAAACTGAAGAGACAGCTGCTTACGACGGATGCATAACGGCGGCTCATGAGCCTCCACATACAGGCTATGCACGGGAGAGGTACGGAAAGCACCAGTACATAGCCGCAATGCCTGGTGATGGACGGGGTCCAAAGGCTTTAAAACCGATGGATGTGCCGAACCGTACGTAATGCATCCGAAGTCTAACTTTGACCGAATGAGAGAGTGGTAAATGCGAAGCATTGAGCACCTGTCAGCCCCCAAGATGTTCGAGAGAGGACCTTCAGGATACTCAATGACTTCGTGCACTTCACCTTCAAAGACTAAATGTGAGGCCGGAAGGTGAGCGCTCGGTCAAAAGTTAGCCCAAGGAACTTGGCTTCTGACACCACAGGGATGGTAGAACACCCCAGACGGAGGCTGGGGTCTGGGTGAAGACCCTGTTTGCGGCAAAAATGCACGCAAACGGTCTTCTGCGTCAAGAAGCCAAATCCATTTTGGGAAGCCCAGTGAGAGATCTTGGTAATGGCAGACTGGAGCTGTCTCTCGATGGTGCGCATGTTTACAGAGGCGCAAGAGATCTGCAGATCATCCACGTACATGGTTCCACGAACCGTCAGAGGAAGTAGTTGGAAAACATGGTTGACACGAAGGATGAACAACGTAACGGAAAGAATGGAGCCTTGAGGTACACCCTGTTCTTGCGGGTACATCGCAGAGAGGGTCGACCTGACGCGCACACGGAAACTCCGGTCCTGGAGAAATCCGGCGATGAAAGATGGTAAGTTTCCCCGCAATCCGCACTCGTGCAGATCACGGAGAATGCCGTATCTCCAGGTGCGGTCGTAAGCTTTCTCCATATCGAAGAATACGGAGACCATGTGCTGACGCTGGACAAACGCCTCCCTGACATATGTCTCAAGGCGAAGATGGTGATCGGTGGTGGATCGAGATTTGTGAAATCCACTCTGATGAGGTGAAAAAATGTGATGTAACTCCAAATAAAAAATAAGACGAAAATTAATGATACGTTCAAGTACTTTGCAAAGGCAGCTCGTCATAGCAATGGGCCGGTAGTTCAACGGGTTGGTGGGATCTTTACCAGGTTTGGGAACAGGAATGACAATGGCAGTGTGCCAAGATTCGGGAAAGACATGCTCTTGCCAAATCCTGTTAAACAGGATTAGCAGACATTCAAGAGAGGACGGAGAAAGGTGCTTCAGCATCTCGTAATGGATGTTATCTGGTCCGACAGATGTCCGGCCAGACCTATTTAGAGCGGTCTTCAGCTCCACGGCAGTCAGCAGGCTGTTATAACCTTCGGAAGAAAACGGTCCAAAAGAAACCTTGGACCGTTTGAGCCGCGGCTGTAACTGCCGGAACGAAGCAGGGTAATTGCTGCTGCTGGACATCGAAGATAAAGCGGCGCCCAGACAGTCAGCAACACCCTGAGCGTCAGCAACCGTTCCTCCATCACTCTCAAGAATGGAGATTTCCCCAGATGGGTACTGACCCCGAATCTTACGGATCCTGTCCCAAACGATCTTAGGGCTAGTATTGGTGTTAATTCCGGATACATATTGTATCCAGGACTCCTGTTGACTACGCCTACGAACCAATCGCGCGTAGGACTTGGCTTTCTTAAAAGCAAGTAGGTTTGCGTCGGTGGGGTACCGACGAAACCTACACCAAGCCTGATGTTGGGCCTGACGAGCTGACATGCAAGTGGAATTCCACCAAGGTCTCGGGCAACGTGGAAGTTTAGTCGACGTCCTGGGGATGGTAAGTTCTGCCGCTTGCACAATACAATCCGTTACCACCGCAACAGCGTCATTGACTGTTCCTGAGGTCACCATAGCTGGAGTAATACGTGCCGAAGCCGTGAATGTGTCCCACTTGGCTCGATCAATAATCCATCTAGCAGGGCGAGTAGGGTAACGGTACCTGCCACTCGCTAGACGGAGAAAGATGGGAAAGTGATCGCTGCCAAGGGGACCACCAGACACGCTCCAGGACCAGTCAGGATATAAGATGGTGAACTCAGAGACAGATCACTGGCTGAGTACGAGCGGGTGGGTTCATGAAAATAAGTAGTAGCTCCCATGTTGTGGAGACAGAGGGACGTGTTGGAGAGAAGGGACTCAACAACACGGCCCCTGGAGTCTCGAGTGGTAGAACCCCATAACGGATTGTGTGCGTTGAAATCCCCTAAGATGAAGAAAGGAGGCGGCAGTTGGTCGACCAAATCTTCCAGATCCGAAAGGCTCACAGCTTCATCTGGTGGTATATAGACAGAACACACAGTGAACAGTGTTCACAGATACTGCCACTGCCTGCAAAGTCGTCCGAAGGGCAACTGCAATGACAGGAACACCATGAGGAACAACGACAGCCACTCCTCCGCAGGCGATAACGCCATCCCAGTGATCTTTGCGGAAAAGGGAATGGGAATGTCTCCGCAGTGAAGGAGTGTCCGTCGTGCGAAGCTTTGTCTCCTGGAGACAAACGCACACAGGTGTGTGCGAAGACAGTAAGCCTTTCAAATCATCAATGCGTGATCACAGATCTCAGCAATTCCACTGAATGAGTGTGGCCAAAATGAAATGAAAGAATGAAAAAGACAGACGACTAGAAAGTCTCCATTCCAATCTATCCGCAGTGTCTGGAGGTAACACAGGGCTGTGTTTACCCCGTGTTGAGAGGTGGTTTTTGCCTGCTCTGTTTCGGGGAGGATGAGCCTCGTTTCACCTTCTCTGGCTTCTTCTTTGCAGTGCCCTGGGTCCCTGTGCTGGCAGAAGATGTTTTTGGCATAGAGGAAGGTTTAGGCGACGATGTTGTCGCCTTGGAGGCAATGCGGCGAGACTTCAGTGCCTCCAATCCAGCAGCAACGATGTCCTCAAAATCATAAGGACACCGCGCTGGGATGGTCACCTCAGTCTGGACCGCCACTGAAGCTTTCTGCACCACAACTGAAGCATATGACCGCCGGCCTGGTTGTAAAGGGGCGATCCGCCGTCTAGCTTCGGGATACGAGAGATGCTCAGTTGTCTTCAGGCGTTGGATTGCCTGTTCCTCTATCCACTTTGGACACAGCTTAGAAGATGCAGGATGAGTCCCTTCGCAGTTGACACAATGATCAGACTCTGCAGAGCATTCCGCCCAAGAGTGTTCTGTGGAACCACAGCGACCACACTTTGCAACATTACGGCAAGACTGCTGGGAGTGACCGTAATGCTGGCACCTGAAACATCGCAAGGGGTTCGGGATATACGGCCGAACATCAAGCCGTAAATAACCTGCCTTGATGGAAGTAGGCAGGGTTGGGGAGTCAAAAGTTAGGATAATGTTACGGGAGGGAATAGATTTCCCATCCCGCCTAAAAAGAATCCGTCGAACCCCAATGACATGCTGTTCACCAAGTTCCTCCAGCAATTCCTCATCGCTGCACTTAAGCAGGTCGCGGGAGTTGACTACACCGTGAGAGGAATTGAGGTAACCATGGGGAGAAACCTGAAAAGGAATGCCAAGCAAAACGGTCATTTCCAGCACGGTGGCACTGTGGCGTGGATTAGAGGTTTCCACGAGAAGATCCCCTGAAGGGAGCTTCTTGACTCTTTGGAGAGCCAGCAACGGCCTGCAGAGCCTTGTTGATCCAGAAAGGATTCTTGCTACTTTGTGACTGTGAAGAGTCACCAGATTTTATTAAAAGAAACAGAGCATTCCAATGATTTGAGACAAGTTTCTTTGTGGAGGAAGGTGTACCATCCTCCACAGGGCGCTTTAAAGTGGTAGCATGGGAAACACTTTGTGTTGCCATGAAGAAGAGAAAAAATTAGTCCGCCGACCTCCCCACCCACTACCGCGCCCAACAAGGGAGAGCCGGAGGTCCGCAAGCCCAAGAGGACGCAGGACAGGGCTCTAGGGATAGTCAGCGGATATAGCAAGTTGGTAGGGCAGACATACGCTTGGCGTGCACCCAGACTTTCCCGGGCCCGGGGAACACCCCTTTGGCATGCCCACCCTACCCCCAAACTCACCCTGCCGAACAGAACGACAAGCCGCTAGAAGTCTGGACACCACTCGGCCACAGACTTCCTGACTAGGAGTGGGTTAGCTCCCAGGCTCCCGTTTAGGGTGAAGCAGAGGGCAAAGAGGAGTGTTGGCATCTGGAGACAACTACAACCCGGCCCCCAGATACCGCAGCCTCCAGCATCCCCGTTTCCACCTGTACGGGTCACCGCACATGGCAAACGTGCAGGTAGGTCTAAGCTAACCAGCTCCGGAAAAACAGAAAATATAACAGAAAAGAGAAAAGACAGGGAGGGAACGAGGAACAAAACCCGGAGCTGGCGCCTCATCACAACCTCAGCAGCCTACAACTGAGGCGGGTACATGTCAATATATGAACTAAAGACGAAAAAGCAAAATAAGAGAAAATCGGCTCGGGCCGTGGGGACGCCATCCCCCATCAGCTGTCCCTTCGATGATGTTATCGTTCAAGAGGAAACGAAATGTATTCCGTCACAAGGTGAGCTCGAGCCGTGGGAGCGCCGCTCCCCAAATAACTGGAAAACCAGTTATCCCCGTGTGGGGAACACTGTTTGGAAAATCTAGCAAAATCACATAAATAAGCAGATCTATACGGGAATATGCTGCTCTTACAGAAGAAACAATTTTTCAAAATTATATTGTATTTTGAAATTTTGGACCACATTCTTATGGAAATGGATATAAGATTTGAAGACTGTGAGAAACTTCAATTTGTCTGTCTTGCTGACACAATCAAGTTCGACCAATTTAATTCATGTTTTCCCTCAGACGCTTTTGAAAATCTACAACATTTTTACGGGAAAATATTTACTAAACTCCAGCGCCTTAAAAATGAACTGAGTCTTGTATACGCCGATGAAAAATTAAGGAATATATCGACTAAAGAACTTCGAGTGCTTCATGGAGATAAAGACATTTTTGCAGAAGCTTGTAAATTGGTTTCTCTCATTTTAACAATTTTATCTACAAATGTGTCAGTGGAAAGAAGTTTTTCTTGCCTTTAAAGAACATAAACTTACTCAAGAAACACTATTTCTCAAGATAGACTTGCTTCTTTGGCAAATATTTCTATTCAGAAAGATATTTTATTGATACTCACGAAGAAACAACCATTCTATAACGACATAATCGACAAATTTGCAGCTTTAAAAGAAAGAAGAATTGGCCTAATATACATAAAATAGGTCAGTCCTCATATAGTGATTTTCATTGAAACAGTAGATATCTTTTCATATTGCTCTTGTAGCTCTTCACCTATTTTTCCTACCACGAGCCGCCACTGTCTTGCAAAAGTGGAAAAGAAACCCCTGCAATATTCTTCCTCATTCCTCAAAGAAATCAGCAATCTAATGAATGAAAAGAATCTTGCAATCTGTAAAGCTGATAAAACTGGCTGCCTTGTCATTATCTCCAAAACTTGTTCTCAATAAAAAAGCTGAATCATTCCTCTCAACTTCAAATTGTAAGGCACTAAAAACTGATACCACCCCCAAACTTAAAACTGCAGTTGAAAGACTTAACAAGAAACCCACTCTAAAGACCTTTCCTGGAGATTTTACACCACCACCATATTTCCGAACTCCACGCTTATTCTTCCAGATTATACTTCATAAAACTGGTTTCCCTCTTCTACCACTCGTGGAATATACTTTCTCTCCCACCCGTAACCTTGAAAGGAAGATTGTGGAAAAAATGTAAACATCTCACCTCTAGCCATCTTTTGTCAATTTCTTCCACTAAGGAGTTCATTAGAAAACTCTCTCCTAGCATTGAACCCTCTGACAAAATGTTCACCCTGGATGTAGTCTCTCTCTTCCCTTCAGTCCCTCTTTTCCACTGTCATATGCTGCTAGTACAATTGCTAAAAGAAAACCAATCACTCTCTGGCCCACTAACAAAAGACCTGTATGACTGCCTTCGAACTCTGAGAGATCTTAATTGTTTCAAGTTCAACAACAAATACTACTGTCAGCAAGAAGGACTTCCGATAGGTTCACCTCTCTCCCCACTTCTGGCTGAAGTTTTCATGCAATATATCGAAAAAAACATAGTCATGGAACACAATCTACAATTTTCCATTTGGCTTCGATATGTAGATGATATTTTTGTAATTTGGCCACACAATAGAACTGACCTTGAATCTCTTCTTGAAAAGATTTCTCTTAAGTTCCCATCAACAAAATTCACCATCAATGAAGAATCACAGCAATGCATTGACTTTTTGGATGTCCACCTGGCAAGGCAAGGGAATCATTTCAACAGATCTGTCTACAGAAAACCCTCTGCAAAAGCAAACATAATCCCATTTTCATCCCACTCCCCAACTGCTCAGAAATTTGCAGCCTTTAAAACTTATGTCAATCGTGCCAGGATTGTCTGCAACACTGAATCTTCCTTCAATGAAGAAATTGACACCATAAAGAAAATTGCCGAAGCCCATCAATTCCCACCTTCTACAATTCAAAAATTCCTCCAAAATTCCCCCTTGAAA
Organism: Macrothele yani; assembly: GCA_039090855.1. Classification (NCBI taxonomy): domain Eukaryota; kingdom Metazoa; phylum Arthropoda; class Arachnida; order Araneae; family Macrothelidae; genus Macrothele; species Macrothele yani. The sequence continues at coordinate 55,997,815 of CM077017.1, forward strand.
AATCTGTCTGCTCTCTCACCAATAACAATGGAAAACCCACCATTCATTGGTTCCATCCCTTTCCATGAATCCTTCTCTTATAAGATGTATAAACTTTTCAAAACTATGGGCTACAACTCTCACAGTAAAACCAAACCCTTCTGCAATAATGTGCCTGCTTAAAAGACAGGGATCCTGTCTCACCCTTGGACACTCTTGGAGTTTATGCTATTCCCATTTCAACTTCCTCTGGTCTCTCAGTGTATATTGGAAGCACATACCGAAGCATCAAAACAAGACTTGGTGAACACAAAAAAGATGTTTCCAATGGTCTTTCCAAAGACAGCTTTATCTGCACTAACCCTTGAAGACACCTCTGCAGTTCCCATTTGGAAAGAAACCAAAAAAGTTGCCCCTTTCATCAACAAGGCATCTCTGCATTTCCAAGAGAGCATTGAAGTTTTGTTCACCAAAAACTGCAATTCAGAGACCCCTCACCAAATCCCATTTATTTGGATCTCTCTTCTAAAATCTGGCAACAGTTTCAACACCCCAACTTCAAATTGTAGTTCTGGCAACCAGCCCATCCAGTCGTACGCGGGTGATCAAGGTCGTAGGATGACCGAAAGCTACCGCTAAACGAACCTTTTACCGTACGTGATTGTGTGTTTCACTCGTTTTATATGTTTATGTGTCATTGTTGCGTGATGCCTGAGTTTTAAACCAAAAAATTTCTCAAGTTCCAAAGAAGTGTAACGAGCTGTGACGGAGGCACAGGAGGATGTGGCAAAAGAAGGCTTGCAATCTGCATTTAAATCTTTGTATGAGTGCTGGCAAAAATGCATAGTTGCACAGGGTAACTTTGAAGGAAACACTGCATAAGCAGGTATTATCTGTACTCATTCTTTTTTAATATAAAAAGTTCCGGAACTTTTTGAACATACTGGTATATTCACACTATCGTTACAGACCATCAACCTCTTAGGATTATTTTCCAAGTCAAAGCCCAGTCCAGAGATAACATCTCCACATATGTTATGGTGAATGTACCTCTTACCCCTTTCAGGGCTAAATATTTTGTTAATATGCTTGACATTCACATTCAAGTTCCTTTGTCTTCACAATCTTTAGTAGTGTCACAATCAGGGGTAGAAAAATATTCTGAAATCTGGTGGCCAGCTAAATTTTTTGGTGGCCAGAATCAAAATGTTGGACCACTGGGGTGAGGTATAAGAAAAGGTACAATAATAATGTACCTTTTCTTATTAACCTGATTGAAAATTGAGTATAAGACTTCAAACCCTGATTGGAAATTTTCAGTAGTAAAGAGCTACAAAAATCCATAGTTTTCAGCGATTTTCAGTAGAATGAATAAAATTGTATTACACTCTGTAAAAAATAAATTCTCAGGACAGCAAAATGAGTGAAAATTCATACAAAAGTGAATTTCTGCTGAACAAATTGTCCATAAATTGAAGAAGACATTTTGTGGGAAACACTAAGTGGCTACATTTTGTTTTCTAGTTTACCTCAAAAATCAATGTATGTTCCAACGGGAACCTTACAGTAAACATAGGAAGTGCGTACACAGATTGAAAGTTGCTCATGGTCATCTTCAACCCCCAAACAACAGAAAGAACGAGGGGGGGGGGGGTACAAAAAAAAACAAGCATTTTTCGTATGGTAACAGTGCACAAAAGTGACTTCATATTTTTTAGAAAAGTTTCCTAGGGAAATGTACCTTTTTTTATTCCTTATAGTACTTTCTTGATACATAACTCTATGGCACATGCATTTTTGCTCCTTATTAAGGCACAATTTAAACTGAAAATCATTATTCATCTTGTCATTGCTGGAAATTACTGTTTCAATGACCTGTACAGGTGCTTTCATGACGGACTGAGAATTGGCATTATCACTTTTTAAACTTTAATTTTGCTGATAATGCATGGTTTGCCATTATTTCTTGCTATATTAGGAAACAGAGGGACTAAAAGGGCTATTGAATATAAAACAAAATCGTATTGAATTTACTACAAAATATTTCAAAAGTGAAGTTTTTTTCTTCGTATATTGAAAACATAAAATCATACAGAACTTTAACCTAGTTTTTATAATGAAATTAGAATAAAAGTATTAATACGAAAGTCAAAATAGACAATAGGCTTAAAATAACAAACGAAATATTCATGTATGTATGTCTTACACTATAAATTGGTGTAATCTATAATAATGTGGGTTTTTATTTTTATTTTTTGAGCCATTCAAAATTTTGCAATAGTGTTTAACAATTTGAAGTTTCTTTTATATGATTTTTACATGCGCACGGTTTTAAGACATTGCCCAGAAAAACGTATAACCTAGGTTCCACACTGTGCTTGGGGGAGTGCAGAAATTAAATATTACTCATTCTAAATACATCAATATACACTATATTGACAAAAGTCAATGAACACCTAGAGAGAAACACAACATAGCATTTATTGGCATGCATTAGTACGGTGTTTGTCCACATTTGGCCTTAATGCATGCACTGACTCTTCGAGACATGTTTTCGACAAGGTTTTGAAACACAGCGATAGGTATGCACTTCCATTCAGTACATAATGCTGCCGCTAACTGTTGCTAAGTAGTAGGCCTTGGTTCCAAACTTCTGATGCAGTGCTCCAATTCATCCCATAGGTGCTATATGGGATTAAGATCAGGGCTCTGTGCTGGCCAGTTCAGACACGATACGGAATTATCGTCAAACCATGCCGTAACAGTCCTCGCTTTATGGCTCCGTGCATTATCCTGCTGGTACCAACAAGGATCGATACCATAGTACTGCCACAGAGTTGGTAGAGAATAATTGTCCAGAATATAGAGGTAGATGTGCTGGTTAACAGGTTTGTCCACGATAACCAATAGACCGGGACCATACCACAAAAAACACCCCCAAACGAGTACACTGCCAGCTCCAAACTTGACCGTAGGAACAGTCCACTGTGGTAAATAGTGTTACCCTGGCTGCCACCATACCCACACACGGCCATCAGACTGATGGATTGTGTATCTGGATTCATCAGTCCATAGAACCAGTTTCCATTCATCTACGGTCCACGATAAATGTTCTTTACACCATGCTAAACGACAAGTAGCATTCCGAGTGGAGATGAAAGGGTTATGAGCAGCGGCACGACCACGGTAACCCATGGAATGAAGTTCTCTGCGAATGGTGCGTGTACAAACCGAGGTTCCGGCATTTTTACTCACCTGTATACTGAGGTCTTGTGCAGTAAGTACTCCATCGATTAGCTGTAACGACTCTCCTGAGGCTTCAACGTCCTCTATCATTGATTTTCTTTGGTATGCTGGTACGTTTTGCTGCTTCAGGCATACCGTGTGTCTTCCACTTATTCAGTGCATCCAAAACAGTTGACTTGGGTATGTTTAAATGCCTTTCAGTTTCTCCCCAACAATCTTTCCTTTCTCAAAGTCAGTTCTCTCCCGCCGCAACATTTTCACTCAACCTCACAGTGCGATATAATCGCGGTCGGCAGCAGGCTTCTTTTTATATCGTTTGCAGCTGTACCGAACATCTTAACAATGCAGCAGATCCGTCCATTTGAAGGGGTGTCCAGTGACTTCTGTCAATTTAGTGTATTTCAAGGACTTGTTTTTATCATCAGAATGTTCCAAATTAGATACTGGGACTTGTTTTTTCCTTTTTCAACATTAGTCACTCTACACTTCAAAGTACTTATATATTTTAGAAGTTATTGAAATTTTGTAACAGTATTATTGCTAATATGTATTGTAAACTAATTATTTTGACAGCATTATTGCTTCTGGAAGTATTGTAATAGTATATTGTTATCAAAATATTGAAAGAAGTACATGCCATTTAACACATCCTGAAGACACAATTTGTTCTTGTATATAAAATTATTCAGTTTTTAATATGTCAATAAATGTAATAAAAAATAAAACTAATAAAATAGAAATATGTCAATCTATGCTAACAGAATGCAATCATTAAATAAAAGTGAAGAGAATTCTTTAACAACAAAAATACAGTCATTTTCTGAGGCCATAGCTGCTCAATTGGATTGCAAAACATGTCACTTAAAGGAAACATAAGTTTCTATTCTACAATCAAATATAAAAAAGATTACATATAATATATAAAATAAATAACACAATGGCAAAACTCTACACAGAATCAGAGTAGGTGTAGAATCAGAGTAGGTGTCTGAAAAACAATAAGCTTATTATGTTGTTGTTTTTATTGTAAACACAACATTTTGATGGAACTGTACATCGCCAACATCAATGTTTTGCTGGCGATGCTTCGTGATGTTCAAAATCTAACATCTGGACAATGTTTCCAGACTTAATAATATTTCAATAATATTAACCCTCTCGGCGGCTTGAATGTATTCAGCTCATTCACGATAATCTGGTCCCACAGCGGCTTAGACGTGTAGAGGTCTTTCCCTGATATCTGTTCCCCTAACGGTTTGAACGTGGTCAGCACGGGGCCATCCGCTATCTGTTACAGCAGCTTAAATGAGGTGCGGACGTTCTGTGGGATTACTCTGCCAGCGGCTTAAACGTGCGGAGCGTGTTCTTTGTCAAGGGGCATATTCCATTAAGATATTGTAATCAGTGTTCTACCTGGACTAGCTGATTTTTCAATGACATGGAAGTGGAAGGTTGCATTTTGCCGCAGTTTACTGTTTGTCAGAATTTTAAGTTTCATTTATCCATGCTATGAACAGCCTTAAATTCTAACTGAACAAACCATCAAAATTCTAAACTTCTTATTTGCACCTGTTTTTCTGCTAAATGCTATCTTAACATTCCTGTACATAAGCACATTTCAAGTCACAGGGAACAAACAATCCTTTCCCTCCAATTGTAATTCTTTGATTTCTTAATGTTTCTTGGTAAAATGATTTTGTATTGCTAGCTTTTTCTTGAAAGCGAATTTTAAAGTGTGCATATCTTTGCTATTTTACAGGAAACTAATGTTTCTGCATTCTTGTAAGAAAGCTATTCAGTTGAAATGGGGAGTGATATGGATGAATTTTTTAATCCATCTTCCAGAGCAACAATAGCAGTAGTGATGAATCTGAATGTGATTTCGAAGAGAACGATTGACTTTGTGAAGCTAGAATGTGGTGCAAAGTAAACCTATGTGCAATGCCACCTCTCCTTTCCAGATTCCCCTTCATTGGAAATCCTGGATTGAAAGCCAATGTTTCAAACAAGGAAGATCCTTTGGAATTCTTCAATTTGGTTTTTCTGATGATTTAGTGGATCATATTGTAAATGAAACTAACAAATACGCAGACCAATTTCTATCGGCCAGTGTTTTGAAAACATTTTCTCGTGCAAAACAATGGTCACCAACAAATGCTGCTGAAATTAGGGTGTTTTTGGCCTTAATTATATTGCAAGGAATTGTTCAAAAACCGAAACAAAACTGGTATTGGGTAAGAAAACCACTAGTCGAGACCGTTCTTCTCAAAAGCTATGAGTGAGAGGCGATTTAGTTTGCTCATTAAATTTTTGCACTTTTCAGATAAGTCATTTGATGAATGCATTCACCCACAGCCAAAACTGAAAAAAAAATTGAGAATTATTTTCAAAACTGAATGAGAAGTTCAGTTCGGTTTATACACCAGAGTGAGATATCAGCATCGATGAATCGCTCATGCTTTATAAAGGTCCCATGCTGGGTGCAGTATATTCCGAATAAACGTTCAAGATTTGGCATTATATAATTTTGTTTGTGTGAATCCAGGAGCGGTTATATTATATACACTGGAAAAGAAACTAAATTTTCCAGTCAATATGACTCATTTGGGCTTGCAACGAAAGCAGTTATGTCACTAAGTCAGCCTTTGCTTGATAAGGGATGTTGCTTAACAGGCTAAAATTTCTACAACTCACCAGATCTTGCCGATTTGCTCATTCAGCACAAAACGGACATTTATGGTACTATGAGACTGAACAGAAGAAATTGGGCTCCAGAATCTAAAAGCAAACTAATAAAGAAAGGAGATTTAATGGCTTTTCAAAGAGGAAAAGTATTGCCTATGATGTGGAAGGATAAAAAAATTAGTTTGCATGTTAAGTAGTACAGTGAAATTTCAATTAACGGACATTTCTTAATAGCAGACATCTCTCTATAATGGACATTTTTTATTCCCCTGCAGAAATGCATGGCTTCTTTATGGGGCATACACTTCTTAATAGTGGACATTCTAAATAACGGACGCAGGCGAACTTAAAGTGAATATAACGGACATTTTAATTTTCGATTCTAGCTCTTCAGGTGCTCCCAAGACCTCGGAAACGGGGACTAGCGCCCAAGGCCGGCTAATTCGGGAACGGTAATCGGATCGAAACATATGCAAACACAAATCAGGTATAGAAGGAATGGACTCTCCTTTTGATGTTTAGTAAGGTCAAGGTCAGTGCACAGGGATCAATTTCAAGTCCAGATTACTAGAAATCACATTTGTTTGCAATAATCATGTAGGTTTTTCTCATAAAGCGAACTGAGATGCAAATATTTCTCAAACATTGATTTTAAAATGTAGCACAAACATAAGCGCTTGACTCTAAACAGAAAAGTTGAAATAGTGGAGCTGAGTGAAAAGGAAATATTAATTAAGTGTGCATGTTTTAGAAGTGGCCATTAGAAAATGTTAAGTGAGTGAAGTCTTGGTAAGGCTGTAATGGCAACCAGAAAATTAAGAGAGCTTTTCCTGAAATTGATGGTTTAGCTGTGGACACTCTTACCTATGAATGGTTTTGCCGCACTAGAGCCAACAACGTTCCTTTATCAGGCACTTTAATTCGTCAAAGGGCTTTAGAAATCGCAAATGAATTAGGATTTACAGAATTCAAAGCTTCAGGAGGCTGGCTAGTTTTTCATTTAGAAAACAAAATTTCACAAGAATGTAATAGACAAACAACAACCTTACATGCTTACATTTACTTATATTTTAAACTGCTTTTACATTATAAACATAGTATACTGTCATGAAGAATGATTTTTCCAATAACGGACAGTTTCTTTCCTCTTCGATGCCCGCTATTCGGAAGTTTTACTGTATACACAATGTTGAGTTAGTCGAAATAACAAAAAGAGTTAGTGCAAAAACCAAAGGCTGTTTTTGTTTGTGAGTATAAATGACACAATGAAAGGCGTGGATAAAGATGACCAATGCATGGCTTATTATCCTTCCACACGCAAGCAGCAAAGAAAATATTACAAAAAAATATTCCGGCACCTGCTTGATCAGTCCGTATGGAATGCTTATGTATTGCTTAACAAATGTGGAGGTACAATGGGTCACACTTATTTTAAAAAAAAAGTAAAAAAAATTATAGAAGTATACAGTAAAGGATCACCCCACTTAATTCATGGTCGACACTCTGCAAGAGGGAACCCACTTCGACTAACAGAGCATCATTTTCCAGACTACATCCCTGGCAATCCTTAAAAAAAAGACAATTGTAGAAGATGTGCAGTATGTTGTGCTCAAATGATGCCAACGGTAAAAGAATAAGAAAGGAGACAAGAACATATTGCAAATGGCGACGTAGGACTTTGTGCTGTACCGTGTTTTAAAATCTACCACACGCAAAAGGACTACTGATTCAATTCAGGAAAAGGGAATGTTTGTATTTTCTTCCCATCTGATTTTTCTGTTTCATCATTCGAAAAAGAAAAAATATTGGAAGTTCACTTATTTCCGTTTTATGTATGTAATTTCAGTATAGGATTAAAACGCCCACTGGAACATTTGTGTTTCTAAATTTTTTAATTCTGGCATAATTAATTCCATTATTTACACTTAAAGCAATAAAATGTGTGTGTGTATATATATATATATATATATATATATATATATATATATATAAGAGCAGAGTCAAAAACAAAAGATATTACTAAGAATTTAAAACGAAATTTGCGAAATAACCTGAAGATCAAGACATGCAACGCAGCAGTATTTGGCGCTCGTGAGATGGGCCATAGTATTTTGGAGGTAGAAACGAAGTTCGGATTTTCACTGACGACCATTGCAAGGGTGTACCGTGACTACAAGAATTCCGGCAAAACCTCCAACCTATGATACCAGTGTGGCCGTAAAAAGACATTGGGTGAACGTGACCATCGTCAGCTGTCAAAAATCGTTTCACGCGATGGGCGTGCAACACTCTCGCAGGTATCATCGGAATTCAATGCTGGAGCCTCAAGAAGCATCAGCGTCCGGACTGTGCAATGTACCCTGCACGATTTGGGCTTTGGGAGTCGACGCCCAACTCGAGAAGGGGAGGGCTAGAAGAAACGAGGTTAATTTTTTTTGGCCTTAAGCCATAGACAACCATTTCTACAATGTGTATGCAAAATTTGTGGCCTACCTCTAGCCATTGCACCACAATTTTAATTTGAAGTTCGATGTGCTTGCAGATTTCTTGCATACTCGTGGCCAAAATTTTTTCATCACTGTATTTTCAGTACAATTTTGCTAAATATAGTTTTAGTGGGAAAACAAGAAGTACATATAGTTAAAATTTTTAATTAGATTTCTAATAAAAAGAAAGCATTACTTAGCTGGGCAAAGTTGTGAACTTTGCTTAATACTGATATCATTTTCCATTAGGATAAAAAACTGATTAAAAAAATGACAAAAAAAGAAAAAACACCAATAAGTTTTGACAATTTGCACTTTCCCTAAGTTATTTTTCTTTAGGACAGGCTTAGCTGAAAATCGCATTCTGTAGGTTTGTTAAAAGTAATAAATTTAAAACTGAAGTTCTGAATAAAAAAAGACATAAAATTTAATAAAAAAATTCTCTTTAGCTCATAATTTTCCCATAATAAAAGTATTTCTAAGTATCAGAAACACAGAAATAATAATAATAAACACTGCACACAAATACATTGATGATGCGTAAAAATGAAAAAGTAAGAAGAAACACTAAACAGCAGCCCACCCCGAGCAGTTGTGTAATCTGTAAAAGAAAAAAAAATTGTGATTATTAAACAGCTTCCACATGTCTGCATACTTTGTTTTGTTTTATTTTATTTTATTTATTTAAACACTTTTACATGTGCTCTAAGCTTCACTTCGACAGCACAAACAAAAACCTGAAGCGTGGTGCCTGTGTATTACTGGAAAGTTGCCTGTAAAAACTGTTGACAATTTCGGGACGGAAAACTGGTTTTATCTGTCACCAAACGGGGTGTTGTTCTGGTCACCAAAGTTGACGCTGTTGGGCGTGTTGTTGCACACGGGAAAAGCCGCTTGTTGACGGAGGCTTCAGATCTGCATTTTGTTGCCGCTGGGAGGGTTAATAATATTTTCAAAATCTAACAGCTGGATGGCGATACCTACCTGACTTCTTAATCACTATGGCTGATCAAGACAATTTTCTCAACGATAAACATTTTTTTTTACAATCCACAGACAAAGTGTCAATCCTGTAAATGGAAGTTAACATCACCTTGAAAACAGAAACCATGTTTGGACAAGAATAAAGGAAAAGTAACGCTGCAAGTTTTCCTTCGACTTTCAGAACCTTGACCACTATGAAATTATTCCAAAAATGAGACTGTGAAAGAAATTTTAGTCAATATCCTCAGTCACCTCAGGGATGCAAAGAAAATGTCCAGAAAAACAAACAGCTGATTTCTTTATGACAATGTGCCTGCACCTCAATCCCTAACGGTCAAATAGTACCTCGCAAAGCCAAATATGATGTCACTGGAGCATCCATCAATTTTTGTTTCCACGGTTGAAATCGCCCTTAAGAAGATAACTCATGAGTGCTGAGGACATCAAAAAAAGTAGCAAAAGCCTTGAAAAACTTGGCTTCAAATAATGGATTTCAGGACTGCTTCAAACAGCTTTATGGATACTGGAAAGTGTGTGGCTGCCCATGGAAAGTATGGTGTAAACAACAGTAATGGTATTGCTTTCTGAATAAAAAGGAATGTCCTGGAACTTTTTGAACATACCTTGAATTTATCAGAAGGAAACTACCTCATGGTATCCAAGTCATCTGTCACAGAAATTCATTAGAAACACATAAAAGATGCAACTCAATTTGCATATTCTGAAATTCTCATGCTGAGAGAAAATTCAAACACTACAATTACCAGTGATAGCCCTTAGAATCTGAAGCTATCCTTTAGAAGCAAATGATATCAGATGAGAGAGAGGATCCTTTTTCTTTCAACAATAAGCATAATTTATATGTGGATTGTCCATTAACCACCACTCTTTAAAAAATGAATACCCAGATACTTCAGTTGTACATTTAACTGCTACTACTATTGAAATATACAGCTTAGACTTGCACATCAAGAAGGTGGATAAACCAAATAATTTTGATTTTGTAAGGGGTCACACGGATAAACCAAATAATTTCGATTTTGTAAGGGGTCACACTGATTAACATCACCCTGCTGTCTTGACAAATCCTACACATTTGACTTCAGCCACAGGTTACCTGAAGATGGAAGTATGTTAGAAATACTGCTTAACAATGCACTGGAAGACCTAAAAGGACCAGAGGGTACTTTGGGCCTAAAAGGACCAGAGGGTACTTTCCACATGACCAGAGGGTACTTTGAAGGATAGCACATCTATCTTGTCCCTGTAAATCCTCAACCAGGAGTTTCAGGCATGAACAGAAGTCTGCACAACAGAGCTGAGCTATAGAATATTTATTGCAGTTCGGGCTAGGGTGGGCTATTAAGAGAGGGAGAACGAGATAATTTTTTTATATATAAATGTGATTTTATATGATTTAGCAAATGAGACACTTTATAGTTGGTAAAGGGAATTCTTCAGCAACTGGTTCTGGTTAGGGAGCGGGCATTCAAGATGGCTATTTATTCCAGGCTTGGGTAGAAAATGCCATAGGCTGCACATTAGTGTTTCTGCAGAGAAGAAAAAGCTTTTTCAAGAACTATAGATATTGGATAGTTGATAGCTTGCCAACGATAATTTACCCCCTATTTCCACGCAGTAGCTCCCTGCTAATTCTATTTAGCAATGTACATATTGCAGCACATTATGGCGTGATAATATTAGTATTATTTAAGCAACATAACAATTGCAGCACCGCCCAATCATTTTGAATGCCCGGCCGCCAGAAGCACTTCAGGTGGAAACTAACGGTTCAAGAAAATCGTATAGTTACACCATAAAAATAGAGGTCCCTTCCCCACTCCCCATTTGAGAAATACAGTGGTTAATTGCAGAAAGAGGAGAGATTCGAAGTGTGGAAAAGGAGATGTTTTTTATTAATGGTTGAACAGGTTAGCCAGTTTTCGGGCTAGTTCAGGCCCGAAAACTGGCTAACCTGTTTTTTGCATGCTACATGTGAAGCTCCACAGAATCAGTTAACATGGGCGAGCATAAGCATGCAAGCCGAATGCCATGAACCATACATCGCAATTTAGTGCAAAGATGACAAACTTAAATGTAGATGCTTAAAATCCTCAGGTTAATGTTGTCACTTGAAAAAACTTTGCTATCTTTACTGACCTATAACACAATCAAAGTAAAAACGTGTGCTTGTTATGCAAACAGCTTCAGGACAGGAACCCCAGCCCACCAACCAATTGCTGTCTTTTGGAGCTGCCACTGTCGAGAAGGTAGACTTTGTTAGGATGCATGAAAGACAAGATTCTTGTACCCTATTGTCCCTTCATGGAAGAGTCCGATAGGTTACAGTCACTCAAAGTGATCACCTGCCACTGGCTTTATGTTTCTACTCATTCTGTGTTTCAAAGCCTACAGAGTTTAAAAGATATTTCAACTTTACTTTCTCTCTCTCTCTCTCTCTCTCTCTCTCTCTCTCTCTCTCTCTCTCTCCCCCCCCCTTTTTTTTTTTTTTTTTTTGTTGTTACTGTTGATATCCCTTCACTATGAATAGTAAAACAAAACAGAGAATGTAAAAACTGGTAATTCTTCATAAGTGGAAAACAATCCAAACATCAGCAATGGAGATAGTATAAAACCACTCATTGTCATTTCCATTCTGAATTATAAAAAATAAACCATTCTAGAAGCAGAAATGAAATGTATGAAAGAAGAATACAAAATCATCTTCATGAGATGAAATCAAAAATGAGTTGAAGGAATGGTCTGAGGAAATGCATTCTATCAATCTCTGATCAATGGAACCTAGCACTTATGACATTGCACCTTCAGGCCCTCTGTGGGTGCAAAAGATACTTAGGAGAAGTCTGCTAAAAAAAGCACATTATGTTTGCAACAAATTTCAGAGGTGGTAGAGTAACACTCTGATGACTTCATCCTGCTCCACCAAATAACTGGTTCTGAAGGGTAAATAAGTTAATGTGGAGCTATTTCTTGAATATGGCTTTAGATTTATGAGTTTGCCAGCAAAAATTAAGTGCCAAAAGTCTGACTTAATACTGCAGTCATTTGCACACTCTATTATGCAGCATTCATCCATGGTGAAGACTCAGGTTTGTTTTAACAGGATAACTTCCTGAAGAACTACATGTGCTGCTACATATTGGTTCATCGATATGAAGAATTAGATCAACTCCCAACAAGTTCCAATCTGAGTCCTTTGAAACATTGTGCACTGTACAAACTAATGCAGAGCCAGAATCAGAAATAAATCTTCTACAGGCCCAGCGGACCACTCTTAATTTCTAAATCACTGGTCCACCAAAATGTCCACTGGTCAATGCAAAAAAAATTACACATTTACAGTGTATGTAGAAAATAAGGTATCATTTCACTGGAGCTGTAAATCGCAAATTTAGAACAGAATGTGCACACACACTCATGCAAATAGTACTAATAAATAAAACACAAAACATGCTATACAGTGGTAGAAATTAAAAAAAAAAAAAAAACTTCACTGGTCTGCAGAACCACTGTATACCAAAAGTTGGTAATTCACTCATTTTTGCTGGTCCAGAAATGGCACAAATATCAACATACACTATATTGACAAAAGTCACCAGACACCTAGAAGAGGAACACAACATAGCATTTATTGACATACATCAGTACGATGTCGGTCCACCTTTGGCCCTAATGCTTGCACTGACCCTTCGAGGCATGGAACACAGCGATAGGTAAGCGCTTCCATTCAGTACATAATGCTGCCGCTAACTGCTGCTTAGTAAAAGGCCTTGGTTCCAAACTTCTTATGTGGTGTTCTAATTCATCCCATAGGAGCTCCATGGGATTAAGATCAGGGCTCTGTGCTAGCCAGTGCACAGAAAGTACGGAATTATCGTCAAACCACGCCGTAACTGTCCTTGCTTTATGGCTCGGTGCTGTCCAGTATATTGAGGGAGAAGTGCTGGTTAACAGGTTTGTCCACGATAATCAATGGGCTGGGACCATACCACGAAAAACACCCACACACAAGTACACTGCCAGGTCCAAACTTGACCGTAGGAACAGCACACTGTGGTAAATAGTGTTACCCCGGCTGCCGCCTTACCCACACATGGCCATCAGACTGATGGATCATGTATCTGGATTCATCAGTCCATAAGACCAGTTTCCATTCATCTAAGGTCTACAATAAATGTTCTTTACACCATGCTAAACAACGAGTAGCATTCCGAGTGGAGACGAAAGGCTTATGAGCAGCCGCACGACCACGGTAACCCATGGAATGAAGTTCTCTGCGAATGGTGCGTGTACATACCGAGGTTCCAGCATTTTTACTCACCTGCACGCTGAGGTCTTGTGAAGCACTCCGTCGATTAGCTGCAACAACTCTCCTGAGGCTTTGACGTTCTCTATCACCGATTTTCTTTGGTCTGCCGGTACATTTTGCTGCTTCAGACATGCCATGTGTCTTCCACTTGTACATCCAAAACAGTTGACTTTGGGTATGTTTAAACACCACTCTGTTTCTCTTATAGACAACCCACTAACAATCTTTCCTTTCTCAAACTCAATTCTCAACCGCCACAACATTTTAACTCAACCTCACAGTGTGATGTGATCGCAGTCAGCTGCAGGCATGTTTTCATACCGTTTGCAGCTGTACTGTGCATCTTAACAACGCAGCGGATCCGTTCATTTGCTTTTGAAGGGGTGTCTGGTGACTTTTGTCAATATAGTGTATGTTGTATGCACATGGCGCTAGTATCTAGGATGGTCCTCTGGTTATAAGGGCACTGATCTGAAGCACTATTAGTGCACTTCATACAGTGCATTGATTATGAAACACTTTGCAACATACCAAAAGCTATCTTCATGGAATACCTTGCTTCAAAAGGGCGAAAGGCAGGAAGTTTCCCAACGTGGGCAGCTGTTCAACCTTCAGTTGGAAAACATTTTAAAAGACCCATACTCTGGGGTTCATTACTTGTCAAAAAAGTGACGCTGTCTTGATCCAAATATTTTGGCTAGGACACCTCGGTTTCCTACGGTCCAAAATTTTAATCAAATTTAAATATGGTTTGTAATTTCGATATTAGGTTTTGGAGTAGTAAAATATCTGAATTTCCAAAAATTCAGAAACCTGGATCATTTCAAAAAACTACCATAGTGAAACCTGGATTATTTCAAATAACTGCCATAACGAAACCTGGACATTTTGAAATCTGGTTCAAATCTTTATATGAACTTACAAATTCCAAAATAAACGGGGGAAAAACCTTACTGGCCCCCGGGCCAGTAACAATGTTTCAGTAAAACGATGGAATTTTTACTAGCTAATGGCCAGCTGACCACTGGGTAATTCGTATGCTGTAATGCGTCTGACATCAAGAGCTAAATTATTCACCATGCTCCAAAAGGAATAGAGGGCTATACTGGCTTTGATCATTGGAGGGAAGACTGCTCAAGCAGGTGGAATAATCACAGCACTCAAAATGGCGTCAAAAGATATAATGTAGGTAATAGGCAGTGATGCAAAGCAAAGCTGAGTTCAAATACTTTTTGGAAAACAGTGTATGAAAATCCTTAAGTGATATCTGTAGCTGTCAGCTTCTTTTGCTTTCATCCTCACAGATGGGTTTAGTATTAGTATTGAAACACACACTCTCCACCCCTTAGTGACACCAGTGCAGACAGGTTTGCCAAATGTGCCCAAATTTAGTTGATTAATTTTTGGATTAAGCACTTCATAATTGTCAGCTGCTAGTAACTTGGCCAGAACAAAGAAGCATGAAATGTGCTGACATTCCAGGCAAGACAATGGTATTGTGCTTACCTTAACAGAACACATGTAGTTCTGATGACACATTGCATGCTACTGCAAGTGATGCTTTCCATTCTTCAATCTCACAGAAAATCAAGAAATTTAGATGTAATTTCTACTTTGTAATTTGTGTTATATTCACATAGCAGTTTTGGGATGTTTTTGAAATGCAAGTTCTTATATCTCAAAAAAATGGTTAATCTAACTTCTGCTCAACCTGCATTTCCAAAAGTAAAAGCAGCATGTCTTTCTTTGATGTCACCCACTGTGCTGCTTTTTATTAGAAGTTCTCAGTGTAAGGGTCATATCTGGCTAAAGAGCACCATGCCATTCAAGTACTTACCATAGTCAGCTTGAATTGTGAAGACACCAACCCCCAATCAACTGGAAAACTAGCTGACCGTGCAGTTACAACACTTGCATAATTACAGCAATTGTAATCTGCTGTACTGAAATGTACCACATAGAATTTCTTCATACTCAGACATTAATTCCAGGCAGTCAAATTCCTAAGGGTCAATGAAAATAATACCACCCTGTGCCACCACTTAGCAAAAACTTTCTCATTAACAAAATTCTGTGGTTCCATGGAGGGATAACCCATTTCCCAGTTGAGAGCATTTTGTGATATACCCACAAGAACATCCAAAAGCCTTAAACTACCTGCTTCATGTCATTCATGGCTTTAGACTAAGTCTTGTTCCCATTAAACACAATAACTTGTTTCACAGTAACAAGTGCAAACCATTTTCATGGTGATTATACACAAGAACTCCAGATGAATGTTCTGTTCTTCAGTATCATCAGAAAGAATTTCCTTCATGCTGGATACTGGGCTACATAGCAAGTGGCACCTTCATGTCTCAGTTTGCTCACTTTGGGCATGCCCAGAGTTGTATAAAACTAAAATGTATCTGCTTACACAACCATTGAAATAGAAAACTTGCTGCAAACCCGCAAAGTGTGAACCACGGTAAAAATAGAATAAGACAATTGTGAACCACAGTAAAAATAGAATAAGACAATTGTGAACCACGGTAAAAATAGAATAAGACAATTTAAAGAAAAAATTAATAAAACAAATAATTATTAGAACATTACAGATTCCAATGAGGACAAAAGAAGTACATTACAACTGAATGTGCAGCAATGTGTATGAAATGATCTTTATGGCAAAATATTAAAATATTGAACTATGAACCTCATAAAAACAAAAGACTAAAGAAAAAATTTATATCCATAAAAACAGTTCCATTAATGAATCTTCAAAAATTATAAATAGCAGTTTCAACAACTTAATTCAAAAATAATACTCACAAAATACACAAGGAAAATATTTTAATTTAATAACTGGCAACTGCTAGAGGAGCCTGGCAATAATATTTAAATTATTTCTGTGCAAAATGAAACTTTTGATGGAGTTCCTATACATTGAGAACAGGTCTTGAAAAATCTAAAGGCCAGAAATGTCTATTAAAAGAAGAACTCAGAAGGTGTAAAAAATAATTGAATGTCCTTCAAGTTAAAATAGAATTAAGGATATTAATCTGAGTAAAGCCTTAAGTGTTTTAATTACAGTAAATAACATGTTTTTTAATCTACAAGCAAAAAACTATCTGCAAAATCTGCTAATAATTTTGAAACTATCCGCACATATTCTGCAACTCTGGGCATACCTTGCTTAATTACTTCTTTCCTGTACACAAAAACTGGGCTCCTCCTCTACACAAGTTTCACACTTTGGGGATTCAAGACTCCAGGACAGGGATATTCTTCCCTAACAGCAGCCACACAATATCTGCACATATGGCACAAGGACGCTATAAATATCAGTTGTCTACTTCCCCAAGAACAGCTTTCACATAGTGAGGTCTTAAAAGGTCTTACTGTATGTCAGCACATCTTGCATTAGTGCAAAGTCCAAAAAATCCACTTCTACTCAGGTGTAAAGGATAGTCCAAAGTTATTCCTGCACTACACCAAACACAAAGAACAATAGTCCATCATACCAACTATTAAGGTCATTAAAATGAAAGTGGCAATCACAGCTTAGTGAAAAAGGGCAAGTTCGCATGCAAGGCGGAAGTAGTCAAATAAGATCGTTTAATAAACAGCTTTTATTCTGTAGCAGTCATTCTGTTTGAAAGTATCGTAACATGCAGTACTACTGGGTAATTCGCACTGCTGTGAATGTTGGATTCTTCCAAACATGCACAGACGGCAATGATTCAATTTTTAATGATGGAGGACAACTCCTACAGACGTAACACAACTCCTTTCAGCGGATGCTGGCTGCATACAGTGAGGCATGCATGTCAAAATATACAGTGGTTCAACAGGAACATGTGACAACAGATAGCGACAAGCGAACAGGAAAATCACACTAAGAAAACATTATGGCGCTTGATGCTCACATTAAGGAGGCGAATAACCATACAACAACTGTGTGTTGCATTGGAACAAAGCACACGATAGTCCAGAAACACTTAGCGCATACACAAAGGTGACACCAAAACACCAAAACACAAGGCTGAACAAATGGGCCTGTCCTTGGAGAACTTAAAGCAGTAAGAGAAGGACCTGCTTTGCTGATATTGAATGTATTTATTTCCTGCTTAGTATCCTCCCTGGAGCTTTTTTACTGGCAGCCCACCCAGCTAAATTTCCTTTAACCAACTTTTTTCAACGCATATAATAGTAAGAGAGGAAAACTTATTCCCACATACACCATAAATATTGATGAAAACTGGCCAAAATCCGTGTCGAATATGATTTATTAGTAAGTACTCATTTTTTAATGATTTATGTGCAATTTTTTAATGTTGTTTATCATGTTATGCTACATTAAAACACCACTAAAGATGTTTAATAAGTATAGTAACGTTGCGCAAAACATATACACCTATTTTTTCTGGCTGGAGAAGGTGTCTTTTAAAGTACCACCCAGCTGAAATTTCTTGCCATTCAGCTGTAAAAAAAAATATCTAGGGAGAACACTACTGCTCATATGAGTCTCCGTTTTTTATCATTACTCTTTCCACTCAATAACAATTTAACACAATTTTGTTTCACTGGACAAAACATTGTATTGATATCACACCACATATACTTAATTTGACCTTAGATTAAGCCAACTCTTTGATAAAAGCAGTTCCACCCTCAAGAATAAAGGAATTTCACAAGCCTTGTCCCTTACAGCCATTTCACATAAAAGATTATCACTGCAAATATTGTGAAGTCAAAATACTTTCTTTTCATCAAACAGAAACAGATTTACATGTTTTTCTTTGACAGTCTTTTATGAAAACTGACTCATTCATTTCTCTCAGATTAAAATCTTTGGCAATAGAATACACAGAAGATACATTGATTATAACCAGAGATGGAAGACTTGGGCAATGTGCTTAAAAAATGGACTGCTGTGTCTAGCATCAAGATATAACATGTGAAAATGCTTTTTTAGAAAAGACATAAAAAGTAAACAAATCAAGTTTTATTTCATGTTTCAATTCTTTAGAAACTCAGACTCATTTTTAATTTTTCTATAGTTTCTTAGCAATAGTTTGGTCATTTTAAACTATATACATACACATTATAAATTGGTAATGAATCTCATTATCAGCACATAAATGCAGTATTTTCCACTGTTTCCCATGTAGATTTCCGTTTTCGGACTCTTCAGGAAGAAAACTTGAAAATTGCATTGTCCTGGAGAGGGATTGAACCCACATCACCCGATTTCTGTTTGTGAGCATGCTACCATTATACCACCCAGGACAATGGTATTCCAAGTAACTGAAGCTAAACAGTTATAACTTAGAAGTTGCAATAATGTTCAGATTTACACTAGTCAAAATAATCCAATGCTTCCTTAGCAACATAATTCTAATCATAGTTTGCTGAAAAAAAAATTTAAAGGGATATTTTTACTCCTTTGGAAAAATGTGGGGAGTAATTTTCAAAAGTCGGGAGTATTTTAGAAAAATTAACAGATGAAATAAAATATTTACGAAAATGCTAGGCAATTATAAAGAATCAGTCCTGAGTTTTTCATATAAAAAAATACTTCACTACCACTCAATAAATTTCGAATTTGGATCAGTTTTGTTTTTTGTTTTAGAAATAAATATAATATTCGTATTTTAAAACAATAACATTAAATTTATCATGTTTTGTAATGACCACATGCAACAGCAATGTGTTCAAGAAGTGAATACATTGCACTTCTGAGGTTCTTATAGGCATCTAAAAATATCTAACTTCTCAGCATTTGTTTTTCTGCAGCTGCACAGCACCCAGTACTTAAATTTTCATTTTGCTGATCTTTGCTTCCCTGCCCATTTCTTTATTGTTTTATATATATACCCTTCGATGACAAGTTTATTCATCATGAATGCGTGATAGCTTTCACTATTTTAGATAAAAGATGAATGGTGTAACTTTGAAAATATAAATACTTTTGAACACTATGCATCAATTCTTATAAATTTTTCAGCTTCGTTAATTTCGTTTTTGGACCCCATCTCCCTTTATCATGCTGAAATGCGAACGTTTTTTTTTTTTGGGGGGGGATATTTAAGAATACAGGATACATGTTCTGATCGTCATTGGGGGGAGGGGGTACAGTTACGGGGGAAATCTTTGCTACGTTCGATTTCCGTTTTCGGACATTTTCCATCCATTTTCAAGTTGAATATAGATATTTATAAAAAAAAATTATACTTAACAACAATACTAGACAGAGGAAACGAAAAATAAAATTACGATTACGAGAGCAATCTTCACTGCGTCTAACTTCTGTTTCCGAAAATTCTGAAAGACGAAGCTTCCGCTTTCGAAAGTTTCAGGCAGAAAACATCCTCCACCACTACCTACTGCCCCAAAATTTCTGTTCAGTTATGCATCATCTCCAGGATAACCCAAATTATGACGGAAAAGGAGAAATTCCTTGAAGCCGTCGCACTCTCATGCCTAGAGATTTCAGGGGAAATTTTTTTTCACCGTCGAGTTTCCGTTTTCGGAAATTTTTTCCTCCATTTTCAAACTGAAATACATAACATTTATGGAATAAAATGATATATAACAACAATGTTGGACAGAGGCAACATCACAGGAAAACGAAATTACGATTATACAGAAAAAATCTTTATTTCGTTTACTTCCGTTTCTGAAAGAAGAAATACCGCCCTGATGCATATTTTTATGCATTGGTAAAGGTAAAATTCTTCGATGCATAGTTTTACGCGTCAAGAAAAATTCTTGATGCGTATTTTTACGCGTTGGTAAAATTTTGATGCGTACTAGACGTGTAATTATGCATTTTGGTAAACTCTGATTCTCATGTCAGCAATCCTTTTCTCATTAGGAATCTGGACTACATATTAGTTCAGGGTAATTCTGTTCATCACGTTATTTTTGCAATAATTTTGGTCTTGAAGCTACGCAACCTATGCTACTTTCAATGGTTTTTTAATTAACTTGAATGGGATACATGAGATATGAAATGTACATACCTTCACGCATGTCTTAGGTAAAATCTTTTTCAAGCAAGCATTTCCAGATGAATGATGAAATATTTGGTTTGAAGGTTTAAAAGTTTGATTGCATGAGGTTATAAGACAAAGTAACAGAAAGGAAATCGAGAAAACAGATCCAAATTAGGATTATTAAAAGGCATAAACTGTCCACACTCCACATACTCCTTCAGTTGGCTTTTTTAGTTGTTTTTTTAATGCAAAAACAATCTCACTTTTAATTTATTCATATTCATTTCTTGATTTCCTTTCTGTTACTTTACAGTCTATGCAATCAAACTTCTAAACCTTCAAACCAAAAATTTTATCATTCATCTGGAGATGCCTGCTTAAAATGGATTTTCCTGAAGACATGCATAAAGGTATATATGTGAATTTATATCTCATCTACATCCATTATAGATTACATTGACGCAGCCAGAATTTTAGCAGTTGAAACATTTCGCTGACATTTCGCTGAAATGTTTCAACTGCTAAAATTCTGGCTGCGTCAATGTAATCTTCTAGTCTTGACAGTGATCTCAAAATTATTTTAACTCATCACCCCTTCTTGTAGAATTGTGCTGATGTTCGTATTTGTGTTGAACTTTGAACGTGGAATACCTTTAATGACGTGGTACAACACCAGACAAGAAGCATGATCAATTGCAAGCCAGAAGGATTGAAACCAGAGTAAGGTGAGCGCAATACGTGTTGCTCCATTTGCTTCATTGCCGTTTTTATGTCTCACTAAATATAACCTATGTGAGGTTTCAACATTTAAATGTATATATACAGTACATAAAGAAATGTTCTTAATTTCAACTATAAATATTCCATTATCATTGAAGTCAACTTGTCTATTCGAAACTCATATACTACGTGTGTAACAGTATTATAGAGGACTTTGTCCTAATATACATTGTCATTCTCATTGTTCTCTTTCAAAGTTCAATTTTTTCCTAAATATTTAAATAAAATTGTTCTTAAAACTGAACGAAAGTACTAACTGATAGGAATGTGAAAATGTAAAGCAACAGGTTAATGAGAAATTACAATAACTAGAAACAAAATTCCTTGACGTAAACTGGCAAATCAGGGAACTAAACTGTTCCCATTTCCGAAAAGTAAATTTACTATACACATGTTTCAGTTATTATTCAAGGATTAAACTACAATTGCGCCTATATTGTTGCATTATTTATGCATCATTTTAAATAAGTTTTAATCCACGAGTGACTTATGTATTCCTTTAACTGATTACCTGGGGTTTCCAATTATTTGAGAAAATTAATTTTCCACCTAACCCAGGTAATGTGTCCATTGTACAACTTTTAGTAGATTGTCTAGAAATGAAAAATTTTAATTACAAATACTTAAAACACTTCAATTTAACACTTTGTTATATGCAAAAAGATTACAATAGACAAAAAGCAATGTACACAGGTCACTACTAAGTCAAAGTAAGAAGAAAAGTTCATCAATGGAAAAGTGATAAGTGACAAATTCAGTAACTAGTCACTGAACTTCTTTTTATGATTTTATACAGTGGCACTGACAAAGTGGATTCTCAGAATGCATAATACAGTGGCACTGACAAAGTGGATTCTCAGAATGCATAAAATGTCAGAAAAATGACAATGGATTATATCATGATCAAAAACACTCGGCAATAGCCAGATATAAATAGCTAGAAAACCTGGCCAGCACTGGACAACTAAAACACTTTGCACAGATACCAAGAGACAGGAAAAGACCCAAACTACTTAAGTCTTACCATAAATACTGTTACAAAAAGTATTCAATGAAAAAAAAAAAAAGAAATTTAAAGATATTTTAATATACCTGTGATATGACGTAAGTAGTACACTTGTGAATACATGGCACCAATCACTTTTCAAAATGGCATCCTTTTACCTTCACACAGCCCTTCAGTCTATGTGGCCACTAATCAATAGCTTTACGCAATCTCCACAGGGAAAGCTGCTACTGCCCGCACCAAAGAGCATTTGAGACTGTCAATACTGGGGTGTCTCTGTCTGCAGGCCATGTTCTCAAGCGTGGCCCACAACTTGTAGCCCAGTGGGTTGAGGTCTGGGCTGCTTGAAGGCCAATCAGCTAGAGAAATGAAGTCTGGAAAATTTGCCTGAAGCCTTGCGGACAGGTGCAGATTCCTGCTGAAAGCTCCACTGTCTGTTTTTGAAGAGGGTGCGACTCACATTTTTGACCACTGGCTCCAAAACCCTGTCCTGGTAGACTTTGGCAGATGTTTTCACTCCTTTCTCACAGAAATGGAGCTCCGTGGTACCCTCGTAGGAGACTCCCCCACCAAACCATGACAGAAGCAGGATGATGGCCCCTCATGATTCTTGGAGCTTTCTCCTGAGCTTCTTGTGAGGTTGACGCATACATCCTGTCATTTTGGCGGTTGAAAGCCTCTTCAATAATGAAAATTTTTTCATCAGAGGAAAGGATCTGTCTCTGGCGATTTTCTGTGTAATGCTGCAGCAAACGTTTCACTTTCAGCACCCTCTGCTGCTTCAGTTGTGAGGTGAGGATATGCACACCGCCGGTAAGCACTCACCATTAGGTCACTCCGCAGCAAGAGTGACATCGACATTCTTGAAGTGTTCAGCTCACAAGCCATCACCGATTGTTTTCTGACAGAATTCCATTGAATACGGGCTGCCACCGCTTTCACCAGGCGAGCAGTCCTCACGGTACGTGGCCGACCTTTTCTGGGGCGGTCAGCGACAGTCCCAGTCTCAAGGAACCTTTTTAAAGTTCGGTAGACAAAAATTCGGCTGATTTTCAGCTTCTTCAGCATGCTGAAAATCTCGAAAGCTGGTTTTCCAACTTTGTGCAGGGCTGTTACAGCAACACAATTCTCATAATCGCCACACTCCATGGCAAGTACTTCACAAAACACATCATTTCCTCTGTGACTGAACTCACTATGATTCACTAGCTGCTTCATGCCTCCTAGCTGGTCGGTGACGCTGCACACCGGTTGCGTGCTATCTGTCAAACATTTGTAACAGTATTTATGCTAAGACTGGGTATGTGGGTGATGGGTGGATGAAATTCAAAAACATGCCAGCGACATGGAACAGCCACCAATAGCCACAGGAGGGGACCTCCATCCAGCAGGAGACTGAAAATGGTAGGTGATTGTATTTTTCATCATTTATGAAGACATTTGAAAATATATTTAAAATTCTTATGATCATACATCCAAATGTGAACTACAACATGAGTGACTAACATGGACTATCAGATTTGGAAAAATGCATTTATTACTGCCAATTAATGTTAAATTGCCACATTAAGATCAAATGTGGTGAAAACACACGTTTCACTGAAATTTGCTATTAAACACGGCTCGTATGTGACCCGGGGGGGGAGGACATTCCCAAATCATGCAATAAACCGAATAAAAAAAAAATAAAAAAAAGCTTCTACTGTTAAATCATTGCATTTATGCATCAATCGGCTACATCATCTGATATAATTAACACCATCGCGGTTACTTAAAACAGTAGTAAGTTTTCATGTCGACTCCGTAATTTTACATTCACAGTAGCTTAAATATTCCTCAAATAAATATCGAGCGAGAGAAACACTGACACTCAACACAGGAATTACAAAACAAAACTCTGCTAAATAATATTCCCTCAAAACATCACAAACTATGGGCGAAAAAGCATGGGAAAAAGAAGATGTAAAGTCTAAGTAAAGACAATAGTACTCTACTTACTGAGAACAGAGCCCACGGTATAGGAGATGTTCGCTCTTCCCTGATCAATGCATAACAATAACAGGCCGGTACCAATCACTCACTCACTTTTTGTTAAATAATGAACGAAATGCAGTAAGGACACTATCCCTCCGTCTGGTACAGCATGCACAGCTACTTGTCTTTCTCAACTACAGTTATTAATATTACATATCACATTACCCGTTTCCCAACAGACCAAACCATCCACACCCTAACCATTTGGCTTCCCACACTTACAATGAAAACGAAGCGAAGGAAGCTTTGTAAATTGCAGAGAAAAGCCTTGTCAGGGTACAGCAACACCGATTGGCTCTCGCAGCACGACGTCACATAAAGCCCGCGCGAAGCCGGCGTCGAAACAGATTTGGACGTGGCAAAAGATCCGAGAAGCGAGAACGCCATTTACTCATGGAGGTACCGTGACAGTAAATGCTCGCTTGCATTGACTCAACATCGAGCACGCGTTATGAGTTATCACCCTTTTAAATCTGAAATCATGTGTGCTATCAAATTATGTAATTAAAAATTCTTTTTTTAAAACCGTTTAACGAGTTCTGTCTGCACGTATACAAGTATGTAAAAGCGAAACAAACGTTAATGCAGATCTTCAGACAACGCCCTAACCATCCCGGAGGTCGAGTAGATGTCATAGCTGGACCCGGGTTCGAGTCCTAGCTGAGGTATAGGTAGTATGTCGCGATGTGCCTAGTTTAGGGACTGTAGCCCCTAAACTAGGCACGTCGCCTTTAGAGTTGCTCGTAGTGGTGGGGTTTGGGGGGGGGGGGGGTTACGAACACAGTGAGCAACTCTCGCACATTTCCTTAAAGTAAATAAATAATGAAACGCAAATACGGAAGCAAAATCATTTTGCAAGTATCATAATAAATCATCACACATTCTTTGTCTGTTAATCATCACACATTCTTTGTCTGTTGATCATTTATTTTCGTGAAAAGGAAAGTACGGTGGTAGAGTTGTCCAAGGCGCGGGATGCCCGCAAATCATCCGATTTGGCCCCAAACTATGCATGTGTGGTAACAATTGTCTTTTACCTGGAGATCCTCCTCCCTAAAGTCAGTAGCCCTAAATTAGGGACGTGCAACTTATATATAGGCTTAAATGCCCGTGAGGGTCATTAGCACCTCCCATTTTTTTTTTTTTTTAATTGGAGGTTTAACGACCACCGTGAGCAACTCAATGGGCTGTAAGCAGTCACCCGTCCCTAATTTAGGGTCACTGGGTCCAGGGAAGGGAGAGAGCCAGTGCCATAAGACAAGCACAACATCCATGCCCTACGGGATTCGAACCCGGACCCTTCTCGGACGAACGGTCATAAGCCAGCGATTGAACCACTGCGCCACCAGGGCGGCAAAAAAATTATTACAACCGCTTCCTATAATTAAGGTAGATAAATGAAGTGACATAGGAACTTTTTTCCCCCCTTTATGACTACAATTATGTCAAACCCATGCGACATACTGTAACGAAATTTAAACATTATCCTTTAGCTGGAGCATTTCAAATTTCGGAACCGCATGTACACCGTGTTAGCTACTATACCACAAGACAAGGGAAACTCAGAAAACACATGAAAAGTTTTTTAGCGAAATTCACAAGACGACAAGACCACCATCAGCATCTAAACTAGGAGTCACTCTGCTTACTTTAGAGCACAGGTTTCCAGCAAAGGTGGACCCAGAACAAAGACGATTGGGGGGGGGGCCCGTAAAGAAAAGACGAAAGCAAAATGTACGATGTAATAATGTGTGTGTGTGTAGTACATTGCAAGACCTGTTACTGCGCACGACTATTTCAATTAGTTTGGTATTTATAGAACACAGTTGCATTGTTCGTTTTTTTTAACATTATATTAATAAAAACTTGTTTCAATTGAATTTTATCAAAAAATCAAATATTTTCACTGCATAGTTCTGCAAAGAAAAAATCAGGACTGTTTATTTTTGAAGAAGGGGAGGGGAAACTGTTTTTTTTATTTTTATTTTTTTATTATTCGAGGTTTAACGACAACCGTGAGCAATTCAATGGGCTATAAGCAGTCGGCTGTCCCTAATTTAGGGCAACTGGTTCCAGGGCAGGGGAAGAGAACCAGCGCCGTAAGACAAACACAATAGCCATGCCTCACGGGGATTCAAACCCGGACCCATCTCGGACGAATGATCAGAAGCTACCGCTTAGACCACTGCGCCACACTGGTTTCCGATATGAGAAATAACCAGATCTAAAGAACAAAAATAATACCCATGTCTAGCCCGGACTTTAGCTAAAACCCCTCAGCACAATTCGTGCCTCTTCGTTCTCCCGAAGTTATCAGTAGCTGACAAAATTATACAGTGCTTAATCCAAAAATTAATCATCCAAAGTAGGGCACAGTTGGCGAACCTGTCTGCACTGGTGGCACTGAGGGGGGGGGGGGTCATCAGCCCCACAAAGCCACCACTAATAAAAATAATGTGCTTGCTATGCAAATACAACTTCAAGGCAAATTGTCTAATCCCGCTACCTTTCCACCCTGATTGCTTTAAGCCCCACCGGTGCAATGGAAAGTATAATACCACAAAAAACAAACAAAAAAAAACGATCAGTAGTTCTGCCAGTTTTATTGGAACTTGATCTGTTTTTTCCTGTTGTATAGGAAGTTATTACTTAGTAGATGTTTGAATTGTTACTCCATGAGAAAATATACATTATATATATTCATACGAGTGAAGAAGTCTTGATCCAGTATTCTGAATAAGCCGTGTCATAAGGCCCCCTTCGTATTTAATACCAAATTACATAGTGTCGGACAGAATATATTCAACAGCAGTAGCAGCTGCTAGCTCATGCTTATTTTTGTACTAACCTGACAGAGATTTGGAAATCACTGAAAAAATCAACACGATAGAAGTTCCTAACTGAGGATTATCACACGGCGGAACGACCCAAGAAGTAGGTGGGGGGGGGGGCGACCTTTACTCCCTCTGTTCCACAAACCAATCAGTGACAGCCTGTAATTCACTCACCATGATAAAGACCGGAAGTCAAGCAGTGGCAGCACGCCATCCGATGCACAGAAAATTATTTAAGTTTCTGTCCGAACCCCCCCCCCCCACACACACACACACATCCACGAACCACGACCATTTTACGTAGCAAACAAGTCCATTTGAATGATCAAATAATCACATCCCAGGTTTTCTGTGTTTTTCTTTTCTATGTTTTTTTTTTTGTCTGTTTGTTTCGTTATGATTCTTCAGATAAAACCTTTGCATCTTCAAATTACAAAGAACAGCCAATTATGCTAACACTATAACATATATGAGCAGTCAGCAGTGCCCAGCCATCAATTTACGAGCACATGAGCGGGGCCCTTCTCCCCTTTGAAAAAGTGAATAGCCCTCCTCTTTTATGAAAAGAACGGAACTATATACCACAAGCGCCGACTACGGGTACGCTGTGTTGCTTAAGCATTTCCTGATTTCTGCAGGGGCAAATAAAATTATCTTTCGGTAACAGTTCGTATTTAGAACTCATGGAATAAGATGTCTCTATCAATTAACATCAGCGATAGATTACTAAAAATCAACATTGATATATTCAACACACACTTTTGAAATAGTGTATGTTGAATATATTATTTTAATATAAAGAAATTCTGTTTTATATCAGTTAAAATTTTATGTTGAATTCAAAACAACAAACATCTTTCAGGTTTATTGAGAAATGAAACAGTTACTAAGAAAAATGTGAAATAAAACGAGAAGTCGCTCGAGGCGTTAGTTAGCAATCGTTCGCCCGAGGTGGGTCCGGGCTTGAATGCCGTGTGAGGTATGGGTAGTGTGCGACTGTGCGTGTCTTACGGCGCTGGTCCTCTTTCTCTCCTGGAACCAGTAGCCTCAAATTAGGGATGAGCGAGGGTTTGCACATCGCCGGCATGGAGCAGTTGGTTAAGTCATGATGTACTATGTGGGAGGCGGACGTTTCTGAGGGGTGTGCGAATACCGCTCCTGCAGTTTTTCCGGGGTTTCCCGCAAACTCCCTGTGAGTCGGCCTCCGGACGCACTTGGTCCCCCAGGCTGGGCGTGGGGGGCTCAAGACCCTACCTCGTCAAAAAATTCGCGTTGCGAAATTTCGCAAAAAATTCTTTGAGAAGGCCTGGGTCCACGCAGGGTTGTTGAGTCATTGAAGAAGAAGACTGTTGGTACAGTGCAACCTCGTTTATACGTTTTTCGAAAAGCCAAGTAAAATTAATGTATAATTGAAAAAACGTACGAAACAGGGAAATTTAACATTAAGGGCAATCCCGAATTTTTGGATGAAAAATCATTTGGAAAATTTATTTTTCTCAATTGTAACTACTTCAATAAGCGTGTCAGGGCAGAAGGCGTAGCCTGTCCCAAATTTTGGATCACTGGTTCTAAGGAACGGCGAGAGCAATTGTCACATCTGTGTTCATCTGAGATCCAACACAGACCCAGCAGTAAAGAGCATCAGAAGCCCTTGTCTCACATCACTCGATATCCTGACGACTCTTTGCTGCACTCTTTCCCTTTCACGTAACTTCTCAGGAAAGAAATTTCGTGAGGAAATTCAACAAGTATCTCAAAAGCCTCAACGATGCCGAGACTAGGGAGGTTCTGTCCCCCAAAAAATTATTTCGTCTCTCTCAGTGGCGTAGCGCAAAATTGCAAGGGCCCAACAAGTTTCGCACACTGTGGTGATGACGAATAGATCGTAATATCTTTGAATCACACACAGGCATGCGTGTTAGTAATACAATATTATTTACAAGAATATCAGTCAAAATGGCAGTGGAGAAGGCGTTTTGTGTTCTTGAATTGAGCAAAACGGAATCTGTAACTATTGTGCAACGATATTTTCGATCACGATTCGGAAAAAAACCTCCAACCAGAAAATCTATCTCGATTGGCATAAAAAATTTGAAACTACGGGCTGTTTGTGCAAACTTAAAAGTCCTGGACGACCGCGTGTATCGGAAGAAGTCGTCCATAGTGTTTGCACCGCCATTCAACGAAGCCCAGGAAAATCAACGTGGAGGGTGAGTCGTGAAGTGCAGATTTCACAGCCCACTGTCTGGAGAATTTCCCCCTTCCTGTTGATCTAGCGGAGCTGAAACAGCGTATCACAGCCACTATCACTGCACTTGATTCAGATATTTTACCTCGCGTTTGGGTGCAAATGGATTACCGGATCGATGTGTGTCGTGTGACTAAGGGTGCACACATAGAACATCTGTGACTGTCTCTAAAAACACTTGAAACATCCCCTACAATTCTGTTACAGGCAAGGGCGCCCATATGCGGGGCAGGGAATTATACCCCCCCTGGTATAGCCAAATTTTTGATAAATTTAAAACACTGAAATAGACGAAAACTTTTTTTAAAGTATTTTTTAAAATAATAAGATATTAATGATTGATAGTTGTGGCGAGGTGAAGGACAGGGACGATAGGGGCCAGTATAAAAAGTTACGCTGATCAAGGGACCGTAGAAAAAGTTACATCAGGATTGCCAGAAGGTGGTCAGCTTTCTCAGAATTGAGAAGGATGCGGAGGTCAGGAGTGCGTGGGCGTGTCCCATAGCAGCAGGCGGATAGCTTGGAAGCATGGAGAAAAAGAGAGAGTGACATTGACTTAGGTCATGAGAGTGCTAGCGGCTGGAGGAGGAAATGCACGTCTGTGATTGGCAGAAAAAGTGCAGAGGACCCCGGGGAGAAACGGTGGCTAAACACGGAGTGGAGATTTTCGGGCATCTTTTCGCTGCTCACGCCTGGGTCTGACAACATGGCCACGAGTGATCTCTGACACCTGAGGGTGCCGGAGAAAGTAGGGAAAGTGTGTGACTGAGGTCACAAAAAAAAATCCTGTAACTGTGATTAGCAATGTACTGCGGTACATGAGTGTAACTGATAACATACTGAGGTGAAAATAGTATTACGAGTTAAGAACTCAGGACTTGCTGCATCTCTGGTAACTCACCCAGCAATACTAACGGAACTTTCGTCGCTCACGAAGGAGTGCATGACCTCGACTCTCCTATCGACAGTGGCATCCTGCTCTATTGAAGTGCGTATATTCATGTCTGATATGTTGGTGAATCATATGTTAAACTCTGGCGACATCAGCCGATCAGTGTACATAAACCGGATTCCCTTCCGGGATGCTTGTAAATAAAGTTGTACATAGGAACTCCGAGTGCTGTAAGTATTAATCTGCAGCAGCCGAGTGTTGCGGCAGGTGAATGATGTACTGATTCAAACCGGTACCAGAATAGTTTGAATGGTGGCAGCATACCAATGTAGGGGTAATAAATGCTTCTCATTCCGGTGCTATAAAATAACCGCTAAGCCATAGCCACCGTATCACACCACCACAGGAGGAAAATAATATTGGTGGCAGCGGTGGGATACGAACAGAGAGGCATTCAGAAATTGAGTGAAAAAAAAAAAAGAAAAACTTGGAACGCAAGAAAAAATAATAAAAGGATTCCCAGCTAAATCAAGAACTGGTCAGTGGTTGAGAGGATGCCGTAGCGAAAAGAAAAAGAGAAATTGAAGAAAAAAAAACACAAGAATAATGCGGTTTGAAGTAAGGATGAATTGTCATCTGTAGGAGCAAGCCATCCATCAGCAAAAGCGAGCAAGCGCCATCTTGATATATTCAGATATAAATCCTAACTTTTGTCAAAAAGTTCAAAGGGCAAGTAAGCTGCCGAATCGTCATTGGTTCCCGTGGGAGGAGAAGCGAAGTAACGCCATCCAGTGCACGCACCAGGAGAAAGCGTGCGGGAGATCCGAAAGAGAGGCAACGCCCCCCACCTGAAAGAGGGTGGGAAATCAGTGAAAGCCAAGTGTTGTGGCAACGGCGCGCTCAAACAAGTGTGTGTGTGCTCCCAAGTCCCAAGAAAACAACAACAAAAAAAAAAAAAACGACTGGTTGATCATCGTCCGTACAACTCAAGGTAGGAGGATTGTACAAAGTGAACATACATTTTTCACGGGCTAGAGATTGCCCATTCTAAAATGTGCTAGAAAGGCTAGGAAATAATTAAAGTTAATTAAATGAAAAAGAAGGGCATAACTAAAAATAACGGATAAATGTAGGAAGTAACATCACTTAAAGTGGTGACAGGTCTAGTTAGATTCAAAAGAAAAAGGTGAGGTGGTCAGAAAAAAAGGAATAATAACGAAATATCCCACTTACACATTAATGTATTTGGAAAAAGTGTATATAACAGATATGACACTATGAGGAAAATAACGGAAAAAAAAGAGAGAAATAACTTCACATCTACACATAACGAATATTGTAATAAAGTGCATAACAGACTTGACACGAAAAAAAAAAAAAACGCAAAAAAGAGCTAGGGAGTTAAAGAGGGAAGTTAAAAAAAAGTGAGAAATGAACACCAATACGGTAAGCTTAAAAAAAATAAATAGAAACAGTGTATGACAAATTGACACTTGCAGTTACAGTGAGAGAGCTAGAAACAGAACGTCACAATGAGTGAGTTAAGAGATCACTATAATGCTATGAGCATAGAAGAAATTAAACAAAAATGTAGAGAAAGACAAATCAGTATTGGAAAAAAATCTAGATCAAAGCTCGTGGCTGAGTTGTCAAGGAGAGAACAGCGTGAGCGAGAAAGAGAACTACAAATGCAGTTGTCAGAATGTGAGGGAGAACCTGTGCATATCAGGGAGGAGATGACAGTCAGGGATGATAGACAGTATCAAATTGAGATGAAAAGACTAGAAATTCAGGAAAAAACCTTAGAGATAGAAAGATTAAAATTACAAGTGGAATTACGGGACCAGGGAGAATTGGTGAATAGTGCTAGTAGAGCCGTACCACAGGAAAGGTCCTTAAGTAGTTATGGGGACATCATTAGGAGGTATTCCGAGAACACAGATGAGATGGACGCTTACCTGGATGAGTTCTCGAAAATTTGTACAGTCTTAGCTATCCCCAGGGAAAGATGGAATCAACTGTTACTCCCCAGACTGAGCCACCGGGGTGCTGCAGTTATTCACTCCATGAGTGCGGAGGACTTGCTCAGCTTTGAGAAGCTGAGGGAGGGTCTCCTGAGAGAATATAGGGTAACGCCAGAAAAGTACAGGGTGCTATTTAGGAATTTGGGCAAGGAAAAGCACCAAACCTATCAGCAATTTGGTGTTAGGCTGACTGAGCTGCTAGAAAAATGGCTAGCGGGAGCAAAGGTAAATAAGGATTTTGAGGGGCTCAAGAATTTAATTTTGTTAGAGCAATTATATTCTGTTGTGGGGGATAATGTTACAGTGTACATTAAGGATAGCGAGCCAGAGACCTTCGAGAAAGCAGTTAGTTTGGCAGACAGATATGTGGATGCACGGGAAAGACAGCCAGTGTATAATGGGTCTCAACGGCCAGTGCAGAGTAAGGGATTCTCCAAAGAAGTGAGGAAACCGGGATTTAGGGACAGCAACCAGGGCCAACAGAAGCAACCCGTGGGTACAGCAGATGAAGGACAAAAAATCAGGTGTTTTCTGTGCAATAGATTTGGACATAAAAGTTTCCAATGCAAGACTAAGACCGAGAGATATACTTGGAGTAGCCAACAAGGAGGCAGTAGGGAGGGTGCCCCCAGAGAAAAATCAGGCACAAATAAACAGCAAGGAACACCAAGTAGAGAAAGGTCTCCAACTATGCTGTGTGCAACAAATAAATCAGTATGGGCCAGTAAGGATTCAGTATTTGGACCATATCTGGGTGAGGCACTACTAAATGGGGAAGTACTCTCGACTCTCAGGGATACAGGGTCCTGCATTAGCCTAATTAAGGAGACTCGTGTACCAAAAGGGGCAAGGACAGGAGGACGGGTTACGGTATACCCGGTGACAGGCCAAAAAAAAGATTTAGAACTGGCAACCGTGAGTATCAGTATCAATGATGAACACAGGACACATGAATTTGCTATAGTCTCTGACATCCCGTGGGACATCATTATAGGCAATGATTGGGATACACCCAGTGGTAACTCAGGCACCGAGGAAAATGAGGAAAGGGGCCCAGAGCAAGCATGGATTCAGAGTGGGAGTAAGTTAGGCCCTCGAGTGGTTGGTGAAGGAAAAAACATCCTGGTGGAGACAGCGAGCTGCACCAGAGGGAAACAGACTCTTAAGGGAGAATGTGGAGTAGTTACTCGGGGAATGAAGAGAGCAAGGGAAATGGAAGACAGACCAGATAGGGTTAGTCAGGAAGATAAGAATCAACTTCCAGATCAGGGAGATGACTCCAGGGAAGGTTTGCACAAAATTGAAGATGATGGTGGTCAACACCAAACGGAGATGGAGGAACAGTTACAGTCCGTGTTTACAGGAGAGGAATTCCGTAAGGAACAACGGAAGGATGAAACTCTGTCAGTGGTGTGGGAAAAATTGAAAGGAAGTACACCGGAGAAGAATCTGTCTCACTTTGTAGTAGAAGACAACTTACTAAAAAGGGTATACAAAAATCAGGCAAAGCAAGAAGAGATTACACAGCTGGTAGTACCTAGGAAATGTAGGGGTAAAATTTTGAAGATGGCTCATGACTTGCCAATCGCAGGGCATCTAGGAGTGAAGAAGACCACTGATAGAATTTTGAAAAACTTCTATTGGCCCGGGATATATAAGGAAGTAGGAGAATATGTTGGCTCATGCCCGGACTGCCAGGTGGTTAGAAAGAGAGGAGATCATGCTCCGAGCCCACTTCAGCCCTTACCCATCATTGAGGAACCGTTCACGAGAGTAAGCGTGGATCTAATTGGACCACTACCAACTACAGAATCAGGGAAGAAATACATTGTTGTTGTCATAGACCATGCGAGCAGGTATCCAGATGCTCGAGCGCTGGAGAGCATAGAGGCAGAAGAAGTAGTCACAGCCCTGATCGACGTGTTCACCCACGTGGGATTTCCAACTGAAATACTGTCGGACCAGGGAAAGCAGTTTACATGTAGGCTTACTCAAGAGTTGTGGGCACATTTGGGAATTAAACCCATATTTAGCAGTCCGTACCATCCCCAGTGTAATGGTTTGACCGAGAGATTCAATGGAACTCTCAAGTCACTGCTGAAAAGAGTCAGCCAGGAGCATCCAGAGGAGTGGGACAGGATGTTGCCTTATGTACTGTTTGGGTGCCGAGAAGTTCCTCAGGCCAGCACAGGTCTGTCGCCTTTCGAGCTCATTTTTGGCCACAACGTTCGAGGTCCTTTGGATCTGTTGAGAGGTATGGTGGAAAGATCTGACGGGGAGAAGGTAGAAATTTTGGAATATGTGGACAAAGTGAGTAGGAACTTGGACAAGGCACTGAATTTGGCACATGAAAATTTGGCACAAGCCCAAGACAAACAGAAGGCACGGTACGACAAGCAGGCTAGGGTGAGGAAATTCAC
Organism: Macrothele yani; assembly: GCA_039090855.1. NCBI lineage: Eukaryota > Metazoa > Arthropoda > Arachnida > Araneae > Macrothelidae > Macrothele > Macrothele yani. The sequence continues at coordinate 56,032,743 of CM077017.1, forward strand.
TGAGGGAGATGAGGTACTGATTCTCACCCCTAACAAGAAGAGAGCACTCCAGATTGAGTGGGAAGGACCCTACCAAGTGGTCAGAAGGAAGGCGGAGAACACCTATGTTGTGGATATTGGTGACGAGGAGCCCTGCCCGAGAACCTACCATGTAAACATGATGAAAAAATATAACAGAAGAAGCGAAGCTGTCAGTAATGTATGTTATTGGCCGGGGGAGAAAGATGAGGAAGCCGGAACCGAGTTTCCCAGCCTGCCGGAACCAAATGACCCAGGAACAGTAGCAGACTGGAGACTTGGAGATAATCTCAATGCAAAACAGAAAAAGGACTTGGTAGCAATGCTACGAGGTTTTCAAGACATATTGACAGAGGAACCAGGGCGGACCAACATAGTTACCCATGATATTGAACTACTGGAGAGCGCACCGGTAAAGTGCAAACCCTACCGAGTGAATAGGGAGAAGAAGCTGCTCATCGACCAGGAGATTGAGCGAATGCTTGCAATGGGGGGTCATCCAAGAGAGTAGGAGCCCTTACGCTGCACCAGTAGTTTTGGTCCCAAAGAAGGACGGTAGCATGAGGTTCTGTGTGAACTACAAGAAGCTCAATACTATCACCAAAGGGGATGCATTCCCCACACCTAACATAGACGAGTTGGTCAATGGATTGCACACCTGCAACTATCTGACTAAGTTAGATCTGACAAAGGGATATTGGCAGGTGGGCCTCACGGATAGGGCAAGAGAGCGTAGTGCATTCACTACTACAGACCAACTCTACGAGTTCAGAGTCATGCCCTTCGGATGAAGAACAGTCCACCAACGTTCTTGAGACTCATGGCAAAGGTGCTGAAAGGAACCGAGGACTACGCCAGATGCTATGTGGACGACGTAGTCATCTTCAGCGGAACATGGGCTGACCATCTGAATGACATTTTGTCTAGACTGGTAGAGGCAGGCTTGACAGTCAACCCTCGCAAGAGTGAGTTTGGCAATGCCAGCGTCGACTACCTAGGATTCCAGGTGGGACCAAATGGTATAGCACCAGAGGAAGCTCGAGTCAGAGTTATACAACACTGGCCGAGGCCGAAGACCAAAAAGGATGTCCGAGCTTTCCTTGGGATCACTGGATACTACCGGAAGTTCATTCCGCACTATGCAGAGATCTCCAGTGCATTGGCGGAGACACTGAGGAAAAAGAACCAGATAGCGTCCAGTGGAACGAGGCTTGTCAAAAGGGATTTGACACCCTGAAAACCAAATTGAGTGAGACAAGCATCTTAAAGTGTTTTGACCCAAGCAAAGAGACCATCGTGCAGACGGATGCCAGTGGAGTAGGCATAGGGGCGGTCCTCAGTCAGAAGGATGCAACCGGGAGAGAGTATCCTGTTGCATACCTCAGTAGGAAACTGACTGAGACCGAGAAGAGGTACTCGACCATAGAGAAAGAAACACTTGCTGTAGTGTGGGCAGTGGAAAAGTTAAAACCATACCTAGGGTCGAGACCATTTGTGATCATGAGTGACCACAACCCCTTAGTCTGGTTAGACCATATTAAGGAAAAGAACTCCAAGCTGATGAGATGGTCCTTGTACTTGCAAGAGTATAATTACACCGTGCAGTACAAGCCGGGTGCCCAACATGGGAATGCGGACGGATTGTCCAGAAGAATGTAAATAGAGGTGAATAGGAGAAACTTGAAAATGTTGTATGTTCAATCAGTAGTGTAATTAGTAGTCATAATCCAGAAGGCAGTGATCAGTATTGTAATGTAATGTTGTATTTTGTAGATAGTATTAGAGCCCGGAACCACCAGTTAGTTGAAGGGAGGTGATCGAGGAAGTCAGATTGGATTTGAAGTGAGGGAGTCTCAGAGTTACTCCACAGGGTTGAGAGGTGAGGAGACTGAGTTCTCGCCAAGCGGCAGTTGACAAGAACCAGTCTAAGGACTTGGGGGGAAGGACTGTGGCGAGGTGAAGGACAGGGACGATAGGGGCCAGTATAAAAAGTTACGCTGATCAAGGGACCGTAGAAAAAGTTACATCAGGATTGCCAGAAGGTGGTCAGCTTTCTCAGAATTGAGAAGGATGCGGAGGTCAGGAGTGCGTGGGCGTGTCCCATAGCAGCAGGCGGATAGCTTGGAAGCATGGAGAAAAAGAGAGAGTGACATTGACTTAGGTCATGAGAGTGCTAGCGGCTGGAGGAGGAAATGCACGTCTGTGATTGGCAGAAAAAGTGCAGAGGACCCCGGGGAGAAACGGTGGCTAAACACGGAGTGGAGATTTTCGGGCATCTTTTCGCTGCTCACGCCTGGGTCTGACAACATGGCCACGAGTGATCTCTGACACCTGAGGGTGCCGGAGAAAGTAGGGAAAGTGTGTGACTGAGGTCACAAAAAAAAATCCTGTAACTGTGATTAGCAATGTACTGCGGTACATGAGTGTAACTGATAACATACTGAGGTGAAAATAGTATTACGAGTTGAGAACTCAGGACTTGCTGCATCTCTGGTAACTCACCCAGCAATACTAACGGAACTTTCGTCGCTCACGAAGGAGTGCATGAATTCGACTCTCCTATCGACAGTGGCATCCTGCTCTATTGAAGTGCGTATATTCATGTCTGATATGTTGGTGAATCATATGTTAAACTCTGGCGACATCAGCCGATCAGTGTACATAAACCGGATTCCCTTCCGGGATGCTTGTAAATAAAGTTGTACATAGGAACTCCGAGTGCTGTAAGTATTAATCTGCAGCAGCCGAGTGTTGCGGTAGGTGAATGATGTACTGATTCAAACCGGTACCAGAATAGTTTGAATGGTGGCAGCATACCAATGTAGGGGTAATAAATGCTTCTCATTCCGGTGCTATAAAATAACCGCTAAGCCACCGTATCACACCACCACAATAGTATCAATTATTTTTGTTGTATTTTAGTAACTTGTACATTTACTAAAATGTTTGACAGCCTTGTAGGAGGTAAGGATTTTTCTTACCCCCACCCCCAGTACTCATATGGGCACTACTGGTTACAGGTAACATAAAATATCTTACATTGTTCTTGTTTTATAGTGCGTTGAAACTGTATACTTCTGTATGAATCACACTGTACTTTGGCACTGATAGCACCTGATGCTAATCTCTTCACGAGCACATCCAAGAAAGGTAATTCTCCTTTGTTTTCAATTTCAACATCAAATTTTATGTAATCATGCACTTTGTTCATAGCAACGACAAAGTCTTGCAAGTAATGTTCTCCATGTTCCCAGACAAAAAAGACATCGTCCGCATAGCGTAACCTTGATTTAGGGGTTCTGGGTAGGGTATTGAGTATGGTGTCCTCAAGTGGTCTCATCACAGCCTCTGCGAGCACAGGAGACAATGCTGATACCATCGGTACCCCTTTGGATTGTTTGTAAACATGCGAGTTGTAGGAAAAGTAACTCGAATTCGTAGCAATGTCTATGGTCTTGAAAATATCTTTCAGAGATTCTTGGCAGTATAGGTTGGATTCAGATAATGTTCTTCTACAATTTTCAACACAATTCGTGTATAGTTCTCGTTATTAATATCCATTATAATTACAAATTATTGGTAGTATGTACCAGTGCTGACACGGGGCAAGTCCTTCGGGCTGCGTGGTATTTCCTACGGTTCGTGCTTTGAAATTCTTTTTTTTTTTTAATGTGATTTTATATGATTTAGCAAGCGAAACTTTTTTTTACACTTTCTAGTCGATAAAGAGAATTCTCTTTATCGACTAGAAAGTGTAAAAAAAGTTGTCAAATAATTCATTCTTTGACAACTGTGTCCAGTTCGCTTCAATGGTCTGAGAATGAGTGCTAGTCTACGGGTCCAGAAAGTGCTTGGGGTTATTATCACTCTTGTTCACAAAGTATCCATCTGTTCCAAGTTCATCATACGCTTTCCACTTGCCAGTAACAATGGTGCTAGTCTGTTCGGGCAAATAAGTGAAGGTTAGCAACAGAACATTTCCCACGGAGCACTAACACTGGGCGTTAGGAGTCTAAACGTAAACAAGCGAATGGATACAGGCCGACTTCCGGAACTACTTGATGAGCTGACATTCGGAATACTTACCCAACGTTCTGTGTTAATATTTGTTTTCAATTACAGGTGGACTTAAGATTCTCTACGCTTTTAAGTAGTTCTCAACTTCTCGTGTACCAATCCGCCCTGTCTACATACAGCCTACTAACACTCACCATTAAGGGGCAAAGGAACTAGCTCCGCCGCTAGAGAAAGACAATAAAAACATTGTACAAAAAACCAATATTACGATTTGGAGCGGTTTATTTTTATTTCATTTTTTTTTTTTTGTCGAATACATATTGAAATCTCGAGAACAAATGGATACATGGGTTGTAAACGAGAAATTCATGGATCAACAAAAGACGAAGACATTTATTGCACAGATGGCTCTATTAATAATGTTCTTGGATCATTTCTTCCATTCTGTCGGTTGAATTACTTTGATTAATTACTGAAAGGGGTCTGAATGCTGCGTTTGGAACATACGTCGAAGTAAAAGCTTGTCAGCCATTCAGCTAATTCCCAAAGCCTGTCAGCCATTTTTGCGTATAAGTCGTTATAAAGCTGTACGTGCTACATACAGAAAAACTTTCACCTTCCAAAACAACAAATTATTGTCCTATAAATTGATATACAAGTGACAGAAACGAATAAATAAGTGCTGACGAAACGGTAACTGTAACAATATAGAGTTCAAAAAGTGCAGGTCATTTATTCACACTCACCACTGTTAGGACACAAAAAAAAAAAAAAACAAATTCAGTTCGGATAAGAACCAAATGTCCCAAGTCCAATTTTTACATCGGAAACCAGTAACAAGGAGCAGCACACGATATAAGGTTACAACTTTATATTACTTATGGAAGATGAATTTAAGTAAAAAATAACTTACCCCAGGGCGAATCAAAATTTATACATTTTTCCTCACAATTTGATGAGTCACAGATATCTAAATCTATTATAGAATCAGATAAGAGGGAGATAAAAGATGGCACAGGTGACTCCATAACCTAATCATACAACCAGGGTTTATACAACCATTAACGCGAACAGTAAACAATGGCGATATGAAAAAACTTAACTAAGACTGTAATATGGTTATCGGTTACGACTACCAAGGTTAGGAAGGTAGCGTTCAGAACAGTAATTACGTCACAACGCAGCAATTTTGTATATCGTGAAAAAGTTTTTAACATTCATGAAATACGTTAAACACACAATTTTTTTTCTTCTGTTTCGAAAATCAATAGAAATTGAAAATCAAAACACACCAAAAGTATAGTGGCTAGAAGAGATAGTGTGCCGTGCGTTAATACCTCGCTGTTTAAATTTTAGTTCCCTCTTTTCATGAAACCGCGAGATGGCGTTCCTGCGAGTTTCGATGCTATGATTTCTAAACATTAGCATGCTTTTCTATCGCGTGTTTGATGGATAGCGATTGAAAAGGCGATTTATTTGTTAGATCGGTCATGAAATGTAGTAGTAATAAGAGTAACGCTGAGAACGTGTTGCGTACCTGGATGCAACAGTGGTTGCAGGTCCTGTAAACAAAAGGTAACTATTTCCCGTGCCGAAAGATGAGGAAAGGTGGAACGAATGATTTTTTTACTTGTCCGAAATCAAGTTGGCAGCCACTAAGTAATTATTTAGTTAAATATGCCACTTATTTTGTTGTCTTTTATATATCATCGCACTTTGTCTAAAATTATTGAGATTAGTGTGTTTTTTTTTTTTGTTTTTTTTTGTCCAAAGTTCTGTAAACTTTATCATGGGAAGATTAGGCCTAAGTACAGCATCTGACACCCAATTAAACATTTTGTGTCCTGTAGAGACAAAGCAAAGATTTGCAACAGGATCAGAACAGAATTCAGTACAATGATTGGGCAAAAATCTCAATAATTACGGAGAAAATTTGCGTCCAGTAATGTATTTGTAGTAACTAGCCTTGTGACACGTAGATTCAATGCGAGATGATGCATTTCCCGAATAAAGTTGACAAAGCTTCCCCAAAATACATCATTTGGAAGAATATTCACTTATACCTATCCATACATGACATTAATCACTTTTAGTATAACAACAGGATAAAACAGAAATATTTTTTGGTAAAATTTTAGTGAAATTACTATACTGCACGGAACGAGAAGCATGCACATCTACACTGCTCACCACCCAAAATGCAACGCCAAGAAGGAAGCATCCGATCGGCCTGAAATTCGCTGCATGCGTCGCCCGCGAGAGGACATGCAAACGATTAGCATTGCAGGTCATATGCAAATCATGTGCGCCAGGCACGCCACCGAGAAACACTATATGGAAGTGTGTTGCACTGCCGGACCTGTGCGTGGGAAGCTTCCTGATGCCTCGTCGCAGAATACAGCAGTCATTCCAGTACGTTTCGGAGTTCGACAGAGGAAGAATAGTGGCTTATCGCGACATACAGCGGTTTATCGTACCGAGACATCGGCGCCCGTGTGGGACGACATCCAGCCACAGTGAGGCGAGTATGGATGCGGTGGGTGCAGGAAGGACGGACGGACCGACGTGAGCGATTGCCGCAGCCGCGGCACACCACCGAACGAGAGGACCGGCATGTTGTGCGGCGGGCATTGACGGCTCGCACCGCCACATCACGAACGTTAGCGCAGGAATTAGGGTGTGTTGCGCAACAACCTGTGTCAGCACGTACCACTCGACGTCGTCTGCAAGAGCGAGGACTTGTCGCACGGCGCCCATTGCTCCGATTACCACTGACGTTACACCACCGGCGAGTGCGGCGGCAGTGGGCCGTTGGACGCCGCACCTAGACTACGGAATGGCACGACATTGACGAATCCCGCTTCTGCCTGCAACACCACGATGGTCGGATCCGCGTGTGGCGGCACCGCGGCGAGAGACTGTATGACGCCTGCATTATGCATCGCCATACCGGTCCGTCGCCTGGCGTTATGGTTTGGGGCGCAAATGGATATGACACCCGCACCCATCTGGTACGCATCGCCAGTACACTCAACAGCCACCCGCTACATCTCCGACATTTTGGAGCCTGTAGTCCTCCCTTACCAGCAGCACCTGCCAGCAGCCACGTTTCAACAGGACAATGGGCGCCCGCACGTGGCACGCATCGTGCAACAATTCTACACGGCCCACCAGGTGTCACTGCTGCCGTGGCCCGCCTGTTCTCCCGATATGTCGCCCATCGAACACGTCTAGTCGCTGATCGGCAACCGAGTGGCCCGGCAAGCACCACCAGCGGCTACGCCTGATGAACTGTGGCAACGTGTGGAAGCAACCTGGACCGACATACCCCAAGCCCACATCCAAAGCCTCTTTTCTTTGCCGCCCCGGTGGCGCAGTGGTCTAAGCGATGGCCTCTGATCATTCGTCCGAACGGGGTCCGGGTTCGAATCCCGGTGAGGCATGGATGTTGTGTTTGTCTTACGGCACTGGCTCTCTCCCTTCCCTGGACCCAGTGACCCTAAATTAGGGACGGACGACTGCTTATAGCCCATTGAGTTGCTCACGGTGGTCGTTCAACCTCCAAAAAAAAAAAAAAAAAGACTCTTTCGTTCGATGCCGCGGCGTGTAGCGGCCGTTATTGCCAGCCATGGGGACCACACGAACTATTGATGTCTGCGTGTTTCGCAAGTCGCACGGGCCTGTAAGCTCAATCGTTTCATCTTTGTATCTGTTGTTATGTGTCCAGTAAATCTGGCTTTGCTATCTCGTGTCCTTCTTGGTGTTGCATTTTGGGTGGCCAGCAGTGTATGAGCATAGTTTACAACAACAGCATCGAAGCTGTCATCAGCGCCCTCTCTGATTTCATGATATTAAGAACCCGTCTGCAGAAGCGCACGACACACTATCTCTTCTAGGCACTATACCAAAAGCAAATTTCTTGACATGCCAATGAATGATGACAATATCGATACAACTCCTGTATGAAAAATATTTGGTAAAATAACATGATAAGGAGCTTCCTGTAGGCGAGGTGCTATGTAAGAGTTCACATCACCAGAACAATGATAAATATTAACCTTGTACTGAATGTACTAAAAAAGCAAGAAAAGTTTTAAAAATCGGGAAGGAAACAGTTACTGCGGAAAGTGTAGGTGATTTTCAGGAAGAAATGTGTTTCCAAGAAAATTTTCAACAACAGCTGCAGAATTTCTAACTTTTGCACCCAGATATGTGCCAAAAAACTACAAACAACTGCCACTGAGGCTCTTTCATTTTTTTCTTTTCCCCCTTCCCCCTTTAAAACCACAATTGTGTATAATATTCTTCAAAACAAAAACATCAATGTGAAAATATGCACAGCATAATTTTTTTTTTTAAGCAGCTATGGGAAAGACTGTTCAGGAAGATGTTGGAACCTCTGGAATCATACATCAATACTTAGCATAGAACTTTAAATGTGCATAAGCTAAACGCAGTAAGGAGAAAGCATGTTAAACCCTCCCTTCATTAAGCTCACACATACGTAGATTCTGTTACGGAACCGTTCAGAAGGGAACATAACTGTAAAATATTACAAGTTCATTGACTCTTTTTTTTTTATTGGAAGTTTAACGACCACCGTGAGCAACTCAATGGGCTATAAGCAGTCGCCCGTCCCTAATTTAGGGTCACTGACTCCAGGAAAGGAAGTGAGCCAGTGCCGTAAGATAAACACAATATCCATGCCTCACCGGAATTCGAAACCGGACACTTCTCGGACGAATGGTCATATGCCAGCGCTTAGACCACTGAGCCACCGGGCGGCAATCATTGACTCCGTCTTGCAACCAAGGAGGTTAGAATAAGATATCTGGAGATGCCCTTGTTGCCGCCTCGGTGGCGCAGTGGTCTAAGGCGATGGCCTCTGATCATTCGTCCGAAAGGGGTCCGGGTTCGAATCCCAGTGAGGCATGGATGTTGTGTTTGTCTTACGGCACTGGCTCTTTCCCTTCCCTGAAACCAGTGACCCTAAATTAGGGACGGGCGACTGCTTATAGCCCATTGAGTTGCTCACGTTGGTCGTTAAACCTCCAACTCCCCCCCCCCAAGATGCCCTTGTTAATGGAGCAGTACCACTTTGCGTGCGGTCCCGGACAATTCGTCCAACGACGATTGGTCCAATGCCGATTCGTCCAAGGGACAATTGGTCCAATGCCGATTCGTCCAATGGCCGATTCGTCCAATACCGATTCGTCCAATGGTACGATTAGTCCAATGCCGATTCATCCAATGGTACGATTAGTCCAATGCCGATTCGTCCAATGCTATCATCCTACCAACGGTAAACTTTTTTGTTTTCCAGAGATAATTCCCGTATATTTGGTATTGTAAACATTTTATAAAACCTTATAAAAGGCACTAAACGGATCATTTCTCAGCTCTTTACAAAGCAGCTAGGACGCTGGGGTGTCACGTCAATTCGTCGCGTGCGTCAATTCGTCGACTACGTCAATTCGTCGCGTTTACAGATTTTGGTTACATACAAAACGAATGCAGGAAAACGTACGATTTAAAATTTTCGTCAAATCTAGTTTTCATTTCAGAACCATCAAATTTGGAATCATGAAACTCTAACTTAGACGCTAGACGGTTTTTGGAAGGGGTTGGAGCCCGGGGGTCAGAGCCCCCCTCATTAAAAATTTCGTAAAATCTACAGTTTTCATTTTAGAACCACAAAATTTTTTTTTTTTTTTTTTGGAGGTTTAACGACCACCGTGAGCAACTCAATGGGCTATAAGCAGTCGCCCGTCCCTAATTTAGGGTCACTGGTTCCAGCCACAAAATTTGGCATACTATCTCATGTACACCGTTTTTGGAACGGGTCAAGGCCCAGGGGTCAGAGCCCCCCACATGCAAAATTTTCTTAAAAACTACAGTTTTCAATTCAGAACCACCAAATCTGGTATACTATCTCTTGATACTCTAACTTAGACGCTAGACGGTTTTTGGAAGGGGTTGGAGCCCGGGGGTCAGAGCCCCCCTCATTAAAAATTTCGTAAAATCTACAGTTTTCATTTTAGAACCACAAAATTTGGCATACTATCTCATGTACACCGTTTTTGGAACGGGTCAAGGCCCGGGGGTCAGAGCCCCCCCACATGCAAAATTTTCTTAAAAACTACAGTTTTCAATTCAGAACCACCAAATCTGGTATACTATCTCTTGATACTCTAACTTAGACGCTAGACAGTTTTTGGAAGGGGTTGGAGCCCGGAGGGTAAGGGCCCTCCTCATTAAAAAATCGCAAAATCTACAGTATTCAATTTAGAACCACCAAATTTGGTATACTATCTCATGGTACTCTGACTTAGACGGAAGACCGTTTTTGGAACGGGTCAAGGCCCGGGGGTTAGAGCCCCCCTCCCCATAAGTTTTTTGTAAAATCTACATTTTTCAATTCAGAACCATTAAGTATGGTATCATGAAACTCTAACTTAGACGCTAGACGCTTTTTGGAAGGGGTTAGAGCCCGGGGGTGAAAGCCCCCTCATAAAAATTTCGTAAAATCTACAGTTTTCAATTTAGAGCCACCGAATTTGGTATACTATCTCATGGTACTCTAACTTAGACGGTAGACTGTTTTTGGAAGGGGTTGCAGCCCGGGGGGTAAGGGCCCCCTTCATAAAAAAAATCGCAAAATCTAGTTTTCAATTCAGAACCACCAAATCTGGTATACTATCTCGTGGTATTCTAACTTAGACTGTAGACGGTTTTTGGAAGCGCTTGGAGCCCGGGGGGGGGGGGTTAGAGCCCCCGTACAAAATTATCGTAAAATCTACAGTTTTCAATTTAGAACCACCAAATTTGGTATACTATCTCATGGTACTCTAACTTAGACGGTAGATGGTTTTTGAAACAGGTCGAGCACGGGGTCAGAGCCCCCTCCATTAAAAATTTTCGTAAAATCTATAGTTTTCAATTTAGAACCACCAAATTTCGTATACTATCTCACGAAACTCTAATTTAGACTGTAGATGGTTTTGGAAGCGGTTGGAGCCAGGGGAGAAGAGCCCCCCACATACAAAATTTTCGTAAAATCTATAGTTTACAATTTAGAACCACCAAATTTGGTATTATGAAACTCTAACTTAGACGGGAGACGGTATTTGGAACGGGTCGTGGCGCGGTGGGTCAGAGCCCCCCCTACCGTACAAAATTTTCGTAAAATATACCTTTTTCAATTTAGAACCACCAAATTTGGTATACTATATCATGGTACTCTAACTTAGACGGTAGACCGTTTGGAACGGGTCAAGGCCCGGGGGTAGGAGCCCCCCACCATACAAACTTTTCTTAAAATCTATTTCAGAACCACTGGTGTCAGTTTTCAATATGGAACCACTAAATTTGGTATACTATCTCACGAAACTCTAACTTAGACTGTAGACGGGTTTTGGAAGCGGTTGGAGCCAGGGAAATCAGAGCCACCCCCTTCCACGCAAAAAATTTCGTAAAATCTACAGTTTTCAATTTAGAACCGCCAAATTTGGTATACTATCTCACGGTACTCTAACTTAGACGGTAGACGGTTTTTGGAATAGGTCAAGGCGCAGAGGGTAAGAGCCCCCACATACAAAATTTTCGTAAAATCTATAGTTTTCAATTTAGAACCACCAAATTTGGTATCATGAAACTCTAACTTAGACTGGAGCCGGTTTTTCTGAACGGGTCGGGGCCCGGGGGTCAGAGCCTTCCCCCGTACAAAATTTTCTTAGAATATGCCGTTTTCAATTTAGAACCACCAAACTTGGTATACTATCTCATGGTACTCTAACTTAGACTGTAGATGGTTTTTTGGAAAGGGTTGGAGCTTGGGGTTCAGAGCGCCCCCCCCCCCCCCCATAAAAAATTTCGTGAAATCTACAGTTTTCAATTTAGAACCACTAAATTTGGTATACTACATCATGGTACTCTAACTTAGACGGTAGACGGTTTTCAGAACGGGTCGGGCACGGGTGGTTAGGAACCCCCCCCCCCCCCCCACACACACACACAAATTTCGTAAAATCTATAGTTTTAAATTTAGAACCACCAAATTTGGTATACTATATCATGGTAATCTAACTTAGACGGTTTGCGGAACGGGTCGGGGCACGGGGGTTTCAGCCCCCTACAAATTTTTCGTGAAATCTACAGTTTTCAATTAAAAACCACAAAATTTGGTATACTATATCATGGTAATCTAACTTAGACGGTTTTCGGAACGGGTCGGGGCACGGGGGTTTCATCACCCCCCCCAAAAAAAAACATTTCGTGAAATCTACAATTTTCAATTTAGAACCACCAAATTTGGTATACTATCTCATGGTAGTCTAACTTAGACGGCAGACGGTTTTTGAAACTGGACGGGCACTGGGTCAGAGCCCACCTCATAAAAAATTTTGTAAAATCTACAGTTTTCAATTTAGAACCACCAAATTTGGTATACTATCTCATGATGCTCTAACTTAAACGGTAGACGGTTTTTTGAAACGGGTCAAGGCCCGGGGGTTAAGTGCCTCCACATACAAAATTCTTCTTGACAAGTGGTCAGAAGCCAGCCCCTAGATCACTCCGCCGCCGTAGCGGCACACGTTGAAATGTATTTTTCATAAGGCCCCAAACGCTCTTATGGACATACTAGATTGAACTGAGCGCAAATAAATCATTAATATAATTTGTACTAGCAGGGATACCAGTTATTTGCCAGGTACATATTACTATTTGTGGAATCACCAAGTTCAGCGGGTGAAAGTTAATGAATGAAAAAGATATTCCTCCAATTTTTTTTTTTTTTTTGATTGGAGGTTTAACGACCACCGTGAGCAACTCAATGGGCTATAAGCAGTCGCCCGTCCCTAATTTAGGGTCACTGGTTCCAGGGAAGGGAGAGAGCCAGTGCCGTAAGACAAACACAACATCCATGCCTGACCGGGATTCGAACCCGGACCCCTTACGGACGAATGATCAGAGGCCAGCGCCTTAGACCACTGCGCCACCGGGGCGGCCCTCCAATTTTCCAGTAAACTTATTTTACATTTTTTGATTTAGTTAATTTAATTTACCTTTTAGGAGACATCTATAGAACTGCAGTACATCTGGCGTGTGCTTCTGTGAATCCCGCAACAAAGAAATGCAATGTACCTATGTGATGTCGATTGCGTTCGACTTCACATTGGCATTGATTATCTTTTTCTTACCGTTTTGAATTTTGAATATCTGGAACTCTCTATTTACATTACATTATATTTCTTCCTGATAAGCCGTTCGTTGGTAGTGAAAGCTAAACTATATTGATTTGTGTTTTTAATACACCATTAAACGCATATTTTTGCACTTTATTGTTATCTACAGTCTCTCACTTAAACCGTAGGTTGGTTAGTTGGTTGGTTGATGGTTTATGGTGCAAGGCCCTCAAAGGGCCAAAGAGCGCCTTAGAACGTAGATAGGGTATTCTTAAGAGTAAAAAACGGAGCTTTTTATGAAAATTTTATTTGGGGCTTCCTTGACCACTTGACCCCTTCCAAAAACCGTCTACCGTCTAAGTTAGATAACCATGAGATAGTATACCAAATTTGGTGGTTCTAAATTGAAAACTGTAGATTTTACAAAAATTTTTATGAGGTGGGCTCTGACCCAGTGCCCGTCCAGTTCCAAAAACCGTCTATCGTCTAAGTTAGAGTTTCATGATACCATACTTAATGGTTCTGAATTGAAAACTGTAGATTTTACAAAAAAATTATGGGGGGGTCTCTGACCCCCGGGCCTTGACCCGTTCCAAAAACGGTCTACCGTCTAAGTCAGAGTACCATGAGATAGTATACCAAATTTGGTGGTTCTAAATTGAATACTGTACATTTTACGGCATTTTTATGACGGGGGGGGGCTCTTACCCCCCGGGCTCCAACCCCTTCCAAAAACTGTCTAGCGTCTAAATTAGAGTATCATGAGATAGTATACCAGATTTCGTGGTTCTGAATTGAAAACTAGTTTTTAAAAAAATTTTGTATGTGGGGGCTCTGACCCCGGGCTCCAACCCCTTCTAAAAAGCGTCTAGCGTCTAAGTTAGAGTTTCATGATACCAAAGTTGATGGTTCTGAAATGAAAACTAGATTTCACGAAAATTTTGTATGTATGTGGGGGTGGGAGTGGGGTGGGGGCTCTGGCCCCCTCCGGGCCTTAAACCGTTCCAAAAACCGACAACCTTCTAACTTAGCGTACCATGAGATAGGATACCTGATTTGGTGGTTCTGAATTGAAAACTGTAGATTTTACAAAAATTTTGTATATGGGGGCTCTGACCAACCGGGCCCTGACCCCTTCCAAAAACTGTCTACCGTCTAATATTTTTAGTGCCAAAGAAAAAGCGTAATATTCCTATCCTGTCTGAGTGTCCAAACTTTATAAATTTGATCAGGGAGGAAGACGTTCGAAATCGTACGTTTTCCTGCATTCGTTTTGTATGTAACCAAAATCTGTAAACGCGACGGATTGACGTAGTCGACGAATTAACGCGCGACGAATTGACGCGCGACGAATTTACGCGCGACGAATTGACGCAGGCGACGAATCGTCGCAGTCGACGAATTGACGCACGCGACGAATTGACGTATAACCGGCAGCTGGCCTTTATAGAAGATTTTGAGTTACAACCTAGACATTTGGTATTTATGAACATGTTATAAAACTAAATGAAAGGCACTCAACGTATAATTTCTCAGGTCTTTACAAGGCGCCTAGGCCGCGGGCCTTTTTAGAAGATTTCAAGTTACAACCAAGATATTTGGTATTTGTAAATATGTTATAAAACCTAATAAAAGGCACTCAACGGATAATTTCTCAGGTCTTTACAAGGCACCTAGGCCGCAGGCCTTATTAGAAGATTTTAAATTACACCCTGGACATTTGCTATTTGTAAAAATGTTTCAAAGCCTAATAAAAGGCACTCAACGGATAATTTTTCAGGTTTTTACAAGGCACCTAGGCCGAGGGCCTTTTTAGAAGATTTTAAGTTACACCCTGAATATTTGGTATTGGTAAACATTTTATAAAACCTTATAAAAGGCCCTCAACGGATCATTTCTCAGTTGTCAACCAGGCCCCTAGGCCGCGGGCCTTTTTAGAAGATTTCAAGTTATGGTATTTGTAAATATGTTATAAAACCTAATAAAAGGCACACGTCGTATAATTTCTCAGGTCTTTACAAGGCACCTAGGCTGAGGGCCTTTTTAGAAGATTTTAAATTACACCCTGGATATTTTGTATTTGTAAACATGTTATAAAACCTAATAAAAAGCACTCAGAGGATCATTTCTCTGATTTTCACAAGGCGCCTAGGCCGCGGGCCTTTATCGAGGATTTTAAGTTACAACCTAGACATTTGATATTTGTAAATATGCTATAAAACCAAATAAAAAACACTCGACGGGTAATTTCTCAGGTCTTTACAAGGCACCTAGGCCGAGGGCCTTTTTAGAAGATTTTAAGTTACACCCTGGATATTTTGTATTTGAAAAAATGTTACAAAGCCTAATAAAAGGCAATCATCGGTTCATTTCTCTGGTCTCTACAAGGCACCTAGGCTGCGGGCCTTTTTAGAAGATTTTAAGTTACAACTTAGATATTTGGTATTTGTAAACATTTTATAAAACCTTTTAAAAGGCCCTCAACGGATAATTTCTCAGCTCTTTACAAGACACCTAGGCCGCGGGCCTTTTTAGAAGATTTTATTTTACAACCGAGATATTTGGGACTTGTAAACATACTGTGAAGCCTAATAAAAGGCACTCATCGGATCATTTCTCAGTTTTTTACAAGACACCTAGGCCATGGGCCTTTTTAGGCGTTTTTAACTTGCAACCTGATAATGGAATGAACGACATCAAACGGTTTAATTTGGTCATCTTTACATATACACAAGTATACATTCCACAAGAACCGTAGCTCTTACATTATTCATCAAACAATATGCGTGTGAAAATATCCGAGTCCTTCCGAACCTCCCCCTTCTAGTTTCCTTCTTTAAAGAAAAGAATGATTTTATTTTACTTAAATTAAACAGAAGCAGTTCTTACTCTTGTTACAAAAGCACAATGCCCTTCAGAATTTTCAGAAAAAATTGTTTTCTGTTACAGCTGATGTATTGTAATAGAAAATTTTGCATTTTTATCCTGCTGATGACTGATTATAAGGCTGGTATTGCGTGAAAATTTGTTTCTCATACTGGACAAGCCGCAATAGTTTGACTCGCGTCTCAAATTTTGCATTAAAAGATTCAAAGTCGTGTCTTAGGGATTACATTAAAACATTCAAAGGTTTAGAAGATTAAACAATTAAAGTAGAAAATCATACTATTTAGGTATATCAGAAGGAATTTTAAATGGCAGGAAATACAGGATTTAAAATATTTATCTGGCTTCCCATTTAGGGATATAATTAAAAATGAGGAAAAGTGAGGGGCACTTACCGCCCACGTAAGCCCAGATTTGCCGCCATTTCTACAAGAATATATATATATATAACACTGAACATACATGATGGGCGTCTCCTTAACTATTGTAGCCAAAAGGTCTCTGATATGGGTACATATACTAATCAATTGTATAAAACTAAAAACGGAATTGGAAATTACTGGTTTTGATATTAAATAACCATAAACTGAGGCTTCAAGAAAAGCACGCAAGCATTCGTGCGTAGTTTCGCTAAAAATGAACTGTTCTAGTTTTTTTGTTGTTGTTTTTCTGGTTGCAAACTTTTCAACGATGTCCAAATTCGTGGCAATTTTATTTTCAGTACTAACGATACTTATATTTGAAAGTCGTTTTTATTTCGTATTAGATTAAAAGTAAGTTTTCATGTTTTTAAGTTCGGAAAACGTTCTTTTCTCTCAAGCCACTGTTTCAGACAGTAGAAATTTGAAAAGGGGGATGTGTTCACCCTAGGTAATCGGAAAAGTTTCCCACAGGAAAAATTTCCCACAACAGAAAGGTCCCCATAGGAAAAGTCCTCCAGATGAAAAGTCTCCCACAGGAAAAGTCCCTTACCTTTTTCAATCAGGTATCATGCACAAATTGCATTTGAAACAAAACATCGAGCGTGGGGGAGATTTCCGGGGTTATCATTTCCATTTCCACGCTATTTCTATTTTCATGAATTTTAAAACAAGATGCAGCCGTACAAGTAGAACAATTATGTGGGGGAAATTTCCGGGGTCCGCATTTCAAACTTTTATTTGCAGTTTGTAGTACTGCAAGTAGCTGGATGAGGTGGGGGAAATTTCCGGGTTAGTATTTTGACTGTTACCGGGCTTTTTTAGTGAAAAAGGTCTTACAACTAGCAGGCTGACATGGTGGGGGAAATTCCGGTGTCGGGATTTTTTATTTCATCGTTCTCATGTTCATAACGTTTACGTAACAAGTCAAATTATTAATATTGCGATGTTACTCAGGCAGAAAATACACTGCCGGAAAGTGAAAAAAGAACACCAAGAAGGAATTGGCGGACGATCATGAAATTTACATATCTTAATGGGGTCGAGTTTACGTAGGTGCGATGTTAATTTCGCGACCAACCGGTGAGCGTTTACGCCACAGCACGGCATAATATGCAAATTATCGTCGATGGTATTTAAGGAGTACGGCGAAGTGAATGTAATCAGTCGGCGGCGTACGGACACGTGCGAAGACCCTGGAGAAGCTGCAATGCCTGGACATGGAAGACGTGTACGATTTCAGCGGTTATCGGACTTTGAGCGAGGTGGTCTAGTCGGACTCCGCGAGGCCGGGTGGTCGTATGGTCGTATTGCGGAGCGAATTGGACGGGAAGTATCGGTGGTGGTACGGTGGTGGTACGATGGTGGCGTAGATGGTCCGAGGAACATTCCCACACGAGAAGACGTGGAACCGGGAGTCACAGACGGACTGATGAGCGGACCGATCGACGCATAAGAAGAGCGGCGTTGTCAAGCAGAACATCCACTGCGACGCAAATCCGAGCTGCCGCTGCACCTGAGGTGACTGTGCGAACAATCCGCAACCGTCTACTGGATGCAGGACTACGTGCACGTGTGCCTCTGGCATGTGTACATCTGTCTCCGGCCCCCGTCAGGAACGGCTGCAGTGGTGTCGCCAACGTCTGCAATGGAGAACGCAATGGAGATCTGTCGTGTTCAGCGATTAAAGCAGATTCTGCTTGAGAGCCTCCGATGGCCGTATGCGTGTTCGCAGACGCACAGGGGAGCGTCTCCACCCTTCTTGCATCCGCCGGCGACACACAGGGCCTACACCTGGCCTCCTGGTGTGGGGAGCGATCAGCTATCACTCCCGTGCACAAATAGTGTTTGTACCGGGTACGTTAAATAGCACCTCCTACATCATTTAGCCCGTTGTTGTACCATTTGTAAGGTCGGTCTATCGTGGTGTTTTCCAGCAAGATAACGCACGCCCATACACGGCACGTGCAACGCAACATGCACTTCAGGGTGTGAGACAACTTCCATGGCCTGCACGTTCACAGGATTTGTCCCCCATTGAGCACGTGTGGGATTTTATGGGACAACGACTTATCCGGTCTCCACGGCCAGCCACGACCATCCCCGATTTACGCGTCCAGGTTGAGGATGCTTGGAACTCAATACCCCAAACTTACAACCAACATCTGTACGACAGACTACATGCCAGAATTGCACAGTGTGACGCAGTTCATGGAGGTTCAACCTCGTACTAACCATGTTACATGGAAATGTTATTTTTCAGTTTACCAGCAAATACAGCTGTATTTTGCCATAATGTTTTGATCACGTTATCCTCTGTATTCCGTTATTATGCTGTATAAATTTCATTGGTATCAGACGTCTCCTTCTTGGTGTTCTTTTTTCACTTTCCGCCAGTGTATTATTAGGTCTAACGCCTAGGCCCTTCTATACGTTTTCATTCCGTCATTTCCATATTCCTAAAATTTACGTAACAAATAATGTCAGTAATCAGGGTTTAGTAACAAGGGCTGGCTCATCGCTTCGTGTTTCTGGTAGTTGAAGTGGTCCTCGCCTGTGTCGCTCAGTGACGTCACGGGGATGCATGTCACTTGTCAATGACCGATGTAAAACGCGCGGTGGATGCAGTTACCCACGTTTGTCGCATTCGCATTAGTTATCCGCTGTTTATTTGGTTGTATTTATGACGTCGAATGTTTTTATTTAATTTCTTTAGTACATCGTCGGCTTCCTGCGCTGTTGCTACGTGCCGAAATACCTGTAGGAATACGAAAGGGGGAAACATAATTTTTAACTGTTTCCCTCGAAACGACCCAGTAGTTACAAAAAACTGGGTTAACAGGTGTTACCGAACAGATTCTTTCAATTAGAAAAATGCCAGGATTTGCAGTGAGTACTTTTTAAATAGTAAGTATGAAGACGATATACACCGCTGGACAATTGCTAAGGACGGATCATAAACTGCTATATAGCGCATAAAAAAGTAAGCGTGGTTGGATGCCAAGTGAAATAAAATAATGTCAGAATGCCAGGACATTACAAGAAAGACAATTTATTGTGCTCTGAAATCCAGAAGTGTTCGATGGCGACATATCGGGAGAAGAGGCTGGACACGGCAGCAGTGACACCTGGTGGGCCGTGAAGAATTGTTGCACGATGCGTGCCACGTGCGGGCGCGTATTGTCCTGTTGAAACGTGGCCACTGGCAGGTCCTGTAGGTAAGAAAGGACTACAGGCTCCAAAACGTCGGAGATGTAGCGGTGACTGTTGCGTGTACCGGCGATGCGTACCAGAGGGGTGCAGGTGTCATATCCAATTGCGCCCCAAACCATAACGCCAGGCGACGGACCGGTATGGCGATGCATAATGCAGGCGTCATACAGTCTCTCGCCGCGCTGCCACCACACGCGGATCCGACCATCGTGTTTGTAGGGGTCGCCCGCAAACGAACTGTCAATTATGAATTTATGTACTTTTAATATTGTGACGAACACGTGCGGACAGACGTTTCATTCCGCCATTTTGTTGTTTCAGATAAGAACTGATATTCTTCACCACCCACGTGGTACCATTTTAATCCTATGTGGGATTAAGAGAGGGGTGCATGAACACCTGGGGCATCTGACCTTGAAGAGTCAGCTGCTCGAGTGCTTCTGTTAAACAAGTTGTCATACTGCTTTTGTATACGTGCAAGGTTGTAATCCCCTGCGGGTATCCGACGACATTCCTGAGTACAGGTATTCCACGTGCTGACCGGGAAAACCAGTTTTTCTTGCGCATGCGTGATAGAGGACAGAAAGGGCGAGGAGGATTAAGTGAGACAGTTGAGCTTCGGTCGTCAAGGAGAGAGGGTCCTGGTTTGGACACCAGTTTCTGGCGGAAGGACTGCTGTTATCGAAGACGTGCAGCGTGGTGAACGGGAAGGAGGATTCCTTCGTCCACCGGGTATCGCGGAAAGAATTGTGGAAAGGTAGCACGTGGTCAGCACGGGAACCTGAGCGGAAAATCATCGGAAACCCGTGAAGCAAATGTTATCGGAATAATAAAGTCTTGTTGTTGTTTTTATTTCCGTGTACTGGACTGTGTTTGTCGAGGTAATTATTCTTCTACACAAGGACGCCTTCAGCCGCCTTGATAGCCAGATTGTATAGTAAAGGCGAGGCGGTAGCTCGCTATACGGCGGGAAACAGAAGGTATTATCTAAGAATTGATATGTCTGGCCCTACAGCCAGATAAAGTGGCGCAGTCGACAGGATTTGCCTGAAAGCGAGCTCATGAATGACGTGATTGGCGACACGTGTGAAGAAGGAACAACGGACTTTTTGTGAAAATTCCTGTGACCGAATGACAGAACTCTGACGACGTGCCGACCGGAAGAAAGAGACACCAGCGTGCTAGCCGAGATAAGGTATCCATCGTGTCGACTAAGACAAAGACAGTGTGCACCTCAGCGTACGGAAATCCCAAGCAGGACGAGGACTTACAAGCAAGACAAGAGAAGAAGCCTGAATGCTCCGGTAACGTACCACATTTTTTCTGAGATTATTTCTGTGTCTTTGCCTGTGCATTTGGTATAATTTAGGGTTAAGAGTAGAAGTTCTCATCATGGTACTAGAAAGGAAAGGGAAAGCTAAGAATTAGATATTCTCAGAGTAAAGCATTGTAAAGTAAAATTTTGTAACAGTTAATTTTATGTCAGTTGCTAGAGAATGCGAAGTGTCAAAATATTTTCATTAAGTAATAAGTGTTTAGATAGGTCGAGATTTCATGTTTACGATTTAAGAAATTTGAAGCTAAAATAGCGTAGTGATTTTTTTTTTTTTTTACGTGTAGTGAAAGAGGCAGAAGGAATATAAGTATTCTGAGTAAAACAGGATAATAGATGTTCGGGTAATGCATGAAGGTAGAGATAGGTTAGAAACAAAACAAGAAGCAGATTAACCTTCGATGATTTAATGCGGAAGTTTGCATGATTTCTTTTCTTATTTCTTTGCATGAGTGTATTTTTTGAATGTGTATTGTAGTGTATTATCATGACTGAGCTTTTGGAAGGGAAAGTTGAGGATAATTTAGACGCGGACAACGAAGATAATAGTATTCTTAGCGATTCAGAATTAGATTCTAGTAAAGAAGTAAGCATTAATATGGAAGACAAGAAAAATAATCCAGCTAGAATGGAATGGGAACTTCAATTTAAAATGCTTGAGATAGAAGAGAGAAAGGCTGAGAGGGAACAAAGAATGCTGGAATTACAATTAGCGGATAGGAAAGAAGAAAGGAAATTTGAGTTAAGAAAATTAGAATTAATTAATGAGAAAGAGAAGGAGTCTATTAAAAGTAAAAATGAGGGTAAGTTGGCCGACTACATGAGAATTTTAGAAAGAACTTTACCCAGAAGTCCCAGTAAGCCGGAAGAAATTCTGGACTTCTTTGATTCGTTAGAAAGGGCATTTGTATTACACTCAGTACCGGAAGAAATGAAAGGTCGTTTGGTGATAGCCTTATTCAATTCAGAATGTGTGAACCACTTATTTCGTCGTTTGACTATAGAGCAGTACGATAAGTACGAAATAGTTAAGGAGGCAATTTTGGTGGAATGCCATTTGACTCCGGATATTTATTTGAAACAATTTGAGAATATTAGTAAGAACAAAGGGGAAAGCTACTTGCAGTTAGCGGGACGTATTAAGAGGACCCTAACATACTACATCAACAGTAGTGAAGTGAAAGAATTCGATCAGTTGGTCAATTTGTTGGTATGCGACAAATTCAAAACTTTGTTGTCCCCAGAACTGAAGACCTACATTCTTCAAAGAGGTTCCGTAGGAAAGTTAGTTCCTTCGAAAGAATTAGGAGAACTTTGTGATTTATACGAAAGTCACGTGGGAGCTATGGGAATAGAAGAAGAAAGATACAAACCCAGTCATCCCTCGGGAACGTATTTCAAAGGAGGTCAATCAGAAGCCGGGAAGAAGGGAAGTTTTCCGACAGGCGGAAACCAATGGAAAGGAAAGTTTTCCGGGACAGATCAGAGCATCGGGCATAAGCCAGGTTACTCAGCGGCGAGGCCTATCGTAGGAAATTCCAGTTTGGATAAGGGAATTATATGCTTTAGATGTGGAGTAGTAGGGCACCGTAAAACAAACTGTAACCAGAAGGCATCCCAGAGTACTCCCAGCTCTTACTCTCAGAATTGGAGGAAAGACCCCCCAAATAAGGTAAACAGAGTAACGGTGGGACAAAAGAGAGCCGAAGATGTTTCAGAGAGAAGGATAGAGCCGGTAGAGGTCAGCGATGATAAAAGAATGACAGCTAAGGTAGATAGAGTTTTAGGCCCGGAAGGAAGTCGGAACGAGGTAATAGAAATTCCGGTAGGAGAAGTGAAAAGGGTTAAGTCGGAATGCGGAAAGAGCACCGAAATCCTTATTGACTCAGGCGCGGAGGTGAGTTGTGTAAGAGGAGGGTTACTTGGCGAAGAGCTGTTGGAACCAAAGGGTAGAATAATTTTAAGAGGCTTCGATGGTAGTAAGGGAGAGTTTGCAATTAAACAATTGAATCTCCGATTAGATGAAGAGGGATTAGAAACAGGAGAAGCGCCAGAAAGTTTTTGTGAAGTGATGTGTGCAATTGTTCCTAATCTGGTAAACAGGGTAATTATAGCAGCGGAGGGTTACCAGCGCATGAAATGTTTAAGGGAAGCTACTCCGATGTGGGCAACCTCGTGTGAAAAGGCGTTAGAGTTAGGGAATAGGCCGGATGTGCATCCAGAAACTGAGACTGGCGAAGTGCTAGTCGAAGAAGAGGATATTCTAGGAATGGAAAGCCCGGCGATCACAGATATTTCAGCGGAGGAGGAGCAAGCGCGCTTGGTAGGTAAAGCGTGGCTTGAAGAGCAAAATAGCCCCAGGATATTAGCGCTCAGTGCTGGAGGCGGCGAGGAAAATCAGCGAGAGCAACAGCAGGCCGACCAATCAGGGGAGGCAACGACAGCTAGCGAGGGAACAGGAGATAGCGTTACTGATTTGGATACGAGTGAAGCACAGGAGAGTTCAGACAGACGCTTGTTTACAGAGCAACAAAAGAGGTGTATGACGTTAGCAGCCGCTAGGAATGAGGCGGAAAATGGCAGAGGTGGTTATCTCTATACGGATGGAATGTTGTATCATCGGGAGCCAGTGTTGGGACAGGTTACGCTACAGTTGGTAGTTCCTGAAGAGCGGAGGGCACAAGTGTTAAAGCTGGCACACGATTCGGTTTTTGGCGCGCATTTAGGCCACAAGAAGACCCTAGAGCGGATTAGATATTCTTTCTACTGGCCTACCTTGAAGAAAGATGTGCGTAGATATTGTGATGTATGCGAAGCGTGTCAGTTGAGACGTCCCATCACGAGGGCAGACAGGGTTCCGATTGAGGCAGTTAGGAGACCCCCCAGACCATTTCAGGTTGTTAATGTGGACTTAATCGGACCGATTGAACCACCGTCGAGCAAGGGTCACCGGTGGATATTAGTGATGGTAGATCAGCATACTAGGTGGCCGGAAGCCGTATGTCTGACTTCATTGAATGCCCGGAGCACGTGCGACGCACTACTGGAAATTTTTCAGCGCACAGGGATTCCGGAGGTAGTAGCGATGGACCGGGGCACAAATTTTGTGTCGGGGTTGACACAAGAGATCCTAAGGCGTCTAGGGTCGACTCCTAGGTTCTCCGTCCCGGGAAATCCCGCCTCGAACGGTCTTGTCGAGCGATTCAACAGAGTTTTGAAAGGAATGCTGCATCATGTGATAAGGGAGGAGCCTCGGCAGTGGCATAAGGCTTTGCCATATTTATTATGGGCCTATAGAGAGGTTCCCAATGTTACAACGGGCGCGGCCCCGTTTCAGTTGCTATACGGGCGAGAGCCCATTGGTCCGCTGGCCATTCTGAAGAAAAATTGGGCGGGGGAATGTAGGCTGCCCGTTGGCATATCAGTATCAGCGGAGCAGTACCTGCAGCAAATGAAGGAGCGCATGGAGAAGGCGGCTCAGCAAGTGGAGGAGGTGGCGGTGGAACAGCAGCGACGGTATACGTCGTATTATAACCGTCGGCTGCGACAAAGGTCCTTTCAAGTGGGAGACCAGGTGATAGCCCTGATCCCGGACTCCAAGAACAAGGTGTATGCTAGGTGGACCGGCCCAGTACACATAACTGAGAAACGGGGGTCCAATAGCTATGTAGTTGAACTAGGAAACGGGCAGTTTCGGCATGTACACGTGGGGAAGCTAAGAGAGTTTAAGCCCCGGATCAGTGTAGTCGGAGTGATTTTTGAGACCGATGAGGAGTTCGGCAAAATTAAGGAGGCTCCGGTGAGGAAAACGGAGGAAGCAAAAGAACCTGAGGAAATCAGGATAGATAGGGAGAATATAACTCGGGAGCAACTTAGGGAGTTACAGGAGCTGGTGAACAGCTCGAAGAAGTTCTTTTCGGGAGAAGTGGGAGAGACGTCAGTGGGGAAGCACGCAATTACACTCAAGCCGGAAAGCGTACTTCGTACCCAGCACAGGTACAAGGTGCCACAATCGATGCAGAGAGCAGTGGAGAGCCAGATCCAGGAGTTGTGGGATCGTGGGATGATTGAAGAATCAAAAGAAGAGTATAGTCATCCGGTAGTATGTGTGGCTAAGAAAAATGGAGAGGTTCGGATGTGTGTAGATTACAGAATGTTAAATTCTCACACTGTTCCGGACGCATTTCCGATGTCTCATATCCCAGATTTGTTGGCGAAGGTGGGGGCAGCCCGGTATATTACTATGCTTGATATGTTAAAGGGGTACTATCAAATCCCAATGGACCCCGACAGTAGAAAGTATACCACTTTTGCAACGCATAAGGGGCTCTATCAATGGAAAGTAATGCCCTTTGGGTTATCAGGAGCGGCGGCTACTTTTCAGAGAGCCATGAATAAGGTTTTGACCCCGCACCAAGACTATGCGATAGCGTACCTGGACGACGTGGCTATTTTTTCTGGCTCATGGGAGGAGCATTTGAAACATTTGAAAGGAGTAATTGAAAGTTTGGAGGCGGCAGGCTTTACGGGAAATTTGAACAAATGCTGTTTCGCCCGTACGGAGGTGAATTACTTAGGGCACGTGGTCGGCTCGGGTCATCACCGGCCGGACCCCGAGAAATTACAGGCCATCAGGGACCTTTTGCCCCCTCAGACAAAAAAGGAAATACGTAGCTTTTTGGGATTATGTGGGTATTACCGTGATTACGTAACTAACTTCGCAAAGATAGCTAAACCTTTAACAGATTGTACAGGGAAAAGGGCGGCAGATAGGGTAGTTTGGTCGGAAAAGTTGGAGGAATCATTCAGGACTCTGAAGGAAAATTTGTGTAAGGCACCGGTATTAAACACCCCGGATTTCCGTAAGCATTTTATCTTACACACGGATGCGAGTTCCTTTGCGGTGGCATGTTGTTTGAGTCAGAGGGATGAGGAAGGCAACATTAGGCCAGTGGCCTATGCTAGCAAAAAATTAAATGGGACGCAAGCCAGATGGGCGGTCAGCCATCAGGAGGCGTACGCCATAGTATGGGGTTTGCAAAGGTTTGAAGGGTGGATTTTCGGTAACCGGGTCGAAGTTATGTCCGATCACAACCCCCTTACTTTTCTCACCCGTTCCGCATCGCAAAGTTCAAAATTACAGCGTTGGAGTTTGGCTATTTCCCAATTTAATTTATCCATATCTCATGTCGCGGGCAAACTAATTCCTCACGCCGATGCGTTGTCAAGACTCAGTTTTAAAGAGTAGGGCAGCGCCATGGTGAGAATGTTTCACGGCACAGGTGGAGATCCACAGAAGGTCTCAGGGTGGTACAAGTGTATATGTTACATAACGTGCGAGAAGTGAAGAAGTGTATTATGTTGTATCACCCAAGATCAGCAGGCAAGGAAGAGACTGACTCGAGAATACGGCAAAGGACCGTATCTCTCGTTCATTTGGTGGGGGCCTGTAGGGGTCGCCCGCAAACGAACTGTCAATTATGAATTTATGTACTTTTAATATTGTGACGAACACGTGCGGACAGACGTTTCATTCCGCCATTTTGTTGTTTCAGATAAGAACTGATATTCTTCACCACCCACGTGGTACCATTTTAATCCTATGTGGGATTAAGAGAGGGGTGCATGAACACCTGGGGCATCTGACCTTGAAGAGTCAGCTGCTCGAGTGCTTCTGTTAAACAAGTTGTCATACTGCTTTTGTATACGTGCAAGGTTGTAATCCCCTGCGGGTATCCGACGACATTCCTGAGTACAGGTATTCCACGTGCTGACCGGGAAAACCAGTTTTTCTTGCGCATGCGTGATAGAGGACAGAAAGGGCGAGGAGGATTAAGTGAGACAGTTGAGCTTCGGTCGTCAAGGAGAGAGGGTCCTGGTTTGGACACCAGTTTCTGGCGGAAGGACTGCTGTTATCGAAGACGTGCAGCGTGGTGAACGGGAAGGAGGATTCCTTCGTCCACCGGGTATCGCGGAAAGAATTGTGGAAAGGTAGCACGTGGTCAGCACGGGAACCTGAGCGGAAAATCATCGGAAACCCGTGAAGCAAATGTTATCGGAATAATAAAGTCTTGTTGTTGTTTTTATTTCCGTGTACTGGACTGTGTTTGTCGAGGTAATTATTCTTCTACACAAGGACGCCTTCAGCCGCCTTGATAGCCAGATTGTATAGTAAAGGCGAGGCGGTAGCTCGCTATACGGCGGGAAACAGAAGGTATTATCTAAGAATTGATATGTCTGGCCCTACAGTGTTGTTGCAGGTAGAAGCGGGATTCGTCGGAGAAGACAATGCCATGCCATTCCGTAGTCCAGGTGCGGCGTTCAACGGCTCACTGCCGCCGCACTCGCCGGTGGTGTAACGCCAGTGGTAATCGGAGCAATGGGCGCCGTGCGAGAAGTCCCCGCTCCTGCAGACGACGTCGAACGGTGCGTGCTGACACAGGTTGTTGCGCAACCCACCCTAATTCCTGCGCTAACGTTCGTGATGTGGCGGCGCGAGCAGTCAATGCCCGCCGTACAACATGGCGGTCCTCTCGTACACCTCGGCATTTTTAACAGCTTTTAATTCGCCGACTTTATATTCATAATGCTTTCGTATCAAATCAAGTCAATAGCATTGCTCTTTTACTGAGGCAGTAAATAACCATAATAGGCCACAGGCATAGGGCCTTTTTAACAGGTTTTATTCTACCAGTGTCCCAAACGTTTACACATCAAATCAAGTTAATAATATTGCGCTTTTATTTAGGCACGAAATATTTATTCCCAGGCACCATGCCTAGGTTTAGGCCCTTTTACCAGTTTTTATTCTACCAATGCCATATTCACAACTTTTAACAGAAAGCCAAGTTAATAATATTGGGCATTTACTTAGGCACGAAATATTAAATCATAGGTTTTTACTTTATCACTGCCATATTCACAACATTTACACAACAAATAAATGTAATAATATTGTGCTTTTACTTAGGCAGGAAATATTAATTCATAGGCTCTAGGCCTAGGCCTTTTTGACAGTTTTTATTCTACCAATGCCATATTCACAACGTTTTCACATCATATTAAGTTAATAATATAACGCTTTTATTTAGGCACGAAATATTTATTCACAAGCCTAAAAAAAAATAAAAACTGGTAAAAGGCCTAGGCCCTGGTAAAAGGCCTAGGCCCTTTTACCAGTTTTTATTTTACCAATGCCATATTCACAACGTTTACACAGCGAATCATGTTAATAATATTGGGCGTTTACTGAGGCACGAAATATAAATTCATAGGCCGTAGGCCTTTTTTATAGTTTTGACTCTATCAATACCATATTCACTACGTTTACACAACAAATCAATTTAATAATATTACGCTTTTACTTGGGCACGAAATATTAATTCATAGGCCGAGACCTAGAACGAATATTTCGCACCTAAGTAAAAGAGCAATGTTATTACATTTTTTTTTTGTGTGTAAACGGTGTGAATATGTCATTGATATAGTCAAAACTATTAACAAGGCCTAGGGCCAATGAATTATATTTCGTGCCTAAGTAAACGCCCAATATTATTAACATGATTCGCTGTGTAAACGTTGTGAATATGACATTGGTAGAATAAAAACTGGTAAAAGGGCCTAAGCCTAAACCTAGGGCCTGTGAATAAATATTTCGTGCCTAAATAAAAGCGCAATATTATTAACTTGATTTGATATGTAAACGTTGTGAATATGACACTGGTAGAATTAAAACTCTTAAAAAGGCTTATGCCTGTGGCCTATGAATTAATATTTAGTGCCTAAGTAAAAGCATAATACTACTAACCTGACTTGTTATGTAAACTTTATGAATATGACATCGGTAGAATAAAAACTGTTGAAAAGGCCTAAGCCTAAGGCCTATAAATTAATATTTAGTGCGTTAGGAAAAGCGCAATGCTATTAACTTGATTTGATACGTAAACGTTATGAATATGAAGTCGGCTTATAAAAAGGTGTTGAAAAGGCCTAGGTGTTGGGCATGTGAATTAATTAAGTACAAATTTGACATTGTTATGTAAATATTTAGTGCCTAAGTAAAAATGCAGTCTTATTAAAAAATCCCACCTTATTGTCCTTTCCTGGTTCAAGTTTGAGGTTTTTAGAGCCCATGAAAAAGATCGTATATGTTAGTTTACATTTGGGGGTTAAATCCCCCTAAATTTAAACTTTTCCAAATTTTCAAGGCCGCTGTTCGTCTTTTGATAGGATTGCCTTATGGTTCAAGTTTGAGGTTTTTAGAGCTCATGAAAAAGATCATATACGTTAGTTTACATTTGGGGGGTTAAATCCCCTTAAATTTTAACTTTCCCAAATTTTCAAGCGTGTTCATTCCTCTATTGATAGGATTGCCTTATGGTTTAAGTTTGAGGTTTTTAGAGCTCATGAAAAAGATCATATACCTTAGTTTACATTTGGGGGTTAAATCCCCCTAAATTTAAACTTTCCCAAATTTCCAAGGCCGTTGTTCGTCTTTTGATAGGATTGCCTTATGGTTCAATTTGAGGTTTTTAGAGCCCATGAAAAAGATCATATACGTTAGTTTACATTTGGGGGGTTAAATCCCCCTAAATTTAAACTTTCCCAAATGTTCAAGCGTGTTCGCTCCTCTATTGATAGGTTTGCCTTATGGTTTAAGTTTGGGGTTTTTAGAGCCCATGAAAAAGATCATATACGTTAGTTTACATTGGGGGGGGGGGGGTTAAATCCCCCTAAATTTAAACTTTTCCAAATTTTCAAGGCAGTTGTTCGTCTTTTGATAGGATTGCCTTATGGTTGATGTTTGAGGTTCTTAGAGCCCATGAAAGAGATCATATATGTTAGTTCACATTTGGGGGGTTAACCCCCAAATCTGAACTTTTCCAATTTTTCAAGTTCGTTGTTCGTCTATTGATAGCATTGTGAGTTTTTAGAGCCCACGAAAGGCATTATATTATGTTAGTTTGCATTGGGGGGTAAACACCCCCTAAATTTAAACTTTTCCATTTTTTTTTTATTGAAAATTTAACGTCCACCGTGAGCAACTCAACGGGGTATAAGCAGTTTCCCCGTCCCTTATTTAGGGCCACTGGTTGCAGGGAAGGAAGAGAGCCAGTGCCGTAAGACAAAGACAACGTACATGCCTCACAGACTCGAACCCGGACCCCTTCCGGACGAATGATCAGAAGCCATGGCTTAGACCACTGCGCCAACGGGGCGGCTCCGATATCTCTACTTTCCTACACTTGATCGGAAACGTCCTCCGAAGTTACGTATTATCTACAAATCATGCATCACTATGCATGATAGTGGGCAAGTGTTCGGACCCCGATTTATGAGCTAATAGAACGGAATCATATTCTGCGTACGAGAGTTTGTTTTATTAACTATTAACCATTAAGCATGTTATTGTGTGTGAGTGTGTGTAACTGAGCATCAATTTATATTATGTTCTGGGCTAAAGTGTCAAAGAAGGCAGTACTTGACTCGTATAAACAGTGATCTGACCCTACGAAGGGTTCGATTATGAAATGACGATAATTTACTTAGGTTCACTGAACACTATTTATTGCATTTGCCGTATTTCTGGTTACTAATCGGTTAGTTAACTTACTTATGCCCAATTTTTACACGAGTTTCGAGTTAGTCCAAAAAGTTACAGTACAAATACCGTCTGTGTTAAAGCACGTGACAGTTACGCAAACGAAACCTATGCAGGACCTGAATGGCCGGGCCGGGCCTAAACATATTGCCACTGCGGGGCTCTAATCCAGTTATAAAAATAGTTAATTACTCCCACTATCGGCTGAAAAGTGTGTTACGAAAATGAACAAACTTCGCACAAAAAGTTCCTAAATAGCTGAAAGAATATATCAGAACTAAGGCACTTTTTTCGGTCCCCCCCCCATTTTGATTGAAGGTTTAACGACCACCATGAGCAACTCAATTCTCAATGGGCTATAAGTAGTCGCCCGTCCCTATTTTTTTTTTTTTTGGAGGTTTAACGACCACCGTGAGCAACTCAATGGGCTACAAGCAGTCGCCCGTCCCTAATTTAGGCTAACTGGTTCCAAGGAAGGGAGGAAGCCAGTGCCATGAGACAAACACAACATCCATGCCTCACCGGGATTCGAACCCGGACCCCTTTCGGACGAATGATCAGAGGCCATCGCTTAGACCACTGCGCCCCCGGGGCGGCTCCGTAATTTAGGGTAACTGGTTCCAGGGAAGGGAGAGAGCCAGTGCCGTAAGACAAACACAACATGCATGCCTCACCGGTATTTGAACCTAGATCCATCTCGGAAGAATGGTCATAAGTCAGCACTTAGACCACTGCGCCACTGGAAGGAGGAGGTCTCAAATTGAAAAGTTAGAAAAAATGCTATAGGGGTTTTCATGATACACATTTTCACCCCCTAGTGCGAAAGCTGTGTGTTACTTAAACAGAAAAATTGGGGTTGGGACGAAGAGTATCCTACCAAAAAAGAATTTTTCAAAAGGATTTTTAGAATCGAATAAACTCTTTCAAATAGAAATATACGTTGACGACTTTGGCGGAAACACCTTGAATAATAGAATAGCAAAAGCTATGCTAAGGGAAAAAAATTTCAAATACATCTGGAAGCAGAGAAAGCGAGAAACAGTTTTGACATTTACGCCCCTTAGCGGGGGAACTGTGCATTATTTAAAGAAGATAATTTTCCTAATCTTTGCTATAGCGAATGGCATACAGTAAAAAAAAAAAGAAAATTAATACGATTTTCGGGAGCGGTGATACATTTGCAAAAAACTCTTTTCTACGGACATGTTTAACTTTATGATTGATTTTTTCGGGGGCGTTGTGCTGCGCACAATTTTGCGGTTAGATGATGAAAACGTATAGTTTTGCTAGGTTACCTAAATATATATTTGTTTTTGGCATTATATCTCCGCTTCTAAAAGCCATTTTTGAAAAATTTAGGCAGCCCCGGTGGCGCAGTGGTCTAAGCGATGGTCTCTGATCATTCGTCCGAAAGGGGTCCGGGTTCGAATCGCGTGAGGCATGGATGTTGTGTTTGTCTTACGGCACTGGCTCTCTCCCTTCCCTGGAACCAGTGACCCTAAATTAGGGACGGGCGACTGCTTATAGCCCATTGAGTTGCTCACGGTGGTCGTTAAACCTCCAATCCAAAAAAACAAAAAAACTTTTAGTATAAGATAGCTGCAGTTCACGGGAAAATGTATCACGCATTTTGGAACCTTTTTTAATGTAAAACGTTTCCATCGGGTGTCAGCAACTTCGATCTGTAGTTCAATGTTATCTCGGGTTTGAAAAATTCTTTCAACAGTTGCTAGCTTTGGGAACGACGATCATTACAATTCACATACTGTCTGATTTGTGGAACGCACCTATACTTCTCAGCTAGCTTGCGTTGCTGTACATCATAATTTGGGCTCAACATGAAAATCGCAGTACCGAGAAGGAGTTGAAGTATTCTACACGTAGTTGAATTATTCGACAGGTCAGAATGGAAAAAAATATTTTGGCAGTGATTACTAATCAGATCAATATTGTCCTTTAGCAACATATTTATTTGCATTCACCATATATCATCATCAACCGTTATCAATCCACTGCAAGATGACGGTCTCCCCAAGTCTCTTTCACAATTTTCTTCCTTGAGCCAGGGTCTTCCAAGTCACTCCGGTATGCTTTCGAATTTCATCCACCCATCTACCACGTGGTCTTCTTCTGAGTCTTGTCCTGTCCCATGGCATCCAGTCCATTATTCCAATTGCCCAATAGTGGGCACAATTTCTTTTAGCAATATGTCCAGCACGATTCCACTTTGAGGTTTGTGATCATTATATTCCTCTTGCTACCTTTCCTGGTTGTGCCAAGCAAGCATCTTTCCATGCTCCTTTGAGTTGTTTGCAGCCTTTTTATGTCTTTTTTTTTAGTTAAGGTCTATGTCTCTGATCCATAAGTAAGAACTGGAAGTACATGAATTGATTAAACACTTTTCCTTTGAGACGTATTGGTAAATTGGTTAAACACTTTTCTTTTCTGACATATTGGTAAATTGTATATATATACAAAAGTCACCGGACACCAGAAGAGAAACACAACATAGCATTTATTGACATTTACATTAACTACGGTGTCGGTCCACCTTTGGCCCTAATGCATGCACTGACCCTTCGAGACATGGAACACAGCGATAGGTAAGCGCTTTCATTGAGTACATAATGCTGCCGCTAACTGTTGCTTAGTAGTAGGCCTTGGTTCCAAACTTTTTATGCGGCGCTCTAATTCATCCCACAGGTGCTCTATGGGATTAAGATCAGGACTCTGTGCTGGCCAGTCCACACACGATACGGAATTATCGTCAAACCACGCCGTAACAGTGTTCCCCTGCTTCTCTTCCTCTTGTCTGGGCCGCTGCCCGCTCACCCTTATCTGCCCCTCTTGAAATTAATACCCACTGGCTCTTTTTGCATAATCGCCTCCCTGTTCCATATTTTCTCTTTCGCATGTCTCTTCTCTCCTCCCCTCTCTGCTCCTTCTGCGCACAGGAGGCAGACGTTTCTCACGTCTACCTTTACTGTCCCATCCTGATGCCTCTCCTCCACCAGGCTTTCCGGATTGCCAGTCGCTCTTGTTCTCAAGATCTTCCGTTCACTGCCTACAGACATCTTCTTCTGCGGGCTCATCCACCTACAACTCTTCCTTCAGTATGTGCCTATCTTTTCGTGCTGGTTAAACACGTTATTTACGTATACCTTCAACAACTCCGCAGCATTTCCTCACCGGTCTCTTTACACCAGGCCAGCGCAGCACTTTTTGTGCCATTTTCAAGATCGATTGCTTTCTCGACTCCGCCTGGAGTACCAGTCGGCTTCTTCCAGTCGTCGAGAAGCCACCTTCTATGCTACCTGGGCGCCGGCCGCTCCATGGTTTGCGATTGATTCTGGACTGCTACACCTATCAGAACCCTAGGACATTCTACACCTCCTTTGCTGAGTTCCGTGGCACCCTGGTGGCCCTCCTCCACTCTACGACTCGTGCAATCCACACTACCGTTGAATTGTGAATGCTAATGCCATCTCAGTGTATTTTCATGCTTACTCGTGTACATTACTTACTTTCACCCCGCCTGTATTATGTTGCTTTGGTGCCCTCGTTAAATAACTTGCACAATTGTGCACGCTGTGTTTTTATCTCATGTATGTAATGTTTTACCTTCACGGCGGTGTTTGTGCTGTTCTTTTTCTAATTGTGTACTATTGTTTCGCCTGTGTTATCCTGTAAATCATGCCCAGCCAATGTCATGTGACACGATGTGTTTCTCTTTGTCACTTCTGCAATTTTTTATTCAATAAGCTTTGCTTGCAGCATTTGTTATTCATCCCCATTGTCATTGCAGTGTATATACCATCATGTTTTTAACAGTTTTGTATTATTTCCCAGTGAGACGCCCAATACTGTACGTCTCCCTCTTATGTTTTCTTATGATAAATTAGAATAAAGCGATTTTGAAACCTTGCTTTATGGCGCGGTGCATTACCGTGCTGGTACCAACAAGGCTGGGTTCCATAGTATTGTCACAGAGTTGGTAGGGCATAATTGTCCAGAACATCGAGGTAAACGTGCTGGTTAACAGGATTGTCCACGATAACCAATGGACCGGGACCATACCACGAAAAACACCCCCAAACGAATACACTACCAGCTCCAAACTTGACCGTAGGAGCAGTACACTGTGGTAAATAGCGTTCCCGCGTGTGCCGCCATACCAACACACGGCCATCAGACTGATGGATCGTGTATCTGGATTCATCAGTCCATAGGACCCGTTTCCATTGATCTACGGTCCGCGATAAATGTTCTTTACACCATGCTAAACGACGAGTAGCATTCCGAGTGGAGATGAAAGGCTTATGAGCAGCCGCACAACCACGGTAACCCATGGAATGAAGTTCTCTACGAATGGTGCGTGTACATACCAAGGTTCCAGCATTTTTACTCACCTGTACACTTAGGCCATGATGTGCAGTGCTCCGTCGATTAGCTGTAACGATTCCACTGACGCTCTGACGTCCTCTATCACTGCTTTTCTTTAGTCTGCCGCTACGTTTTACTGCTTCAGGCACGCCATGTGTCTTCCACTTATTCAGTATATCCAAAACAGTTGACTTGGGTATGTTTAAACGCCTCTCCGTTTCTCTTATGAACAGCCCACTAATATAACACCCAACAATCTTTCCTTTCTCAAAGTCAGTTCTCTCCCTCCGCAACATTTTCACTCAACCTCACAGTGCGATATGATAGCGGTCAGCTGCAGGCTCGTTTTTATACCGTTTGCAGCTGTACCGTGCATCTTAACAACGCAGCGGATCCGTTCATTTGCTTTTGAAAGGGTGTCCGGTGACTTTTGTCAATATAGTGTATATTTTAAGGCCCCCTCGTTTGCAAGAATGTATATATATATACCTAACAAAATTTAAACTAACTTTGCAAAAAAAACACCTGAAGATCATGACGCGCAACGCAGCAGTTATGAATATTCAAAACTCACACACTACTAAGTATAGACTGTTAAAAAATAAAAAAATATTTAACAACAAGAAAAAAAGAAAAGAAAAACTTCAAAACCCTACAGGCATGATGAGTAAACAATAAAATAAAGAAATAGCAAAACTGAATGTAGAAAGTGTCGAGAATGCCAAGCCTTGGCTTTATCAAGGACCAGCAAAAACTCTGCATTTTCTCACTTCCACAAAGACCTAGTTGGAAATGAGTTTCTGCAAAGCCATAGATGCAAGAATTAAGCCCACCGAAAAAAATTTTAATTTTGCAAAACCTCTTCAGAGTTGCAGGTAGAAAATTTTAGCCAAAATTTTTTTGCATGCATCCATAACTTTTCTGGCCCAACCCACACTCGTCATCTGCCACAAAAACCAGAATAACGATTACAAAATCACAAGTTGTGAGAGGGTCTGAACAAATCATCAGAATTATTCAGTTATAACACGTTGCTGAGCAACAAAGTCATCTAAGAGAGAATTTAAACTTTAAGAACAGTACTAAATGCACTACTAAGTCATATTCTTTGTGGTGAACAAAAGTTTCACCTAAAATGCCATAAAAAAGAAACAACAGATTAAAGATTTTAACTGAGTTAGTAGAGTGAACAGGATTTTTGTAACAACTTCCGAAAAAAACGGACATCACAAGAATAAAAAAATAATCAAAATTTAAAATGTTGCTTTGGAAAAATTATATGAAGTTAACAATTAGTTGCATTATTTACAAAATATTCCAGGAGTGCTTTAAGTGTATAATAATGTAGCTTATATGTTCCTACCAACAGTGCAAAAACATCGTTGACAACAAATACAATAAAACGTCTTAACTACCCAAACAAATTGGTCAAAAAACGCGCATAATTTCCAAATTAAGTGAAAGAGCAAGCTCAAAAAGTTAGTAAAGCTTCCTGCACCAAAAGCCTAATGAGAAAAATAGAAAAAATTCGTTTTGAAAGTTCACTATAAAGCTAAGAGAGAAAAAAATAGAGGAACAAAGATTACAGCTTACCTACATCTCCACTCCCCAGTCAAGAGTTCCTAAAAGATGGCCGACTATTCTCCCCGCCGCTTTCTTAGAAGCAGGGGGTGGTGGGGGAGGTGTAAAGACTCCTCCTTAGAATAAGACACTTCCCGTTAAATTTCAACCAAGAGAATTACACAACTAAGAATGAAGTCCTGCTTGTTCAGATAGAGTACAATAACTCTCCAGAATACATGAAAAATATTATCAAATACTTGTAGTGTATTTAACAATCTTTACATGAATTTAATACCTTAGTGGACTTCCACAGACACTACAAGAACCTATTTTTTTAAAAAAACGTAAGTTTTACTATTTTTAGCTTAGATATCCTGGTGAGAGAATATCTAGTTTTCTTTTTTATTTATTTTTATTTTATTTTTTAAGAAACAAATTTTCAATTTTTTTGTGATTTTTATTGCATTATTTATTTTTTATTTTTTAAGAAACAAATTTTCAATTTTTTTTGTGATTTTTATTGCATTATTTATTTTTTATTTTTAATAGGACTGTCCTGTCTATAACACTAAAGGTTCCTTTTTGTAGTTAATATGCATCCTCTAGACCAACTTCCATGAAGGCTTTCATTGGCCAGAATCATTTAATTAACTGTGCAGAAATTAAACAGATCTTGAAAAAAAAAAAAAACAATACAAACGAGCAGAATTCGATTGAAAAAAAAAAAATTAGGCGAACGTAAGAAAAGACCCTGACACCGACGAAATGTGATGTGTGATGTAGCTACGAAAGTCCATGCGCTGACGGTCGCGTAAGATAAAATCTGACTTCAAGACAGAAAGAAAAGCTGTTATCGTAAGAAAACAGCCTTGCAGGAGACGATTCGTTGGTCGTCTCCTGCAAGACAAAAGCTGGACTCGTCACTGAAGATCACCTGCGGCCATTCTGAGTGGCTCCATATCAGTCTGGCACGACACCATTGCAGTCTTTGGTGACGATGCAATGGTGTTAAGGGCAGTCATCGTAAGGGTCTGCACGCGTGTAGTCCTACGTCGTGCAGCCGTCTGCCAATGGTGCTGGCACTAATCGGACGATGCATGGAGGGCACCACCGCTCGCTGAACATCAGCAACCGTGGCTTTTGGGTCACTCCGCGCATGTCATACAACCCGTCGGTCCTCTCTCTCTCCGTGGTTCGTCTTAGGTCTCCCAGACCCTTCCTGTCGCTGCTGCGTGCCTAGTTCTATCCACTGCCGCCAACAACGTGCTATGGTGATATCCACACGACCGGTATGGAGCGCAATACGGCGATAAGACCATCGAGCTTCCCGGAGTTCGACGATCTCTCGAACTCCTCCAACTGCTCGAATTGCTTCCGAACTTTTCTCAGAGGCATACTTCACTTGCAAAAGATGCAACCAATACAACAGCGCGAGTCAGAATGGCCAGCACGTGCAACGGGACGAATTTATATAGCCGGTCAGGCACAGCGCTACGACCCCTCCTTGCTTGCGTCACATGCGCAGCCGAGCGTAATACTTGAATCATTTGCATGTCTCACGATGTCAAACCTACCCATCAAGTTTCATTCTTGTCGGTTGCTTCCTTCTGGGTGCAACTATTTTTTTGACGATGGGTGTATGTACACACACACACACAAAACACACAGCAAATACAAAATGACACAGTGTTGAAGACAGTTATACAAGTGTCTCATGAGCAATTCTACGCTGCTGCTCTTATGTTTAGGAACATTTTCGGTTTCTAATGGGATACAAACAGAAAGAAAGAACAGCACGAACAAGAACGAACAATGAGACAATGAGACCAAGAACGAACATGCGACGTCAGTGGTGTCAAGCTAGAGCTCATTGGAGGACGGAGTGGAGATCTGTTGTGTTTTCTGATGAAAGCCGATTCTGCCTGGGTGCCAGTGATGGCCGTGTGTTGGTTAGAAGGAGGCCAGGTGAGCGCCTGCAACCAACCTGTCTGCGGCCGAGACACACTGGACCTACACCTGGAGTTATGGTCTAGGGAGCAATTTCCTATGACAGCAGGAGCACTCTCGTTGTTATCCCACGCACCCTGACGGCACACTGGTACGTCGGTCTGGTGATTCAACTTGTTGTGCTGCCATTCATGAACAGCATTCCAGGGGGTGTTTTCCAACAGGATAACGCTCGCCCGCATACCGCTGTTGTAACCCAACATGCTCTACAGAGTGTTGACATGTTGCCGTGGCCTGCTAGATCGCCAGATCTTTCATCAATCGAGCACGTATGGGACATCATTGGACGACAACTCCAGCGTCACCCCCAACCAGCATTAACCGTCCCTTTATTGACCGACCAAGTGCAACAGGCATGGAACTCCATCCCACAAACTGACATCCAGCACGTGTACGACACAATGCATGAACGTTTGCGTGCTTGCATTCAACATTCTGGCGGTTACACCGGTTATTAATGTACCAGCATTTCACATTTAAAATAGCGCTTCTTGCACTTACATTAAGCTGTGATCTTGAAACCTTAATCGATTAAATATGTTACCTATACAAATGTATTGCCGCCATTTCATTCCTCTACAACTATTTTTTCGTGGTGTTGGGATTTTTTTTTTCCGTCAGTGTATATTGTCTGTTCAATTTTTAAGGTAACGGGCTAGAGAGGACACAATATAGACCAAACTTTGTCGCTGAATAAACGTTACATATACTGGGCCGGTGCCCAGGGCCTCCATCTGAACTGGGGGCCACAACGTCCCAAGAGACTTATGGGTTTACAAAAAGTCAAACTCTTTGACCACTCGCCAGCAGGTTGTTTTTTTTTTTTTTATTTAAAGAAAAGAAGAAGAAACACCAATCCAGAAAGTTGGAAGTTTTTTTGCCTTTTTTTTTTTAACCTTGCTCGTAGCTTTGATTTCCCTAGCAGGGAGGAGGGAAGTTCGGTGTTAGGGTGGATCTTTTGTGACAAAATAAGAAACAAAGAAAGCCGACCTGACCTCCTCTCGATCCCGAGTGTGAGTGAGGCTTGATCCTCGAAGGACACGCACAAATCGCATATTTAGCACGTCTTTTGTACAAAATCTCTGCAACTATTAGTCCGATTTGAAAAATTCTTTTTGCATTGGGAAGTTTGAAATATGCGAATGACGATCCTTTATTTCATTTTTTTTTTTTTTACGATGTACAATTTCTCCGCTAGAGGGCGTAAATGCAGATGATGTCGAATTCAAAAAATTCGTTTTATTCCACATATTTGCTTCTAAACATCCGATTGAAAAAAAATAATCTTTCGATTCCATTTATGTCGAAGAGTATGTTAGATATAGTTACTTTTTTCAAATTACGCAATGATTTTCCGCTAGGGGGCGTAAAAGTAAATTACATTTTTCCCGATTACTCTTCTTCTAAAACTCCATTTGAAAAAAAATTTCTTCAGCGGATACACCTCTTGATGGAAAATATTTTGCATATAATTTAAAATTGTTGGTAAAGAATACTTTGGCCACATTGGGGCGTAAGAGTTAATTTTTGCTTCTGATGTATTTGCGATTAAATCTGAGCTTCTAAAATATCGATTGAAAAAATTCTTTCGTGGTCTGATGCCACTCACATCGATAAACCTTTTCGGAATATTTTCTTCTTAAAATATTCCAGTTTCTCCGTCCGGGGACGAAGATGTATATCTTATTTTTGTCAATATCTCTACTTCTAGGAGTCCGATTTGAAAAATTCCTTCATTGTTAGAGTGTTTCCAGTGTGACATGTTTTTCATATAATTTCAAAATTTTCAAGTAATTCGTAGACTTTACGCTAGGGGGCGTAAAGGTAAATTGCTTTCCCCTATATCTCTGCTTCTAAATCTCCGATTTGAAAAATTCTTTCTGCACCGGTTACAGCCCCTGATGGGAAATCCTTTGCACGTAATTTCTAATTTTTGTAAAAAATAGTTTGGCCACCAGGTGGCGTAAGTCTTAATTTCCGCTTCGATGTATTTGCAGCAAAATATGAACTTCTAAAATCTCGATTGCAAAATAAGTAATTTGTTAACCGATGCTACTGTTACACGGCACTAGCAGTGTTCCTGCCGAGTCTGCCGGTAACGGTGCTTGAGACCTGAAGTACAATTTAGTTGGCCACGGCACCAGGTGAGAATCTCAGGTGCACTGCTGCACTCAAAGATTCACACCAGAACATAAAAAATGAAAAGTTGAAGAATGACCCGAAGCATAAGGCTTGGGTGAATCCACCTTGTGAACAAAATAACAACAACAAATAAACAATAAAATAATCTAAAAAAAAATGATACTTTGGGATCAGAGTTGTGATGAGGTTCACCCGCAATCACCAATTCGTGACTGAGTGTAGTGGTCCGGATCTTACTCCGGTACATTCAATCCCCAACCAGCCAGTACAACACTCACTTTCGCAAATAACACATGATTCTCAAATACACAACACAACATTTAATAACGTTCTGCGAGATTTAAACAGATCCGGCGCTCTCTAGGCGCATAGACAATTGCCCCTCATATGTGGGCAGCATACGGTGTCACACTTTACTGTCGGATAACGCAGCCGACTGAGTCTCCACCGGACTATCTGAACAAGAGATACTACTCGTTTACACACTAAATAGAGCTGCAGGTGATATTCATATACAATTGCTTAGAGAATGAAAAAAATTATATGCAAACGATCACATTAAAAATACTCGCGACACAAAATACACAAGCACGTTAATTTGCGGTATAAGATTATAGGTGCGAAATACTGCCAAAGTTAATTAACTAAATCTAATAAGCATGCACATGCAGAACCCTGCCCCGCTGACGTTGGTCCTGAACCAAAGTTAAAAGAAACTGTCCCGCCCAGCGGAATTTGTGGCCACACCTTCTCCCTTATTCATGTAAAAAAAGTAATCAGGAAATGGGCCCTGTAAGAAATTGAAATCTGTATGTGCAGGTATTTCCTCTGAGGTTCAGTCACTCAGCATTACTGCATCTATGTCCATGCAGCTTTGGGTGTCGGGATGGCACAAGTTCGCAGATGTGCGAAGAAAGAAAAAGGAAATATTCATCTACTTACAGTTTCGTGACTTTGCTGTGCAAATCCGTTGTGCATCACATAATATCACACGACAAAAAAAAAACACGCACACAGACACTTGCACCATGTGGCAGCACCGATGATTCAACACTTCACTTTGACGCTTGATGTAAATGAAGCACACAATTAAAAATGGTAATATCACGCCGCACTTTGTTGCAGTGATTAGAGTGCACACTGATCTATTCTCGTGACGATTTGAAGGTGGCCGTTAAGCAAAATAGGCCCTCTCACATCTGATGTTGCGGTTTCCAAGATTAATTTTCTCGGCCGAGCGAAATCAGACGTGCTTTTACCTTAAGCGTATATCGGCAACTCAACATTTCACCTGTATATTTGTTAGGTATCGAAGCCACCGCTCTTACGCTCATATTTTTCTTTCGACATGTTTTTATCCCGTCGCACTTACACGTAGTGGCTTCGCTGCTTACGCGACCACACACACGCACACATGGGGCCTCGCTTCGCCCCGTAAGACAAGCGCATCTCTTCACTTCCTCCACAGTAGGGGATGAATGGGGGTGACGATTCCATACTGCAGTGGTTGGCATCCGAACCCGACTTTTGCTTGGCTTCGCTTCTCATTGGAATGACCACTGTCCACTCGCAGACTTCTTAATTCCCCTGTAACTTGGCTTTCATTAGGCCAAACAGTCGCTGAGTTCCATTACGCTCCAGCCTAGAAATTTCTGCTTTATCCTGCGGATTTAGGCATTCTGCTGTCTTTATGGCAAACTGGCATCTCCAGCTGCCTCGAGTTGTCTCCATTTCTTACCAAATGCGGGGAGGTTTGCTGCTTCATTTTTCCCAATTCATTTTTTGCAGATTCAAGGCATCCAGCCTTTCACATCGGAGAGCGCACAGACAACTAAACTTTCTTCCTTATTTTCATGCCAAGTGCGAACTCTTATTTTTCTGCACGGACCACACAGAGAGCAATTGTTCTCGAAAATGCCCCAAACAATCGACTAATTTACGATTATTCGCTAAACCTTTTGTCCCCATCTTCATTCATTTACTCAAGTGGACCCCTCTTCGAAAGGTACCATTCCGTGTTGCTTAGTTTCCCGTCAGCTGCGCCCTGATATTTATGACCTAACAGAGCTATTCTGAGACCACCCAGCCAGAGAGAGAATTCGTCGCCTCTTTTCTTTCCAAACCCCCAGATAAAACTTTATCTGCTGTTTACACTTTTAAACTCCAATCAAGCCTCGAACATAATTAATACTTAATTAATTTCACACATCAACCACGCCCATTAATTACTAAATTAATGGCGGGGGTGGGTCGTAACATCGGCCCCTCCTCAAGAAATCTAGAAGTCCTCTTCTGGGCCTATCGCTTTGCTCTTATCAATTTCCAGAGCAACCATTGAGTGCTACCTTTTCCCACAGGTAGAAATAATTCAAAATGGCAAAAATATTGCGTTTCTTGCCTTCAAGAGCATTGGAGCGACTTCCCAATTATCCCAATTAATTTTGTTAATTAATTTAGAGAACATCCGAAAGAAAAAACAACGTAAATGAGAAATAAATAAAAAAAACTGAACTGTAAAAGAACATGTGAGCCTGCCGAACTGTGATTCCTAGCTACCTCATACCATACGCGACATGGCGGACAAATTTTAGAGTTTTCTTCAGGTTTTAGGATGGGGGTGTCCACTGTAACATTCCATCCCCCCATGAAAGAAAAAAAAAGGGATGACTGGATGAAGTTTATTCATCCAATCATTCCATTTTTTTTTTTTTTTTTTTTTTTAACTGTAAACACTCAACCCTTTCCCACCGTCGCAAGGCACCTAATTCCGGATTTAAGTGCCCGGAGTGGAAGGAAAGTTTAAGGATTTCATCACACGTTCATTGCTACCCGTCGAGATAGGCGGAAAAAAATTTAAATATGAGGCATAGCTTCGAGAATCCACGAGTTCCACAGATCTCTCACGTTCGATGCTCCTACGCCCGCTTTTATCTACGCTCGATGCCAAATTCTTGCGTTCCACTGTCTTCGAGTTCCTTCTCAACATCGTAGATAATCGTGGTGTCACCGTCTTCCTGGGGATCCACTATAATCTCGACTGCTCCCCGTCTGTCAGTGTGTGGTATGGTGTTACTCGCCCTTAACACCCGCCCGTAATCATCCCTTGGTCTCAGCGACGCCCGCGAAATGATTGGAGGACTTTTGACCTGGCTTCCCTGCACTCGTAAGGGATCCACAATCATGCGGGTTCGCGCTGCAAAGGGTTCGGTTTCTGCCCTCAGCTCATCGCTATCAGATAGAAATTCAGCAGCTCTCTCCCGAAATTTAGATTTTGCAATCGCGAGTTTAGTTTGCTCACTCCATCTACCCACCATCGCTACACTTTCGACATCCTGAAAAAAGTGTTTAGCACGATACAGCGGATCAGTGCCTGTAAATAGCCTCAACATGTTTATGCATCCCGCTATTTGCTCACCGTAAACCATAGGTGCGGCTAAAGCTGTTTGTCTCAGCTGTGATGTACCCGCTGTACTTGTAACAGGTGTACTCTCTTCCGGAACAATTGCAGCCCCAGTGCTCACATGTTCTCCGTCAGAGTGACCACCAGAATCATCTGAATCCATGTGACTCGCAGATGACGATTTTTTCGTGTTAGCCATTTTGTTTTTCTTACCCACTAAAATTATGGCAGTTCTTAGAAAACAGCTTAAGGCTTACTTAATGCTAAATTATACAAAATTCGCACCGAACAAAACTAAATAAAAATAGTAATGGCAGTCAATTCGCACTTATTTTACGAACATGAGTGTTGTTCCGCTAGCTGCAAAATATAGGTATCGATCCTGGGACAACGGCATCATTAATGTTACACGGCACTAGCAGTGTTCCTGCCGAGTCTGCCGGTAACGGTGCTTGAGACCTGAAGTACAATTTAGTTGGCCACGGCACCAGGTGAGAATCTCAGGTGCACTGCTGCACTCAAAGATTCACACCAGAACATAAAAAATGAAAAGTTGAAGAATGACCCGAAGCATAAGGCTTGGGTGAATCCACCTTGTGAACAAAATAACAACAACAAATAAACAATAAAATAATCTAAAAAAATGATACTTTGGGATCAGAGTTGTGATGAGGTTCACCCGCAATCACCAATTCGTGACTGAGTGTAGTGGTCCGGATCTTACTCCGGTACATTCAATCCCCAACCAGCCAGTACAACACTCACTTTCGCAAATAACACATGATTCTCAAATACACAACACAAC
Source organism: Macrothele yani (assembly GCA_039090855.1). NCBI lineage: Eukaryota > Metazoa > Arthropoda > Arachnida > Araneae > Macrothelidae > Macrothele > Macrothele yani. Next base: position 56,077,715 of record CM077017.1, read on the forward strand.
ATTTAATAACGTTCTGCGAGATTTAAACAGATCCGGCGCTCTCTAGGCGCATAGACAATTGCCCCTCATATGTGGGCAGCATACGGTGTCACACTTTACTGTCGGATAACGCAGCCGACTGAGTCTCCACCGGACTATCTGAACAAGAGATACTACTCGTTTACACACTAAATAGAGCTGCAGGTGATATTCATATACAATTGCTTAGAGAATGAAAAAAAAATTATATGCAAACGATCACATTAAAAATACTCGCGACACAAAATACACAAGCACGTTAATTTGCGGTATAAGATTATAGGTGCGAAATACTGCCAAAGTTAATTAACTAAATCTAATAAGCATGCACATGCAGAACCCTGCCCCGCTGACGTTGGTCCTGAACCAAAGTTAAAAGAAACTGTCCCGCCCAGCGGAATTTGTGGCCACACCTTCTCCCTTATTCATGTAAAAAAAGTAATCAGGAAATGGGCCCTGTAAGAAATTGAAATCTGTATGTGCAGGTATTTCCTCTGAGGTTCAGTCACTCAGCATTACTGCATCTATGTCCATGCAGCTTTGGGTGTCGGGATGGCACAAGTTCGCAGATGTGCGAAGAAAGAAAAAGGAAATATTCATCTACTTACAGTTTCGTGACTTTGCTGTGCAAATCCGTTGTGCATCACATAATATCACACGACAAAAAAAAAAACACGCACACAGACACTTGCACCATGTGGCAGCACCGATGATTCAACACTTCACTTTGACGCTTGATGTAAATGAAGCACACAATTAAAAATGGTAATATCACGCCGCACTTTGTTGCAGTGATTAGAGTGCACACTGATCTATTCTCGTGACGATTTGAAGGTGGCCGTTAAGCAAAATAGGCCCTCTCACATCTGATGTTGCGGTTTCCAAGATTAATTTTCTCGGCCGAGCGAAATCAGACGTGCTTTTACCTTAAGCGTATATCGGCAACTCAACATTTCACCTGTATATTTGTTAGGTATCGAAGCCACCGCTCTTACGCTCATATTTTTCTTTCGACATGTTTTTATCCCGTCGCACTTACACGTAGTGGCTTCGCTGCTTACGCGACCACACACACGCACACATGGGGCCTCGCTTCGCCCCGTAAGACAAGCGCATCTCTTCACTTCCTCCACAGTAGGGGATGAATGGGGGTGACGATTCCACACTGCAGTGGTTGGCATCCGAACCCGACTTTTGCTTGGCTTCGCTTCTCATTGGAATGACCACTGTCCACTCGCAGACTTCTTAATTCCCCTGTAACTTGGCTTTCATTAGGCCAAACAGTCGCTGAGTTCCATTACGCTCCAGCCTAGAAATTTCTGCTTTATCCTGCGGATTTAGGCATTCTGCTGTCTTTATGGCAAACTGGCATCTCCAGCTGCCTCGAGTTGTCTCCATTTCTTACCAAATGCGGGGAGGTTTGCTGCTTCATTTTTCCCAATTCATTTTTTGCAGATCCAAGGCATCCAGCCTTTCACATCGGAGAGCGCACAGACAACTAAACTTTCTTCCTTATTTTCATGCCAAGTGCGAACTCTTATTTTTCTGCACGGACCACACAGAGAGCAATTGTTCTCGAAAATGCCCCAAACAATCGACTAATTTACGATTATTCGCTAAACCTTTTGTCCCCATCTTCATTCATTTACTCAAGTGGACCCCTCTTCGAAAGGTACCATTCCGTGTTGCTTAGTTTCCCGTCAGCTGCGCCCTGATATTTATGACCTAACAGAGCTATTCTGAGACCACCCAGCCAGAGAGAGAATTCGTCGCCTCTTTTCTTTCCAAACCCCCAGATAAAACTTTATCTGCTGTTTACACTTTTAAACTCCAATCAAGCCTCGAACATAATTAATACTTAATTAATTTCACACATCAACCACGCCCATTAATTACTAAATTAATGGCGGGGGTGGGTCGTAACATCGGCCCCTCCTCAAGAAATCTAGAAGTCCTCTTCTGGGCCTATCGCTTTGCTCTTATCAATTTCCAGAGCAACCATTGAGTGCTACCTTTTCCCACAGGTAGAAATAATTCAAAATGGCAAAAATATTGCGTTTCTTGCCTTCAAGAGCATTGGAGCGACTTCCCAATTATCCCAATTAATTTTGTTAATTAATTTAGAGAACATCCGAAAGAAAAAACAACGTAAATGAGAAATAAATAAAAAAAACTGAACTGTAAAAGAACATGTGAGCCTGCCGAACTGTGATTCCTAGCTACCTCATACCATACGCGACATGGCGGACAAATTTTAGAGTTTTCTTCAGGTTTTAGGATGGGGGTGTCCACTGTAACACTACTCATGTCGACAAACCTTTTAGGAACATTTTCTTGAAATAACGCATGGTTTCTACGCCAGGGGGCGTAGATGTATATCTTATTTTTGTCAATATCTCTCTACTTCTAGGAGTCGAATTTGAAAAATTCCTTCTTTGTTGGATAGTGTTTCCAATGCGAAATGTTTTTCCTGTAAATTCAAAATTTTCAAGTAAATCATAGACTTTCTGCTAGGGGGCACAAAGGTAAATTGCGTTTTCTGCGTTATTTCTGCTTCTAAAACTCCGATTTGAAAAATTCTTCCAGTATCGCATACAAGACCTGATGGAAAATATTTTCCACATGATTTCTAATGTTTGGTAAAGAATGGTTTGGCCACCAGGGGCATAAGTGTTAATTTCTGCTACTGATGTATCTGTAGCAAAAACTGGGCTCCTGAAAACTCGACTAATTTTTTTTCTTGTACCGATACCGCTCATATGGAAAAACATTTTGAGAATACTTTCTTCCTAAAATAATGCATGGTTTTCCCACCAGGGGACGTAAAGTCACATTTTATTTTTGTCGATATCTCTGTTTCTAAGAGTCCGATTTGAAAAATTATTTCGATGTTGGAGAGCGTTTCCGATGCGAAGTGTTTCTCATATAAATTCATGTTTTTCTTAACACACAAGTCTGCAACCAGAGGGCGTAAGCTCACGATTTCGTTTACAGCAATATCTGAGGGATTAAAAACCCGATGGAAAATCTTCTTTATTTCGTCAGATACTATTGTTTTCCATACCGGTTCCATTGACTTTGAATAGCTTTGATAAATTTAATTTGCGTCAGAACGGATTCAAAAGACGTGTTTATTACACCCGAATATTGTGTGTCATCTTTCTTGTTTCCTTTTAAACAGTCATTTGTGTTGTCCACACGAAGAAGTGCACGTATGTTTATAAACACTGGGGTTCACCTGGGCTTCTTATACATAAATTCTTTCAGCACCCATTTTCTTGTAATTTGGTAAGCAACACAATGTGAATGCATTTCCTACACTTCATGGAGTTCTACAATTTCTGTCATGTACCATTTTTTATTCAAGTGGTATTTAAAAAGTTGCTCGATATTGAATGTTTCTTTTCATAGGGATAACATGGTGTATGTAATAATTATCATACGTTGAATACTCCATACAACGTTGTATATGAAATATAATTCTCCATACGTTGTATATAATGTAATAATGCCACATGTGAACAAAAAAAATAACCACATATTGTGATAATAAAAAACAGTGGCGGTTCTTGACCCAAAAAATGGGGAGAGCACAATTCCTGTACGTTCCCGTAATTAATCAAAATTAATATATAATCCCCCCCAAAAAAACGGTTATATTTGGGGGGGGGGGGCGTGGGCCCCCGGCATAGAACCGCCACTGGTTCTGTATAAAAAAGATCAGGACCCCCAAAAGTGTTGAGACGGCACTGTGTATATCAGAAAAACATCTAAATTAACATTCTTTTTTTCCTTTATATGTTGTAGGTGACATTTTTCTTTGCTTAGAATAGTTGTTTTGGCAAAATAAAGGCATGAATGAAAACGACAGAAGGGCAGGCTCCCATCCGCCCCTTCCTGTTCTCTCTGTATCCACGCCTGACCACACGATTGTGGCACCTTAACGTTGGGTCTCTCCTGTTTAACAGTAAATAGCATAAAGAGCATCGAATAAGATATGTTGAATTGTAGTAGCAGCTGCTTGTTCATGCATTGTATGTGTTTTTTTTTTTTTCTTTTTTTCTCATCCAACACTCTCAAGAGATTAGGAAATCGATGATAAAATTAGCACTGTAGAAGTTCCTAACTGAGGATTATCACACTGCCAAACGACCCAAGAAGTGGGGGCACGACCTTTACTCCCTCTCTTCCATAGGCCAATCAGTGACAGTCTGCAATTCAAAAAGGGTGTTCACTCACCACGATAACAACCAAAAATCAAGACGCGACAGTTAACAAATCTATACACAGAAACAAAAAAATTAAGCTTCTTCACCAGGATTCGGGAAGCTTTGTCAACGAAGATCCAACTCCTCAAGAAGCGAACAAAAACTCACATTAAGGAAATCGCAACTATATTTTTGCACAAAAATCAAACAACCCAATCAATAATCGTTATGCTTTACTAAGCATAAACTTACAGGCGCGACGCTGCTAGTGGGCTAACATGGGATTCAGCCCACCCAATTTTTTTTCGAGCCTACCCTTTTTCTATATATATATATATATACAATGGCTCTGAAATCCTGCGGTATTGAAGATGCATACATTAATATTACTAATAACATCTATGAAAATGCAAGTGCAAAGATTCGGCTGTTTGAAAATACAACAAACATAAAAATTGGAAAGGGAGTGAGACAAGGTGACACCATATCTCCGAAGTTCTTTAATACCACATTGGAAAATGTCTTTCAATTACTGAACTGGGAAAACAAAGGGATAAAGATTAATGGAGATTATCTAACCCACCTTCGTTTTGCTGATGACGTAGTCATTTTTGCAACTATCCCATCAGAGCTGCAGAGTATGATCCAGGAACTTGCTGACAAGAGTAAAGAAGTGGGATTAAAAATGAACTTCCAGAAGACAAAAGTGATGTTCAATGCTTTTACAAGGAATGAAGATTTATCGATTGATGGAGAAAAGCTGGAGATAACAGACACGTACGTTTATCTTGGACAGCAGATATCAAGTGAGGGTCACATTGATGAAGAAATTAATCAGCGTACAAAACTTGCCTGGAGAGCTTTTGGAAGAAATAGCATAATTTTCAAGAGCAATATGCCATTATGTCTTAAAAGAACAGTGTTTGATCAATGCATCCTTCCAGTGCTTACGTATGGTGCAGAGACGTGGACCTTAACTAAAAGAGACATAAAAAGGCTGCAGACAACTCAAAGCAGCCTGGAGAGGTGCATGCTTGGTGTAACCAGGAGAGATAAGAAGAGGAACTTGTGGATCTGAAAAATGACAAGAGTGGAAGACATCATGATCAGAGTTAAATCCCTGAAATGGCAATGGGCTGGACATACTGCCACAAGGACAGACCATCGATGGACAGCCGAAATATTAGATTGGATTCCAAGGGACAGGAAAAGACCCAGAAGAAGACCACATGGGAGATGGGTGGATGAAATTCGAAAGTATGCGGGAGTGACATGGAGGAGACTGGCACAAGACAGACTGTTGTGGAAGAAACTTGGGGAGACCTTCGTCCAGCAGTGAATTGATAATGGTTGACAATGATGATATATATATAGAATTATTGAAATATTCTAGGCAAAATCGCTAATGTAATCTATTTTTAATTATTTATTTAATACCAGAATTATTAAAATATTCTAGGCAAAATTGCTAATGTAATCTTATTTTTAATTATTTGGGAAGACGATGGTTGGCTTCGGCATCGCCTTCCAAAATATATATATATTTTTTTATTATTTGGGAAGACGATGGCGGGTTTCGGCGTTTCGCGACCTTTTTGTTTTCGCTGGTTTTTAATTCCTGTTCAGATAGTTGATGTAAGTTTCAACTTTTTAGGTATACCTTTTTTTATAAGGTTTTTGCTTTGTTCTGAGACGTATGGGTGGGCATTCGGCTGTTTTTGGGTTTACCCTTTTTGTAGTTGTTTGTAAAGGTGCCGGAATTCAATTATTTTCCTGGGCGCTACTTTTGCTTGTCTACAGGTTCATTCGGGTTGTAATTTGGTTTGAATCTTTGCTGTTTTTCGTGTTGGGTGTGTCTAGGGTGTTTCGTTCCGAACTGTGATTCGTTTTTGGGGTTTTCGAGTTTGAGTTGGCTGAAAGGGTTATCACATATACTATATATATAATTTAAATATTTAAGCAGTTAGAACACATCGGGAGTGCCGCCATCTAATAGTTTAGGAAACTTGGATAAACACGTGAATTTTTCGAATTCACAGAAATTTCGTTATATAAAATGTTTTTTTTTTTTTTTTTTTTTTTTTTGTTAAATTTAGTGTTGTACTGTTCTGTGAAATGGAGGGGTCCTCTGAGAGAATATCTATAAAACAGTAGCAGAAAGACATCGTTTTCGTAATTATATTAGGGGCATGCAAAAGTTTCCGCCGTTTTAAGGAGAAAAGAGACAGGAACAATCAAGAAACCAGTACACATTTATTCAACGAAATATTGGCCGTTAGCATCAATGACCTTTTGCCATTTTTCAGGCAGCAAATGAATGCCCCTGTGATAGAAGGACTCGGGTTTTTAGCTGAAGAACACAGTGACGCAAGTTTCCACCTCTGGAATTGTGGTGACCCGCTGTTGGGCTAGGGCATGTTGCATAGAGCGAAACAGATGAAAGTCTGAGGGTGCAATGTCCAGGAGTAAGCAGGGTGCGGTAAAACCTCCCAGTGTAACTGTTCAAGGGTTGATTTCGTGGTGGCACCGACATGTGGTCTGGCATTATCGTGTAACAGGATGACTGGGTGGCGTCCTTTACCTGTCCATGCGCGTTTTTGCTCGATTGCGGCGTTCAGTTTCATCAACTGATCGCTATATCGTTGTGCAGTGATTGTTTCGCCCGGTTTCAACAATTCGAAGTACATCACTCCCTGTATATCCCACCACACACGCAACAGCACCTTTTTCCCGTGGATATCCTGTTTTGCAGTGGATGTTAATGGGATAGCTTGGGTCGACTCAGGATCGCTTGCGTACGGGGTTGTCACAATAGACCCATTTTTCATCCCCGGTGACAACCTTCCACAAGAAATTCTTGCCTTGAAACCTCTTCAGCAACGCCATGCAGATTCCCAATCGTTGACCAATTTAACGCTGAACCCACTTACCAATCTTCTGGATCTTCCCCAAGGCCAGTAGACGCAGTACCACCATCGATTGAGCAACTTTCAAACGTTTCGCCAGTTGCGTGGTCGATTGTGTGGCATCCTCTTGCAACAGCGATTCCAACTCCTCGTCTGCGAGTTCCTGCGGTCTACCTCCACGTTGCTTGTCTTCCAAGCCTAGATCACCTTCCTTAAACCTGGGAAACCATTCTCAACACGTCCGCTCACTATAACCATTTTGCCATACGCCTGACATATTGAACCGTATGCTTCACTCGCACTTTTCCCTAAACTAGACATGAATAACAAACAGTACCGCGAATGAACTTTATCGACCGCCGTGCTTGGCTTCATGTACGAACTGACAGCAAGGGTCGCCGGCCAGTTAGACCCCTACGGCACCCGTTAGCAGTGTTGGCGGAAAATTTTGCATACCCCTAATAGTTTAAAACGATAGATAGATTTTCTCTACTTGAATGGTTACAAATTCAAATTCTTTTTTTATTGGAGGTTTGACGACCACCGTGAGCAACTCAATGGGCTATAAGAAGTCGTCCGTCCCTAATTTAGGGTCACTGGTTCCAGGGAAGGGAGAGAGCCAGTGCCGTAAGACAAACACAACCGGGATTCGAACCTGGACCCCTTTCGGACGAATGATCAGAGGCCATCGCTTAGACCACACGGCCACCGGGGCGGCAAATTTAAATTCATAAACAGCCTTATGACAGCACATAGGCCTATTAAAAAAAAAAAAAAAAAAAAAAAAAAAACCTTAAGGAAGCTAAAATTACGGAAGAATAGAAACTTGTTAAAGGCCATGGAGGTTCGTATCCACGGTTCCTAGTACTACATACATGCGATAAACTGGACGTATAGTATAAACCTGAAAACTTTTATCGTTTACTGGGTACGACATCATGAACATCGGGTAAAATCTACATGAACGAAGTTTTTTGGCAAAATTTCTGCCAAGCACTTCAAATTCCCCTCCCTGTCCCCGTACGATTATTAGCCCCCTTGTAATAGTTTCCCCTACTTCTGAGCTGCTGGCGTCGCCTCTGCGAGCATATTCAATTCAATACAAAAAATCTGTATTGTTAAAATTAAACTATTTGTTTTTTCAAATAATTAGTCCAATGACTCATCGAATTTTCAATAATACCCCCTCCCCCCCACCTCACCTCAGTTGTTAAAGGCCATGGAGGTTCGTATCCACGGTTCCTATTACTAGTGTTCTACAGAGAGAGAGAGAGAGAGAACCGGCATCTCGCTGCCACCTTGACAGCGCATCGGCACCAGTACTGAGACGGACTGTACCTGGGCTGCATAATTTTTACTACGGTCGGGATCTGAAGTTTCTTATTTTTAGCTGCGATTTGGTATGATTTAGCATACGAGACTTGTATTACACATCCTAGCTGGAAAGAGAATTCTTCAACAACTAGGTCTAGGCGGGGAGTGAGGACTATTTGTTCTGGGCTTGAGGGGGAAATGCCACAGGCTACGCATTAGCATATTTCTGCGGAGAACGAAAGCCTCTTCAAGAACTGTCGGTACTAGGTACGTAGCAGATGTCACGCCATCGAAAATCCCCCCCCTCCTTTTCCCATGCTGCAGCTTCTTGCCAATTTTACTGAGCAACGTACATAGATTGCAGCGCAGCCCGATTTTGCCGGATTTCGGTTGCCCGAAGCATTTCAAGAAACAAATGGTCAAAGTAAATCGTATACTGCTATACCATAGAAACAGACAGATGTCGCTTTCCCATTCCCCAACTGAGGAAGAAATCGGTCAATTGCAGGGGAATGAGAGAGTGGATGTTTGAAAGAGGAGATTTATTACTATTATTATTATTGATAGACAAATAGATGTTACAGGCAGATGGGATTAGCTTTCTGCTCGCGTCCCGCGAAGATGAAGGATCATATATGCTTCGATTTGCGCACGGGGGAGCGTTACGTCGAGTTCCAAAACATATCATCAGTTGCTTGGAGGTTACTTGCTCTGGGTGGTGTAACGGTGACGTACTCGAACGTTGATCGGTGGATGAAAAGGGGGGAAGGGGGTCGATTCTCGTTCCTGGACGCTGTCATTTTCAAGTTTTCTGAGACATGTCTACTTGCTTGATTATTATTGTTATTACCCAGCAAAAACAGTGCTGCTGGGCCAGCACTCAAGCCAGCAGTGGCCCACCACTATGTTGCCACTGCCCAACCGTCAATAAAATATCCCAGCGGCCACCACATGGGCCAGCAGCTGGCCAACAGTAGACACCCCCATCAGTTGTCATATGCCAGAACAGGGTCATCAGTTATCCATCACTAGAAGTGGCTGGCACAAGCGGCCCTGGAAGCACGTGCGATAAATGATGGCTAGCCTAATGTGGTGCGATAGTTTTCCGGCAGTGGCAGCCGGCAATTACGTGACGTAACTGATGGCTTGCCGAATCTTGTCCGCCAATTTCCCAGTAGTAGTCTTAAGGGGGGGCAGATAACCGCAGTTTCCCAAAAGCTCAACTACCTTTTTTACCCCTTTTGCGAAACTTCTGCATTACGACACGGCGCTGGGGAAATTTTCTCAACAGGTCCTGAAAAACGCCCGTCAGGATCTGGCTGGAAACGAACTAACGACTGTGTCTGCTTGTGAAGCGGGCGCTCTAGCACCTACACTGGTTTGGCACGCACGAGGCTTTGCTTCAAGCTGAGTGTCTTTCCAGCGAGATGTGAAACGAATGGTTCTCTTTTTGAATTTTACAATATTGCGAGGTATTTTTCATAAATGTCCGTTTCATATAATTCATAAATTTATTTTTTTAACGTAACGATTGTTTTTATTTACCTAAAGGGAACTTCTCTCATTTTCAACGAGTGTACCAACTTAAAGGCGCTTTCCAACGTTTTGTGCTGTCCTTGCGGTCTTCAAAGGCGATTGTTTAATTAATATATTTACCCGTTCATGTGACATTCTGTTACATTTTTAACGTTGTATCTTTCCTTTCCGCGGTCCGAAGCTACATTTGTTCTAAAGAGGAAAGATTTTATTTTACTTGACGTTATTTTTAGCAGCGAATTCCTCCAGCCTTATGTATCCAACCCATGGATGAGTACATTATATCCCCATAGCTTCGGGGTTTTTTTTGGTTTTTTTTTCAAATAATTGATAAATTTTGTATGCGTATAATTTCTTATTTTCTTCCAACATAACGATATTTTACTGTTTTTCCGGGACTTTTGTTTCAAGCGGTTTAATGTATGTTTAAACGAAAGATTACACAGAAATTATTTCTTGTTATTCATGGGAATGGAGTGGGCGTATTTCATGGCTGTCCGTATTTTAAATTCTTTGTGCGTCAGTGCAGGAGTTTTGCAACGAAATGAGTTTCTATAAATACATGAGAGTAATTGACTATTTCTTACAGTTCATTAATAATTATTTTGTATTTTTCTCCCGACGAAAATCTTCATCGACGTTTCACTAGGAAATTAATTCTCCTCTCTACATATGGCTTTTTTTTTCTTAACATCCACTAAAACAACACCACGGCGATAGCGTCGTCTTCAATTAACTGGTACCAGAGAGACACAGCACAAGTTGCTTTTGCGCATGCGCAGTCCCATTGCTTCCACCTCGTGTTGGGGTTGCTTCGGTTGGCCAGCTACGGGCCACTAGTGGCACCTGCTTGGAGGTCCGCAATTCACGGCGATGCTGCACTGTTAAAAAAAAATCTACTTAAAAATGAGAACCTGAACCTACTCGGGTATTTTTTTTTTAAGTACAATCGTATCGTAAACGAGTACATGACATGCTCAAATATAAGTAAACAATATACGTACTTATAAATAACTGCGCCAATAAATATAAACCTAATATCGTATTACTTCATTTTAGATATTATAGATTTCAAGAGAAATTGTTTAATAAATGTGTAAAGTGACACACACAAATAATTAGTACAACAAAGTCACTGATCACAAGTAATTTAATTATGCATAAAGTATCTTTTGTACATTTTTACATTAGCTATAACTGTGTTAATCTCATAAACAATAGATTGTCGCTTCATCGCTATATTCGTCATAAAATCGCGCGGTCCATTTGCCCAGCATGTGACAATGAGTATATCTATTATCCCAGATGTACCATCGAATAATATACTTCCAGTTGATTCTATGAATAAATGAGTATGTATGGAGTACACGTGTTCCAAATTTGAAATCGAGCCGCGAAGGGCTTAGTGGTTAGGGATTCAGACTGCTGATGGAGGGACCCCAGGTTCAAACCTGGCCTGGTGGTGTGAATTTCTAACAATTGCTTAATATCTGCCATGCATCGGACGATCACGTTAAGCGACGGCTCCTGGGTAGGAATCCCCCCGTTACATATAAAGGTGTTAAGCCCCCCTCCTAATTTCGCTGTGCTTTTTATGTGCAAAATCGTACGGTGGCGACATCTAGTTTGCTCTCTCTCACTTACAAAGTATTCTGTCAGAATCGCTAGATTCGTTTGTTCACTTCAGTTTCTGTGCCCTGCCCGAAAGAGCACAGAAACTGAATGAAGTTAGAGCACATACACTGAAGAGCAATTGAATTAGAGACAGCTGGCGTTATGCAAATGTGGTGCTGTGGGCGGCCCTGTAAACGAAAACGACATGACGTATGCAGCGATCCGACAATATAAAGAGTGATGCGACGGGAATTGGTAAGAGTCGGACGCAGTATGGGTAAGACGAAGGATCTAAGCGCATTTGATCGTGGGCAAATTGTCGGGGCCCGACGAATGGGTCACTCCATCACAGAAGTCGTGCGGGCACTGGGATTTTCACGAGCCACTATGTCACGGGTGCACCGTGAGTACATCGAATCCAGTAAAACCATCCCTGCAAGGGCCAACTGCCATGGACAACAGCGTGTGGATGAGCGGGGTCATCGTCGGCTAGCTCACATTGTAACAGCGGATAGACGGGCCACAGTGAAAGAAATCACTCGGCAATTTAACGCGGTGTACAAAAACGTGTAAGCAGCCACACCATCCAGAACCATCTCCTCGCTATGGGGTACAGAAGCCATCGTCCCACGAGGGTACCGCTGCTGACCGCACATCACTGGGTGCAAAGATTAGCATGCGCGCGGGGACATCGCCACTGGACCCTAGACATGTGTAAAAATGTTGCCTGGACTGATGAGTCGAGATTCACGTTGGTACATGCGGATGGCAGGATACAAGTACGGCGCAAACCACATGAAGCGATGGATCTTTCTTGCCAGCAGGGTACTCTTCAAGCTGGTGGGGGTTGCATTCTCGTATGGGGACTGTTTACGTGGACTGAAATGGGACCACTGGTACGTGTGACATCGTCCCTCACAGGTCAACGTTACCGGGATATCCTGGACGACCATTTGCTCCCGTTTGTGCGTCTTCAACATCCCACTGGGGACCTCATCCTGCAACAAGACAATGCACTGTGCCATCGCTCACGAAATGTATCCGAATGGTTGGATGAACACTCCACCGATGTGACCTCGCTTTCTTGGCCAGCTAGGTCACCTGACCCTAATCCCATCGAGCACATCTGGGATGCCATCGAGAGAGATGTTCGAGGCTCTGACCCCCTCCATCAAATCTTTGTGAACTGTGGGAGCTTGTTCAGGGGTCGTGGATCCGTATGGCTTCCCAACGCTTCCGGTGACTTGTCGAGTCCATGCCGAGACGAATCGCCGCCGTCATCAGGACGAAAGGTGTCTCTAATTCAATTGCTCTTCAGTGTATATTTGAAATATTTGGATTTTTTTTAGTACATATATTTCAAATTGAAATACCAGATGTACTCAGAATTTATTCCCTGTGTGTACTCAAAAAATGAGTACGTGTCTTTTCCAAAAATGAAACACAAATACTCGGAGTTGTTATAAGCCTAGAATGTGTTCAAAAACGAATACATTTTGCTTATTTCTAAGTACCATTTTTTAACGGTGTGCAGGGCCATCCATGCTCCCAACTGATGGCGCTGCCACCAACGGACCGCTACCGTGCCGTGAGCGGCAGATTTCAGCCAGCAGTGTCCCATCACAGCCAGATGGTTGCCAGAAGTTTCCCAACACTTGTGTTTTTGCTAGGTATTAATGCCTAAACAGATTAGTCACAGTTTTGGGCCCGGGATGACATGACTTGGGCTCTTAAAATTGGAGCCCGAACTTGACAGTGATCGGCACCCCCAAACTTCCAGCCAGAAACGTGTGTGCCGGTATATTTCATATCATTTTTAAGTTTGGAAAGCTAGGAAGCATAAAAAATTTAGATTATTTTTTTTTATTATTTACTTGTCCTTAACAAGGACGATTGTATGTCCCAAGAAAATCCACTTAAAGTGGTCGCCCCGGTGGCGCAGGCTTTTTGACAGGGCCATAGCTACCGAGAGGGCGGTTGCCTTCCCAGAATGATCATTACAGGGGCGTAAATTCATGCTTTGAGGGATGTAAAAAATAGAAATTGTGAAACTAATGAAGAAAGTTATACCCTTCAGTATTTTCTTTTTAAAACTTTAGTTAGTCTCATACAGTATTCCATGCAGCTAACCAGGTTTCAGAGTACCATACATTATGAGGTGTGAACGTCTCATATCCATTAAGTGAATTTTCCAAAACAGTGAATGGAGGCATAGAAAACAATATGCTGATATGCCTAACCTCCATGACCTTTCCGAACGTGTCGTTGAGATGAAGAGCTAATTAATCATTTATGCTCTGTCGCAGAAAGTTCTCTAAGCGTTTAACCTTGAACACAATTTTTCCAAGCCCTAACCCTAAAGCTTCTGCCTATTGTTACGTTCACTATCCGATATTCATTCGTTCTGGGCTGGCTTGTTCTTGTTTCTGCATTTCTGTGGAGTGTTGTGTTGTCCACGTTCGCATAACGTTTACGCTTTACTTGGTATTTACCACATGTGGTACCTAGCTATTTTACATTTTTAATAGAATTATATAAAAAACCTGAAGGGTGATTTTTTGAACGATCATAATACTTTCCTATAACGGCGGTGTGTGAGAAAGTAAAACCCACGCATTATTTGAGTGGAACGCGAAGGGGCGTAATTTTGAACTCCAAGGGGCGTAATCGCAAGTCTCGTCTTCCCAGATAAGAAAATCTTGCTACGGTCCTGCTTTTTGACCATTCATCCAAGTGGGTCCGGGTTCGAACCCTGTGAGGCATGGATGTTGTGTTAGTCTTACGGCGTTAGCTCTCTCCTTTCTCTGAAACCAGTGACCCTAAATTACGGATGGGAGACTGCTTATAACTCGCTGAGTTCCTCACAGAAGTCGTTAAACCGTTAAACCCCAATAAATAAAAAAAAAAAAAAAACATTTGAATGACCAACCACATCCCAAATTTTTTGGAGGTTTTTTTCTTTTCTTTTTTTCTCGTTGTGATTCTTCAGAAACAACTTTAGCATCCTCAAATTACACAGACCGGCTGCTGATGCTAAGAACCCTATAACATATACACTGCTGGGCACACAAAATGCAACACCAAGAAGGACACGAGATAGCAAAGCCAGATTTACTGGACACATAACAACAGATACAAAGATGAAACGATTGAGCTTACAGGCCCGTGCGACTTGTGGAACACGCAGACATCAATAGTTCGCGTGGCCCCCATGGCTGGTAATAACAGCCGCTACACGCCGCGGCATCGAACGAAAGAGACTTTGGATGTGGGCTTGGGGTATGTCGGTCCAGGCTGCTTCCACACGTTGCCACAGTTCATCAGGCATATCCGCGGGTGGTGCTTGCCAGGCGACTCGGTTGCCGATCAGCGACCAGAAGTGTTCGATAGGCAACATATCGGGAAAACAGGCGGGCCACGGCAGCAGTGACACCTGGTGGGCCGTGAAGAATTGTTGCACGATGCGTGCCATGTGCGGGCACGTATTGTCCTGTTGAAACGTGGCCGCTGGCAAGTCCTGCAGGTAAGGGAGGACTACACACTCCAAAATGTCGGAGATGTAGCGATGGCTGTTGAGTGTACCGGCGATGCGTACCAGAGGGGTATGGGTGTCATATCCAATTGTGCCCCAAACCATAACGCCAGGCGACGGACCGGTATGGCGATGCATAGTGAAAGCGTCATACAGTCTCTCGCAGCAGTGCTGCCACACTCGGATGCGACCATCGTGGTGTTGCAGGCAGAAGCGGGACTCGTCGGAGAAGACAATGTCGTGCCATTCCGTAGTCCAGGTGCGGCGTTCAACGGCCCACTGCCGCCGCACTCGCCGGCGGTGTAACGTCAATGGTAATTGGAGCAATGGGCGCCGTGCGACAAGTCCCCACTCCTGCAGACGACGTCGAACGGTACGTGCTGACACAGGTTGTTGCGCAACACACCCTAATTCATGCGCAAACGTTCGTGATGTGGCGGTGCGAGCCGTCAATGCCCGCCGCACAACATGCCGGTCCTCTCGTTCGGTGGTGTGCCGTGGCTGCGGCAATTGCACACGTCGGTCCGTCCGTCCCTCCTGCACCCACCGAATCCATACTCGCCTCACTGTGGCTGAATGTCGTCCCACACGGGCGCCGATGTTTCGGTACGATAAACCGCTTTCGCAATAAGCCACAATTCGTCCTCTGTCGAACTCCGAAACGTGCTGGAATGACTGCCGTATTCTGCGATGAGGCATCAGGAAGCTTCCCACGCACAGGTCCGGCAGCAGAACACACTTCCACTACTTACACCCCGCCTTCTGAGCACCCTTCTTATAGTGCTTCTCGGTGGCGTGGCGGGCGCACATGACTTGCATATGCCCTGCAATGCTAATCGTTTGCGTGCCCTCTCGCTGGTGACGCATGCTGCGAATTTCAGGCCATTAGGAATACATGAATTAGAAAACCCGCTTTTCTAATTCATGTATTCCTAAGACTTCGAAACTTCGGAAATTCCTTACAACGTTATACCTTCGATATCTACAACCCGAAATATTAATAAAACTAATTTTGAAAATTTCAACATTTTAAGATAGTTAAGCAATTTAGCTAAGCACGACATAGTTCTTTTTTCTTTTCTCGAAGGAAATTTGTATTCTAAATTTCGGACTTCCGGCAAGACCAGCGAAATACCGACAAGCGTGGAAATCATGATGTTGAGCGGTTCGATCTCGTGCCTAACAAAAGGAGGAAATAGATAATCCAGTCGAATTAGGCAAAATATGGCTCAAACCAACAACTATGAGAAATCAAGATGGGACTTTCAGGATATCGTTCATTATAGCCTCCTCACTATCCGAGAAAATCTGAAAAAATCCAGTGCCGCGTTTGCCGCCACTGTGGATATTTTGCGGGCATTTCTATTTTAGCTCCTAGAGGGCGCACGAAATAAGTCAGAGGGTTGGGCCACAGCTCAAAATGTTCATTTTATTCAGAACTTTCAATTACACATGCGTTTTTTTTTTTTTTTTTTTTTTACGTTTTCATAAAGACTAGGTTTCATGTTTTATCAATAAGACCAATACTGACATTAACTTTAGGATCTTATTGAATATTTACTTGATTTGCACCCAAAACGGCGCGTCTAAACGAAAAAATACAGTATGTTTGCAGGACTTTTTTTTATAGATAGTCGATCCTGTATTTTACACAAACTGATACCTTAATATACACTATCTACCAACAAGTAATTGGACACCTGTGATAGCAAAGGAAAACGAAGTTTATTCACCTTCAATAGTTGGTGAAGCCTCCACGAGCGGCGATTACAGCTGCGACCCTCCGGGGCATACTCTCAACCAGGCGTTGAACGACGGCTAGCGGTATTTTCTTCCACTCGGCTTGGAGAAGACAGGCCAGTTCCTTCACCGATTTTGGACGGTGGAGGCACCCCTTAAGTCGACGCTCCAACTCGTCCCAGAGGTGCTCGACAGGGTTAAGGTCCCGGCTCTGCGCAGGCTAGTCCATTCGATTAACCCCACTGTCACCATACCAAGCCATGGTGGACCTCGCAACATGACAGGTGGCATTGTTATCCTAAAAGTAACATGGGTCTACCTCGTAAAACTGCCACAACGTAGGAAGCGCATGGTCATCCAAAATGGTGCAGTAGGTCTCGGCGTTGAGTCTACCAGGAATTGCGACCAAGGGTACCGAGCCATACCAGGAGAAACACCCCCATAGCATAATTCCACCGCCGCCAAACTTCACATTTGGCACAATACATTCCGGCAGGAGGCGTTCTCTAGGCAGACGCCAAACCCAGACCCTGCTATCCGAACGGTAGAGGGTGAACCTTGATTCGTCGCTCCAGAGAACCTATTTCCACTATTAAACGGTCCACTGCCGACGTTCTTTGCACCACCTTAGCCGAGCAGCCCTATTGGACTTGGTGATCAAAGGCTTGTGGGCGGCAGCACGTCCACGATAACCGAGCAGATGGGCTTCCTTACGGATGGTATTCATCGAAAGAACACTCCCGGATGCCTGTTGAAACTCCTCGCGGATGTGGCCCATCGATTTGGTGCGGTTCTTCCGAATTTCTCTGGCCAGCACCCGTCGGTCTCTAACTCCCAGTTTTGTGGGTCTGCCGGGTCGGGGCACATTCCGACAGTCACCTCTCATCTTCCACTTGCCAATCACGTAGGCCACTTTCGATTTTGGGTACTTCAACTCGCTGGATATGTCACGTATGGATCGGCTATTTCTGTGATACCCGACGATTACAGCTTTCTCGAAATCAGAGAGCTCCGAACTGCGTGGCATCTTGCATGCGACTGGTTGCGTTGTTGATTCCCACACAATATTTAACGGCGGCGGCCGTGACGTGTATCAGGATCGCAGATATCGTCGATTGCAGGGATGTTCAATTACTTGTTGGTAGATAGTGTAACTGCACCGGGACGGGTAGGGTAGGTCGTGAGGAAGGAGGAGGAGTGAATGAATGATAGAGAGCAATTGCATGCTTAATGAAATTGTAAATACACCCCAGTTTTCCACATGATTTTTATTTTACAAGAGTAGGCTATAGTACCATCTAAAACGGAGTAGTGCGTATTTGATATAGCCTTAAGAAATAAAGGAGAAGACTGTCTTTTTTTTTTTTTTTGCTTGTTTCTGTTAGAGGTTTAGCAACCACCGTGGGTAACCCAATGGGCTATAAGCAGTCGTCCGTCCCGTAAAGCAAACACACCATCCATCCTCAACTAGGATTCGAACGTGGACCCACCTCGGACGAATAATTTGAAGCCAACGCTACCTACCACTCGGCCACCTGGGCGCCTGGTGTCACCTTTGGGTTCAACTTTGCGTACATGGGCGCATAGCTATTAAATTAAAATACACGAGTGCGTAAATTTAAAAACACATCTGAATATATGAAAACATAAGGAAAACCCCGCCGCCCCGTAGTGGTTCAAGTGCTGGCTTTTGACTATTCGTCCGAGATGGGTCCCAGTTCGAATCCCGATGAGGCATGGATATTGTGTTTGTCTTATGGCATTGGCTCTCTCCTTTTCCTGGACTCAGTGACCCTAAATTAGGGACCGGCGACTGGTTATAGCCCATCAAGTTGCCACGGTGGTCGTTAAACCCCCAACAAGAACAAAAAAAAAACAAAAAAACCGTCATTTCTTTCTCGGGAATTGATCCCAGTTAAAAACTATCAAAAATACTACCAGATGCTATAAAAAAAGCTTCAAAATATGCAGTTTCATAAAAATGAGGGGACTGCATATGTTTGTTTCAGAAAAGCACACTGCCAAACGAAATATCATTCCTTTTTAAAATCTTTCAGATTTGCATAATCTCGTCAATAGAATACGAACTAAGAATTTCGGTTTTCGGTATCAGTAATGCGGGTGCCAAAGAAACGCTAAATGCAACTCTACAAAACAAGAAACTATGTAAACGACCGGAACTGATGAAATACAATTATGAGAGTGAATTTCTGTGAAATGCGTTCTCAGGTTCAGAAACAGACCCTGAGTTAATGTCCACATGCAAAACTACGTTGTTGCAAACTGGCAGGTGTTCCTATACACGCATCGAAAGTTAATTGCGTCGCGAGTGGGATTTCACTCATTGTACAAATGAAAAGATGGAAATGTCATTCACCCTGTGAACGTGTAATTGAATGATGTGCTCCTCATGGTAGAGAGCTAAAAGTCTTAGCTTCTCATACAGTATGCTATGGAAATCCCTGCAGTATTACAATAGCACCACAAAAATAATTAATTATGTTGTATTACCAAACTAAATATAGTGTGATGTATACAATGCGGCAATTAAGTAATGAGACTGATTTTTTTTTTTAAATGGAAAAGCGGGAAAACTTACGTGAATACATATATTTTATTCGAAGTACATTCCTCTTGCGTTAATACAAGAAATGGCACGATCAGCCAACGAAAGGAAGGGCTCGCATAGGTCATGTTTTGGTATGGAGTGGAGAGCTGATGTCACAGTTCTTTGTATGTCTTCAATGTCTTGAAAAACTTTTCCTTTTAAAGGCAGCTTTAATTTAGGGAATAGAAAATAGTAACACGGTGACAAATTTGAAGAACAGGGAGGAGGACTGAGTACACACAGTTGTTTTCGATCCAGAAATTGCTGTACACTGACTGCTCTGTGTGTGGGTGCGTTATCGTGAAGAAGGAACCATCGCTCCTTTTTGTATTCAGGTCTGACACGAACAATCCTCTTTCACAATCGTTCCAAAATGGATGTGTAAGCATTGCCAGTGACAGTTGTACCTTCAGGAATGAACTCGTGATGCAGAATTCCGTTGATGTCGTAAAAGCGCACAAGCACTGTCTTGAATTTGGACTTCTGTAACCAGATCTTTTTTCCATAGGGTGACTGTGGCGACTTAGCACTCAGACTCTTCGTTTCAGGATCATAACGAAAACAATCTGTCTCGTCATCTGTCACAATGCTTTTGCATTGTTTCTGTAGTCTCCAGAATGTCTTTTGCGTACTCCACTAGTGCATGTTACTTGTCGTCTGACAAAGCATGAGGGACAAAAACGAGCATCCCTCCCCTCCATACACACACAAAAAAAAAAAAAAAAATTCTTGCCCTAAAATTTGACGAATCGTTTCCTTATTTACACCGAGCTCACATTCCAGCATCCTTAAGGTCCCACAACGATCACTTTTATTCTTTCACGAACTTTCTCAATGAGTTCAGACGTGCGTACTGCAATCGGGCGTCCGGGCCTTTCGTCATTTTCCAAATCTTCCCACCCATCCTTGAAACGTGCATACCATCAGAATATTTGTGCATAAGATAGGCAATTAACCCCATAGACATTATCAACAATTCAACTATCTCAGATGCAGTTTCACCGATTTTCAAATAGAACCGAATATTTGCTCTCTGCTCCATGACAGAGCTGTGACAATGTTCTTCCGTCGAATGACGTCGTGCACAACGTAAATAATAACCTGCGCAATTCTCACACAAACGTTGTTGCCACCGCATAGCTGATAAATGACTTATCAAAAACGATGCCTTCTCGACCCGTGTCTTTTACCGGGATTTTTTTAAATCTGTCTCATTACTTAATTGCCGCACTGTGTATAACCAAATATTACTATGATTCGTTACGCATACATGAGACTGACAAAGGGTGGGGGGGCTGAACTTTTTAACTGGGTGAAAAATCCGAACGTGCGGCGAAACTAAACATAACGCAACATGAGCGAGACAGAATTGCTCACTGAAGTTAGTAGAGAAAAAGGGAGACTTCTGGCACAGGGACAGCCCTCCATAGACTTAACATTGGCTGTCCACGAGGCTGTCCCCGGCTGTCCCAAGGCTGCCCCAGCTGTCCCCGAATCAGAATTTTTGTCACGTGATCGTCCCCATGATGTGCTGCCCCCTAGCGGTGCATCTTGGAACTTTCAATGGAACTTTGTTTTTGAGGGATGGCAACGACCGAGAGGGAAAGGGTGGATATAGGGGATGTCAACTCGATGTGCTGCCCCCGAGTCAGAATTTTTGTCACGCGATCGCCCCCATGATGTGCTGCCCCCTAGCGAAGCTTCTTGGAACTTTAAATGAATATTTGTTTTTGAGGGATGGCAACGATCGAGTGGGAAACGGGGTGGATATGGGGGTGTCAACTCGATGTGCTGTTCCTAGCGGTGCTTTTTGGAACTTTCGATGGATCTTTGATTTTGAGGGATGGCAACAACCGAGTGGGTCCGTTGGGATTTTTTGCATTTATTCCAGTGGTTTTCAAGCGGGATTTTTCCTCCTCTTCGATGTTATTTTTCACCGGAGGAAATTTTTACGTAACGATGCTGGGGAATTTTCTTTCCAATGGAGTAAAAATGCTCTAATGGTCTTAGCAAGGTCCTAACTCACGATGATTTGGTTTCAAAAAATTGGTCAGGTGGTCTCGTGTACTACGTATTCACTCTATTTTTTTTTAATTACTTTTACATTATTTCTTCATGGTTTTTTTATATATATTTTTTGTATGTTTTGAGAAGTTTTTTCGTGTAGATGTAATGAATTTTCTTGGGAACTTTTCTTTTTCATACATTTAATTTTATTTCAGACCATGAGACGGGGAAATGCTTCTTTAGAAACGATTTCGTTCCTGTTCGCAGTAACTATTGGACTTTGACAAAATTTTTGGGAAATCAAGCGGAAATAATAGACATGTTAATTCTGAGTCTTTCGCCCTTCCAATATTTTTTTTTTCTAGTCGTAATGTTTTCATGTACTATGTATTCCCGCTCTTTTCTTTTTTATAACTTTTACGTTATTTCTTCATGAATTTTTTATATTTTTTGTATGTTTTGAGGGAGTTTTTTCGTGTAGATGTAATGAATTTTCTTGAACTTTTCTTTATCATACATTTAATTTTATTTCAGACCATAAGACGGGGAAATGCTTCTTTAGAAACGATTTCGTTCCTGTTCGTTGTAACTATTGGACTTTGACAAAATTTTTTGGGAAATCAAGCGGAAATGTAGACATGTTAATTCTGAGTCTTTCGCCCTTCCAATATATTTTTTTTTCTAGTCGTATTTTCATGTACTATGTATTCCAGCTCTTTTCTTTTTTATAACTTTTACGTTATTTCATCATGAATTTTTTATATTTTTTGTATGTTTTGAGGGAGTTTTTTCGTGTAGATGTAATGAATTTTCTGGGGAACTTTTCTTTTTCCTTTATTCAATTTTATTACAGATCATGAGACGGGGAAATGCTTCTTTAGAAACGATTTCGTTCCTGTTCGCAGTAACTATTGGACTTTGCCAAAATTTTTGGGAAATCAAGCGGAAATAATAGACATGTTAATTCTGGAGTCTTTCGCCCTTCCAATATTTTTTTTTCTAGTCGTAATGTTTTCATGTACTATGTATTCCCGCTCTTTTCTTTTTTATAACTTTTACGTTATTTCTTCATGAATTTTTTATATTTTTTGTATGTTTTGAGGGAGTTTTTTCGTGTAGATGTAATGAATTTTCTTGAACTTTTCTTTATCATACATTTAATTTTATTTCAGACCATAAGACGGGGAAATGCTTCTTTAGAAACGATTTCGTTCCTGTTCGTTGTAACTATTGGACTTTGACAAAATTTTTGGGAAATCAAGCGGAAATGTAGACATGTTAATTCTGAGTCTTTCGCCCTTCCAATATATTTTTTTTCTAGTCGTATTTTCATGTACTATGTATTCCAGCTCTTTTCTTTTTTATAACTTTTACGTTATTTCATCATGAATTTTTTATATTTTTTGTATGTTTTGAGGGAGTTTTTTCGTGTAGATGTAATGAATTTTCTGGGGAACTTTTCTTTTTCCTTTATTCAATTTTATTACAGATCATGAGACGAGAAAATGCTTCTTCAGAAACGATTCCGTTCCTGTTCGCAGTAATTATTGGACTTTGTCATTTTTTTTTTTTTTTGTTAAATGACTTCATGCTAATTCTGAGTCTTTCGCCTCTGCCATATTATTTTCTCGTAATTTTTTCGTGTGTGTTCAAGAACTCTACAGGTCTTTCACAGTTAAAATTCTGATGAAACAATATTTTCTTACTTTATTTCGCATATCATTATAGCTTCCCAATTTCGCTATTTTACTTCACTTTTTTTTTTTTTTTTTGAAATTTCGTAAAACTTTTCAGTATGTCAGTAATTGTTTTCTTACTTGGTCAAACTTGTGACTCCATTTATTTGGACTCTTTTTTTTCCATTTCATTTCAACAAAACGATTATTTTAGATGTAGCAAGTCATCAGATTTTTGTTTCCTTATATAGCATATTTTCAAACTTGCTTAAAAATATTCCTCAAAGCTTTGCATGTAATCGAATATGCATTTTTTTTATTCTTTCATAGTTTGCTATACTTTTCGTGGACTGTCCCAATAAGAAAGCATTCATTGTCAAGACATACAATCTAAAACCTTTTTTCTTACGATAAAATTTGTATTCTTTGGGCTGTATATTTTTCTGTCTCGTCCGAAAAAACATTCATTCTAGAGGCAAAGCTAGTGATTCCGTTCATCCCATAAACATTATTTTTTTAACGTTTTACTAACTCATCAGAAAAGCAGTTATTCCCCACCCCCATTGCGAAAATAATGAAATTCTTACTTCTTTTCCATACATATCGACTCAATCTATTTCTTTTCGAAATGCTGGTCATGACATTTCAACTAAAATTTCCTACTTTCACGAAAAACCATATTCTTAAACGAGCTATTTCTTTTTTTTTTTTTACTTTATTTCATGTATAACTAAATTTTTATTGTTTCCTCACTTCATCAAAGTTAATAAGAACTTCCCCAATCTCATTCCTTTCCTCATTTAGTTCGCTTTAAATTGAGATGTTTCAAAACTTCGCGTATATTTCTTCCACTAAATGTCCAGTTCTCCCGTATCGGTCCCATCATTTTTAACTTCTGTGCCTGCCGCATTTTTTCATTAGACGTTTAGTTTCATTGACCTTTTCTTTCGTTTCAATTAGGTTTTCATTATCGTATTTTTTATTCATTGTCTCAGCAGAAAAAGCTTTCATTCTGGAGACATTGCGACTAACTAAGTCCATACTTCCTCTAAACATTTTTATTTCACGTTTTACTAATTCGTAAGAAAAGCAGATGTTTCCAAACTCTCATAATGAAAATATCGTATTCCCCTTATTTTACTTATTATGTTTTTCCTTCTATTCAGTGTCGTATGATTCTTAAAACTTCGGTTTATTTTTATGAAACTTCTTTTTTTTTTCTTAGTTTTTTTTTTTTTTTTCTGATTCAACCTATCAATCTTTTCCTATCGATTTAATTGCTCTTATTTTTCCATTAGACTTTACTTTTGAACAGAAATGTGTCTAAAATCTTCAGATGTATTTTAGTCTGTAAGGCCGATTCTTCACTATTTCAAATAAAGTCATTGTAGGATTTTAGTGTAAATGCCCCTAAATCTTTAGAACTTCCTTTTCATAGTTAGATACTAATTCCTCGAGGTTTAAATTAAAACATGAAAGAAGAGTGTTTTTACGCTCTATCCAGTGAAAGAAGAGTGTTTTTACGCTCTCTCCAGTGAACGAAGAGTGTTTTTACGCTTTCCAAGAAATTAACTTTGGAATCTCCCTTCTTCTACCGGAAAATGACTATCTTGTGCGACTGTTTTCACGCGTCTACTGCTTTGCTGGAAAACCTCATGACATGAAATCCCTTTGCTTGGTAGATTAAACTAAATTCTGGTTTTGAACTTTGAACGCAAACTCAAGCTTGCAAAAGCATAGTTTTCTGAGCGAACTTAATCGGTCTAAGATGACAAAAAATCTAAAACTGGTGACTCAATGGGATAGAGCGTTTCAACTTTACCGTTCATTCAAGATTTAAGAGATCAGTCGTGAACCCCTACAAGGGAAATAAGCAGACCCTGATTTAGTCCACTGTTTTCCAAGGAAGGTAGAAAGCTAGTGTCGTAATTCAAAAGCTCATAACTCAAGCCTCCACAGGATTTAATTTCGGACGGGCGATTAGTCAGATGTCAATGCTTAGACATTGAAAAATTACTTCAGACAAATATTTTCTTACTTAAAAGTGCTTCAAGTCAGAATTTGTATTACTTAAGATTTCCTTTAGTCAATATTTTTTCTATCTTAAAAATTTCTAAAGGGTTGATTTTGAAAAAAAAAACAAAAAAAAAACAACGAAGTTCTCCCCAAAACGTAAAATTTTCCCAGAACCAAATAAATTGACGAAGCTTGAATGTTAAGTCTTTTCAACCCATTTCTTTCTCTTCATGTTTCATTCCATAAACTTTCTTCAAATTCCTATATACCCAAGAATTTTGTTAAATGTCCAAGTTCGACTCCCCCAGAAATTTTCTGAAAATGATAGTTTCTCTTTTTTAAAAAAAATTCCAAAATAAGAATCCCTTCAATGAAACAAGAAATTCCTATTCAAAGCATTCCATCCCTCTTTCTACTTCAAATACTCACTTTGTAAATCTAAGGAGCTGTTTTTGTTTTAGGTTTTTTTTTTAAATATTCATATATTTTTCCTCTAACTTTAGAAGATATTTTCCTGAAATGTATGAACATATACGATAGTAAAACATCACACAACTGCTTGATGTTCAATTCACTTCACGCTGTCTTAAGGATATTCTTTCATTTTCTCATAACACATAGACATGTTATTTTTCTTCCCATTCACTTCAAAGACTTGAGATCAACTTAATAGAGTCCTTTGAGAAAAACTTTCATAGAAAAGCATAAATGTACTGAAAATGCTCAGTTTTCTTAAAGAAATCATAAGAATAAGAATTTTTTTTTACTGAAACAAGTTTCCCTGTTCAAAGCATTAAGTGGCTCTTTTCGCATCAAATTCTGTATTTCCTCATGGAAACTTTATTCTTTTTCTACTTCATGTCGTCGTTCGTTTCTTGTTTTTCCCTATGTAATTTAAAACTTCTTTTCTTAATCTATTTTCATAAAGTATCAATCTTTTGAGTTGATTCTCTCTCTTTTTTGAAATGCATTCCTAAGTTCATATTGAGAAGGGTTTAAATTTTGATTGCAAAGATCGTTTTAGAAAAAGTTGAAAACTGATAAGGTTCGTTTCGGGAAAATTGAAAACAGATAATGTTCGTTTGAAAAGTACATTCCTTTATAGGGCTAAAAATGGAATACTTCATATTTTCTTAGGGCGGTTTTGATGAAACACGTTTCAGTAAAAACAGTGAAATTCCCATTGAATAACATGGGGAACTATGAAATTTAAGAAGCACGTTTTCGTTCAAGGAAAATATTTTAAAAGGTCTATTTTCGATTCAGTTGAAAACGATTCAGGTAGAAAATAGAATGCAGTGAAAACAGTCACAGCAAGTTCCTGAAAGTTGGAAATAGATGAGGTTGAAATTTGGAAAAATGTCTAAGGAAAGAAATTGTTATAAAACACAGACTGTTTAGTTTTCCAGGCTAGCGGGGTCTTCAGTGATAGCTTCTTTGTTTTTCAACCCAAAGAATGAAGCGAGTCAGCCTGAAACATTTCAAACTCCCCGAAAAGTGTACTCTGGTTTCGACTCAATACTATAAAGCATTGCTTCAGACAGTCGGAATTCCGCCTCATTATTTGCCTAATGGAAAATTTCGAATAACAATTCCCAAATATCCTTAAGAAAAGCCCAGCAAAAAAAGCACTAGTCCCCCATTAAATCAATGGCATTCATTCTGTTACTGTTTTAAATATTTCAAAAAAGAAGTTTAGCATTCTCCTCTTTTACTTTAAAAATCTTGAAAGCTTAAATTTTGACCCATTTAAAAAAAATCACTTAAAATTTAATTTAAAAAAATAATAATTACTCTCCAAATTTATGTCTTAAAACTAAAAAATATTTACGCTTAATATTTCAATAAATAATAAATATTCACAAACCCACCTTTTCTGCCCATTTAAAAAAATTTCTGAATTTATATAATCGAAATCATTATCTCCAAGTAGTTCTTTTCCCCGATTGTAGAGAGGAACTCTTCTGAAATCTTCACTTTTCCACATATGTTCATAAGCTTGAGCTACTTCCTTAGATTCAACAAATACACGTTCACGAAACTTGAAATCGCTTTCCTGTTCCACTGTAGTTAGGCATGGAGGATGCATCTGAATAGGCGGAAGTACTTCAGAAATGCATTCGCGCCGTCTACATATGCGTCTAAGTTCACACTCCTCAATCGATGTATTTTGAAATTTCGGGATTCTTCGAGCACGATTTTCTGGAATTCTGAACCCATTAACAATTCCAGATGCTGTACACACCATCCAAAATAATTTGAGTTTCTATACACCGCTTTTTGGTTAATAACTCCTGTTGTTAAGTGAAAAATCCTGAAACAGAATTTGAAAGACTTGAAGACTTACTTTATTTAAACTTAGAACAGAACTAAAATTACTAAGCTGCCTTTGCATACTGTGACTAATGCATGACTTTATCACAACACGTGTTGGTGTGTCACATGTGTCAGCACGGTGACCGTTTCCTTATCTGTTCATCTCTCAACGAACATGCATCGACTCTAATCAGACAAAGCTTAGTTTTCGTGTAAATTCTTAGAAAAAACGAAAGGACTTCATTATAATTAATTTTCATATCCAGAGAGAATAAAACCAAAATCGTACTAAGAAATTTACTATGTTGAATTTTCAACAAAAGGAATACGGAAAGCTTAAAAAAGAATTTAATCAGACATTCCTGAAAGAATTCATCTCGAATTAAAACTGCTTTTGAAAAAAAAAAAAAACCATAAACTATAGTTCTTCATAAAGAAAACACAGTGTACGATTTCAATATTCCTTTCGTACCACACGTAATAACTGTGATCAGTCACAGAAGCCGTCTACTTTAGTATTTCGGATTCCGAGAAGTTCTTCCTAATACGTTAAGATATTTTCAAAATTCAGTTACAAAATAATTTGGTCATGTTTAAGATTGTCGCTAAATGGAGATTTCCAATCCGTTCATATCCACCATGTCATACACTGTGTCCCCGAGAGTTTCTTCAAGCAGAAAAGAGCCTTCATTCCACAGAAATTCTTCCTTTTGGTGTTTGAAATGTTTCCAAAGTCAAATTATTTTTTCCAATGCTTTCTTAATTAAAGCTGAAAACGAAATGGATCGAAGAAATGTCTGTTGTATGACTCTTAACATAGTAGATTTCTATCACCCACTTTAGTCCAATGTTACAGAGAAATTTCAGATTTCAAAATTTCACTATCCTGACCCACTTTTTTCTGAGTGAAATCCAATACATAGTGAAAATCTCGACTTATGCATTCCTTTGAGTGGGGAATCGCTCTCATGAAAAGGGGCAACGGTTAAAATCGACATTGATTAAAATTGGAGAGAGGAAAATATGAGAATTGAATAAATAATGCATAGACGGGATTCCTGAAAACATAAAAAATATAAGTTTTATATAAAAAAAAAATTACATGAAAAATATTGGAGGGTGAATGATATCTCACATCGTCATCCATTCCACACAAAATTAAACAAATACGTGTACTGACAACAGCGATTTAATGGACTTCGTTAAATTTTGGGAGGAGTGGAAGACCGATGTGAGATATCATTCACCCTCCAATATTTTTCATGGAATTTTTTTTTTTTATATAAAAGTTATATTTTTTATGTTTTCGGGAATCCTGTCTATGCATTATTTATTCAATTCTCATATTTTTCCTCTCTCCAATTTTAATCAATGTCGATTTTAACCGTTGCCCCCTTTTCATGAGAGCGATTCCCCACTCAAAGGAATGCATAGGTCGAGATTTTCACCATGTATTGGATTTCACTCAGAAAAAAGTGGGTCAGGATGGTGAAATTTTGAAATCTGAAATTTCTCTGTGCGGCGAACATTGGACTAAAGTGGGTGATAAGAAATCTACTATGTTAAGAGTCATACAACAGACGTTTCTTCGATCCATTTCGTTTTCAGCTTTAATTAAGAAAGCATTGGAAAAAAAAATAATTTGACTTTGGAAACATTTCAAACACCAAAAGAAGAATTTCTGTGGAATGAAGGCTCTTTTCTGCTTGAAGAAACTCTCGGGGACACAGTGTATGACATGGTGGATATGAACGGATTGGAAATCTCCGACAACGACAATCATATAAACATGACCAAAATTATTTTACAACTGGATTTTTGAGAAAATATCTTAACAGTATCGGGAAGAACTTCCTCGGAATCGAAATACTAAAGTAGACGAAGCATTTCTGGACTCAATTGATCTTAGTTATTACGTGTGAGAAATTTTAAGAAAAAAGGGAATATTGAAATCGTACACTGTGTTTTCTTTATGTGAAGAACAAAGTATTCTATAGTTTACTGGGTTTTTTTTTTTTTTTTTCAAAAGCGGTTTTTTAATTCCGAGATGAATTCTTTCAGGGTGTCTGATTAAATTCTTTCGCTTTCCGTATTCCTTTTGTGGAAAATTCAACCATGAAGAATTTCTTACCGAATACATTTTAGTTTTATTCTCTCTGGATATGAAAATTAATTATAATGAAGTCCTTTCGTTTTTCTCTAAGAATTTACCTGAAAATAAGCTTTGTCTGATTAGAGTCGATAGCATGTTCGTTGAGAGATGAACAGATAAGGAAACAGTCACCGTGAAGCGCTGACTCATGGTGACACACCAACACGTGTTGTGATAAGGGTCATGCATTAGTCACAGTATGCAAAGGAAACGCTTAGTGAATTTTAGTTCTGTTCTAAGTTTAAATAAAGTAAGAAGTCTTCAAGTCTTTCAAATTCTGTTTCAGGATTTTTCACTTAACAACAGGAGTTGCATTAACCAAAAAGCAGTGTAAGAAACTCCAAATTATTTTGGATGGTGTGTGGGACAGCATCCTGGAATTGTTAATGGGTTCAGAATTCCAGAAAATCGTGCTCGGAGAATCCCGAAAGTTTCAAAATACATCGATTGAGGAGTGTGAACTTAGACACATATGTAGACGGCGCGAATGCATTTCTGAAGTACTTCCACCTATTCAGATGCATCCTCCATGCCTAACTACTGAGTGGAACAGGAAAGCGATTTCAAGTTTCGTGAACGCTGTGGCCTTGTTGAATCCTAAGGAAGTAGCTCAAGCTTTTATGAACATATGTGGAAAAGTGAAGATTTCAGAAGAGTTCCTCTCTACAATCAGGGGAAAAGAACTACTTGGAGAAGTAATGATTTCGATTATATAAATTCAGAAATTTTTTTAAATGGGCAAGGTAAAAGGTGGGTTTGTGAATCATTTATTATTTATTGAAATATTAAGCGTAAATATTTTTTAGTTTTAAGACATAAATTTAGAGAGTAATTATTATTTTTTTAAATTAAATTTTAAGTGATTTTTTTAAATGGGTCAAAATTTAAGCTTTCAAGATTTTTAAAGTAAAAGGGAGAATGTAAACTTCTTTTTGAAATGTTTA
Source organism: Macrothele yani (assembly GCA_039090855.1). NCBI lineage: Eukaryota > Metazoa > Arthropoda > Arachnida > Araneae > Macrothelidae > Macrothele > Macrothele yani. The sequence goes on from CM077017.1 coordinate 56,108,302, forward strand.
AAACAGTAACAGAATGAATGCCATTGATTTAATGGGGGACTAGTGCTTTTTTTGCTAGACTTTTCTTAAGGATATTTGGGAATTGTTATTCGAAAGGGGTATAAGGTTTTCCATTAGGCAACCAATTGAGGCGGAATTCCGACTGGTCTGAGAGCAATGCTTTATAGTATTGAGTCGAAACCAGAGTACACGGCTTATTTTCGGGGAGTTTGAAATGTTTCAAACTGACTCGCTTCATTCTTTGGGTTGAAAAACAAGAAGCGCTCTCACTGAAGACCCCGCTAGCCTGGAAAAACTAAACAGTCTGTGTTTTATAACAATTTCTTTCCTTAGACATTTTTCCAAATTTCAACCTCATCTATTTCCAACTTTCAGAACTTGCTGTGACTGTTTTCACTGCATTCTGTTTTCTACCTGAATCGTTTTCAACTGAATCGAAAATAGACCTTTAAAATATTTTCCTTGAACGAAAACGTGCTTCTTAAATTTCATAGTTCCCCATGTTATTCAATGGAATTTCACTGTTTTTACTGAAACGTGTTTCATCAAAACCGCCCCTAAGAAAATATGAAGTATTCCATTTTTAGCCCTATAAGGGAATGTACTTTTCCGAAACGAACATTATCTGTTTTCAATTTTCCTGAAACGAACCTTATCAGTTTTCAACTTTTTCCTAAAACGATCTTTGCAATCAAAATTTAAACCCTTCTCAATATGAACTTAGAATGCATTTCAAAAAAGAGAGAGAATCAACTCAAAAGATTGATACTTTATGAAAAATAGATTAAGAAAAGAAGTTTTAAGTTACATAGGGAAAACAAGAAACGAACGACGACATGAAGTAGAAAGAATAAAGTTTCCATGAGGAAATACAGAATTTGATGCGAAAAGAGCCACTTAATGCTTTGAACAGGGGAAACTTGTTTCAGTAAAAAAAAATTCTTATTCTTATGATTTCTTTAAGAAAACTGACATTTTCAGTACATTTATGCTTTTCTATGAAAGTTTTTCTCAAAGGACTCGATTAAGTTGATCTCAAGTCTTTGAAGTGAATGTGAAGAAAAATAACATGTCTATGTGTTATGAGAAAATGAAAGAACATCCTTAAGACAGCGTGAAGTGAATTGAACATCAAGCAGTTGTGTGATGTTTTACTATCGTATATGTTCATACATTTCAGGAAAATATCTTCTAAAGTTAGAGGGAAAATATATGAATATTTAAAAAAACAAACCTAAAACAAAAACAGCTCCTTAGATTTACAAAGTGAGTATTTGAAGTAGAAAGAGGGATGGAATGCTTTGAATAGGAATTTCTTGTTTCATTGAAGGGATTCTTATTTTGGAATTTTTTTTTAAAAAGAGAAACTATCATTTTCAGAAAATTTCTGGGGGAGTCGAACTTGACATTTAACAAAATTCTTGGGTATATAGGAATTTGAAGAAAGTTTATGGAATGAAACATGAAGAGAAAGAAATGGGTTGAAAGACTTAACATTCAAGCTTCGTCAATTTATTTGGTTCTGGGAAAATTTTACGTTTTGGGGAGAACTCGTTGTTTTTTTTTTTTTTTTTTTTTTTTTTCAAAATCAACCCTTTAGAAATTTTTAAGATAGAAAAATATTGACTAAAGGAAATCTTAAGTAATACAAATTCTGACTTGAAGCACTTTTAAGTAAGAAAATATTTGTCTGAAGTAATTTTTCAATGTCTAAGCATTGACATCTGACTAATCGCCCGTCCGAAATTAAATCCTGTGGAGGCTTGAGTTATGAGCTTTTGAATTACGACACTAGCTTTCTACCTTCCTTGGAAACAGTGGACTAAATCAGGGTCTGCTTATTTCCCTTGTAGGGGTTCACGACTGATCTCTTAAATCTTGAATGAACGGTAAAGTTGAAACGCTCTATCCCATTGAGTCACCAGTTTTAGATTTTTGTCATCTTAGACCGATTAAGTTCGCTCAGAAACTATGCTTTTGCAAGCTTGAGTTTGCGTTCAAAGTTCAAAACCAGAATTTAGTTTAATCTACCAAGCAAAGGGATTTCATGTCATGAGGTTTTCCAGCAAAGCAGTAGACGCGTGAAAACAGTCGCACAAGATAGTCATTTTCCGGTAGAAGAAGGAGATTCCAAAGTTAATTTCTTGGGGAAAGCGTAAAAACACTCTTCGTTCACTGAGAGCGTAAAAACACTCTTCTTTCACTGGATAGAGCGTAAAAACACTCTTCTTTCATGTTTTAATTTAAATCTCGAGGAATTAGTATCTAACTATGAAAAGGAAGTTCTAAAGATTTAGGGGCATTTACACTAAAATCCTACAATGACTTTATTTGAAATAGTGAAGAATCGGCCTTACAGACTAAAATACATCTGAAGATTTTAGACACATTTCTGTTCAAAAGTAAAGTCTAATGGAAAAATAAGAGCAATTAAATCGATAGGAAAAGATTGATAGGTTGAATCAGAAAAAAAAACTAAGAAAAAAAGAAGTTTCATAAAAATAAACCGAAGTTTTAAGAATCATACGACACTGAATAGAAGGAAAAACATAATAAGTAAAATAAGGGGAATACGATATTTTCATTATGAGAGTTTGGAAACATCTGCTTTTCTTTAACGAATTAGTAAAACGTGAAATAAAAATGTTTAGAGGAAGTATGGACTTAGTTAGTCGCAATGTCTCCAGAATGAAAGCTTTTTCTGCTGAGACAATGAATAAAAAATACGATAATGAAAACCTAATGGAAACGAAAGAAAAGTGTCAATGAAACTAAACGTCTAATGAAAAAATGCGGCAGGCACAGAAGTTAAAAATGATGGGACCGATACGGGAGAACTGGAGCATTTAGTGGAAGAAATATACGCTGAAGTTTTGAAACATCTCAATTTAAAGCAGAACTAAATGAGGGAAAGTGAACATGGAGATTGGGGAAGTTCTTTATTAACTTTGATGAAGTGAGGAAACAATAAAAATTTAGTTATACACAGTGAAATAAAGTAAAAAAAAAAAAAAGAAGAAAATACAGCTCGTTTAAGAATATGGTTTTTGGTGAAAGTAGGAAATTTTAGGTTGAAAATGTCAAGTGACCAGCATTTCGGAAAAGAAATAGATTGAGTCGGATATGTATGGAAAAGAAAAGTAAGAATTTCATTATTTTCGCAATGGGGGTGGGGAATAACTGCTTCTTTTCTGATGAGTTAGTAAAACGTTAAAAAAAATAATGTTTATGGGATGAACTGTGGAATCACTAGCTTTGCCTCTAGAATTGTGCAATGTTTTTTCGGACGAGACAGAAAAAGGAGTATACAGCCCAAAGAATACAAATTTTATCGTAAGAAAAAAGGTTTTAGATTGTAGCTGTCTTGACAATGAATGCTTTCATTGGGACAGTCTCACGGAAAGTATAGCAAACTATATGAAAAAGAATAAAAAAATGCAATATTTGATTACATGCAAAGCTTTGAGGAATATTTTTAAGCAAGTTTGAAAACATATGCTATATAAGGAAACAAAAATCTGATGACTTGCTACATCTAAAATAATCGTTTTGTTGAAATGAAACGTGGAAAAAAAAAGAGTCCAAATAAATGGAGTCACAAGTTTGACCAAGTAAGAAAACAATTACTGACATACTGAAAAGTTTTACGAAATTTCAAAAAAAAAAAAGATGAAGTAAAATAGCGAAATTGGGAAGGTTTATAATGATATGCGAAATAAAGTAAGAAAAATATTGTTTCATCAGAATTTCTCCCAACTGTGAAAGACCTGTAGAGTTCTTGAACACACACGAAAAAAAATTACGAGAAAAATAATATGGCAAAGGCGAAAGACTCAGAATTAGCATGAAGTCATTTTTAACAAAAAAAAAAAAAATGACAAAGCCCAATAATTACTGCGAACAGGAAACGAAATCGTTTCTGAAGAAGCATTTTCTCGTCTCATGATCTGTAATAAAAATTGAATAAAGGAAAAAGAAAAGTTCCCCAGAAAATTCATTACATCTACACGAAAAAACTCCCTCAAAAACATACAAAAAATATAAAAAATTTTATGATGAAATAACGTAAAAGTTATAAAAAAAAGAAAAAGAGCTGGAATACATAGTACATGAAAATACGACTAGAAAAAAAATATATTGGAAGGCGAAAGACTCAGAATTAATATGTCTACATTTCCGCTTGATTTCCCAAAAATTTTGGTTTCAAAGTCCAATAGTTACAACGAACAGGAACGAAATCGTTTCTAAAGAAGCATTTCCCCGTCTTATGGTCTGAAATAAAAATTAAAATGTATGATAAAGAAAAGTTCAAGAAAATTCATTACATCTGACACGAAAAAACTCCCTCAAAACATACAAAAAATATAAAAAATTCATGAAGAAATAGCGTAAAAAGTTATAAAAAAGAAAAGAGCGGGAATACATAAAAGTACATGAAAACATTACGACTAGAAAAAAAAAATATTGGAAGGGCGAAAGACTCAGAATTAACATGTCTATTATTTCCGCTTGATTTCCCAAAAATTTTGTCAAAGTCCAATAGTTACTGCGAACAGGAACGAAATCGTTTCTAAAGAAGCATTTCCCCGTCTCATGATCTGTAATAAAATTGAATAAAGGAAAAGAAAAGTTCCCCAGAAAATTCATTACATCTACACGAAAAAACTCCTCAAAACATACAAAAAATATAAAAAATTCATGATGAAATAACGTA